>JAPTYO010000004.1:16596821-17796821 GCA_036873135.1 Clarkia xantiana subsp. parviflora
AAAAGAGATGGGACATGTATTGCTAGGTTCTAGAGATAAGAGGTAATAACTAAATTGCTATTTGAATTTTGATTAGTTTATAAATTACTATCTTAACATTAATTTTTTTAAATTGACTTTCCGAATTTTCAATTTTAGAGTACTTACATTAGTATCAATTCCTGTCAAATTGGACATCAAATGAGCATATTTTCGTTGTGTGTGGTCTTTTTATGTGTACACAAGATGAATTCAAACATGAATTGAATATATTGCAACAAAATACATTCATTTCGATGATAAATTGGAATGCACTGTTGAAATTGGGCGGTAGTCCAGTTGAGCATCTAATTGAAGGTATTTCGTTACAATTCTTTCGATTAATGTTAGAATCTGTATTGGATATACATGAAAAGACCACACGTGGCGGAAACATGGTTATTTTATGTCCAATTTGACGGAAATAAAAACCGAGACAACAATTTGCTATGAAACTGAAAGTTCGATAATTTGTAAACCGATCAAAATTCGGATTGCAATTTCGTTATTAACCATCTAGAGATATAATAAAACATGAAATATATTATTGAGTTACAACTAAATGCATTAAAAAATTCAACAAAATGTGAAACTTCCAATTAATGATATTTAGATAGAAAATGAAAATGATATTTAATAAAACACGTGTAAAAAAAGTACTTAAAGAACGGCTAACAATATTCTCTTTAGTTTTCTGAGAAGAAGAAAAACAATTATTAAATAAAGTTTGTTCCTCATGATAATGTCTGAGATTAGAAATAGACCGAATATAAAAAGTAAATAGATTTTTTTTTTGGCCATTTAAAAAGTAAATAGATTAAAGAACGAACTTTAATGGCATTTTACGCACTTCTCACAGTTGATGATTTGGTTTGCAGTTCAGATAATATTTTCGAAATAAAACATGATATAATGAGAAGAGAGGGTACTGAAACATGCAAAACTATATATATTTTATATGGTAAAATGAATAATTACCAAATTGCTAGTTAATCTTTGAACACTCACTCAAATTATTAATTATATTTTATATTTTATTTTACTAATTCACGTTTTAGCACAGTCAAATATTCACATGCATGTTGTACTTGATTAAAAAAAAAAAAACAGAAAACCTAACTTGTGTTGGATCACGGGCGAAGCTCCGTTACGTCCTTGACGGAATGTTCGGACTCCTAAGCTCCGCGTGGTCCTGCACAAGGGGATGACCTGGGTGGTGACCCAGAATCCCTCTCCGATGCTTAAATGAGTACAGTAATCAATGGGGTGGTAAGCCAAAGTCTAAGCTCGTAATTCAATTAGGGTTTTCTGGGGTAACTTCCTCCTTTATATAGGAGACGAAGTCACCCAGAGTTACCTGAGGCCAAGCTTGGCCGTTGTGGCCACGATTCCGTATATCTCGGGGGATTCCGTATATTTCGCCCCACGCTCCGCGTATCTTACCCATACTCCGTGTATCTCGGGCACGCCCTGCGTATCTTGGGGGAATTTATCCGTTATCTTCAACCGTCTCCCACTACACTATCTGGTAGGCAGGTTTCTCGGTCTTATCCTCTGATCTCAAGTCACGACTTCTTGTCGGGGACTCCAGAGTTGTTCCATTCTAGATCACCACCCAGGACCTTCAGTCTCTGCGGGACGGGTCCAGCCTCTGCGGGGCTTTATCATCGGGGCCTTTATCAAGGCATATCGGGGCCTACTCAGAGGCTTCTTATCGGGAGCGTACAGCTCTTATTGTCGGGCCCGCCTACGTCGGGGCTCTTCGTACTGGACCTCTGGGCCTTCCGGGCCTTTACGAGGCCCACTGGACTTACTTGCCGTCCATTGGATGTTTAACGGGGCTAACGATTATTATCGGAACCCATCATTTGCCCCCAAGACATGGGGGACTTTTAGTCCATCGTGTCTTCTGATCTCATGCCTGCCAACTTTATCGTCGAAGGTCTTCGCCTTTATATCTTCCGATATCACCGTCGGGGCCTTCTACCTTCGCAATTTCTGATACCTCAGTTAGAGGCTTTTGTCTTTATATCCTCCGATGCCAACGTCGGAGGTTCTGATCTTCGCGTGTGACTGTCACATGTCAGAGTCTCTTTCTTATGATTACTCTGGGCCCCACGTGCAGTTGCCAAATCCGGGGAGTCTCCTCAGCTACTGCAGCATTAAATGCCTGAGGATAGAGAAACGACGTTCGAACCAGCGTGACTGCTGTTTTCTGAAAAAGGCAGTTGTGACGTCACGCACGTCTCCTCCGTGCCTATAATCTCGTCGATTGAGATCGTGTCGTTTCCTATTCAACGGTACAGATCGAGCCCATCCAGCTGTCTCCTCTGTACCGTCCCATAGTTCAATGGTCCTGATCCAGTCGTTTCGTCTTCAATGGTCACGATTATATCCCTCCATTTGCCTTCTCAGCCTATAAAAGGGAGGACCTTGATCTTATTTACTTCTTCTGCGTTCTTTGACTCTCAGTCTTCTTTGCATTCGAAGTTCTCTCCAAGTTCTTCCTGGTGTTCCAAGTGATCAAGGCCACTTCGTCTCCTCCAATCCTCCTTTTCTTCATTTTCCGACCATCGATCATGTCTGGTAAGGACCTCTTCCCATGCTTTCGTGATTTACATACTGTTCACCCTTCTTTTCTCAATTTTCCTTGTCTGTAATTGTTTTAGACGAGGCTAGTTCTGAGGCTAGGGCTCCCTTCTTCTTTGAATTTGCTGTTAATGAGATATCTGAGGGTTCGTATGAGGCAGCCCTTAGGGAAGGGTGCATTACTTCGGATTGGGAGCCTCGCTTCCCCTATGGGTCCCAATCTGCTGGTAGAAGGAAGCACATTATCACGCCTCCTCGAGCGGGGGAGGCGTTTGTCTCTACTGGACAAATAAGCGCGGGGATTCGGTTCCCCTTCTGCGGAAATATGGTGGAGATGTGTAATTTTTACAAAACACATCCTTGCACCTTCTCCCCACATGCCATCCGCGTGTGGAATGCTTTCCAACTCCTGTGCCACCGCCAACAATGGACATACAGTCTCCTGTTATTCCGCACCTTCTATGGCATGAAGTGCAATAAATCCGGCGTCTGCTCCTTCTCTCCCCGATTCCCCAAGTGGACAAAGGAGCAACTCTCACGCTACGGCTGGGATAGTGAAACTTGGAAGTTTCACAAGGATCGGGTGTTGATCCGCGACTCAGGTTCCGACAATAGTGGTTGGAAGAGGTATTACTTCTTTATCCAGCACAGCTCCGTTCCCTGGCCCCGATGGGAGGTTGTGGCGGACCCTGCCCCCAAACTTCAAGATTATTCCGAGGATGACCTCAACACCCTCCAGATGGTTCAACTTTACCGCTGGGGGGACAACTTCATCCCCATGGATGCCAACAAGCTTCAGGAGCGGCATCTAATTGCTGTCGGAGTTCGACTCCTAGATTCCGTTTCTGCGGACTTAGTCGTCTGGGTAATATTTCTAATCATCTTGTTTTTACTTTTGCAGCCAAGAAGGCTTCTCTGTTGACTCATCTCATTATGAAGCAGGGCGAGACTGATGCTGTTCAAGGCGGTTCCAGGCGGAAGCGCAAGTTGGTGAAGAAGGGGGCTTCCTCCTCCACCCCTCTAGCTATCGCTCCTCCGACTGAGGAGCCAGTCGTAGCCAAAAAGGCCAGACGGGAGGAGATAGAACAGGCCTTTAGGGCCACCACCGTCGAGGAAGGTAAGCATGTTGTTCAATTATAAAGAATTAATTCCAAGGAAACTATCCTCGTCGACCGAAGGGCACGGGTCCAAGAGATTGAATCCACCTTTATTCGTCCCGCTACCGCAGGTCCTTTGGAGGCTCCCATTCCGACGGAGGTCGTTAATCTGGCGGGGACTGCGGCCCCGCGAGAATTGCTGTTAGAGGATGTTCCGGCGGAAGCTCAATTCCGCCCCATAACTGACTTGGAGGCTTCTCCGTCCGCTGAAGAGCCTGAAGAGGGAGGCCTGATCCCTCGTGGCAGGTCAGGGTCTAGGAGCGCGCGGCCTGCTGCTAGGGATGTGTCGAAGAGTCCTCCTCCCGTTTTCCGCACCCCATCTCCCGAACCTCCTACAGAGGTAGTTCCTGCCACCCCCGGGGCCGAGCCCATCCCTCGTCTCCCGATGGATGAGGTGTACAAGATTTACACCTCTGACCAGGCAGCGCTTCCCTGGCGTCCGATTGAATCCCTTGCTGGGTTTTCGATCCGTCGGGACAATCTTGAGGCCGACCTGGCCCTTCACTTGCTATCAGGGTCGATTCCTCCTGCTCTGAGGAAGCCTCTCGATCTTTCGCGAGAGGATATCGAGGAAGAGTTCCGTTCCATGGCCGTCCGTCGGATGGAGGTAATAACTTGCCGCCTTATTTTCTTCTTGACTCCTACCTTCAGTCCCCGAGTTTCATCATTTTTCCTCCCACCTTAGGAAACTGCGGACCGGCAGCGTTGCATCGCCATTGCCTTGGCTTTAAAGAGCGCCTTGGAAGAGGCAGAGGCCAAGGCGGACCCTGAAGCTTTAGCCAAGCTTCAGATGGAGCGTGACGAGGCGGTGGCGGCCAAAAATAAGATGGCCAAGGAGAAGGCTCTCCTCGATGACAGGTCCACAAGCCTGCTCAAGAAGGTCCACGACCATGAGGCTGTCATGCGTCGAGAACGGAAGATGGCCCAGGCGGACCAGCAGCGGAATGAGCAAGAGAAGCAGCAACTCATTCGTGAGAAGAACGTCGTCGCGGATCTTCTGACAGAAGCCAAAGCCAAGCTCGAAGCGGAAAGGGCAGAGTTCTCTGCCAAACTAGCTGAGGCAAAGACCCAAGGTCTCGAGGAAGGCCGTGAGGAGGGTCGTCTTCAGGGCCATAAGGAGTATCGGGACTCTGAAGAATTCAAGCTGGCTGCTGTGGAGTTCTGCAAGTCCGAGGTGGAGGACACTTTATTCAACGCTGTCGAAGAACTCTACACAGTCTATGCGGATTCCATCGACTTCAAGAAGTCCGAGACCCTTGCCCCCTTCGCGGAGAAGTATTTCAGTCTCCCTGCGGAGAGTGAAGAGGCTGCTGCTGTGGACCTGGCTCCGTCAATTGCCGAGCCTTCCGTCCAAGCCCTTCCAGACCTTGCTCCCCCCGACGCTGCTGCGGATCCATCTTCCCCCAAGGACCAAGTTTAGCATTTACTTTTTAGTCCTTGTAATGAACTTCTTTGGCCTTCGAGCCTTTACATGAATAGTTTTCTTTCCATTTGTCTTGATTCTGTCGTTTACTCCCGGTTTTACCATTTAAGGCTTCTTATCGAATCGGGATTTTACCACTTAAGGTTTCTTATCCAAAGTCGGGACTTTACCACTTAAGGTTTCTCGTCCAAAATCGGGACTTTACCACTTAAGGTTTCTCGTCCAAAATCGGGACTTTACCACTTAAGGTTTCTCGTCCAAAATCGGGACTTTACCACTTAAGGTTTCTCGTCCAAAGTCGGGACTTTACCACTTAAGGTTTCTCGTCCAAAATCGGGACTTTACCACTTAAGGTTTCTCGTCCAAAATCGGGACTTTACCACTTAAGGTTTCTCGTCCAAAATCGGGACTTTACCACTTAAGGTTTCTCGTCCCTGCGTCTCTACTGGACGGCTTAATCGTACCCCCTAAGGCTTTTTGCCGCGTCATATAGACGACTTACGCGGACCTGTTAAGGCTTTTTCACACCCGTTAAGGCTTTTAGCCGCATCATATAGACGACTTACGCGGACCCATCAGGGTCTTTTCATACCTAGGCTTTTGATTGCATCATATAGACGACTTACGTGTACCCCGTAGGGCTTTTGTCCATACCTGTTAAGGCTTTTGGCCGCGCCATATAGGCGACTTATGCGTCCCCCGCGGGGCTTTCATCGTACCTCGGAAGGCTTTTGTTGCGCCACTCAGGACGTCTTATTAACAGTGAGAATAAATACGAAAGCATTTTAATCGGAAGGCAACTTCTTTTATTCACTAATAATTCAAAGTAGGCTTACATCGGATTTTATTGGTAGACAATTTGCGCCATTCGTGGCGGCTTCATATCAAACATGATACTTCTTCAAATGTTCACCACTGAAGGAATGCTTCAACGTCTTGCCTTCGAGATCCTCTAACTTGTATGCATTGGGCACTGGCATCCCTACGATCTTGTAAGGTCCCTCCCATTTTGGTGACAGCTTGTTGATCTGATCTTGATGAACAAACTCATTCCTCCGCCAGACAAGTTCTCCCACGAAGAATTGTCGGGACCGGACACGCCGATTGTAATATCGGGCTGTTGCTAGTCGCATTCGGGCCTGGACTTCGTCAGCCTTCCACCTCTTCTCCTCGAGTAGGTCTAAGTCCAGACGTCTCATCTCCTCATTTGTCAGAGGCTCGTAGTATTTCGCGCGATGGGACGCCACCGCTATTTCCACGGGAGCAACTGCCTCCGTGCCATAAACTAGGCCAAACGGAGTTTCTCCTGTTGATTGCTTGGGTGTTGTTCTCACAGCCCATAGCACATTCTCGAGCTCATCCAGCCAATGGCCCTGCAAGGCATAGACTCTCTTCTTCAAGCCATCCATCACGATCTTGTTGGCTGACTCTACCTGGCCATTGGTCTGGGCGTGGCGGACTGAAGCGGTCCGATGCTCAATATTTAATTCTTCCAAGTATTCCTTCAACTGGGCTCCGTTGAACGGAGGGCCGTTGTCGCTGATCAGTACTCGCGGGACCCCATACCGGGATATGATCTGAGTCTGAAGGAACCTGAGGATCTGCTGCCCCGTTGTTCTAGCCAACGCTTTGGCCTCTATCCACTTTGAGAAGTAGTCAATGGCCACGAGTAAGTACTTGCACTGACCTCTCGCTTGGGGGAGTGGTCCCACCAAGTCAATTCCCCATTGCGCGAAGGGCCATGCACTGCTGATGGGCATCAGGTCCGCGGCGGGAGCTACGATATTTGGGGCGTACCTCTGGCATGCATCACAGGATTGGACCATCGCCGTCGCTTCTTTGTTCATCGAGGGCCAGTAGTAACCTAAGTTCAACGCTTTCCTTACTAGAGATCGGGCCCCTTCATGGCAGGCCGCGACTCCTTCATGAAGCTCCCTCAAGATCCGATTTGTATCAGGCTCTGCTACACATTTTAAGAAAGGCTTTACGTACCCTTTTTTGTATAACTGGTTGTCCACCATCGCGTAGTTGTCTGCAATCCGCCGTACCCTGACGGCTGCCGTTTTATCGTCGGGGAGTACTCCCGTAGTCAGGTACGTGACCATCGGGGTCATCCAGGTGGGCTCCCCCTCTTCTTCCGATCTTGTCCCCACAGCACAGACCTCCACCGGGTCGATGTTTGAGATGATCACCCTCTCTAGGAAATGCACCCTCCGATTCTCCTCGGGGGCCACTCCCAGAGCAAATTTGCTCAAGGCATCTGCTTCCGTGTTTTCTTCCCTTGGGATCGCCTCGATATCGAAGCTTTTGAAGTTCCCCTTCAAAGTCTGTACCTCGTGCAAATATTTCTTCATCGTCGGGCTCTTAGCTTCATAGTTCCCCTGGACTTGATTTACAACCAAGCTAGCATCACACTTCACTTTCAGATGGTCGACCCCCGTACCCTTGGCAATCTTGAGGCCTGTGATGAGAGCCTCATACTCTGCTTCGTTGTTGGTGGCTTTGAATGTCAATGCCAGGGCATATCGTAAAGGCTCGCCTCCGCCGGGCGGTATCAATACGAATCCTGCCCCCGAGCCTTCTACACTTGATGAACCATCAGTGTACATCTCCCACGTATTCCCCTCATTCGGCTGTTCTGGCTGCTGTTCTGTTGTCGGGACCTCTTCCATGGTTGCCCCCTCTGCGGGACCCGTTGCTTCTAGATCGGGTGCCGTAGACTCAGCTATAAAATCTGCCAATGCCTGGCCCTTAATAGCGGTTCTCGGAGCGAAATGAATGCGGAACTCCGTCAGCTCAATTGCCCATTTTACTAATCTCCCCGACGCTTCCGGTCGGTTCAAAAAGTGTTTCAAGGGCTGGTTCGTCAATACCGTGACTTCATGGGCATGGAAGTAAGGTCGTAGTTTTCGGGCGGCAATAATCAACGCGAAGAGATACTTCTCAATAGCGGGATAATTTATTTCAGACTTGGCCAACGCCTTGCTTACATAATAGATGGGCACTTGGTTGCCTTTGACAATCTTAATCAAAACAGAACTAACAGCTACATCAGAAACAGCCAAATAGAGATAAAGTGGCTCGCCTGGGACTGGTTTCGCCAGCGGCGGAAGGGTACGAAGATGCTGTTTGAGTGCTTGGAATGCCTCCTCGCACTTGTTGGTCCACTCGAACTTCTTGTTGGCCCTTAGCACATCAAAAAATGGCATAGCTCGATCGCTCGCCTTGGATAGAAAGCGATTCATTGCGGCCAACCGGCCATTCAGCACCTGGACCTCCCGATGATTCTTCGGGGACTGCATCTCCTCGATTGCTCGCAGCTTCTCAGGGTTCACCTCGATTCCTCTCTGGCTCACCATGAACCCTAGGAACTTCCCCGAGTTCACCCCAAAAGCACATTTATCGGGATTCAGCCGAACTTGATGAAACTTCATCCGCTCAAATGCTGCCGCCAAATTCTGGACATGGTCTCCTGCCTGTCGGGACTTCACCAGCATGTCGTCCACATACGCCTCCATGGTTTTCCCCAACATATCTCCGAACAACTTGTTCACCATCCGCTGGTAAGTTGCTCCGGCATTGATCAATCCGAAAGGCATCACGTCATAGTGGTAGACATCGCTGTCGGCGTAGAAGGCTGTATGGGGGGCATCCTCCTTTGCCATCTTGATTTGGTTGTACCCGGAATAGGCATCCATGAAGCTCAGCAGCTCATGTCCCGATGTAGCGTCTACCAGCTGGTCAATCCTCGGGAGCGGGTAGCAGTCCTTCGGGCAGGCTTTGTTCAAATCGCGGAAGTCAACACACATCCGCCACTTCCCATTACTCTTTCGCACCAGCACTGGGTTAGCCACCCAAGTCTGGAATCGGAGCTCCTTGATGAACCCAGCATCGAGCAGTCTGCCCACCTCCTGCTGAATCGCGATCCTCTTGTCTGCGCCCATCGGACGCCTCCTCTGCGCGATAGGCTTGATCGCGGGGTCAATCTTGAGCTCGTGCACTATCACGTCGGGACTGATTCCTGGCATATCACTTGGGGACCAGGCAAACAGCTCCTTGAACTCCTTCAAGAGCTCGATCAACTCTCGTGCTCTTTCATCCGACAGGGCAGAGCCGATTTTCACCTTCCGCTGAGGCCCATCGATTTCCACTTCCTTCAAATCCTCCATGGGGGCGGGACGCCCATACTCTTCTCGAGGATCGGTATCTGTCTGAAGAACAGTCATGGTCTCCCTCCTTCTTCGTCGGGTGGCATTAACATAGCATTTCCGCGACGCCACCTGGTCACCCTTGACCTCTCCTACTCCGTTATCAGTTGGGAACTTCATCTTTTGATGGACCGTTGAGGCGACTGCCATGAGGGGGAATTTGGAATTAACTTGGAATTACGGAATAATCAACATCATCCACACAGTCATTCTTAAATATTCACATAATCAAGATTATAAAGTTTCATCCAAATATTATTTGAAGGAAATTTCGTCATTGTTGTAGGACAGTTTTCCGATTCTTTAATCACGTCATTATAAAAAAAATTCAAATTAGACATAGTATTTATAATCAATGCTAGCAATTTGTTCTAACGTAAAACCTAATTTAACAAATTATTTAAAAAAAAAATTATACAAACAAATTATATAATACTCAAACATTATCAAGCAATTTCATAATTAAACCGGTCGTAAGAAACATTACCCACTTTGTGGACATCATCATTTGATGCTAGAATTCAACCATTCTTATGTGGACCCTTAAAACCCTACTCCTCTTCCCAAAAGAGTTTTCGAAGTCAGGCCCTCACCATGTAATCATGTCAAAGATTGCTTCATATCTTAGCTCTAATTCTTCCACATATATATATATATGCATGCACATATTTTATATTGGCTTTGACCGATGCCTCTATTCATTGCACGTTTACTAGTTTCATATTTCTTCTAATTAGAAAAACGAAAACAAAAAAAACAAATAAAAAATATTATATATATATATAAAGTGGCTTTTTATAAAACATAAATACATAAAGTTTTAGTCAAATAATACAAACGTAATATAAACTATTCACTTAAATGATGATGTGTCAAATTGCTTAAGTGGAAGCTTTAAAAAACCTCGTAATTAAATTGTATAGTTTTTTTTTATTTAAATACAAATATTTTTTTTTCTATTTATGTAAAGAGCTCTTTATTTTAATGAAATAGGAGACATATTATTTTTTAAATTTACCTTTATTCAAGATATTATATCTAAATTTGTAGAGCTGTAATTAAATTAAAAACGCTGACCGAAAATAATGCACATTTATCAATAAAAAAAAAGTTTACACTATTATAAAGACATTTCTACTAAGTAATTTGTTTAAAGAGACTAGCCATCACAAGGTATGTATATGTATAAAGGCAAGACAATGTACAAAAATGGGGCTCTAGATAGAAAAACAACAAATTCATAAGAACAAAGGACACATCAAGATCAAGGAATTAACACTCTCTCACTCTCTTTTCTCTCTCTAGGAACTTAGTACACCTGAGTTGTTCTTAAAGAAGCTGACTAAACTTTACCAGAAGTATTGTTTTCTTTCCTGAAATTATTACTACCTTGAAAAAAGAACAACCTGCCCCCCAAATAATTGGTATTTTCACTTTGATATATACTCCCAAATCTCATATAATTTCTTCTGCTAAAACTAACTTCCAATGTGAGTTTTATTATCATTATATAAACACATGTATTTAATTAATCAAGTCCTCTTCATTATATATATCCATATGGATTTAGTGATTTTTATTTTTTTTAATTTTTTTTTTGCCAATGTCAGTTTTAAATTTTAAATGAGCAAATCTTAGCTGAAGAATTAGTAAGTCTATATTATTAAGATATATATAAAGGGAAATCATCTAAATTTCCTTGTATATGTGAGATATATCTTTCAGACTTAATTTTGATCTGGTTCATCAGATTGGAGTTATAAAAAGATTCAAAACTATATATATATTATATATATTAGTATTCAACCGCGCAAAATGTGGTTTTACTTAAATAAAAAACTTTAGTTATAATAAATTAATTAACATATTAGAAGAACATCAATTAATTTGTTATAATGTGTATAAGCTAGAATTATATGATGTCATATATCATTCAGAAGTTTTTCATCTCTACTTTCACGCGGAAAATACGTTCATAAATAAGAGCACCGTAGATAAATTGATGATTTTTTTATTATGAAATTCAATAATAAATAACATTATAGTAAATTAAAAAACAATTTATATTTTTACATATTAAAATTATAAAATTTTATTTAATGGCATGAAAGCTGATAGCTCATCATAGTGTGTTTCATATTGTAAATTCTATAGTTTTGGTACATAATATTTTAAACTTAATTTATTAGATATACTAATTTGATACACTTAGATGCGTTTTAAAACTTAAATTATCTGATTTTTCCACATGTTATTTTTTAATTTAATCTAGCAAAATCAAGTATAATTAATATTATTTAATTTAATAATAGACATGCTAATGTGGATTAAAACATGGTAGAAATTATGTCTAATTTCATATTTAAAGAATTAAAATAAATTTTAAAGACATGTGGTAAAATCGGTATTTTATAAATACGAAATTAATCTATATGTGTATCATGTATATATATATATATATATGTCTGTATCTGAAACTCTACAGTATAGTACAGTGGGCAACACACAGTGTACAAACTAGAATTAATGGAGTCTCAGATTCGGAGAATACCAACAAAACTCAACAAACTGAAGTTTTTTATTTCCCTTGTTATTTATTTTATTCGTCCTTTTCCTCTGCACATATACATACAATTTATACTCGATTGCTGCAGCAGAAACCTGAAAGCGATAGTATTAATGCACCCAATATTCTTCCATGTAGATTATATATATAGTTCTAACTTATAATCTTGTTTCACCAAAAAAAAAAAATTATAATCTTGGTCTTTATGGATTTTTTAAAATCAAATTTTATCATTTTAGTTCTATCTAAAATCAAATTATAGATTGCTGGATTTTTCAGAATTTATTAACTAATATGTAAATTTTTTTTGCTATATTCAAAACATGATTATATTTTATTTAAAAAAACTATTAATACCATAAAATTTCTTTAATGAGTTCTAATTTTTAATTTTGGTCTTTTTGGATTTTTTACAAATCAAATTTGATTATTTTAGTCCTATCTAAATCAAATTATAGGTTGATGGATTTTTTTAGAATTTATTAACTAACATATAAGATTTGTTTGCTATGTTCAAAATATGATTATATTTTATTTTAAAAAAGAAAATTAATACTTTAATATTTCTTTAATGAATTCAAACAAAATTATGAAAAAAAACCATATATTTAGAGTTTGATCTTACACAAAATGATAAAATTTAATCTGGTCACAAATCCAAAATTAAACAGAAACACTGCATAACAGCTTCATATTACATCAAAATTGATTAGAAACATTCATGAAATAAGAGTATAATAACAATAACAAGTTCCGAAATTACAAGTTTTGCGACGGTTTCGGAATAGCTCAGAAGGGATAGACAAGGAATAAGAAGCTAGCTTCGTAAACAGCTTTGAAGGGATAGACAAGGAAGGAGACACTACCTTTGTAAACTGTAGAGAAGAAGATACGAGGTTATAGAGATGTAGGTGTTCTAGAGATGGGTCTTACAAGGTCAAGAAAAGGTCTTACAAGGTCAAGAAAAAAAAATACACATAAACAGAAAATGCACCTTCCTAGAAATTTTCGAAAGGCACGTGAACTATAGAGATTGTAGGAAAAGCTCAGGGAGAATAGCGTCATAATCAGTAACATAGTGCCATTAACAAACTTAGGGTTTCTGCATCATCTTCATCGTCTAGGGTTTCGTTTTTAAGAATCTTCGCCATTGTAGAGCTTCTCGGATTTGGTTTGCAACTCTCTCCATTTTTGCCTGTAATATCATGAAGATCTATAGATGTTTAATATATATATATATGATTTTTCAAGAATGAACATTTATGTAAGGATTACCTTGTATGACGGTAAGTTTGTGTCTCATCTTCTGAAACTCTTTTCTTCAAGAAGATAAAGAGACAAAAACAGCGGAACAATAGAGAGAGAGATGTAGTATATAGAAGGAGAGGGTGAGGAAACTTATAAGAGACAGAAGAACTTATAAAGTGGAGAGATGTGTGTTGTTTGGGAGGGTAAATTTGTAATAATCAAGGTGGTGAGTGGGCTTAGTGTTTTATTATTTACATGAATATAAGCCCACAAAAAGAAGGTAAACTAAGGGACCGATGACGTCAGTTGACCATTTAAGGGCAGATCAAGTTGACCTGCCCCCTCAATAATGAACCCCACTACCAAAATGATAGGGTACCCGACAATATATATATATATATATATATATATATATATATATATATATATATATACCACTATATTAGCTTTTGGACATTCGGATCTATGTAGTTAAAAACTCGTTTCTAAGTCGTAAAAACGCACGTTTTTACGTTTTTACCTTAAAAAATGAGTTAAAACGTAACAAAATCGTTGTCAGAGTAGAAACGGGTAGAAACGCGTGTAGAGTCGTAAAAACGTGTAGAAACGGTAGAAACGTAAGTTTCTACCGTTTCTAGAATTTTTACGATAATTTGCTAAAACAATTCCAAATCTAATAAATTATGCAAAACCCAAAAAACTTATCAACCAAACACAAGAAATTTTTGTCATGGATAGTTATTTATGTGACAAATCAATTTTTTTTACTCAAAATCTAATCATATGACATTCAAGTTCAACCTTCATTGATCATTTAATAATAATACTCAAAAGTCTTAAACTTCATTGACATCCCTTTCTATTTTATGTTTCTCAAATCCTAAAATCATAAATTCTAAATTCACTTTACCCGTATTTTTCATGCTAATCTACAAAAATTGATCACCGTGACGACTATGGGTCCATGTTTTTTTATTAAAATTATTTTTTCAATTGTTAATGAGTATTTACTATTTTTGTAGTACTTCTGCATAATTACATTTATAAATTTCATTTCTAATATTATTTTAGAAAATATGTAGAAACTACGTTTCTACGTTCCGTTTTTACGACCCGACTTTACCTACCCATTTCCGTCTCTACGTAGAAACTCGTTTTTGACTGCATAGATTCGGATAAAGTATTTTTTTTTTTTTTTTAAATTATGTGGAGTATAAATTCCGACAAACCCGCAATCTTGAGGAACCCGTCTCAAATCCGTATGGGATGGACTTTTACTTCAACTAAGGTTATGTCTTTTTTATAAAAGTCTAATGTTTGGAGTTACTTACATTAATTTAACATTTTACAATCTAAATAATCTAATTATAGTAATTCACCTTAATACTGAAGTGCTTTTTTTTTAATGGGTTTATTGTTTATAAAAGTGAAGTTTGGGGCTTATCCATCAAAATAAGATATTTATAGCTTATGTTTTCGACCATTTTATAATTTTTGTACAAATTTTGAGCTGAAAAGTGCCACTTTTAAAATTTCTCACTTAACCTTGTTAATGTCGTGTCTAGGGTGAACATTTATGTATAAAAATATATCAAAGTATCTCATTCTTTTGTGAATATGTTTTGAATTTTCGTATCAATCTAGATCTTTTCACTTTTAATTAGTGGCAACTATGATTTTGTTCATGTTTTATTATATATATATATATATATATATATATATATATATATATATATATTGCCAACGTGTTTTGTTATATACAAATTAATCTCATACATATAGACTGACTCATAAGTCTAAAAAATAATAATAGGTCGATTTGGCCCCACCTAAACTATTTTGTTTTGCCTTAATGACGGAGTCAATTGACATTTTCCAAACGCGGCCTAACGCTGTAAACAGCGGCCAAAAGCCAGCTTGCTAATAAGGTGAAAATTGAAAAAAAAATATATAATAAATAAAATTTGAGGGTGACACACGTGGCAGTAATCTAGCCGTTCAGAAGAATCGGTCAGTGAACCCCGTGCAGTGTCGAAAAATGTCTGAACCTTTTAAGATTGTTTAATTGGCTCAAAGCTCCAAAGGAAACACCACCGCTACGGGTTACGGCCCCCAAAATAAGCTCCATATGTTAATTATTTAACGCACTAATAAAAAAATGACATTATCAAGTTAAGACTTAATCATTTAATATTTAATTATACGTTGTAGTGGTTCTAACCAGTGTATTAGTACCGGACCGGACTAGCGGTCCAATCGAGTTCGAATTGGAACCTGAGCGTCCAACGCTCCGATTTGAGTAAAACCGGAGGATGTAAGCGAACCCGATTTGAAATCCCAGTTTTAGCGAATCGGTTGGTTCTGAGCTGACCGGCCGATTCAGACTCCATTAAAAAAGTAATAAGCTGGGTTGTATTTTTAGTGATTTTATCGAATTTTATTCTGTTGGAAACTAATTATATAAATTTATATTGTGTTTTCTTTGATTTTATTATAGTTTATTGACATTGCACTAGAACCGGTCGGACCGGATTGGACCGACCGAATCGAAAACCGATGGCATGACCGATTCGACCTCCGGACCGATCTTGATAACACTGGTTCTAACACCTTATTTATTAAATAGATATTTCAAATTCAAATTTCGTTCGAGTTTTGAGAATAAAAACATATTTATATACTCAGGCACTTTTACCATTTACGCAACGTGTTAATAGGGCTGGCGATGGTGAGGGTATGATGCGAATAGCACTAATACCATAACCATACCATATTTTTTTCACTCATACCATAAACATAACCATAACCACTGCGGTTATGATTCTTCATACCATAACCATAACCATAACAATGGTTTTTAACTACGATTAAACCATTTAACCACAATCATTCAAACTAATACAACATCATTGTTTCATACAAGAAAAGTAAATACACATTCATTGTTTCATACACGAAATCCAAATTAAACATAACTTCATTATTTTACTCAATTAAAAAAACACATCTTCAATTGGCTATCACTTGCGATCATCGATCCTCATTCGCTGTCACTTACAATCGTGGTTACCTAATAATAAGGAATATAAACAAAAAAATGGCGGGTGGGAAAGGGAACGGAATAAGAATTATAATATTTGAATAATAATTACAGTATAATAATAATGTATATATATAACAATATAGGTATTAGTAATATATATATATATATATATATATATATATATTAATATTATATATATATAGGTGATGGTTATAACCGCGGTTATAGACTGAATACCATAACCACAAGATAACCATTACGGTTACAAGATTCATCACCATAACCGCCCCTCACCATAATGGTGCGGTTAACCATTGCGGTAAATGATGCGAATAACCATGATTATTTGATTTTCACCCGCACCATTGCCGGCCCTACGTGTTAACCCGGTGTGAACTTATGATTTATTTCCACTTTACTAAAAAATAAATAAAGAACTATTCTTCTACTATTTTAGACCTTGAATATTAAATAATAAATAAAAAAAACAGCTTAAGAATCTCATAATTAAGTTCACACAGATTTTTGTACGTGAGAGGGAAGTTTCATGCGTACATGGATATATGCATGCAGAGTCCGACATGTTGCATTGTATTTGAAAGACATACCAAACTGGGAAAACAATAATGAAGAAAGCCTACTTATAAACCTACTTTTATATATATATATATATATAACCATAAAATCATATAGTTCGAATCAAAGAGTCGGTATATTCTTAATTATACTTTAACAACCTCCTTAAACTTATACCGTTTATAAGTACCAAACTCATAACTTGGATCTAATCATATATATTAGACTTCAGTTATCTCGATCTTTTAATTGGAGGATTTAACTTTTGAGCGATATCCCATAATTTGAATATACACAATCTGATACCAATGTTGAGAAATAAAATGCGCGTCAAAGCCCGGGAAGCAAAAACTCTAATAACTGTGACCTATGAGTGTTGCTTTTTGTTATTTTTTGTTATTTTGTTTTTTTTGATAAGTTCGAGAACTTATGAGAGAGTAATTTTGACATGCTCTTAATTAGGGTTGGGCAAAAAAACCGGTCTAGCCGGACCGGACATGTTTCAGACTAAGTTTTTAAGGGGTGAATCAGTTAGAACTATTAGTATACTTATGTGGAACTTTTTTTTGTTGACATAAACAGGTTTTAGTTCGGACCGAGACTGGTTTGGGACTGATTTTTAATATATTAAATTTATGTAAATCTAGGCCAGTTTTGGAGCATACCGAAACTGTTGTTGATAAAACACTTCTGAAACGATTCAAAATAGGTTCCAAACAGACTAGTTCTTTTTTCATACTAATTCATAACAAAAAAAAATCAATTCTCTTTGATCCTAAAATGTCTAAAATAGTTCCGAACCGGTTCCATGCCCATATATACTTTTAAGTCTTAAGTATTAAGAGCATCCACAATGGTTTTACATAAATTGTATTCTTTAAAGTTGTCACGTAGACATTTATGTACACTTTAAGTAATACGTAAATTTAAGACACACGTAAAAAATATTTTCTCTGCAATCGTATTACTTAAATATATTCCTTAAATATATTTTATTATAAAATTTTCCAACAACCACCAATAAGATATTAGCATTAATTATAAAATGAATTAATTTATAATAAAAAATTGGTTACGTAATACATAGTGCATTACTTAAATTTAAGGAATGCTTTATGTAAAAATATAAATTTACGTGTGGGTCCCATCTTTAAGGAATGCTATGTAAGACCACTGTAGATAGTTTTTGTTGCTTTAGTTAAATAAACAAGTAGGACCCACGTTTAGGTAATCTTTACGTAATAGCACTGTGGATGTGGATGCTCTAACTATAACAATATGAAGGTCATCCCTTAAATTATTTTACACTTTAGATATAATTCTAGTTGTGCGCAAAGGCGCAAATTGAGGTGCTTTGGAAAGAGCTTTGCACTAACAACATAGTTATCCTCTTTCTATTCCTAGGAATGCACAAGATTCTGTGTCAAATTTTGACCAACTGTCGTCTAAAACCAGCACTCTGTTCGTTATATATATAATGGTTACTTTTATATCTGCTATTTAATTTTTTATTATTGGTATTTTAAGTATTTTTTTTCTTTCTTTTCACTCGTCTATTTTTTCTTTGTAAAATACAATGTTCTTGTTGAAAATGACATAAGAATACAAGGGTTGCCTCCTCGATAGCCAGGATTAATATGTTTTTTAAACGTGTTATTTTATAGTATTTCATGCTGTTATTTACAATAAAAATTGTATTAAATATAAACTTTTAAGAACGTGTTTAATTGTATGTACTAGAACATACAATACATGGATGAGCAAATTTTTTTTTTTTTTGATTTTGTATTATTATTAAGGGTCAATAACCTGGGAGAGGTCTGAAGTTTGGCCCTTGTGAATTTGAGAGGTCTGAAGTTTGAAATGGTGATAACAAAGGTCTGAAGTTTCGACTTGTAAATAATAGAGGTCTACGTTAGTTTTTGTTAAAACTGACGGAAGTTGGTCATGTGCATTGCATGTGACCAGAAATAAAAAAAATTCCAAAAATACCCTTCTTGCATCTCACATGATTCAATGAAAAGACGAAAATGCCCTTAAGGCCACCACCCAACTCCAGCCACCACCACGGCTCCGGCCGGCCACTACCCAACTCCGGCGACCACCACCCTCTCCGGCGACCACCACCCTCTCCGGCGACCACCACCCTCTCCGGCCGGCCACCACCCTCTCCGACGATCGCCACCACGGCCCCAATTGGGCCCAAATCGGAGCCACCGGCCCCGATTGGGCCCTAATCGGAGCTATGTGGCTCCGATTTGGGCCCAATCGGGGCCGGTGGCTCCGATTTGGGCCCAATTGAGGCCGTGGTGGCGGTCGTCGGAGAGGGTGGTGGCCGGCCGGAGAGGGTGGTGGTCGCCGGAGAGAGTGGTGGTCGCCGGAGAGGGTGGTGGCCGGCCGGAGCCGTGGTGGTGGTCGGAGTTGGGTTATGTTTAAATTATGGACAGGGGTATTTTTGTCATTTCATCTTTATATTAATTAAACTTTTTATTAATTCAAATATTACAAAAGGGTATTTTTGACATTTCACACGGTTCTGTTAAATTTGACAGAAAATTTGGACGGAAAACCTAAAAATCACAAAGTCCAAACTTCAGACCTCAGTTATCACCATTTCAATCTTCAGACCTCTCAAATTAACAAGGGCCAAACTTCAGACCTCTCCCAGGTTATTGACCCTATTATTAACTCATACATGAATATTGCTATTACTTATTTGTATAGTAAATCTTATGTAGACTCATATAAAATAGTGTATTTATTAGTTAATAAACAATGGCTAATGACCAAAATACTTTTATCCTTTCTTAATAGATAATGACTCCAGCGACTTCGGGCCCGACTCCGTTGACATCGGGCCATACTTTGGTGACCTTTGGCCCGATTCCGACAATTTCGGGACAGACTTTGACGACTTCGGGACGAACTGCGGCGACCTCAGGCCCAACTTCCGGTGAAGAATTCGACGAATTCGGAATAGACTCCGGCAATCTCGGACCGGACTCCAATGACTTAGGGTAGGACTCTGGAGACCTCGGGTCAGATTTTGGCGGCCTCGGCCTGTGGTACTTTTAAATAATTGAATTACTTTTTCTATTGTTAAAAAAAAGTATTCATAAGTAAAAATATAATTGCATTAAAAAATGTATATAGGAGTATTTAAATCTTTTAGTCACTGTATTATGATATTGTAATACAAAGTTCATCTAAACATTTTATTAGAATATCTTATTATATGTTTCGTCCATACCTAGTATTAATAAGCACTAATTATGATATCTTAATGCTTAGCGAATACGTGTAACTACACACAATCAAACGGCTCCTAAATATCCTAAGAAATATCTTCTCACCGATTGCTCTGAAATTTCAAAACAACATGCAAATGGGGGTCTTAAGGTTTTCAATCCCTTTATTCATTGTCTAATCTAACTGATGAGCCTAATAAAAAAGTGATATGAAATAATTTATGCCTAACTATTTTTTTTTTTTGTAAGCAAACCTAAATATATATATGAATGATAAATAGTAGAAATTGAAACGTTTTGTTGTTTAGTTCTGTTATTATTAATTAAGAGCAAAAAAATGGGCCGATTTCATTTATACATACGGCCATTGATGTTGTTGAGTCACATTGTTTGGGCTAGAAAGGTATGATAAATTACTTTTTAATCATTTCCCAGCCGATTTGAATCAAACTGGGACGCGTAGTTGGGCCTAAGGGGGCCCAATTTCAACAGTTCTTTTCTGAAAAAGTTTGATCATTTCACTATATTACACGTCGATGAATTTTAAAGCTATTTAACAATGTAATCATTTTAATGTTGTTGTTTATTAAGGTTAAAACCTTCTTCAATGTGGCAGCGGGAGAATTAGCTTAAGTTCAGTCTCCTATTTGTAAAAACGTTTTTTTTTTTTTTTTTTTTTTTTGCAGTTATTCCAAAATTGTCTATATCTCCTGTTCCATTTTTCATTCCCTAAATTGTGTCTTGCCGTTAAGATTTTCACACGTGTCATTAGATTTAATAATTTTCATTTAGAGTTCATTAGTCCCAATAGGGTTTTGGAAAGAAGAAAAAAACCACAAAATTAATTACACCCAGGACACGTGTCAAGATCTTAACGGTAATGCCCTATATGAAACAGAAAGAGTGGGTATAAGATCTGCATCCATCCATCTAAAGATGCCTTGAAATTGCAGTTGCATTTGCATAATTGTCATTTTTCATGAACTTTTGGCCTTTTTCAAAAATTCCAGGAGAATTTGGTAGTTCTTGAGACACTCACTTACAACATATGAAATGTTGTTGAAAGATTAATGTGTTTCACATGAAAACACTCTCTAGATGCTTCTCTCAAACACTGTGGCAACTACTTACCTCTGCACTAACAAGATCATCATTCACTGAACAAGTTAGTGACCATACCTTCATCCTTATGGTACCCACTATTGGTTCTTGCTAATTTTCTTGTGGTTCAGAATCTCAGAAGTACTCTTTTAAATTTAATACTACATTCAACATTATATTCTTCATTAATCTTAAGCATGTAAGCTAAAATGAGGTTGATTTCTCAGCTATAACATCAAATACATCAAAATATTAAGAGTTAACATATCTTTTATGGTGGTCCATAATGTTTGGTGACTTTAAGGTTTTGATCCATGATGTTTTTTTTTTTTTTTTTTTTTTTTTTCTAGTTTTAGTCTCATATGTTTGCATATTTTTCTAGTTTTGGTGTCAACTCGCCCCCAATTGGACTAGATCCAATTGGACCAGTCCTGGGCTAGCCCAGAGCTGGGCGGATCCCAGTTGAGGTCGCCTGGGTCTGGCGACCCCGACCGTGGTCGGACACTGCCCTGGGCTAGCCCAGTACTAGGTCAATTAGACTTAGTTGTCCAATTTGAGGTCAATTTTAAAATTTTGGGACTAAATTGAACAAAAAGAGTTAGGGAAGCATTAGAGGGACTAAAAATTGAACAAAATTAAAAGTTTAGGGTGGATCACGTGACTTGCACATGTTATTTAACGGAAAATATGGACGGAATGTAACAGAAAGACCAAAACTAGAAAAATATGCAAACATATGATACCAAAACTAAGCAAAAAAAAAAAAAAATCATGGACCAAAATTCAAAAGTTGTCACACATCATGGACCAAAAGACTTGTTAACCTAAATATTAATTTTTTTTTTTTTTTTTTGGAGTAAAATCTGATTCATTCTCTGTCATAATCTAATGACTAAAAAACCGACTTGAATTACAATCAATTTCATTTTAACCAAGCCTCAATCCTAATTTCCTGATTCGGACACTATTTTAATTTTAATTTTTAAATAAATCAAAGATAACACATGATTCACATTGTAATGACCGCAAAGCTAACATTCCAAGATCACAAAAAGTTAAATAATAAGGTTGTGGAAGAGGAGACGAGTCCGTGATTGCACATAGAATCAATCCTAGGTACCTAAATTCCATTATTGACATTATTCCTCCAACTTAGATTATAGGTGGTTAAAATGATTTACATTATTATGGGTTAATTAATTAAAAAAATGTAAATATTGTGTCCACGTAGTCTTTATCTTATTCGGACCACCATATAAGCTCCCATTTTTAATACGATTCCAGCTAGAAGCATACACACATTATAATTAGGGCGAAATCGGACCGGATAAACCGATTTTTTGCTTACTTCGATTATATATTTATATTTTCGGTCTGGTTTTTTCTCTTAAAAATATCTAACCAAAAAATCGTGTGAGGAAAAATAAATTGTCCATTGGTAGTACGGTTTTCGGTTTAGACCGAAAATCCAAAATTAGCAATTACCATTTAAAATTTTCGTCATTTTCATGGACTATATCAAACCGAAATGTCCATTAATATAATAATTAAAATAAATTATAAAATAAAAGTAGAAAAAAAATCTTCATAAGTGCCTCTTTTATAATTTGTATTTACCTAATTAATAAATTATATTAATTAATATAATTGAATATAATATAAATTATATGTATTTAATTAGCATAACGGTCTATTCGGTCCCATGGTCCTCAAAGCTCAAAATCCGAACCGGACTGAAAAACCGAACCAGAGTAAAAAAAAATTGATAAAAAACCAAATCGGATATTTTATATTCGGTTTTTTTTTTTTTTTTTCAATCCGGACCAATTCAGTTTTTACTAGTTTTTCGGACCAAGCGTATTTTGGTTCGACCCCTAATTATATTGTGCTTCCCTATGTGTATATGGTAACTATATAAGGGTATAATTAGCAATTTAATAGTAAAAGCAACAAAAAATTTCATATAAAATATTACTTGGAGTGCCACAGATATGACTAATTAGATGTTTGAAAATGGAGTGTTAATTAGAGACAAAGTGGAGAATCATATCTAAATTTTCCAATATGGGTGGTGGTAATTAGTCATGCTTCACCATAGACTTCCATATTGAGCCTTTAGTTGGTAGAGTGTAGGATGATCACATCACATCCACTTTCAAATCAGTTTTATAATTTCTAACCAAATACTAAATAATATAGTTCAAAAACAGGCTAAGAGTTAAATTATGAGTAAATAATATATAATATGTTCCAATGAGATAAACAACAAAATTAAAAAGATTAAAGAGACTTTGTGATATGGTTGAAGTGTCAAATTTTGGCGTACGAATACACAGTTTTTCATGTAGAAACGGATCTTTGAGCAAGATTCATAACAAGCTATAAGGTACGACGTTTTTCTGCCAAATTTATTTGTTTAGAGGGTCAAAATCACAAATTATGTTTCTTTAGGTCGTTTTTGCAAATTATCGGTTTTGTTAGGGTTTATTTGCAACTTTCAGATTTTGACCTAGAGTTAGGGTTTTTATTTCAATATTTAAACTCTGTTAGCCGTCGTTTACATACAGATATTGATTAATTAATGAAAAATAGAAATTTTCCTCAATATCGCGTCGAATTCTCGGTATTATGCGAAATCAACGAATTTCATGTATTCTTTTCCATCTACCCCATCACTTTGCAAAATTGAGTTGCCAGAATTTTGTCTCACATTGACCAAATTTAAACTATAATAATAAATCAATTATTTTAATTGAATTTTGAAATAGTTATACAACATTGGCACATATGTTTATACATATATAAATAGGAGATTGTGAAATGGGTTCAACCTCACAAGTTGAATAGAGAGACAAAATGACTTCATTTCTAATAATTTCCACTTGTCTGTTTCTCAATTTCTTTGCTATCATAGCATCCATTAAAGCACAATCATCAACATCTTCACAACACAATCAAGTCATTAATCTTCCTGGGCAGCCACAAGATCAGTCCATTTCTCACTTCTCTGGATATATCACTGTCAATGAAGATCATGGAAGAGCTCTCTTCTACTGGTTTTTTGAAGCTCAATCACTCTCTAAGGAGAAGCCTCTCCTTCTTTGGCTCAACGGAGGTAATAATTAATCTTGTGTGTCTTTTATATAATTGTATATGTATATATGTAACTAGGGCTAAACTTACTAACCAAAATATTGCTCTTAAAAAAATAACTTATTTAGTGTCTCAGGTTTACTTCATGTATTAGTTTGGTGTTTCAGAATTAAAATGTTATTTTCGACTGTTACAGATTTCCATTATGTTGTCATTTTTGTGTCTCCGTCAAATTTTAGGTTAAATTTAACAGAACTAGGTCTCATAACCAAATAAAATTTAAAATTAGCCTCATCTGATTCCAGATCTTCCCAACGACCTTAGTCGTCGTTTCGCTCTGATTCTGAATGCCCCCGACATCGATTCGGAGGTGGATGGCCAGAATCGAATGTGGGTAGCTCGGAATCGGAGGTGGATGGTCGAAATCAGAGGTAGATGACTCGTAATCGGATGTGGGTGGCCGGAATAGGAGGTGGGTGGTCGGAATCAGACTGGTGACTTTGCAAAAAGAAAAAAAAAACAAGAGGCAAAATTGTATTTTCATATTCCGTGAAAGTTGAACCCAAAATAGGACGGAAAACCAAATCGTAACAAAATTGAAATATGGGACACTAAATATTAACAATTTAATCTTGAGACACCAAATTGACACATGAGGTAAACCTGAGACACTAAATAAGTTCTTTTCCCTAAAAATATGTTTTAAGCAAAAAAAATAGTGATCAAACATTCCTGCTGACACCACTAGCAATGATTGTCTAGTAGTTAAGAACACTTACTTCCATGTAGTTTGACTCAAAATATATGAGACGAGTAGAATCGAAAGGTCTATTTAATGTAACAAATGGTAAAATTTGAATCATTAATATAGTTTCTTTCTCTTTCACTGTCATAATCATTAAGTATTAAGTTTCAGTCTTTCTTAAGTTACTATAATTAACAACATGAACAAAGAAAACCCTTTTAAGATCAAGTGGTAATTTTTCATTTTTACTTCACACAATGATTGATTACTTGATCTTCACGGTTACATGAAATAATATAAAATTGAAGGGCCTGGTTGTTCATCTATTGGGTATGGTGCTGCTTCGGAGCTGGGACCACTCAGAGTAAGCACTAATGGAAGTGGACTTCTCTTCAATAAATATGCTTGGAATCAAGGTCTTTTATATATATACTAGAAAATAGACACGTGCGATGCACGTGTTTATCGAATTCCAAATTTGCGTACTTAACAATAAAACTTAAGCAAGCTAAAGCAGTCATTTCGCTGAATAATCTACTAAGCCTTCATCCACAATATATTTCATTAATGTGTCGATTCCAATATGTGTGGTTATGAGAGGGACAAAAAAAAAAAAAAAACAATATCACACTCGATAATGAGAAAATCGCACATATAGAGGTAATGATCTAATTATTAAGAACATGTTGTGCATGTTTACCATTGATATGTATGTACTAATGATACGTATGTAGTATGTACTTAGTAATATAAATGATGGTATAAACAAATCAATGTGACATTTTTTATAAATAAAATAAAAAGAGTCTATTACATGCATGTAGTACGTAGCATGTAAATGAGCATGAAATTTAACTAATACAATACTAAACGTCTTTGAGATTTAAAATTGGAGAGACTATTTTGATATTTAAAATCACCTTATGAAATATTTTATTTTTTATGGTAAAATTTAAATGTGAAGACACATGACTTTTGGGGTGAGGGTCATTGAGATTTTTATAGAAGTAGTAGTTTTAAAATTTAAATGTAAAGAGACATGACTTTTGGGGGTGAGGGCCATTGAGACTTTTATATATGTAGTAGATAGTAGATAGTAGATATACATCTCTCTACATTCATTTTGCTTGCTGATATATCCTTTTTAGTTTGATATTCTTGTTGGAACAACCAATAAGGTTGTCTGGTGATGAAGATTCTTGTCTCTGTTTCCCAAAAATTAGAAATTGAAGGCAACTTCACTTGGCTAAAAAAAAAAAAGAGCAAACTTCACATTCAAAAAGATATGAACAACCTAACTGAGCACGTTATTCTAGATTGAACTTAAATGAGAAGTTCATATTGGACTCGACTATACTCATTGACTATAATAATGAAATTATCATCTCTGAAGGTTAAAAATTAGAAAGGTTTGATTTTTGGGCCAAACCCACCCCGATTCCGGCCAAACCCACCTAGATTACGGCCGATTTAGGGTTCTCTATTCCTCTCGTGGCAAGGAATCAGAGGTGGGTGGCTCGGAATCAGAGGTGGGAGGCCGGAATCGGAGGCTTAAAAAATGGGTAAAATAGTCTTTTCAACTCAGTCTATTAAAATTAACCCAAAATCTGATGGAAAAACAAATAGCAACAATACTGAAAATTGGAACACTAAATATCAACAGTTTAAATTTGAGACACTAAACTGACACATGAGTCAAAATTGTGACAGTTTTTAAGTTCTATTTCTTGATTTTTTAATGTTTCGGAGAGTAAAGTATCTCTTGTTGATTAATAGGGAATTGAAAAGAAAAGTCATGTGTTTGTTTACTTGTGTCATTTGTGTGTGTGCAGAAGCCAATCTGTTGTTTGTGGAATCTCCAGTTGGAGTAGGGTTCTCTTACACCAATTCAACTTCAGATCTCTCCATTATTGATGATGCTTTTGTGGGTCTGGACAAATCAATTATCAATCAATCATTTCTTTCATTTTAAATTATTTCATTGATTGGATTTTATTGCTCTGCTGATATAACAAGGTATGTAATGTTGATGAAATGTGTTGTATATATTATATATATATATTTTTTTTTTGCTTACTACTTTTTTTTTTTAATATGTAGCGGAGGATGCTTACCATTTCATAGTGAATTGGCTGAAAGAGTATCCACAGTACAAGACCCACGATTTCTTCATTTCTGGGGAGAGCTATGCAGGTGATATTATATATATACCAAACCCTACCACTGCAATTCGAGTCTGATTTCCCAATCATTAGATCATGGTAAACACTTGAATATTTAACTGGTTAAAAATTACAAATAGTAATTTCAGTCGACACTATTTTAGTTGTAACCTTCCCCTCTATCAATTTTTCGTGTTTCAATATGAAATTCGTATTTTTTTTGTTAACATTTACCATTGGTACTGTCTGAATGTTAAAAAAAATACCTATAAACTGTCTGAAGTTTGCCTATGTGAGATTTTGGTGTCTAAAGTTTAAATTGTTGATATTGACTGTCTAAAGTTTCAACTTTGTTGAAATTTGGTGTCTCCGTCCAAATTTGTTGTTAAAGTTGACAGAACTTGGTCATGTGCTTGTCACATGACCCAATAAAAAATAAATCCAAAAATTGCCCTTAATAGGGTGGTGCCCGGCCGGAGTGGGGTCGTGGCCGGCCGGAGTAGGGTGTGGCCGGAGTAAACATAAAAGTATCAGGGGCAATTTCAAATTTTCAAACCATTATGTCAAAGTTGACAGAAAAAATGGACGGAAAACGAAATTTCAACAAAGTTGAAACTTCAGACATCTAATATCAACAATTTAAACTTCAAACGCCAAAATCTCACATGGGAGAAATCTCAGACAGTTTATATGTCCTTAACCAAAAAAATACAAATTTCATATGAACCCTTTAACATTTTTTTTCCCTGTCTTTTGCAGGCCACTATGTACCTCAGCTAGCAGAGCTTATATATGACAGAAACAAGGAAACACCCATCAATCTTAAGGGCTTCATTGTGAGTGTACCTTCATGCTCATGACCCGACCCGAATATTTTCGATCCAAATCTCTGTTTTCGATCTAAAAAGTTCACAAGTTTGCTTATTAAGTTACTAATTAACCAATGGCAAAAAAAAAAGTTACTAATCAACCCTTCTTATGAACATTTTTTAAGGTGGGGAATCCAGAAACAGATGATTACTTGGACAACAAGGGACTGCTGGAATATGCATGGAGCCATGCAGTAATATCCGACCAACAGTACGAGAAAGCTAAAACCGTATGCGATTTCAATGTCAGCGATTGGTCGGATCGATGCAGTGAAGCCATGGCGGTCGTGTACGCAGCTTATCAGGAGATTGATATTTACAACATCTATGCTCCTTCATGTCTCAGTGCCAATGCACCCACCATGGCTATATCACTCGAAAAGGTATCAATTTGATCACATCTATCTTTACAATTCTCGAAATTTAGAGTATAAATGAGTATATAGATGCAAAAATGATGACATTTCGACGTGGAAAATAGAAAGAATTAATATGCACATTTTATACGTAATTCGAGTTCAGCTGGAATTCTTAATTTTCTAAACAGAAGTGAAAAAAACGGATTCAGTCAATTAGCTGGAGTTAGGCTAGTAGTGACAGTCATTTGTGCTTGAAATTTCAAGCACAAATGACTTGGGTCAGCTCTGATATCATTTGTTAGGTTTAAACGTTACAAATGATATCAGAGCTGACCCAAGATAGAGATGGACTTGCATAGAAAAACCAGACAACATGAGATAATAGTTGGTCTTGTGAAACCCAGTAATAAATATTTGAAAGTATAGAACCTTGCAAGTTCTGATTCACCTGTCACATCAGAGGACACCCTTTAAGTGGAGAGACTTTGACACCATAATTTTGGATCTGGACTGCTATGAGGTCGTGCCTTTTAAGAGGGATAGATTGTTACACCTCAATTTTCCAAAATCATGTAGAAATAAGTGATTGGAACTCTTTATAAGCTAGAGATATACAATTCAAAATGCGCTTTTTAAGAGGGATAGATTGTGACATCTCGATTTTCCCAATATCATATAAAATAAGTGTTTGGAACCCCCTATTAAGCAAGAGATACAATTCAAATTTCAAGTCCAGCATGAGCTTTTTTTTAGAGGACAACAGATTTAGTCAAACTGGATTGTGCAAGTAAAGACAGTCGCTCGGGCTGGGCGAACATAGTCTAAATTAAAGTGTTCTAGATCTTGTACACTAGATATATATATATATATATATATATATATATATATATATATATATATATATATATATATATATATATATATATATATATATATATACATACACTACACTATCTTCTCAAATCTATTCAGTATGAAACACACACTTCATATTACCGCGATTTGATTTGATTTAGGTGATCAATAACTTGGGTGAAAGGAAGAGGATGAGAATCCGAGGAGGATACGACCCGTGTTATTCGAACTACGCTCAAGATTACTTCAACCGACCCGATGTTCAAGCGTCTTTACATGCTTCGAGGGGGAATCGAACCGTGAAATGGGAGGTCTGCAAGTAAGTTCCTAAGATTACTTGTTCTACAAGTTACTGAATAGTTCATTAGCTTAGGGTTTAATGATTAGGGTTTGTGTTTATGTTTTTGTCAGTGATCCATTATTCGGAGCGTACATCTACAACGTTACATCCGTTTTACAAATATACACCAAGCTTATTAAGGGTGGACTCAGGATCTGGATTTATAGGTAATTTGAATATAACCTTTAAATGTTAATTAGTAACTTTGTTAGCTGAAGTTCTGAGATTAAACAATTTGTAATAAGCTGCAGTATATGTTACCTCAGTCTAATTACGTCTTAAACAGGGGCATGACCTAACAAATTTCACGTTCTCATAATGTTCTTCCGTTAGCAAAATAACAAGACATTAAATTCAAGGGTTATATTAAGAACATAATCACATTCTCAAGTTTGCATCATGTTGCTTTAAGGTGTTTCAGGTTTTTTTTTTAATTTTAATTTTATTTTATTTTTATAATAGGTGTCCCATGTTTTGTTTTCGTTGCATTTTAAATTTCCGTCCGTTTTTTCTGTTAAATTTGATGTATTTAGGTATGGCCGTATGGGTTTTCTTCTATTCACATATATTTAGGCCAATTAAGTTAAATTGAATCTCAGTTTTGCATAAGTTCTTCAATTTCACTGTATGTACATACTTATTGACATAAATTAAAGGGAATGCAGAAGTGTTATTTTGTTATTTTCTCTTCTTTAAATGCTCTTATTGTTGAATTTTATGAAGTCATTGGACCAAAATTTGTCAACTTTAGCAGAAAAACGGACGGAAAACCAAAAAACAACAAAAACAAAACCTAGTACACCTATTAGCAACAGTTTAAACCTAAGACATATATAAAAGAAACATGATTCATATAACTTGAGACTGTAATTAAGTTCTTAACCTAAATTCAATCTACAAATTTTTTGAAGAATATTAGACGGAACTAGTTTGTTGTAACTTTCTATAAGTTTAGCTAGCAATTTTTCTATAAAAACAAATTCGAATAACAAATTGTTCTCAAAGTTCAGCTAACAATTTAATCGACGCGCATTTGTGGTGGCAGCGGAGATGCAGACGGTAGGGTTCCGGTGATCGGATCTCGATACTGGATTCAAGAACTCGGGCTCACTCTTCTATCTCCGTGGCGGACTTGGTATCACGATCATCAGGTATATACATTACTACGATACGTATATATTATGTAACACGCGTTAGTAATTTTCTCGAAAATTGATTTTTAATTTTTTGTATCATCATATGAATAATTTGGATTAAATTTCAGGTGGGCGGGAGAATAATGGAGTACGATGGTTTAACGTTCGTAACGGTGCGTGGTGCGGGTCACTTAGTGCCGTTGAACAAACCTCAAGAGGCGTTGCTTCTAATCCGTTCATTCTTAACGGCTCAATCTCTTCCCAAGAATAGATATTGAATTGCATAAATATAATTTGTAATTTTAGACGTTATAAAAAGATTTCATTACTATCGCAAAATTCAAGTGGCTACCATTTAGTATCAATCTTTAGTAGCGGAAAAATTTGTTTGCTGTTGTATCCCTATTTTCTTGTAGTGTTCTGGCGATTGTGCGGGTATAGTGTAGTTATATCAAAGACTAATAATTATACAAGCCACCGAATTGACCGTAAATCACAAATGGGAGAAGATTATCATTGAATCTGATGCATAGTATATTATACGCCAAATCCGTGGAGAATCGGAAATTGATTGGAAACTCGACGATAGCATTACCACCATCCTCATGAAGGTGAGCACGATCCGGGAAGTCCGTTGGAGGTTCATCCGACGAAATGAAAATCGTTGTGCAAACCGAATTGCTATACAATTTTAAAAGGAGATGTACGTCCGATTAATTGAGTTTTAGTATCCATCTTCTTTCATTTTAATTTTATTGCTTAATTGTAATCCATATTAATTTTCTCGCTTAACAAATAAGAGTTTCATTTAGAAATATATATATATATAGCCATAACTATCCCATAGTGAGCACATTATTTTGGTCATATACCCGTCATTTTTTAATCGTTGTTTTACCCACTACAATAATAGCTTAGTCATCACAATTTAGATGCACCAATTGGAAATTTAATTTCGCCTAGTAGTGCCTTGTCGTTTAATGTCTATTTATGGCTTATGATCGAATTATTGGACATGCAACAGACTGTTCATTAGATTCATGAAATTACGCTAAAAATGTAAAATTATGACTCAAGTCATCTCAATTTGAAATGAGAAATCAGTGGAAAGTGAAATCGACGGTTGATATTTATGTTATTAACAAAATGGTTGAATTTGTACATTTTATCTTAGTATTGTAACGAGATACAAATCTCATGCTCCACCTATTCATGTTTCAGATTGTGCATTGCTATTAAGATCTCGACACGTGTCTGAGTGTAATTAATTATGTGGTTTTTTTTTTCTAAAATCTTATTGGGATTGGTGAGCCTTAAAATGAAAATATTAAATTTAATGACACATGTCAAGATCTTAACAGTGAGGGATCTGTGACAGGAAGAGTGGGGTAGGAGATGTGAATTCATAAAAATGTATGTTGAAATTCAGATACATGTATAAGTTTTATATTTTAAAAACTCTTTAATAGCACAACGAGTGCACCAGTGGTCTAGTGGTAGAATAGTACCCTGCCACGGTACAGACCCGGGTTCGATTCCCGGCTGGTGCAGATTGTAGAGCTGTGATGATTTGCGGAAGTGATAAATAGGGTTTATCACGCCTTCCCAGACTTGGGAAATTCTTCCGCTACAACTGAGCTCTCATTTTACTTTTGACTTAATCAAAATTATTTTGGATTTTTAGCATTAATTTTATGTAAAAAAGGACAGATTATTATTTTATATATAGATAGATAATATAGAAAAAATTATTATTTATTATTATATGGATATATCTGAGGTATCTATGGATTAGTCCAATACATATAAATGGGCCTAGTTCTTTGATTCAGGTTGAAGAAACCAATAAGATAGTGATGAACTATTTCTTTTACTTAAAGCACAAGTAACATAAATAGAAGTGTGATCTGTTAACTACATAGATAACTTCCTTCCCAAGCAATATCTAAAAGTCACAACAACACCATATCTTCACACCAGATAAGATCATTGTACTTACTAAAATTTACAATAACCAAACAAAAAACCTGAAAACAAACCCGACCAGACTATACACACAAATCATCGAACGATGTTCTTCCTATGTATGTATTAAAATGATTTCTAATATCGAAGCCTTAATCAGTCGGTTCCGTGATTTCACCAAGTCAATCTCGACTATCGTGGTTGTCTAGTTCGAAAGAATGAACTCGTACCAATTTTAGGCTCGAATCTCTTTGTGGTTAAGAGTTCTTCATTAGCCCCGCTCTCTATGTCCGATATTCTTCCTACTTTCACGATTCAAATCCGAGTTATCGTCTTGTTTGGTTTCGGAAGTCTCACGTTGTGGCTCGGGTTCAGGGTTCCTTGACTGTGTACTCCTTCGGCGTCTACGGTCCTAAAAAAAGTAAAATTTACCCTTTTATATACCCCGAAAGCTCGTTTTAAGTCATTTGGTTAAGTAGCCCTTAACATTTCATATGGTATGAGGGTGCATAATTTAGACACCCACTTTACCAATTAGAACTTTTTAAGGCAGTTAGTTAAGTGGTTAGTAACTTTTGACAAATAATTCGAGAAAAATGATCTTAGGGTTCATACCTCACGAGGAACCGGGTATTCCTCTAACTCAATCATCCGCACCACTTGACTCATCTTCGGTCTTTTGTCAGAATCTGGATCAACACATCTAAGAGCCGTCAACAGGGCTCGTTTGAGGGCGCTAGTAGACGGCCGAGTCTCGATTGTTGGGTCTACAACCTCTTCAGAGCGCCTACTTCCAACCATCATCTTCAACCAATCAACCAAGTTCACCTAAAAGACACAACAAAGTTTCTTGTTAAGCAAGTTATCTAGTAATGCATCTAAGTAGTAGCGCAACTGACTCTAGATCAGAAGGTTGTGTGTTTGATTCACGTCGGTTTAAGATTTTTGGCCAAATAAAGTAATACATCTAATGATAGTTGAAAAAAAAAAATAAGTATTAAGACTTACCTCAGGAGCCGGACGACTGTAATCAACTGGATCTCTTCCGGTAATCGCTTCCAGAAGCAAAACACCAAAACTGTATACATCGCTCTTTTCATTCAGAAGACCAGAGTTAGCATACTCTGGAGCCACATACCTAAAAAAAATACAAGGCGATGATTAAGTTCGGATTAATGTCTCTACAAAGTTCTTAAGCAACTCAAGACTAAAGAGAATTGCAGATAATAATTACCCAAAAGTGCCCATTACTCTTGTTGTGATGTAACTTTTACCGGAACCAAGCAATTTGGCCAAACCAAAGTCCGATATTTTTGCATTGAATTCTTCATCAATCAAGATGTTGCTAGACTTGATGTCTCGGTGCACTACCTTAGGCTCAATCGCCTCGTGCAAATACGCCAATCTGTCAATAACAATAATACGAGTCAATAACTTCAAAGATTGAAATTTAAAATCGAACGAAAGGAAACTCACGCTTTAGCGGTGCCTAATAGAACCTTCATTCTTGCTTCCCAAGTAAGACAACCATGCTGCCTCATGGCTCCATGAAGCCATTGCTCAAGATTTCCATTGCACACATACTCATATACCAATAACCTAGAAACCATCATCAAAATGTTGGGAAAAATCATATTTTTATTGTCTGCATAGTAAAAAAATTCAAACTTTTTATCAAAATGAGGAAACTTGCTACACAAGAAAGAGTCCAATCACTATAAATACCTATGGGTTCCTTCAATGCAGTATCCCAGAAGCCGAACCAGGTTCTTGTGCCGAACATGGCCAATGGCTTCAACTTCAACACTAAACTCCTTTTCAGCTTGTCCTCTACAAAGACAAGAAATGAAAATTCACCATTATTCATCCAAAAGTTTTTTTCTTTCTCAAAAACCCGGTTTTCTAAAGGGTCGATCTAAATCTTCATAACTAACAAAAATTGAAATCTTTCTTACAAATTGTTCAGCAGCTTCTTGACAGCAACAGGTGTCCCATTAATCAAGTAACCTCGATAAACAACACCATATCCACCTTCACCTATAATATTATCCTTTGAGAACCGATCCGTGGCGACCTCCAAATCTCTCAGTGTAAACCAATGTCCCCAACCAAGGTGGGAGAATTCAGGGAGTCCAGACAAAGGCGAATGAGATGTCACAGAAAGCCTTGCATCAATTTTGGTGAAAGATCCCGATGGGCTACCGTTTTTCAAACCGACCGATGATTTTTCCGAGTCTTTATCGCTGAATTTCTCATTAAGTGCAAAGATCACGCCTTCGTGGGATATGAAATTGTTCGATGAAGCTTCATCGACGCCAATCTCTTTGATTTCGTTCGAGAGTTTGGGGATTTGGGTGAGAGGAAGAAGAATGTCTTTGGCTTTTCTGGACCTCCTTCGAGGGCTAAAGCAGAGTGATAACGCCATGAGGATTATCGCGATGAATACTCCGAAGAGGATCGCCAATAACTCCCAAACCTTCAGATCCAAAATGGTTTTCTTAGACAGTTCATATTTAAGATGATCCATGTTTTGTTTTGTTGTATGCAAATGCCTGCTTGATAGAAGGGTGAGAAGCAATAGAGGAAAAAGAGAAACCTTAAAATATGCTAAGTTTCACAATTCGTAACTGAATCCGTAAACTATCCTAATCCGAATCGGTTTAGATCCATTCACATGATCGGAAATCGAAACCGAGCTGTGTTGTCTAATTAAGCATTGCAACAATTTGAAGTCTGTGATAGAAACTAACAAACTGCTACTGCAATTGAAATTGAAAAAAGCATCCAATGGAACTCCATAGAAGTCAGGCATCAAATTTGAGATGCATTTTAATAGGCAAACAAATAAAATGCAGCCAACTGATAATCCAAAGAACACAATGAAGAATCAAATCTAGAACATTAAGGCAGAGTTTCTGAATAGTTACCTGCAGAATACTCTGTAATCAATTAGATACAATCCCTAGCAACAATCCAAGAACTCCAAATCAAAGATTTCGTCGGTGGGAGGAATTTACAGAAAACCCATTATCAAATTCTAAAAAGATTGCGATTTTCCCGCCAATTTGGCAATTTCCCTTCTGGGTTTGCTCTATCCAGCACAATGAACACCAGAATCAAGCTCAAAATTGAAACTTTGCAAACAAGTTCCTCTTTTTAAAGAACAACCAACACAACAGAACCCTGAAAACTCAAAAGCAAGGGTTGTTGAAGAGAATAATGGCGATTGGCTTAGAGGGGATGGATTTATCAGTAGTAGTAGGTGATGAAGAGAGACCATGGATTAAAAACAACACAGATATAGGAATACATATACATATAGTAGTAGTAGTGGTCTACTACATCATCACCCAGAAAAAGGAGGATTTGAAAAATGGAGACTTTCTTTGTTGCTTCGGCTTCCCTTTAAAAAAAAAAATCAATTTTTTAATTATATTTTAATTTCTTTGCTTTAGGTTCTAATTTATAAAAAAAATGGGGTCAGGTAGCTGAATGGGCATTGGAGACAGACAGTTAATCAGACACTTTGATTAAATTAATGGTGTCGTTTTCAAATTTTAATTCCGGATTAGCAGTCACGTCCAAAGTTTACATTAGATTAATGGGTAAAGATAGATGCGATTATGATTGCTGGGGGACAAGTAATCTGTGTACTTTGTGATTTTTCTAATATTTTATTTTATTTAGGGGAATTATTAGTTCAACCTTCAAAGATATGTTTTGGTGCCGTCAAAATATGGAGACTAAAAAATAGAGACTTTATTTTATAGCCTTATTAAAATATGGAGACTCCAACGAATAATTTCAATTTCTAGATATTATTTTTCATTAATAATAATTTATTTATTTTTGTCATTTAAATTATAAACTTTTTTTTTTGTTTTTTTGTTTTGGTTAAATTTCCCCACATATTGTTTTGGAATTTAATTATCATCCACTATTTTTTCTAATTCTAAACTAATTTGTTTTTTTGGCCAATTCTAAAGATTTTTTGGCAAAAGATCTAAAGTTATTCATAACTTAATCGTTGCTCATTCTATAAATAAAATACTATTAAAATAAGAGATAAATAATTAGTATTTTTTTAGTAATTTCCTAATAAATTTAACAACAACATGCTTCACGCGCAAAGTTCACTTCATCAAAGTTTTAGCTTCCCTTGATGAAATCATAAGTCCACGTGTACTCTCAAATATATATTTTTAACATAACAAAATGATAAAATAATTTGGTTCCTTAAAGTAGATAAATAATATATATGATCCTTGTAACTCCTTACTTTTGCATCCATATATAAATGGAACCTTTCACTCGACCAACACTGCAAAATGGTTACACACATGATAAATACACATTATAATGTGTCGGTTGAGAATATAATGGTCTTTAATTACCTCTTTTATGGTGGGAATGGGTTGCATTTACTAAATAGCATTCGATGCCTAATAATTTCCTACAAGGTACAATTATTACTAAAAAAACTATATTTCCCATAATGTGGCCGTACAAGTTTTTTTCCACATAAAATAAAACTACATTTTATAACGTAATATTACTACAGTGGTTCAACATTGAATACCTTTCCTTCACCAAAAAAAAAAAAAAAAAACATTGAATACCTTTCTTTTTTGTATTACAAAGTTATCCATTCACACATGGTTTTGCAATGAGCTTCACTTTAATCTTAGTTTAATCATTAGTTGCAAGAACTACATCTAATACCTAATAATAAAAGTATAAATGGCACACTAACTGAAGAATTACCATAAAAAATGTATGTTTCATAAAAGTATGAAATGCACTAAATGTCATTATTTTACCAATAAAAAGATGTGTATTTTGTGGATACTTCCCACTTTTCAAATATATATACCGAAATAATTGTCGTTCCTACTGAAAAGTTATGAAGTGTTAGATATTAACTATTTCCCCTTAAAGGTTTTGTATAATTACAGTCAGTGTCATTCTCTCATGTTTCGGAACTCTTCGTGTTTTTGCTTCGGAATGACTATCACCTCTTATATCGATATCACTATGAAGCTATTAATAAAAGAGGGGAACTTCCCCTGAACTTACGTATAATACTGTTAACAATAAGACGTGTGTCTTAACAACTGTCTCATAAGTTCGAAACTTGTGGGTGTGGCACGCTCTTATACTTCAACATCCTCCCGGTCATCTCGGTCTTGACCAACTCCGGTTCAAAGTAAGGTTATCAGTTCAGACACCTCGGTCTTGACCATCTCTGAGTCAAATATAATGAGCTTCACCATTTTTAAAAGGAGGTTAATTTTTTCTTTAAAATGGCGTCGCTCTCAAACTAGAACTTGTGCGCTAGCTCTGATATCATATTAATAATAAAATGCGCATCTTAACCAACTGTCCCATAATTCCAAAACTCGTAAGTGAAGACATCGACACACTCTTATACTTCAACAAAAATATGCACTTTTGATCTAAAAGTATTAAGACTAACAAGTTTTACCCTACTAATTAAGTTTGAAATTAGCTTAGTTGTTTGCCCATCAATTCCTCCCTAGAAGACTTTCTACATGTAAATATGTAATGCTAGCAAGCCATGCATATATTGAAATATTTTAAGAAAATCTAGATTTATCGTACAAATCAAGGTAGGAATTATTTGGTTTGTGGGTCGTTTTCTTTATGTATAAGGGAATATAATGATTGTTAAAGCATTCATTCTACGTACTTCAAGTAGTATACAAACTTGTGACATTGATCCCTAATCGATAGTTGATCAAATACGTAAATGTTTAATCTTTCCTTTAAGTTAAAGAAAAGAAAAGCAGAAAAAAAAAACACACACACACAATTTTGAGAAACGTGACATGGACCCGAAACCCAAAACCCTAAATTCGACACTACTAGTAGTGATGATTTGGAAAAAAAATCACCGAAATATTAATTATTTGAAACTCAAATACAAAAATATGGGAGAGCGAGTTCCGTTCACGAAAATACTCAGTCGCGCACTTCTCAAGTGCGCAACGGGTATTGCACATCTGAAAAACGCGTAACATTACTTTAATTAATGTTCTGTGCATTAATTAACTGTTACGTATTGCGCATCTATCAGATGCGTAACATATTAATTACTCTAATGAAGTAATTAAATGCGATATAATATTAATTACTTCATTAATGTTGCGCATCTGACCCATTGTGCACTTAGGAAGTGCGCGACTATGTATTTACGTAAACAGAACTCGCATTCGATTTTTTGTTGTTTTTGAGTTTCAAATAACTAATATTTGAATGATTTTTCCGATGATTTGGTGATCTCTTTGATTTTTTGTTGTTTTTGAGTTTCGAATAACTAATATTTGAATGATTTTTCCGATGATTTGGTGATCTCTTTGCTTCAAGGAAGCCCCCTTTATATTGTAAATTGATTATCGAGAGTGAAATTATTAAGGGCGCGTATTCTTACTTTGAAGCTAAGCAACAAATATTATATAATTATTACAAATATTATTGAACAAGTCCACCTCTTGTTGCCTTTTTAATTCAATATTATTTGTTTTGGTATTCCATGATTTCATTTTCATAATCATGAACAATATTCTTCTCATGACTATATTGTTTGACCCTCAATGAAAGCCACCTTTCTAATTTGCTGAGATTAAAATAAAATTTCAGAAATCAATTCGGCACGTTGAAAGTTTTTTTTTTTTTTTTTTTTTTGCCGACACGTTGAGATTGCTGAATTCTAGGAGTTTGAAGTAGTTAATTGATAATGACACAATTAGCACTAAAATTGATGATAATGAGACCGGTTGAAATAAAATATGACGATATATGCGTAGAATAATATAATCAGCTGGTCGTACTTACAACTTACAATTAAGGTTATAGGATCCGATTCGGATGTTAAAAGCTTACCATTCTAATTAAATTAAACGATTTGGATCCGCTATGATTAATTCAAAGGATTATACTATACTATGATTCCATTAATTAAACGACCTTAGTTAATTAGAATTTCCATTCTAACAATTTTATTTATAGTACAACATTTTAATAGAGATATTCGGCCGATTTATTTAACTTAAGTGAATATGCATGGGACATTTTGTCCATCATTTTTATCAACTATATGTATTTTTATATATATTATAATTATAATTATACATAAACATAATAAAATATAGTATACATATAAAAACCCATTATAAAATATTTAATTAGTGATGAAGCCTTGTTTGAGAAATTCCAAATCGACCACGAATTATTTGTATGTCTGGTTAATTAATATAATAATAAGAGCAACTATCTACAATAGTTTGCTAACAATATTATTGTGGATATAATATAAAAATTAAACATGACCTAATTAGGTTTAATTAATAAATGCCTTTCGATTTAGTTCCAGGGGACCTGTATGTCTAAACAGTAGCCTATATATGTGGCATATCTAAATGGGACCACGAAATCATTACATATATCGGAAGTTGTTTAAAAAAAGTATTCCTTTTTTTGTTGCAGATAATCTATATTTCTTAAGGAATAATTCATTTGCAAAATAAATTGAGAGTATAACTCTTGCCTCAGTTTAGTTTTACAGTTATATATATATGTATCATTTAATGGTTTTTTTACATATTGTTTTAATTTCTACCAAAAATAAAACAAATTGTCTTGATAATAAGAATAAAATATAAATAATAATAATAATAATATGTTTTTTGGTAATCTATCTAATAATAATATATTGATAGTGGCCTTCGGCTACTGTAGATTTCTCTGACACGCTTTAAAATAAAAAAAAAAAAAAAAAACTTTTAAATAAAAATTATTTCCATTTCGTTTTGGAAAATCAAAATTTACTGGCCGGCCGTACACCGTAAAGTACGGTGAGTATATTTCAAATCAAAGTTAATACTTAATAATACTGATTTTATTGACCGAATTCGAAATACTAATATTGTATTTATTGGCCAAAAATATAATAATGAACATAGTAGTTTTTTTTTTTTTTTTTTTTGCCAAAATGAATATAGTAGTTTAGCTTTTAGTTTGGCAAAAATAATAATTAGTAGTTTAATCTGTCTAATTAACTTTAAACTTCAAAGAAATTCAACACTCCATTTATTACTTTTTTAAAGACTAATGTTGTAAAGTTCATTAATTATTTAAATTATATTGGTTTTTATAAATAAATAAAAAAGATAAATTCACTTTAAAAAATAAAACTCCAAAATTTCCGTGTTTTTCTCATTAGAGATGATGTAACTTGTAATCGGGTTCTTTCGGTGTTATATATTTGATCAATATTAGTTTTTTATGTTATAAGTTTGGGGTAAATGGTCTATTGGTGCTACATGTTTAACTACTGTTGATTATTGGTGCAATAGGTTTTATTTTGTAAACTTATAGTTTCATATGTTTGGGAGATTGTAAGTTTTTAGTGTTTCCGTTAGTCAACATTTAGTTTGACCGTTAAGTACTTTTATTTTGTTCAATTTAGTCCTCAAATTTATATTCCTAAGAATTGATATTTACAATTTAGTCTATATAGTTTGCTCCAGTCACCGCATAAAGCATCCGACCACCACTCACCACCACCCAAGGCCGCCGGCGGCCACGAATCAGAGTCGACGGCCATAAAACGGACCGGCCACCACCAATTAGGGTCGACTACCACCTCAATTAGTGATGACCACTGCAATCGGGGTCGATCACCACTAATCGGTGGTGGCTACAGCCCTAATCGGGGCCGACCACCACCAATTGGGGCCACAGAGGAATCTGACTGAGACCTCAATCGGAGCCAGGAGCCCCGAACTGGAGCCATCTGGCTCCGATTGAGCTACATAGGGCTCAGGCGGAGCAAAAAACCAACAATGGTTAAACATGTGGCACCAAAAGACATTTTAGTCCTATAATTTTTTTTTTTAGCCTTTTGGTGCCATATATGTTTTACATTTTTTTCGACTTTGGTACACTTGTTAGTCAACTGTCAAATATGACCGTTATATACTTTTATTTTGTTCAATTTAGTACTCCGATTTATACACATCTTTTTTATTTTTACAATTAATCCTTAAAAAATCTAATTGGACCCTAGCTAGGTTCGCCGGACCCGGTCGAGTAATCAAGTTAACTAATTACTCGAGTCGATAATTAATTATATTATAAGAACAATAAAATAGAATATAATGTCGGAGATTAGGTCATATGAAGTCTGAAATGAACAGTAATCGTCGGTGACTATTGTCTCCTACTAGACTCCGATGCTTCGCTGGCAGTTTCTCCGGCGGTCGGAGATAAGACATATCTGGATTATCTTTAATGCACTCGTGCGCCCAACAACTTTTCCCATAATAGGTTCATGCTTTATGCATATTATTATTATTAATTAATTTATTACAATACTATACATAAACTGGAATTATATGATATCACATGATATTTGAATGTTTTTCACATCTATTTACATAGAAAAATTATTCGTAAAATAAAGTACTATATATAAAATTATGACTCGTTAATTACGATAATCAATAATAGTCAACAATATTAAAATAAACAAATGAAAGATTTTTATTTTTTTAATAGATTAAAATTATATGACATTATTTTTTAATCGGGTTACTGACGGTTTCAATGACTTAATAATAAGCATTTTGGATAAAGAAAGATTTTTGAATTAATTTTAAAGTTTAAATATAGCTAATTTAATCAAGTAGAAATATATATTTTTTAAAACTTAAATCATAAATTATTTATGTCTTTCTATATAAATAAATTAAACCCACTAGGCCACTCCTAATTAGTTTAGGTTCCATATTTTGACCACATCTATTTGCATTTATTGAATGTGATAATGCTGCCTAATCATCATTCATGGATCAACATTATGCGTTCAACATTAAATTCTGACCATAAATTAGAAAGAGAAATGATTTACAACAAATCTCTTGTACCACTACTATTCATGTTGTAGATTCTGTCTCAGTGTTAACATCTTTACACGTGTTCTAAGCTATTATATTTTTTTTTTTTTTTAAACTCTATTGGCATTGGTGAAAGGAAAATATTAAACTTTCAAAATTTTAACGATGAGTCACGATTTAAAGCAGAAATAATGGGGTAAGAGATCTGAATCCATCCAATTATAGCGCTTTGAATACAATCCCTTTGTGTTTAAATAATTAATTGTTTTGTAAGTTGTTAGAAATTACAAACCATATCATTTAGACATAAATAGATCGTGATCAGACCGCCATGGTCGGATCGTGTTTTTTTTTAATAAAAAAATTTCTAAAGTAATCGAAGATGATAAATCATCATAATTTGCAAGAGTATGCATTTACTACTAACTAAATTATCAAACATGTATGTGTAACTATAAATATCGCAAAGACAATTAACGATTAATGATTTTTTTAAAACTTTACAATATGTTGTTTTTAAGGTCTATTGGAAGATGATGAATTATTAAGGTACTTAATTGGTGGTTGAGGGGTAACAAATACGAACGCAATCGGTAGTTAGGTGGTGATATCAAGCTGTCTAATTGCTCTTAAGATGTGTGGTCGAGTTTATAGCCAGTGCCACTAGTTAGTTTAACTAATTAATTAATAAATTAATTAAGGAATTAGATTTTGATTATAACGTGACCGACCGACTAATTTATGTGTACCTAAGCTTTCGGCTTTATAGAATGAAAAATGTTTTTTTTTTTAAGAGACGATTCCTCATAGAGAGACAGATATATTTACTGTATTTTTATTTAATTCGCGAAAATATGTATCGAAGTTTATTTATCCTTGACAGATTCGTTTGACTTAAATGAGAGTATAATTGTAAAATATCATTAGAGGAATCCAAACCGCTCTCTTATATGAAGAGTATAAAAATTTAAAAAATTACATAATTGGCACCTCAATTATAGAGACTTGTCTTTCTAGTAACTTGAGGTTCTGCCAAATATTGTTTCTCCTAATCGGTGCTCCGATCAATGGATACCACCACCGACAGGTTTCGTCAAGATCAATAATGATGGTTTATGGTTGCACGCGGCAGTCGATGGTGGTATTAGTTGTGTTGCGATTGGGCGGTGATTTGATCGGGGGTCTTTCATATCTGGTGTCGGGGTGTTCTAGTTTGATTTGGAATCGGCAGCAATTGGTGCAGCGGTCGATCTTACGTTACGGCGAGGATGAGACCGAGTTATTATAGGAGTCAGATTCTAAGGAGACTATAGACGGCATCACTGGTCCCGATGAGAGTCTCAACTGGAGGGTCGAGGCGCAGATTTTCAACATACGAAGGAAGGCGAGCGGTTTCCGTGAAGTTCGTTGGTCATCCATTCCGAGAAAGTTAATGCGTGTGCAAACTAAGTAGCAGCCCAGTGTAGGAAGATGTCGTGTATCAGTAATTGGCTGTCCACACCCCCGCCCTCTCTGTTTTGTTTACTTGCTTTGTATTTGCATATGTATCCGCCATGGCGCTTTATGTTTTGTTTGATATGGAATGAATCTTTTGTTGGCAAAAAAATATATAATAATTTGTATCTTAACTATTGTAATTAAAATATAATAATTTGTATTTTAACTACTGTAATTGTTACTATATTTGACTTAAATCTATTTTCCGTCATTTATAAAAAAAAAAAAAAATACCGTCAATCTCGTTACTTAATGTTAAAGTTAAAGTCTTCTCTAAGAAGGTGTTTTCAATACAATTCAAACTATATTCTGTGCTTAAAAATTAAAAACGTTTTACTACTTTGATCCATCCAACTTTCTTTGTAATTATACAGTAATATTGAGTAAATCCTCCTATAATTAGGCACTTTCCAGTTGTAATTGTGAATATCCCAACTCATAGGCAATTGATAAGATGTGGTTTTGGTTCTTGTGAAATTAAAAAGCCGATAATCCCGGCAGGACTATGCCCTAGGGAATTTGTACTGGTGCCTTAAAAAGCAACAAAACTCACCTATGTGGTTATTAATTAGTTGTCATTCATTAATCAATCTTATGCCTTAAAAAAGTAGTTACAATTGTCAAATTTTGATGGACAACTACTTTTTTTTATATAAATGGTCCCCGAACTTTACTCATTTTTCTGTCTCGGTCCTTGAACTTTATTTTTTTCTATTGATGTACTTGAACTCCTCATATCCATTCTTTTATAGTCCCATCTTTTAATTTTATTGTTAATTGTGGTGATTAGACGTTGATTAAGCAAAAAAATATTGACATGGACAAGCTGGCGTGTCATTGTTTATTTTTACATCATGTTTGGTGTCTTTCAGTTTCGTGTTTTTTTTTTAATTATTTTATTTATTTATTCATTTATTTTCTAGTTATTGATATATATTAAAAATTATGATGTGTCCCTAAACATGTCATGTCAGCTTGTCCATGTTATCAATTTTTCGTATAATTAGTGCATTATAACCACAATTAATAATAAAGTTTAACACCAGGACTATAACTGAATGAGTTTTATGAGTTCAAGTACCTCAATAGAAAAAATTAAAGTTCAAGGACATAGATAGAAAAATGTGTAAAGTTCGAGGACCATTTATATTGTTTTCCCTATGAGAAAATAATAGTCATTATTTTATATTAATTGTCGAATTACATGTTTATTCTCTCCTTTCGAAGCTGTTTATGGACATTTCCAATTTTTTACTATTTTTTAAGGTTAATTGACTTGTTTACTATTACTCTATGGTTTATTGACTTATTTGTATTGTCTAAATATTTTAAAATGTATTTTTCATTGAAAAAAATAGACATTTGAAGTAAATTTAACATTTATATGATATATTAATATACTGACGGTGACGTAGTTCAAAATAGGAGTTAAAATGATATTTGTGAATACTCTTATGCGGCGGGTTGTCAAGAGGTGGCCCATTTAAGGAGCATTAATAAAAATGTTTATTATAATTATTTAAAATTGTGATTTTTTTTTATAAATTAATAAAAATCTTGCAAATTCTTATAAAATCTAAGGTATCATATTCCTTAAAAAGTTTCATTTATAAATTGCTGATTTTCTTATAGTGAGAAGCAAATAAACAATTGGCAAACAAAATTTATGGGAAAAATATAAGATTTAAAACTAACCAGATTGCAACTTTCTTGAGTTAAAATTCCAAAGTACCAAAAGTTGAGGAGAATTGATGCCTCCATTAAAGGACCTCGTGTCTGTTAAGAGATGTTCTTGATGACTCATACTTATAATGAGAAAGTTTGGATTTCATTTTAATGTGGCAAAAATTGTTAAAATATAAATATTTAAGAAGGACAAATATAATATTTAACATGGATAAGTTGGAAATAAATGCATAATTTAGAGCTAAATAGTTGTTAGCTAAAAGTTGAGATTCATTTATTCTCATACAAAAAGATTATCCATCTAATTATGTCATTACCATTTAAAGGTAATACATTATCTGCTCGTATTATGCTTTCTAGATAGTCATTTGATACCAATAATCGAAATCTCGTAATCTTTTTTTTAATAATAATTGTAAAGAAATTTCTCGATTCAACCCATGCAAAGTGCTCCTTGATGGAAATGATATGACATGGGGATCTAAGGCGTTTGAGAAATCAAATATTGGTGTAGTTACAATGTCATTCTCAATCAAAATCATTTGCTTCGCGTGCAAAATTGCTTTATAATCCCAAAATAAATGTATAATTATCGAACTTATATTTAAATAGTCGAACAAATTACTAGTTGATTTTTTTTTTTTTTTTGAATATTTCTATTTTGAATTTCACTTGAGTACAAACTGATAGTTCAGCTAGAACTTTCACTTAATTTAAACAATGTCATGTTTTAGTACGTGATGAACAAAAACGCAGCAAATTACTAGCTGATATTTGATCAGTCGAATAAATTGCTAACTGATACTTATGTCGTCGAATAGACTTCTAGGTGATGTTTGGACTGCAGAACAAACTGTAATTAACTGCAGAACAAATTGTAATTATTTTCTTCATAACGTGCCAAACACGTCACTCATTCCATTCAAATTTGACGAAAATTCTAATAAAGCTAGCAATTTGTACGCATAGAAAATTTGAACTAGCAAAATGCTCAAAACAGCAACAAACAATTGATAATAAAAAATTTGCCAAGAATAAAATTATCATATCACTCTAGAATTCCTCAAATCATGTTTCTTAAACATGTTATTACAATTAAAAATATTGCTAAATTGGGTTACTAACTTTTGGCAAATGGATTGGGTTACTATTAGTATGTGTAATTCTAGATGCCAATCATAAACCATAAACCGATTCCTTATCCATCTAGTATGCATTATTAATGGCTCATCATTTTATTCATTAATCAGATGTCTCAAATTCAAATTTTGTCCGAGCCCTAATAATGACAAAAAAAAAGACATTTATTGAAGACCACTTTACTTTTACGAACTGACCTGATGTAAGTAGAGAATATACTAGGCTCGGAAATCTAGAACCATGAGAGAAAAAAAAAAAAACAGTGAAGACTGAAGAGATACCACACCACACACAACACTTGATGAACAAAACAAAAAGGGTTAAGAACACAATAGGGGCCTGAATGTTTGCCCATGTTGCCAAAACGGGTCTGAATTGAAAAAACGTATTATTTAGGGCCTGAATTTTGAGTTTTGTGTATAAGTGAGGTCTCCGTCTATTTTTTCTGTTAAAAGTGACGGAAAGTGGTCACATGCTTGGCATGTGACCAAAAATAATTTGAAAACCCGAAAATGCCCTCTGACCAAGGTGTGTCTCTTATATGTTTGACCTAAAATGACGAAAATACCCTTTAAACCACCACAACTCCGGCGACCACCACCACCCCGACTCCGGCGACCACCACCGGCGACCACCACCGGCCTCCGGCGACCACCTCCGACCTCCGGCGACGACCGAAAAGCTCCGATCGGAGCTTTGGAGCTCCGGTCGGAGCCACAAAGCTCCGATCGGAGCCCGATCGGAGCTCTGTGGCTCCCGATCGGAGCTTTGTGGCTCCGACCGGAGATCCAATCGGAGCTTTTTTGGCTCCGATCGGAGGCCGATGGCGGTCGCCGGAGGCCGGTGGTGGTCGCCGGAGGCCGGTGGTGGTCGCCGGAGGCCGGTGGTGGTCGCCGGAGCCGGGTCGTGGTCGCCGGCGGTGGCCGGAGCGTGGTGGCCTTAAGGGCATAATTAGTGTGTAGGGGTATTTTAGACATTTCACATTTTATTAATTAAATTGATAAATTGTATAATAATTACAAAAGGGTATTTTTGTCTTTTCACGTGAATCTGTTAGATTTAACAGAAAATTTGGACGGAGACTTGAAAAAACACAAAACTCAAAATTCAAGCCCTTAATAATACGTTTTTTCAATTCAGACCCCTTTTGGCAACATGGGCAAACATTCAGACCCCTATTGTGTTCTTAACCCAAACAAAAATGCAGCAAGTTTTAAGCAAATCACTGAACCAAAAGACAATGCATATACAAATATGAGTCAGTATAGCTTATATTCTCTACAAACCCCATTGGCTTCACAAGGACCCAAAGAACAAATTAAAGGGAAGGCTGATCAGCTACTGATTTACACAACACAAACATGAACCCGGAAATTAAACGCACAAATCTCTCTCAGGCAAGAAAAAGAATCAAACATTCACGCAAAGAAGAACTCGTACCGATCCATCATCATGCAATGTACATGCTCAGACATGCCAGTGAATTGTCAAGGAAAGAGATCTCATCTGCCTCAAACACTGTCCCTGAGGTACAATAGCCTTCTTGAAGGGGCGGGTGGCGCTAATCCCGGTATGTCCCTTATGTCCTTGTTGTTCGGGTTCACAACCTACACCAAATGCAAGTTCATCTTAGCAAAAAGGGTAAAGATGTCACTTTGCCTCCTTATGCTTGCGTGTTTTTCTTAAAGAACTCACTTTAATATTTACTTTTCAAATTTGCATCGTTTTGTTTTGGTGGTTTTGCAAAATGCAAAGCTATCACAAGTCTAAAACTAAACTACTTTATTGGAGCTCAATTGCAACTCTAGAGAAATATTTTGGGCTCACATGTAACACCATAGAAAGTATTTCAACGGTAAAATTGGTTAGCTTTTGCATCACTACATAAAGGAAATCAAGTTTATTTTAGCGAAAAGGGTAAATATGTCACTTTGCATCATTATGCTTGCGCGTTTTTCTTAAAGAACTCATTTAATATTTACTTTTTCAAATTTGCATCTTTTTGGTTCGGTGGTTTTGCAAAGCTATCATGAGTCTAAAACCGAACTACATTATTGGAGCTCAATTGCAACTCTCTAGAGATCTTTTGGGTTCACATGTAACACCATAGAAAGTATTTCAAGGGTAAAAATTGGCTAGCTTTTGCATCATACTACATAAAGGAAATCAAGTTTATTTTAGCGAAAAGGGTAAATATGTCATTTTGCCTCCTAATGCTTGCATGTTTTTCTTAAAGAACTCACTTTTATAATTACATTTTCAAATTTGCATCTTTTTGTTTCAGTGGTTTTGCAAAGCTATCACGAGTCTAAAACCGAACTACTTTATTGGACCTCAATTGCAACTCTCGAGAAATAAGGCTCACATGTAACACCATAGAAAGTATTTTGTAAAAATTGGTAAGCTTGCATCACTACAGAATGGAATCAAGTTTATGTTAGCTAAAAGGGGAAACATGTCATTTTGCCCCATTTCGTTTGAGTTACTTTAGTTTTAAGACAGTCAAGTGGAAAATGGTACACACTACACAATTGCACAAACAAAAAGAGGTAAATTTAGGATATTCCTTAAGAATGTCTCGACTTAAGGGGGTAAAATGACATTCTACCCTAGCTTAGAAGGACTAAATGGTAAATAGCCACGACGATTAATATACACAGTATAGAGAATGAAGGGAAAGTGATCACCTTGACGATGATAATAGCTATAACGCCCAAGACAATTAGTAGGAGAAAGAACATGATGCATTTATCCGTAGCCACCTGCAAGGGCAAAACAGTCAAAACCACAAAACAAGGAAAAAAAGGATTATCAAATTTAATCATAAGGAAAATTTTGAGACCTGTCTCCCGATTTCCTTCACAAGCTGGGAAGCCTTCTTGATAGAGAACTGAATCGTATCTAAATCATTTACGATTCTGCCCATTTGGTCAGTCTGCATTTACAGATTCATTAAATCAGGAAGCTAATGGATCTAGTTAACCTGACTTGCAACAGAACACTTGCTTGGACTCGAAGCAACTCCTCAGAAGTCAGAAAATACTTACTTGGCCTTTTAATGCACCAGCAGTCTGAGTTCCAACTTCAATGGTTTGCTCCACAACCTAAAATTAACTAATTAATCAGAAAAATAAATTTTTGAAGCAAACAAATTTGAAGTTCATTAAAAGAAGTACTTTAAGATGATAAATTTAATTACTTTCTGAGTCCGTTCGAGCGCCTGATCAGTCTCATCCATTGTCTTATGTCCAGCATCAATAAGCTGCTGATTTGACATGGCTGGGTAGCAAATTTTGTTGAAAATATTAGAAATTTAATGATGGTAACACAAAGTTCGGTGGTAATAAAGTTGAAAGATGTGCATATATGTCAGCCTTTCCATAGTATAGGTTCGAAAAACGTTTCTAAATACAAAAAGAGACGAACTTTTCAGTGAAATAATTAATTTGAGAGCCGAAAAATTCTCACCCGATGCCATCTGGATATTGTCTTCGGCTGTAGGTTCACTGCCTCCTGCTCCCATATCGAACAGCTCGAGTTTCTTGTTACCAAGAGTGTTCATACACCTGTCATTTTGCAATGAAGTAGGAATTAAAAAAAAATGAATAGATAAAGTAGCATCAACTAAGTTACGAATTCCAGAAGCAAAATCACTGGTGCAAAGAAAGTTGCACTTAAATGTAGGAAAGGAAAAGGATAAAACTTACTCTTTCCTCATCTGTACATATGAGTTAAGTTCTTTGATCTGCAAAATCAAATCCACATTATTATAGCAAGAAGATATTCTTGTACTCAACAAGTCTGTCTACACTCAGTCTGGAGTTGTAATAAAAATAGATGATTGCACTATTTGAGGGATTGTTTAAAAAGAAATTGGATATGTATATACGCACACACATTTATAAGGACATAAAAATGTTCTACTTGTTAATGATATTCTTTGGTTTTCATCAAACACGAGTTGTTTTGAGGCTAAGAGCATATAAAAAAGATACACGCTTAATAATTGATACCGCTCTAGCACTATTCCGACGCTATTATTTTTTGCCAAACAAAGCCAACACTATGATAGAATATAAAACATTTCTCTAAAGATAATATAAAACTATTCCAATAAATAGAAGATGCATTTGCAATTTTCATATAGAAAAAGAATTTAAAGTTGTAAAATGTTAGAGATTATAACTGAAGAAATTGATCTCAAATCTCAATATCAAGAATTGGATTGTATGGGCTGAAATAGTAAGCATGAACAAATAGAATTTAACAGCAAGCTTATCAACCAACTGACCATGGATTGCTTCTCGTCATTGAGTTGCTTGTTAACCTCAGGAGGATTTCTGCCCTCCTCATCTTTAACCTCCCGATCAAACTCCTTGATTAATCTGAAACAAGCGGCAATACGGTCATCTTTATAAAATGTGCATTGAATTAACCAGTTACTTCATGCTTAGAGATATGTAGAATGCATTTCGAGATTAATGCTTCTTTCTTCCAAAAGAAAAACACAATGCAAGGCACGCAATCAATCAATGTAATGGATAAATACTCATACCTCTTACATTCTCTCATCTTTCCAGTGATTTCGTCCAGCTGCTTACTTTTTCTGTTGGGGTCTTTGATATTCTCAATCTTCTGGTAACCATTTCTGCACAAAAATTAAAACCCATTCACAACTTTAATTAGGAATTCCACTTGTGAAGAACATAAATATTTCATTAAGACCGACAAATAATGTAACTGAGACTCAATATTATCTCGCAACAACAAGACCACAGCTCATATAATGCAATATAGGTTCAAATTTTGCCGAAAGAGGTTGGCAAATATTGCAATAGCCTTAGACCTCAAATAATCACAACCATTTTGATTGGACCATATGATTCAGTGTATGTCACAATCATATACAATCTTGCAGCACTTTTTTATTGCTAAATATATCTTAAAGCACACCTGCAGCTATTGAATAGATAATGAAGATACAGTTAAGCTCATTGTATGTCCACCATTCATAATAAACCACCATGACTGCATAAACAAGCTTAATTTGCATCCTTTTCTTCTTTTCAAATTGTCCAGCAGTAACCTATAACTCTAGAACATCACCATTAGTGTTTGCACATTGTTTTAATCACCACTCATCTACAAATAACGCGTAATTGGCTATTAACTACTCATTTGAAAACGCAAATCCACAATAACATCACCAAATTCCTGCAAAACCACCAAAGACAAAACTGACCTAAATCTGCTATTCACTACAGAAACCTAATTAAAACAACAGTAAACAGTAAGCATCAGAGACGATCATTTCATACGCAATTGCTCGGAAGTGGTCGCGGATTTCACCATGGATCTGCTCCATCTGAGGGCTCATCTGCAACCCGTCCGCCATTGCTGCTCCCAATAAACCTCTAAATCAAGAACCCAGATCGACTCACTCTCTAATCCAATCAGCCCTCACAATGCTGAGAAAAAGCGGTTGACTTCATCGATACGCGAAACAACAAAACCTCTGAGCATCACCGCGCTGAAAATTTTGAAGTTCAAGCTTGGATCACGCGACAGATGGAGCAAGGAGGTAAAATTAGGGCACGGGATGGCGATGGAGTAGGGATTTTTGTTGCCCGGAGAGGGAAACTGTGTCAGGTAGTGGAGGTACCTTGGTTGAACAACAAAGGAAAGAAAAAAAAAACAGTGGTAGCCGGTGACAGAGAAGCACTAGCATGATAGCACCTGTTGCAGCTGTTGGTGGGGGCTAAAGTGCGCCGATAATTACAAAGCGGCTATTTATCGCGATAATTTGAAAAAAAGCTCCCTTTGTATAATTGGTTAATAACCAAATTGCTACTTGAACTTCGAGTAATTTACATATCGTTACCTGATTTTAATTCTTAAAATTGAATACTCGGACTTTTAATTTTCGAGCAAATTGCTGTATTTGTTCTAATCCTCGTCAAATTAAACATGTTTCCGTCACGCGAGGTCTTTTCATTTGTAGACATGAATGATTCAAATATAAATCGAAAGTATAACAAAAAATACATTCAATTAGATGTTCAATTGAAAGACATTGTAAAAATTGGGCGGAAGTCTAATTGAGCATCTAGTTGAATTATTTTGTTACGGTACTTTCAATTTATATTTCCATCTGTTGTGGGTACACATAAAAATGTCACACGTGACGTAGTGAAAACTTGAAACATACATATTTTCTATCCAATTCGATGAGAACTGAAATAAAGATGTAAATTTGTTCGAAAATTGAACGTTCAGATTACCAGTTGTAAGAGCACAGCGCTCCACGAATATAATAGAAAATCTCAGTATATTGAGAAGAAGAATAATATTTGAACCTACTATCTGGTGATTCTGGTCTACTAATATTTTATAATAAAAAATAATATAGTTGCCCAAAGACATAATTGTATGGACAGTACAGTCCTCAAACAATTCCTATTTATGATATTTGTCATCAACCTTTTCAGTGAATCAATTTGATCCTCAAAGTATTTGGGGAAGAAAAGAATAATCCATCTTACTCTTGGATTTGATGATCCATTTTCATTAAAGACTTGGATAATGACTTGTTTTATTCTTCTGAATTTAGAGGGAAAAATTATCATGCCAATATTTTAATGATTAAAAAATGATACAAAGAATGCAATATCAGTAAAATTATGGTATTTTTACTATGTTCTACAAGCATTATGTTTGTGATAATTTTTTTAATGCCCTAAAGGTGAGCCTCATAAGGAAGTTGATATTATTAATAGTAAGATATAAATATTAAAAGTAGTTAAAAAAATTAATACTCGTACTTTTAAAGTTTTACTCATGTTACAATAAAGTCTAACATAATAGTAAAAAAAGAAAAAACATAATGTTTCACAAGTAGGATAGAAAAACTCGTAGATGCGGGTATTTCTACTATACTCCACAAGCAGATGACGTGTAAAGAAAGACAGGTGGCCCTCATTGTTTTGATTCAAATAGATGGAGGATGAAGTTGCTTCATTTAAGAGATTAGGTACTAAACTTGTATAAGCAACTCTAGTAAGAAGACTAAATAGCCGTTGGGCACTTTTGCCTAAATATATAAATAATAAAGTGCAAAATGATGAGGTGGCATGGGCTGTCAGAGACATATATCTTTGTTCTGTCTGGCCGAGAAAAATAATATAGGAATGAAAAATGATCCACATGGAATTTTAAAATATGTCATAATGGCACACTATGTAATTTCTTGCAACTTTAGGGGTAAAGACTGAGAAGTTTTAGACTAATAACTTGATTATCTTAAAATCTTAAGGTGATAAATGAAATGAGTTTTAATATTTATATTTTAACATTTCACCTTACGTGTGGGCAGAAACGTTTGAAGGTCTAACACGTGAAGCTTTAATTAAAGAAGTGTTTAAACTCAGTGCTGTAAAAATTTGAATTTGCACACTTTACAAAAAATAAATTGACTTTGGATCAAAGTGCTCAATAAAGCATGTAAATGTAATTCCATAAGATATTCTAAAACTTAATCAATTATTTTAAAACTTTAATGTGATATGTGAAAGTGTAACTTAATCTTTATACTTCAACGTAGACATTTACCGAAAAATATTGGAAGAGAATGTTAGGGAGCTACAAGATTGAGCATTAAGATGAAATTATATTGAGTTTCCGAAAAGAAAAAAACAAAAAAAAAAAAAGTTAATCGTTGGACTGCTGGCATAATTAATGTGAATTTATTTGGACCTCTAATGATAATTAATTAAATATATTTTGAGATATTATTTTCTTTGGGCCTATGGCCGTGCCTATTTTTTCTCTCAACGCCTAGTTGTTAAGCCCAACATCCGCGAGCATTCACGTGAGTAGTACGTATAGAAGACAAAATCATATGTCAATTGTCCATCTTAAAATTTTGTGTTAAATGGTGTCATACGTTTAAATGAAGTTCCTTTTGTTATTATATATATATTTTTTTAAATACTTTTAGTGCTATATGTTTGTATTTTGTAGATTTTTAGTGCATTCGTTATTCAATTATTAAGTTTAACCGTTAAACAGTTTTATTTTGTTAAATTTAGTCGTAAATTTTATATACGTAACTTTTAATTTTGCAGTCTCTAAAAAAATTCAATTAGACCTTAGCCAGCCATAGTGCGACCCATATCTGGAGTCGCACAGGTCCGACGACCTCATCCGTGGTCTGAACCAGCCATGGGTCGCACCATGGCTGGGTCAATTAGACCCTAGAGTGCACCGACCCAGCCATGAGTTGCACTATGGCTGGGCCAAATGGATCCTAGGATACAACTTGATTTTTTAGAGACTAAATTGCAAAAAAACAAAAGCTAAGTATATAAATTGGATGACTAAATTAAACAAAATAAAACTATTTAACGGTCAAACTTGACCGTTAACTAACAGATGCACCAAATGTTTTCAAAATGCAAACATATGTCACCAAAATTCTAAAAATAACACGTGGCACAAAAAACAAACTGTATTTAAACAAAAATACCATTTAACCTTAAAATTTTATAACAGTTTGTTAAATTTCCTAAGCATAAATTCCAATAAATCGAACGATACTAAGTAAAGTTTGTGTCTAGTTAGCTTATGCAACATGATATACATGGTCCACAAGAAGCATCACTAGCAAGCACCTCACCCATTATAGAGAGATAGATATAGAAAAGGAAAAGCCGTGGACAGAAATTTAAAGCCTACTGACATGCCAAACATTATGTCTTTATGGTCCTATCCAACTAGTGGCTTAGAGCTTCTCTAAAATATGGAGTGTCAATTTGGATTAGATTCTATAAATTATTATAATCCTCCGAAAAATAATTGCTGCCTTAGTACATTAGAACACTTAATAATAGCTTAGTAAATATATCGAATTATGTCTCAAAATGATAATGAATAGATATGATCACTCGATAACTATTACCTGGAGTTTTATTTTAGACAATTTGCTAACTCGGTTTTCGTTTTGTAGAAATTTTGATATATTACATTTACTTTTGTGGACAATTTGCTAGTTAATAATTTTTTCACAAACGAAATATGAGCAAGCAAATTGTCCACAAATGAAATTTAAGCTAGAAAATTATACAAAACAAAATTCCAAGTAGCTATTTATCCATTTGAAGAAGCAAGTTGTCAAAAAAACTTTAATTAACAATTTATATGTATGCTCAAAGCTTACAATTTGGTGATTATAACCATATAAATACTTATAAAACTAAATTTTATTTAAGAGCAGGAGAAATAGAGTACATTAAACAATTATTTAAAAAAAAATTGTGATTGAGAAGGGCAAATTAATGATTTTAAATAGTTATTTTTCACTAGGATATTTATTAAAAGCAACTCTCAAACAAAACCAACATTATAAGATAATTAATTATTATAAAAACAAAACAAAACGAAATTAATTATTCACTTATTCAATTATTATGTTAACAACATACAAAACAACACGACATGAGTTGAGTGCGAAATACACGTACAAGTCCGCCAGGTGACGTGACTCTCTGACAAATAACAAACTACAAATTTTGTTTTATTAATTAAATATTAATAATACTCTTATGATTAAAAAAAGGATTATTCTAATCTGACGGTAATTTCGAAATGAGATAAGACCTTCCACCCAAGCATTGCCGTGGATTCGTGCTCTTTTATCTCAGATACCTCTCTAAGTAGTTTATTATTATATTAAAAGATATTTGTTTCTTTATTATTAATATTATACCTTAATTGACATGGACTTCCCAATAATTGTAATTAATAATCATTAACAAATAATTGAATATATTATAAAACTATTAACTGTGACGTCAGCTTCCATGTTAACGGAATTGCACCATAATCATGGGCAACAAATCACGTGCCTTATAACTTTAGGCCATCTACAACCTAACTAAAATTAAGGAAAAATAAATAAATGAATATTATTTTATGCTCGAAATCACTTTATTATTTTAGATAAGACGACTACACGTCTTATTTAGCTTAACAGAGTTTCAAAATGATATCATTTACCTAATTTAGAAGAACAATGTATTTTTGTTTAAACGCCATTCTAAATTAAGTGATTTAGTTCTGATAACACGTTTTATATCGTAATCAAAATAGTATATCAAATTTGCGTGTTAACCAAACCAATGCACAATTTTCTCTTGCGTATTTCGATTGAGCTATGCATCATATTTTTATTTATTTTATTTAGTTAAAAAAATCCTTACACTACCATGTATTTACTTTACAATTAAAACGATATTTGGTTTAAAAAATATATATTTTGTTTGATATATTAACTAATAAAGCATTGATTAATATCCTAATTGATGTTTAGCTAATAAAAAGTTAATATAAAACTTGTATAAATATATACCAATACAATGTTTGAATATAACTTTTATATATATTTATATATATATATATATATATATTATTAAAATATCTAAATTATACATTTCTTTAAATTATTATTTTTAAGTCCAATCAGGGTCCTCAGAGTTTGATCGAGAGTCACGGAATTCAGAGTCCAGTCAATAGTCGTCGAAGTCATTATCTACTAACTAAGGGTAAAACTACTTTGATCATTAATTATATATTAAACAATGCTATAATTTAGATAAAACTTGACTAATATCAATAAATTTGAAACCTAAACACATATTAATTAGTACATGTATTATAATACTTCAAACTAATATCTCATAAATAATTAGTATACAACTTAAAAACATTCTCGTAAACTCTTGTAAACTTGCATGAATTGTCTTTTCAAGTAAACTCAAATTAAAATAGACATCCATAATATATCCATTATCCATTTTTACTGATGGTTTTTTAATTAATTAATGTATTTTTTTATTGGCAAAAAAATTAATATCTTTTAATAGTCATTTTCTTTAATTAATTATTGATTTTGACTTCTATATTATCCTATCATGAAGAAAGCAATCACAATCTACTAAGAAGAAAAAGGGAAGGAGATAGATTCTTCTTCCCCATCCCAAGAGTTAAATTCTAACCCTGGTTTGTTCATCTCTCTCCTCCATTCATCTCTTTAAAATCCCATTTGAAGCTTCCATTAAAGCTCGCACCTCTCTTCTTCACGGAGGCTCAATCTCTATGTCAATTCCTCCTCGTCCTCTCCGCTTGCATGTAGCTGCTTCCTCTTCACCGAATCTGAAATCGCATACTCGTCGATCGTCGTCCGGAGATGGCGGTCAGGAAGAAGCTGTGCGACACATTCTCCAAGAGCTTGATGGATGATGTCCAGCGATGTGGATGCATGAAGCAGACCGGCGTCAGCCTCAAGTACATGATGGAATTCGGCTCTCGTCCGACGGAAGGGAATCTGCTCATTTCCGCCCAGTTCCTCCACAAGGAGCTCCCCATTAGAATCGCTAGGAGAGCGATTGAGCTGGAGAATCTCCCCTACGGTCTCTCGGAGAAGCCTGCTGTCCTCAAGGTATCGCGTGTTCCTCGATTCTTCTGCTTATGCTTCTGCTAGCTACTGTAATTTGGATCTGCTTTGAATTCTCTTGTTCGATCAATGCATCTGGTAGGAGATGACCTAATGCTTGTTTTCAGACTTCATAGGCCTTCTATTTGGTCCGTACAATCATGATAGAGATGAATCAACTGTAGGAAATGATTCCCGGTTTTTTATCCTCGAATCATGACATTGCTGAGAATAGAATTTGCAGCCGCCTTGCTTTTTCTTTTTAGATTCTCTGGTTAGATCCATTTTCCGATAGTATGGGAGGAAAGTTATTCTTGTTCCTCTTTGCTGTATCCTCCATTTGCCTCATGAACATGATTTTGAGTCTTTTCCAGTAAAAGGAATAGTTAACTTGTTGGTTAACCTTTTTCTTAATCACTGAAAAAATAAATGATTGACTTGTAAAATTATTGAGCCATGAAAAGATTCAACAAAAGGTCAAAGTCTAACCATGTAATTTATTTATTGCCCTTCATGACAGATTCAAGAAATAGTAAAAGGAAAGTTGACTTGTTGTACTGGATTTCATAATTTTTTACTATTATTGTCCCTGCATGAATGTTCTTTTCCATTGATAGTCTTGTGTATGAAGATATCTGCTCTGATATTTCTGTTTGCTAGATTTTTTTTGATTATTTAATTTTATATTTTAGATCATAAAGTAGTACAACTAATGAACTAATAAGAAATCCTGCAGTATGCTTCTGTTTTGCATCATTTGTATTTAGATCACGAGTTTGTGTAGGGATTCGCCTTTAATCTGGCATAATTTTACTGTGTCTTTCAGGTTCGAGATTGGTATTTAGATTCATTCCGTGACTTAAGATCATTTCCTGAGATCAAGGACATAAACGATGAAAAGGACTTCACACAGATGATCAAAGCAGTGAAGGTTAGACACAACAATGTCGTTCCAATGATGGCATTGGGCGTGCAGCAGTTGAAGAAAGGCATGGATCCTAAGAACGAGATCCATCAGTTCCTCGATCGGTTTTACATGTCAAGAATTGGAATCCGTATGCTCATCGGTATGATCAAGATTAGATATATTATTCCCCTGCCTTTCTGCAGATTATGATAACTTATATGATACTTAAACCATGTTCATGAATGCTTCAGGACAACATGTGGAGTTGCATAACCCGAATCCACCTCCTCATTGTGTTGGGTATATCGATACCAAAATGTCTCCGGTTGAGGTAGCACGACACGCTAGTGAGGATGCTCGTGCTATTTGTTTGAGAGAGTATGGCAGTGCTCCCGATATCAACATATATGGAGATCCGAGCTTCCAATTCCCGTATGTGCATTTACTTTCGATGAATTCTTGATCAATATTTTCTACATGCTCAATCTTTTTTTTCTTTCTATAAAAAAACAATATTTTTCTTCATTTTCAGATATGTTCCTACTCATTTACATCTAATGGTGTTTGAGTTAGTCAAGAACTCATTGCGTGCTGTGCAAGAACAATACATGGATTCAGATAGGGTTGCCCCTCCGATTCGGATCATCGTTGCTGATGGAATCGAGGATGTTACAATTAAGGTGATCTATTTTCAACCCACATAAACTTTCACTTATCTGGATCGAATCATCATCGCTCAAATTTCTGGCAAAATAATAGGTTTCCGATGAAGGAGGTGGGATAGCAAGAAGTGGTCTACCCAAAATCTTTACCTATCTTTACAGCACTGCAAAGAACCCGATCGATACAAATGTGGACCTTGGAATTGCCGAGAATAATGTGATCATGGCTGGGTTTGGGTTCGGGCTTCCAATCAGTCGACTTTATGCTCGGTATTTCGGTGGGGATCTGCAGATCATCTCCATGGAAGGATATGGTAAGTTTTCAGTATCGTTTTTTGAAATGCAGTCGATCGGTTTTAATGATAATAATGCGTAAAACGCGCTGAAATCGACTGTTTTTAATGATACTAATGCGTAAAGCGCGATGAGATCAATTGTTTCTAATGAGAATAATGCGTGTATGTATAGGAACGGATGCGTATCTTCACCTATCGCGACTCGGTGACTCCCAAGAGCCGCTGCCGTAGATGGAGACCGGTGCAAATTTGAAAGATGCACGGTTTTACGCAGTTTTACGGGTTGTTAATGCGAAAAAAAGTTACCTTAAATTATGTTGGGATTAGCTATGCTTTTTGTATATATTCTTAAGATACATGTTAATATGTTAATGTTAATGTTTCTTTCTCTTGAAGGGAAACATGGTAGTGTATTTCTTCCGGTCTTGTGATTAATACATAATCTAACCGATCATATTGGTTTACATATTCTGGTCCCGAATGGAGCCGTATGGGCTCCATCATCGCCGTTGATTAGGGCTGGAGAATGAATGGGACGGGCCGGGTATTGCCTGCCCCGAACCCGTCCCACCCCGAACCCGTACCACGGTTCGATATGGTCAACCTGTACTCGTCTTATACTTCTTGCGTGGGTCGGGTCATATCGAAATTCGACTTCAAATTCGAATCACAAATTATAAATTTAACTCCAAATATAAATTACTAAACGGTTTTTAAAACCCTTATTATTTTGATTATGTGTAATATTTACCATATAGTTTGATATATATATATATACGGACGGGTCCGCGGGACTCCTCGATCCCAAATTCAAACTCGTCCCATATACCACGGGTCGGCGAAGCGAAATTGGGCAGGGCTCTGCAGGTCGACACGTTGACACCCTAGCTAGGATGTGGAATTTCTTTCAAAGTCGGGTTCAACAATACTTTCTGCAAGGGACACTAAATGAGGCCGTGTAATTTGGGTCGAGTTCGAGTTTGAGCTAAGTTATGGCATTTATGATTTAACTGAATATCTTTTAAATTTGGCGATATTTATGATTTAATTGAATATTTTTTAAATTTAGCGATGTGAGCTAAGCTCGAACTCGTCGAGTATTGCGCTGAATCGAATTCGAACTTAAAAATTTAGGATCAGTCTCGAATAAAATGAGTCAAGTTTGTCAGATACTCAGTTCGATTACACCTTGATTTTGGGTTTGCATTTTGTAATAATAATAATAATACACTAAACATTGGGATGCAAATTAATAGTTTGCTTAAACAAAGCCACGTCGGAAACTGAAATTATTTATCTAGAAAACTTGGAAAAGAGAAAGACAAAGAAGGAAACACTCTTCTAGTTCTAGTCTACGTTCTTCAATCTTCAATCTTCATGGAGTTTCGCTCAGCTCAGCGTGATCTCTCTCTGCACCACTTACTCCCCAAGCTATCTCCTTCCAACCGTTTCCCTATACCCATCTCACCAACACCTCGCAGAGATGCTCACCGCCGACCATCCCCTAGATTCCTTCCCCTCAACGCGTCGGCGAAGTCTCCGGGGACAGCCCTGGACCACGCCGGCGGGAAGATGGTGGTGGAGCTGGTGGGCGCGTTCAACGAGCTCACGGAGAGGATGAACGGCGTCGCTCTATCCACGAGCTCTTCCAGAATACTGTTCAAGGCCCTGAAGCTGTCGATTCCGATATTGCAGAGCTTGGATTTGGGTCCCGATGGAAGGTCGCCTCTCTCCAAGGCCTTGTCCGTCGCCTTTATCCTCGCCGATCTTCAGGTATTGCTATTGCAATTGATCGATTAGTAGAAATGTTTCCTAATATTCATTCAATTTAGCGTAGGAATTGATCGCTTTAGTGCCTAGGTTTTCTTGATTTGTTCCTGATTTTCTAGGTATGCTACTAATTTAGGGATTTGTTGGCAGATTCCTACACTATAGCAAATTATCCAAGCAGAAATAATAGAATGCAAGACTTGGAGTAATGCATATGTGACAGAGTGTTTAAGTTGTGATTTTTTAAGTAATGCATATGCTCATTCAGATTGTTTTGAATATTCGGATCTGGGACTTGATCACTAAAACTGTTTAAACATAGAAGATGAATTACTAGCAGTGTTGGAAATTCAATGCAGTACGCCATTTATCTCATTGCCATTTTTTAGCTTTTATATGACTCAATTGACAATTGCTACTGTATGTACGATGCAATTAATGCCATTTTCAGATTCTTAATATAACACAAGTTGCAGTTTGATTTCTTTATATGCATAGTTTTGTTGTAATTAGTGAGCTATGTTCGGATTTGGGACTTGATCACTAAAACTGTTTAAACATAGAAGACGAATTACTAGTAGTGTTGGAAATTCAATGCAGCATGACATTTATCTCATTGCCATTTTTTAGCTTCATATATGAGTATATGACTTCAATTCACAACAATTGCTACTTTATGTATGATGCAATTATACCATTTTAGCTGCTTTATATGACACAAGTTGCATTTACTTTCTTTATATGCATAGTTTTGATGTAATTAGTGAGCTATGTTCTTTATTATAGTAAACATGATGGCAGATGGATGCAGAAGTTATATCTGCAGGCATTCTCCGAGAAGTCCTTGAATCAGGGGCAGTCTCCTTACAAGATGTCCGTAATAGGGTCAGTATTGGAACCGCCCATCTCCTCCACGAGAGCTTTCGGGTCAAGAGCGTTCCCTCAAAAGTCGACATTTTGGATGAAGAAAGCGCTGCTGCACTAAGAAAATTCTGCCTCACATTCTACGACATTAGAGCAGTCATTCTCGACTTAGCCCTGAAACTTGACACCATGAGGCATCTAAACTACCTCCCAAGGTACCAGCAAGAAGCTACTAAGCTTCTGAACTTTTGAAAACCTTGCATTTCTATCTCTTAAATATAAGATTTTGAGTATTGCTTCATGTATTTTGAGATTTACTTCGTTGAAATTTAAGTTTGCCCTTATTTGATGAAAAAGAGATGGTATGAGTTATGACCGTTTGAAGACAGTAGACACTACTTTGGTCTGCATATTAAACTTCTTGTGCTTTGCTCACATGATTGAAATTTTGACTTCGTTCCTAAGCTGCCCCTGAATTTTGAGATTTACCTCCCTGAAACATGAGTCCGTCGCCATTTGTTTTGCTCCCATGATTGAATTTGTGACTTCGTTCCTAAGTTACTCCTGAATTTTGAGATTTACCTCCCTGAAACATGACTTCGTCGCCATTTGTTTTTTTCCCATGATTGAATTTGTGACTTCGTTCCTAGGTTACCCCTGAATTTTGAGATTTACCACCCTGAAACATGATTTCGTCGCCATTTGGTTTGTTCCCATGATTGAATTTGTGACTTCGTTCCTAAGTTACCCCTGAATTTTGAGATTTAGCACCCTGAAACGTGACTTCGTCCTTTAGTTACCCCTGAATTTAGAGATTTAGCTCCCTGAAACATGACTACGTCGCCATTTGTTTTGCTCCCATGATTGAATTTGTGACTTCGTTCCTAAGTTACCCCTGGACTTTGTTGCCTTTTTTTTGAAAAAAAAATTTAAGTAATAGTATGACCCTTCATAGACACTAATTCTGTGTGCATCTCAACTTGAATTTTGTTTCCCTGACTTGAATTCTTGATTCATCCCTGTCTGTAAGGTACCAACAACAAATGATCTCTCTCCAAGTCATGAAAGTCCATGCCCCATTGGCACACGCCGTCGGGACCAAGTTCGTCTCCCTAGAACTCGAAGACTTGTCCTTCCGGTACCTCTTCCCATACTCGTACCTCTACCTCGACACGTGGCTCCAGAGCCACGAGACCGGAACCCAACCCTTGATCGACATTTACCGCAACAACCTTCTCCAAGCCCTAAAACACGATCCCGAACTTACATCAACCGTGGAGGACATCACCGTCCACGGTCGGTATAAAAGCCGATACAGCACGATGAAGAAGCTCATAAACAAGGGGAGGAAGCCCGAGGAGGTGAATGACATTCTAGGGTTACGGGTTATACTGAAACCGAGACCGGGTGAGGAAGGAGAAACGGCGTGTTACAGAGCTCGTGAAGTTGTTGGGTTGCTGTGGAAGGAAATGCCGAATAGAACGAAGGATTATATTGCGAAACCGAAGGGGAATGGGTATCGGAGTTTGCATATGGCGGTGGATGTGAGTGAGGACGGGAGGACGAGGCCGTTGATGGAGATTCAGATAAGGACTGAGGAGATGGATATGTTGGCTTCGAGAGGGAATGCATCGCATTCGTTGTATAAGAGTGGTCTCACCAATCCGGAAGAGGTAATGAAAATATTGGAAATTTCAGATATTGTTTAGTTTTGTTCTAAAAAAATAACAAAACATTGATATGTTTATTAAAAAAAATCATAAAAATAGTAATTTCTTTTACAAAATATACTTTTTAAAAAGCAAAAAGGTACTATTTTTAAACAGGAGAAGTTGAACCAATTTAAACCTAGGACATCTAAAAGCAATGTGATGCAAAATGTAATGCAAACCTGGGACTGTGATTAAATTCTTAATCCAATATAATAATTGTTCTTGTTTCCTCACGAGTTTTGTTCTTCACCGTTGATTCAGGCGAAAAGACTAAAGGCGATCATGTTGGCTGCAGCCGAGCTTGCAGCACTACGTCTGCAAGACTTCCCATCTTCGAACCACAAGGAGATGACGATGGACCAGAGAAACCGAGTGTTCCGGCTGCTCGACAAGAATGGAGATGGGCGAATCAGCATCGAGGAACTCATGGAAGTGATGGAGGAGCTCGGTGCTCCCGAGGAAGACGCCAGGGAGATGATGAATCTTCTCGACGCCAATAGCGACGGGTCCCTCAGCTCCGATGAATTCGATGCTTTCCAAAAACAGGTACCTCACTTAGCTCCCTCTCTTGGGTCTTTCTATCATGCTTCACAACTCACAAGCACCATGCTTGTGGTGGTTTTTTTTTATTGTGATGCAAATTATAGGTGTAGTTAAAAAAGTTCATACTTCTAAAGTTTTTCCCATGTTATAATCAAGATCTTCATAGTAGTAAGAAACCATAAGTATTATGGTGTTTGTGAAGCATGATAGAAAATTCCCTCTTTGAAGACTTTGCTCGATTTTCGATAGCCTTTGTTTGAAGTATAGATATTAAACCATGCTTTTACGAGGAGTCCTCAGTTTTTGGTGTTATGCAATTTTAGACCTAGAAAATGTATTAAGTTTCGGTCTAGTTTGATGTCTTATTTTGCTCCATGTCAAATTATTTTACTTTATTTGTTGGGTTAAAAACCTAAAAACAGTCTCAACTATCGTGTAACTAGATCAGTTCATTTTTCATGTCAATCTTTTCTAATATGCTTCACAAACATCTCTTTTTAGTTGTAACAGAAGATTTAATTGTAACATATATAAAATTTTAAAAAATATGATTTTTTTTATAGTTACACTCCGAATTTTTCGAATTTTCTTGTAGAGTTCACATTTAGTCAATATAAATCTGTAAAAAGAAATAGTATCACCATGTTTGTGAAGCATGATAGAAAGACCTAAAAAATGTATACTAGCTGAATGTAAGTGAGCACAAGGGGTCCTCAACCTATGGTGTTATGCAATTTTTGATCTAGAAATTGCATTTAGTTCCAGCCTAGTTAGTTGATGTCTTATATTCGCTCCATATCAAATTTTTTTGGATCCTTCTATTATGCTCCAAGATCACCATGCTTTTGGTACTTTGTTGTTGTATTTCTATTGCCCTAAAGGTGAATCCTAGAGGGAAATTGATATTATTAATAGTATAATGCAAATATTAGGCGTAGTTAAAAAAATTCATATTTTTTCATACTTTTAAAGTTTTACATATGTTACAATTAAGTCCACCCTATTAGTAAAAAAACCAAAAGCATGGTGCTCTTGGAGCATGGTAAAAAAAATCCAATTCTTTTACTGTATTTGTTGTTTTAAGAACGTTATTTGTCAAACTATCAAATTTATTTATTGGTTTCCATTTTTTCGAGTAATTTTGGTATTAAAATTGACATTTTAATCGACAGAGCTGTAATCTGTTACAGGTTGAGATGATGAGGAACTTAGAGGACAGGGACGACCAATACCGAACCATGTTGGATGAAAAGCTTCATATGGATGATACGATTGCCCAGGTTCGATCGTCCGACGATGAAGATCTGAATCTCGAACTAAAGCTAGGAAACTAGACGGGTTTGTGACGGATTACGGATTTACCGTCCATTCTTGAACGTAAAGAAATATGTACATCGATGGATTAGTGAGTGTTTTTATGGAAACAGGGAAGTATTGTTTTGTAAATAATTATGGTTGTAAAATGCCCCTGAAACTTTTAGCATTGTTGCAATGCAATCCAGATCTCGATCAAGTACCGACCACCCACTCGCATATCTGAGAAATCTAGATTTAAGTCGTGAGAATGATACATGAGACGGTCCGTGCATTGGCGAAAGATCCGATGATTGAGGCCAGGGGTGTAAACGAGCGAGTTGAGTATTTGTTAAACTCGACTCTATTAGTATTTGTCAAAATTTCGAACTCAGTCGAGCTCTAATTTTAAAATTCAGCTCAGACTCATTAGTCAATTTTATGTCAACATAAATTAACATTCTCATAACTAAAAATAATCAAGATCAACTCGACTAATCTCGGACTCGATTAACTTTAATAAGCAATTATTATCATAACGAGAATCAAGCTCGACTCAATTTATAAACTCGAAATTTGTTTTAGGTTCGTGAAGTAACTCAAGCCGAACATTATTAATATTGAACTTGACTCGGATACTAGAATTCGGATACTAGAATGCTCGAGTCGAGCCGAGCTCGACTCGAAATTTTTCGAGCCAAATAAGAGTTTTATCCGAGTCCATTCCGAACAGCTCATGAATAACTTGACTCATTTACACCTGATATATCTGTCGACTATATTTCTGTTTGAGAAAAATATATATATATATATATATCTGAATTGTCAACTGACACAAGTATCCAAGAAAATCAGACTCTGTTATGATGCATTTGTAACAATTTGGTACCAAATATTTACATTTTGTATCGTTTTCATTTCGTCCATTCGTAGTGAATATCGTACAAAAATACCTCTGTTGAAGTTTCATCCATTCGTAGTGAATATCGTACAAAAATATAGTATGAAATAAAGTAATAAACCATTAGGAGCCTTCAAACTGTGGGCCCGCCGATATATTGCACGATACTTTCGAAAGTAGTACGGTAAATTTCAGATTCTAGAATTTCTCAAACCAAATCTAGAAACACACGTCACTGTCGGACAAACAAACAAAAAAGTACCAGCCCATTTACTATTTTTAACCCAAAACAAAAAGCCCATTTTCTATTTTTAACCCAAAACAAAAAGCCCATCGACCAGCCGCCAAAAACAACCTCGTACACGTGTCAGAAACACCATTCACAGCTCCTCATCCCGTCCACCTCCCACACCACCCATTTTCCTCCTCACCTCCTGCGACTTATACATCGCCGCATCAAATCCCTCCGCCACCTTCCCCTTCGCCGTCTCCACCGTCTCCCCCGCCTTGGCCCTCGCCGCGTCGTACCCGTCCTTGGTCTTCTCCGCCGCCCAACTCATCTTCTTCTCCGTCTCCTCCTGCTTCTTCCCCCCTTCCTCCGCCGCGCTCCTCCCCATCTCCTTCGCCGCATCGGAGCTCCTCGTTGCCGTATGCTTCGCCTGATCCGCCGTGTGCGCCGCCGTGTCCTTGGCATCCTGGGTCTTCTCCGATGTCGTCCGTTTCATATTCTCCGCCTTCTTCCTCGCCTCCTCGCTGGTTTCGCCGGCCGTCCGTGACGCCGCGTTCTTGATGTTTTCGGCCTTCTCCGATGCCGAGTCCTTGATGGTCTGGGCTTTCTCCGCCGCCGTGATCTTGTATTCACGGGCTTTATCCGTCGCGTCAGAAGCTTTGCCGGCGACGGTGTCCTTTATGTTGGTTGCTTTCTCCGACGCATATTGCCCAGTCCCTAAATATTGAAATATCACAGAATAGCCACTAAAGTTATAGGAAAATCTTCGATTTTACGTCCCTTAGTATATGAAGTTTCACATAGATGTCACCAAAGTCATAAAAATGTTCCATTTTCACCCAAAAAAATATTATGCATAAAAATTTGCAAAACTATTTCACTTAATTAGCCAAAATGAAGGGGTCTTTCTACTATGCTTGCCATAAAATGTGAATACCATATAGAAATAGACATTATTAATAGAATCATACAAACATTAGGTTTAATTAAAAAAAATTGTACTTGTTAAGTTTTAAATGTTAAAATTAAGCCTACTGCTGTAGTAAAAAGAACACAAACTAACACAAACATAGTGCAACAAGTATTATACTAGAAAAACTCAAAATATTCAACATTGAAATATATGATAGAAAAGCCATCAAAGTTATAGGAAAATCTTGCGATTTTACGTCTCTTAGTATTTAAGTTTCACATAGAAGTCATTAATGTTCCATTTTTCACAACAAAAAAAATATTTTGCATAAAATATTGCAACTACTTTCACTTCAATTCAAGTCGATTTTTCAACATATCGGATCAGAATTTGAAGAGTTACAAACAAACAATTATTGCTATTTAAATTATTATTATTATTTATTAAATATAGCTTTTGATATATATGATACTGATCTAACGACTGAAAAATCGAACATAATTTAAACCGACTTAGTAAAAACAACATACCAGAAGCCACATCCTGAGCCTTCTCTTTGGTAGACTTAGCCATATCCGCAGCCTTATCCGTTGCTTCCTTCACACTCTCCTTAACCTCTTCATGCTTCAACCCTAGCTTCTCCTTCGCCCAACTAGTCCACGTGTCAGCACCGTCTTGGGCATCTTTCGCCACGTCAGCAGCCGAATCACTGACGTGTTGCGCCTTCTCCTTCATTCCAACGTCATTATCCGTCTCCTGGTTTGTTGCAGGCGTCTGGCCTACTTCACCGGAGCCGATACAGCACGTCGCAGCAAACCCCACCAGCAGAACTGCCATGAGAGCTGCCGCAAGCGGCCAAGATCGCTGTCTAGAAGCCATGTTTTCCGATGAGATGAAATTCACGTTGTGTGTGTTATTTTTCTCTTTGATTTGATGAGAGATGTTGTGAAATGAGTGGAGTAAGAGAGGAATGTTTGAGGGGGTTTTAAGAAGGGATCGAAGAGGTGGGGTAGCTGACACGTGTAATGACACGTGGCGGGGTGAGGTGTTGGTGGGTGTAGAATCGTTACACGTGTGATGATGGTCGGCATTAGTGTCTATCGCTTTGTGTTTTACCAAGTCCTTGCTCGTGCACCGCCATGTTCGCATTCAGAGAAATTAGTTTGATTTGAATGGATGAAAAACGACGCCATATATATATATATTATATATTCTAAATGTCTCCATGAACAGAACCTGTAATTTTATAACCCTATATTTTTCATAGGGTTCAAAAGACTCTTTTATTACAATATATAGATTAATTCATTGATCACTTATGTTTGCACAATGTGATATAATGGTTATTTTTGTATTTTGACGTGATAGTTTATTACATATGTTTCGTAATGTGATTAAATGGTTCGGAATTATTTCATTTAGCTACATATATTTAAGCTAATGTGATTAAATAGTTATAAATTGCGATTTTATCCTTATCATCCATAAATTCAAATGTTATTCGTTGTGTTATTCATTGTGCTATTCATCAATTCAAAATAATTTTCTAAAATTGACTACCGAGTTCGAATCTGAACCATGTTAAGGTTCGGATTCGAACAGCGCAACAGTGTTGGGTTCGATGGAACCCAGCACAGCTGCATTGCTGCTGGGTTCAATCGAACCCAGTGCAACTTCTACTGGGTTCGATTGACCCAAAAGCAGCTGCACTGGGTTCAATTGAACTCAGCAGCAGTTGCAATGGGTTCGATTGAACCCAGAACAACTGCTATTGGGTTCGATTGAAACCGCAGCAACTGTGTTGGGTTCAGTCGTTTTATTGAACCCAGAAACAGCTGCACTGGTTCAATTCAATCCAGAACTGCTACTGCTGGATATTAACCTTATAATATATTTATCGAAAATGACTTTTAATACAATATATTTTTCAAGACTTATGATATAATACATTCACAAAAATGTAGACTTTTAATATATCTATTAGTTAACCATTAGTTTTAACTGTTAGCCACATTTTTTTCTTTCAATTTAGTCTCTTATACGTCCCTAAATATTTTATTATTTAATTTAGTCCAAAAGTTTATCAAATCAGAGTATTGACTCGGTGGACCTAGCCCGAACCTAGCCATAGGCAAGCTCTTTATAGGGTTAACTGAGTTATAATCGACCTTAGAACCGGGCTCGAGCCATACTAGTTTGCTCGACCTAACCGACTTGATTTGTCTCAAGCCCAAGCCTAAGCCTAAGCAGCCTGATCTGATTGAAGTCCAGGCTACCTTGGTATCCAAGAAATCCCAACCTCACTAAAAATGCAGCACAATTCATTTTACCCTCAGATCAACTACAACTCTAAACAAATGATTCAACACATTAAGAATAACATTCTAACAATGTATCTGACCAATAACTGAAACAACTACCTACCTTAAACTTAACTACATCCATCCAATTAATACAAAACTTTAATTACAAAACATCCGCAGATCGACTCCTCGTACAACGCGCATTAAGGCCGCATATACTGCAAGATCAATGAAACATCATCATAAATCTAAACTGAAACATTCATTAACCAAAAGCAAAACCATTAACCAACAATAAGATTAATATTTTATCAAGTGAGAATCTTTATCATCATATATTTGACTAAAATAGGGTTTTGGTGCAACATTTTAAAAAAAAACTTTTGGTGCATCTTAAGTGTTAAATACTTTAATTTTATTCAGTAAAGTACTACAATTTATATTCCTAATTTTTATTTTTTACAATTTAGTCCATAAACAATTTCAATTAAACCCTAAGTTCAAATGACCTAGCTAGGCTCTGACCCAAGACTGGACCATACCGTGGTCAGGGTCGCCAGGTCCGGGGACTCCGACCAGGGTCTGACTCAGCCATGAATCGGATCCTGGCTAGGTCAACTGAATCTAGAGTCCGATTGAAATTGTTTAGGGACTAAGTTGTAAAAATCAAAAGTTAGATACATAAATTGGGGGATTAAACTGAACAAAATAAAAGTATTCAACGGTCAAACTTAACGGTAACTAACAGATGCACCAAAAGACTACAAAATGCAAACCTATCACACAAAAAGTTTAAAAAAAAAAATGGGACTAAAAGTCAATTTTGGTCAAACATAGCACAAAAACACCCTTTGACCCATATATTTTATCAGTAACACAGATTAAGAACAAACTACTCACAATGTTCTAAGCAGCTTTACATGTCTTCTTGTTGTGCCCCAGGCCCTTACACTTGCTACACTGAAGCTGCCTCTTGATCATATCCACCGGATCGCTCGGCTTAAGCTTCGGCCGCCCAGGTGGCCGCCTAGTTGGCGGTGGGGTCACCATAACCGCCAACTCCATGTTCCCCTCAGCCACCTCCACATTCGGGATCGGATTAATGGACTCACCATAAGTTACCTGATACATCTCCGTGGTAAAATACCTCGAGCAATACTCGTAAATCCCTCGACTATCAATCATTTCCGAGCTTATACCCTCGATCACAGCCACTGCATGGGCACAAGGCATGCCTGAGAGTGTCCAGTCTTTGCAGGTGCAGTCGGGGTTTTCGAGGTCAACCACCTCGAGGACTGACTCGCCATGGACGTCGAATTTGTTGGAGTCTGCGATTTGGACATGGAGGGTTTGGGAGACTAGAGCTTCTTTTTGGAGCTTTTCTTCTTTTGAAGGGGTTAGTCTTGTGATCCATTGGCTTGATTCGACTCGTCGGGTGTACATTGATTCCATGAGTTTGCCTCGTAGGCCGTCGATTAGCTGTGTGATGGGGAGTTCTTGGGCTTCGGCTACCCAGCCGTAGAAGTCTTGGCCGAAGTTTGATAGCATGTGGTTGTATCTGAAATTTAAGACCATGGGTAAATGCAAAAATTGAATTTTACCAACATCAAATCTACTATAATCAAGTTAGAAAAGTTGTAATTACTAAAAGATTCAATTTTTAAAGGTTAGTAGCAGGAAAAAAAATCAATTTTTAATAGTACGGCTGGTATAAGCAGCAAGAAGGTGCAAGGTTTATAAAATCTACTTTAATTGAGTCAAGAAAATTTTATAATGACAATTTTTTTCTCTCTTCAAGGGTTTTTACCAAACCAAATCTACTATGATCAAGTCAGGAAAAGTTATAATTACAAAAAGATTCTATTTTTAAAGGTTAGTACATAGTAGCAGGAAAAAAGTCATTTTTTAGTAGTACAGTTAGTATATGCACCAAGAAGGTGCAAGATTTATAAAATCTACTTTAATCGAGTCAAGAAAATGTTATAATGACAAAAATTTCCTCTCTTTATGGAATTTTTTACCACACCAAATCTACTATAATCAAGTCAATAAATGTTATAATGACAAAAACTCTCTTTTTTAAGGGTAAAAAATAAAAATTCCTGCAAGTTTATATAACAACTTACCAAATGTTGCCAACTGTTAATTTTCAAAATCTTACAAATTTGTCAACTTTGGAAAATTTGCAGATGGGTTAACTTTTCCAGAGCGTGCATGCATATAGAGCTACTTATATAAAAGTTACCAATTCATATCATTTTACAGTTAACATTCATGTTGCAAATTAGTAAATCTGTCAGATTATCATCCACTCTGGATGCTAACGTGAAAAAGAAATAAGAATGAGTGACCGATTTATACTACTTATATAAAAGTTACCAATTCATATTATTTTCTTAAGATCAGTGGTCAATTCACAATATATGCACAAAGATTAGTGACCAGCTAACAACTTTTTAAAATCAACTATGACCAATTAGCAACATTTGGGAACTTTATAATTTAAATGTAAAAATTAGTATGAGTTTTCCTAATTGAACATTTTTTCCAACCTAAATTTCTTGATATCTAAACAGGATTAATTAATATCTTATGATTGGCTAACTATTAGGTAATCTGGGTGTCAAGTGTCTACACCAATCTCATAAGATCCTGAAAAATGCCAATGAGGTTTTTTTTAGACTATAGACTCTGTAAAACCCAGCATACCCAGCTATATACAAGATTTCCCCTATTAATTAAAAAATGATAGTTTCAAAAGTACCTGGCACCAGGAAAGAAAGCATTCGCCCAATGCTCGGGCTCGCTTTGCAACACCCAATTACAAGCTTCGGGCGAGATGCTCTTTATGCTATTCACTGCATTTTGAAACCCTTCTACCTTTGTGGCATACGCTGCTTCATAAAGATCGTTCATCATAAACCGCCTCGCGTCATGTGAGAACTGCCCCTTGAGATCCTTGTTGAGCTTCTCAGCGAGGCTACGAAGACAATATGCGTGGAAGGCGTTTGGAAATACCTCTGCTATTGAATTCTTCAACCCGTTCTGGAAATCTGCAACAAATGTCATCTGCTGCTCTGGGTTGGGTGCAATAGCCATTCTTAACTCTTGCAAGAACCAATACCAATTCTCCTCTGTCTCGGCATCAACCACGGCAAATGCCAAAGGGAAAATACCGTCGTCACCGTCTGCTGATATGGCAGCTAGAAGCACACCTGGGTTTTTAGACAGTAAATGAAATATTATCAATCGTTAATAATACAAAAAGACAAATATTGAAGTTAAAAAGCATCACTATGAGAAGAAACATTGCAATTTATGCCTCACGTATATAGCTTTTGGGATTTATTATTAGAAGTATAAGCTTTTAATTTGGACTTACATATGCTGAAGACACATGAAAGTAAAATCAGGGATTCACTAGAATTCACACAATTTAAGATTTTACTGCTGATATGGCAGCTAGAAGCACACCTAGGTGTTTAGACAGTAAATGAATTATTATCAATAAATTCAACATACAAAAAGATAAGATATTGAAAGTTAAAAAGTATCACTGACAGAAACATCGCAACTTATGCCTCAAGTATATAGCTTTTGGGATTTTTTTTTATCAAGAACTAGTGTAACCTTTAATTTGGACTTACATGTGCTGAAGACACTAGAAAGTAAAATCAGGGTTTCACTAGAATTTACACAATTTAGGATTTTACTGACATTCAAACTGTTCTAAGTGGATGAGATAGTATAATCAGGAAAAAATCAGGACTTTTATTGTACCTGGGTATTTAGACAGTAGAGGGACATTATCAAGGAACAGAAGAGGACGGCAGCCTTGTTGGAACCCAGAAATCGATGCATGGAATGAAACAAAGAGGCGATGGAAACTTGAGTCTTCTTTAGTGTGGAAGGTAGCAAAGCTACCCGGGTTAGTCTCCTTTATCTTTTCACAGAAAAGAGGCAAAAGCTTATACGCTTCTTTATACGAGCCTTGAAGCTGCTCTCTGGCGATTTCCTTTGCACGCCAAGCTTGAGAATAATTCAATTGAATTCCGTATTCTTTCCGAATATCCTCAGCAATATCTTTCGGCCTGTAATGTGGCGATTCCTTCAATTTATCCTTTATAATGCTCCCAACCCAACCCCGTGTGGCACGATACCCTGCTTTCACATTAGCTCCATCACAAGTATGAGTTGGGTTCATTTTCTTGATAGCAATCAATTGAGTGGTTGATAATCTCGATGCGTAAATCCTCCATGGACAGCTTTGGCCTTTGCATTTAACACTGACACGGTGACTATCGTTCTTCTTGTATCTGTAAGCAAAGCCGTGAGCAATTGAGTATTTATGCAGAGCTTCTTTGAACTCGCTGAAGCTGCTAAACCTTTGATCGACACCAGTTATCATGTTTTCCCACTGTATGGCAGCTCTACGATGGCTTTCATCACTAGGGGTCATAGCCATGGCCATGGAAATTGGTACAGTGGTCAGAGGAAGTTCGGTTTGTACCTCAATTGTGTCGTATACAATATTAACGGGCTCCACTTCCATCAAAGGACCTATTTCTGATTCTGTTGTTCTACTTGACCTGCAGGAATGAGCAACACTAGAATTTAAGTCTAGATATGCTTTTCTAAGTCTCCCAAATTTATACTATTTATAAAGGTTGTACTAGGGGTAGTGCACTCTATTTTAATATTTAATTTGCCACAACAAAATGTTTAAATTCAACAAAAAAACCGATAAATTTCAGATTTGTACTCGTAGTTTCTACATTCACAAGCAAGGATATCAGCTGATAGGCTAAGTTCGATTTACTGTATATTTTATACACTATTTATGATTATTCAAATATTATAGATAAACCATTTATGGTTGGTAATTGGGGAAATACAATTGTCCTCTTGAGAAGGACACAAAAATATGCAAAAATTGAACCATGTACAAGTCAGTGCAATTATCTTGTGGGTTGTAGCAACTTCTTTGAGCATATTGCACTAAAGCTAATAAATCTGAATCATCAAGACATGCAAAACACAGTCTTTCATTTCACTAATACTTCGGAATAAAAAAAAATAGAAAGTAGAATTCAAGAGTAAGGAGAATCTGATATTAAAATACCTACTAGCAGGCATGTTGTTAGACACATTCCGAGCAATCGCATCCTCTGGTAGTATAAATACATCTACCGATTCAGAATCCCCAACAAAACTTATCATTCGTTGCAGGTCTTTGTCCTTAGAGATAGTAATAGGGGTCTTCTTGTTACTCGGTAAAAAGTACTTAACTACCATTGTATCAGCATTGCAGCCAAACATTTCGGCAACTTCCTTTTTAAAATAATCGAACGTAGTCTGCTCATTAAGGTCCATTGCATATGCGTCACCACCACTGTAAGACAATGTTCCATCTTTGTTTGTAAAAAACTCCCCCTTCGACTGACATATAGCTATTATCTTCTTCATCGCCACGACCTAGCCAAAGAAGTAGGAAAATATGCAGAAATTAAGCCACAAGGAGTACAAAAAACCCTAGCTGAACCAAGAAAATCAAAATTCTGACCTAATTTTATCACACAAAAAGCAAATTTTCAAGCTACAGAACTGGCGGCATAGCTCGAGCAGTAAAAATTCAAAATTGGACAAAATTAACTACGCCCGACAGCAAGAACCAAAAAATTCAAGTACCCAGCGTACATATGGACGGAATGTAAGAACCCAGCAGCAATAATGGCGTCATGGACATTAAAATACGGAGAAAAGCTACGGCGGTTACAGAAAACCCTAGCGGACTATATTTAGGGTTAAATGCATCGTAAGACCAGATTTTGACGAAGATCCTCACCTGCATCGGGCCGGCAGGATCCACCACGTCGCTGTCCTCTTTCATAATTGCTGTGCTCCGGTTCCTGCTAATGGCGGACGAATGGGAGAGAGCAGAGTTCCTGAGGAAGAAGGACGATGAAGAAGAGCCTCTCTATACGAGTCGTTTCAGGATGTAAAGGGAATAATTATCTTGTACATCCGGGTACAACGTAAGATTTGGTATATGGATTTCTGGCCGTTGATCTGTAGATTGTTGGGATTATGTCGATGCTTAATTTGGTGTCGGTTGACGAAGTACTGTCCAATCAGGTATCTGAGGAATCATTGCGGCAAAGAGATTTTTTTTTTGGTAAAGGCGGCAAAGAGATTCGTAAGTAGAATCCAGAGTTTGTCTTGGTTGGTCGCCACGTGTACCAATCATTGGATAGCTATTCTTTTGTCTATATTATGGAGACCAAAGATGATTTATAATTTCACACAAAAAAAAGAGGAATTATAGTTTTTTTTTTTTTTAAAAAAAAAGATTTATAGGATTTAAGAAAAAAATATGAAAAAAGGGTTGATTGGCCTAGCTCGGAGCCAGTATAAGGCTAGGTCCGACCATGTTTAGGATCACCTGACATAGTCGACACTAACAATAGTTAAACCTAGCTTTGGACTCGACCCGGACTAGTTTAATTGAGATTTATGTCTGATTGGGGTCTAGGTCCCAATTGACTTAGCCGAGGTTGAACTAGGCCTAAGTCTAACCATGGTTAGGGCTAGATAGATTAGGTGACCTTAATCATGGTCGGACCAAGCACTAGACTCGACCCTAGGTCAATTAAACCAATGTTTCGATCGGAAAAAGTTAATTGACTAAAAAGAACAAAATAAAAGTTTGGAGCTACTCACGTGACTACTTAACGTTCCACATTGATAATTGACAAACGTATACATTAAAAGTGTACAAATTTCAAACGTAATGCACTAATAGTATTGAAGAAAAATTGTTATATAAAAAACCAACATTAATCAAAGACGTAACTCATATATTACAACGTTTAGCAAAACTACAATGTACGGGTAAATTGGCAACTGTAACTCAACATTACATCTAAAATTGCACCCAAAAAAAAACAGAACATATATAATCTTAAATTATGACCAAATTTGCATTTTAACAACACCTAACTGAGATACAAAAGTGGGTAAAAAATTAATAATAAGCATAAAAAAAATGTACATGTCATTCATTGAATCAACATTGAACACACTATAAAAAAGAATCTAACCCAAAAAAAGGGACACTCTAGCAGCATCTTGGTAAGCTTTTCCCTTCTCTTCTCCACTCTATTTCCATGGCAAATGAAAATGTCAATAGATACCCCAAACTGCAGATTGAAACCCTAAATATAGAGAAAAGCTTTGCTTGCTCTCTTAAGAGACCTCAAACTGCAGATTGAAACCCTAAACACAAAGAATGAAAACTAAGCAGCTTTACAAGTCTTCTTGTTGTGCCCAATGGCCTTACACTTACTGCACTGAAGAGACCTCTTAATCATATCGATCGGGTCACTCGGTTTCAACACGGCTTTAACCGGGGCCCGCCTAGTCGGAGGAGGCGTGATAGTCACAATCGCCATATCACCCGACTCATTAAGATCCAAAAGGTTAAAACTTGGCACGGGGTTAATCGACTCTGCGTAGCTTTGTCTATAGCACTCAGTAGTAAAGTATCTCAAGCAATAATCATAAATGCTTCTCTCCATACCCAGAATAACAGCAATGGCATGGCAACAAGGCATACCTGTGGATCTCCACCTTGTGCAGCTGCAAGTACAGTTTTCGATATCGACAATTTCAGTGGTGGATTCACCACTCACCTCGAATATGCTGGTTCCGGGTGAGATCTGGATTTGGAGAGATTGTGAGAGAAGAGCTTCTTTTTGAAGATGCTCTTCTTTGGAAGGAGTTAGCTTTGTGACCCACTGGTTTGATTCTGCTCTTCGTGTGTAGATCGCGTCCATGGTTTTACCTCTGAGACCGTCGATCAATTGGGTGATTGGTAGTTCTTGTGCTTCTGCTACCCATCGGTAGAACTCTTGCCCGAAATTGGATCCCATGTGTTCATACCTTAAAAATATTTAGATACATGATAAATTAGCTCAACCTCGACATGGCTAATCTAAGAAACTCCATCTACTAGGAATATATCAAGTTTTAAAATTGGGAACTTCTACAGAGTGAGAAACTTTGTGAAAGTGAACATATATATATGCATGAATTAAGAACCTAGTCACAATCTCAAGTTTGCACAAATGTTGCGGATTTCCGTCCATTTTTTCAGTTGAATTTGACGGATTTTGGTCCAATGCTCCATAACATTCAACAGCAAGAACATTTAAAGAAGAGAAAAGAAGAAAATGACACTTCTGTTTCCCTTAACTTATGTCAATTAATATGTACATATACTGAAATTGAAGAATTTATGCAAAATTGATGTTGAATTTAACTTAATTGGCAAAAAAATACATGAATTGAAGAAAACTCATACCAAAACCGTCAAATTTAACAACATAAACATAAGGGACGGAAAACTAAAAAACAACGAAAAACAAAACATTGGACACCTATTAGCAACGAAAATGAAACATGGAACACCTATTAGCAACAATTTAAACCTGGGACACTTAAAAGCAACATGGTGCAAACTTGGAGTTGTGATTATGTTCTTAACCACATATACATATATATACTTTTTAGGGGGAAAAGGTAATTTGTTGAGATAAGCAACAGTTTACGAAATAGTAAAATATATATTACTTTCTCACTCACTTCCACATTTTGTAGCATTGATCGTTTAAATCCGATGCTAGATCACATGTGTTTATACCCTATATAAAATTTGTTTGGATGCTTATTTTGATCAACTCAACCCTTCAGTAGCTAAGAAACATGGTTCATCTAAAAAAACTACATCTATCGGGAGGTGTTTAACCATTAATTTAAATCATAAAAATTCAAAGTGAGAAAAAAACCTTGTTACATATATAGTAAAAAAAAGGCTCAACTTTTCAGGTGAGTTTAATGATCAAATTCTATGAAATGGTGAAAAATGTTACTTTCTCAAAAATAAGGTTCACATGTTGTAGCATTGATCATTTTAATCCCAACTATCATCTCAATATATTTGAGTGAAAATATAGAAGTCTACCTTGCACCAGGAAAAAAGGCATTTGCCCAGTGAACGGGCTCGCTTTGTATGACCCACTCATAAGCCTCATCCGAAATTCCCTTTATACTGCGCACTGCATGCTGAAACGCGTCATTTGATGTGGCACGGGCAGCTGAATAAAGATCATTCAACATAAACCGCCTTGCTTCGTGTGAAAACTGCCCCTTAAGATCCCTGTCGAGTCTCTCAGCAAGACTGGGCAGACAATAAGCATGGTACGCGTTTGAGAATATATCTGCAATCGATTCCTTCAAGCCATTTTGAACGTCAGCAACAAACGTTAATGGCTGCTCATCAGAGGGTAATAATGCAGATTTCAGCTCCTGCAAAAACCAGTACCAATTTTCCTCGTTTTCCACATCGACAATAGCAAAGGCAACAGGGAAAATACCATCATCACCATCTGCAGATACTGCAGCAAGAAGAACTCCCGGGTATTTGGAAAGTAGAGGGACGCTATCAAGGAAAAGAAGAGGGCGGCAACCTAGCTGAAACCCAACTATCGAAGCGTGGAATGAAACAAAAAGGCGATGAAATGTTGTGTCTTCCTTTGTGTTAAAGTTAGCGATGCTACCCGGGTTAGTCTCCTTGATCTTCTCACAAAAAAGTGGCAAAATCTTGTATGCCTCTTCACTTGTTCCTTGAAGCTGCATCCTAGCTAGCTTTTTCGCTCGACGGGCTTGAGAATAGTTCAGCTCAATTCCATACTCCCTTCGAATCTCATCGGCAATCTCTTTCGCCTTGCAATTTGGAGATTCCTTCAACTTTTCTTTTATAATGCTTCCAACCCATCCTCTCGTGGCTTGGTACCGTGCTTTCACATTCGCTCCATCACATGTATGAGTTGGGTTCATTTTCTTGATAGCAATCAATTGTGTTGTTGACAATCTTGATGCGTATATTCTCCATGGACAACCTTGGACTTTGCATTTTACACTGACCCGATGACTGTCGTTCTTCTTGTATCTGTAAGCAAATCTATGTGCAACTGAGAATTTATGCAAGGCTTCTTTAAAATCACTCAAGCTGTTGAACCTTTGATCGACACCAGTAATTGTATTTTCCCAGTCTCTGGCGGTTAACGGATGCTGCCCATCATTGGAAGCTGCAGGAAAACTGTTTATAGGTACTCCATTGTGTACCTCCATTGCTTCATAACACACATTTGGTGCTTCCACTAAGGGGCCTGCTTCTGACATTGTTGTTTCACTTGCCCTGCATGATCAAAGCATTTACTAAAGCTCAACACGCAGAAAATTATACAGTACCCACAATTTTATATTAATAGATTTGTGTAATACTCTTCAACTTCACCCAGAGAGTTGGTCAAAATAAATGCTAATTTGAAATTTGGTCACAAGATTTGAATAGTAATAACATTCTACAATTTAACCAAAAAAAGAGGACAAGTGGCAAATCCTGATGTTGGGTCATGTTGCAACTTGCAGCACCTTTTAAAAGGTTTCAAAAATCATCCTAAATTCCTGATGTTGGGTCATGTTGCAACTTGCATACTCACCTTTTTAAAACGTTTCAAAATTCATCATAATGATTCAAAAGACGTTGCCACGTAAATCTTTTGTCAATTTTTTCCTATGTTTTTGCTAAAAAGACAATGCATACTTAGGGGCTGACAGTAATTACCTATTAGCAGGAACAATGGTTCCATTGGGAGCAGCGGATTCTGGAAATATGAATACATCAACTGACCCAGAATCTCCAGCAAAATTTACCATACGTTGTAAATCTCTATCCTTAGAGACAGTAATGAGGGTCTTTCTGTTACTCGGCAGTAGATACTTAATATTCATCGTACTAGAAGTCCAACCATACATATCAGCTAGTTCTTTCTTAAAACCACTCAGCTTTGTCTGCTCATCAACGTCTAATGCATAAGCATCGCCTCCAGTGTATGATAACGAACCATCTTTGTTGTTTACAAATTCTCCCCCTGACTGACAGATGGCTATTATTTTCTTTGTATCCATGACCTAGCTACAATGAGAAAAGAAGAACACTTAATGTTATTCCAAATTCGAAATTTCACAATACAGCTTACAGCAGACTATCAGAAAGCAATTCAGCTATAAATACAATAAGTTCTACCCTACCAAACAATCCAATGCTATATCCTGACAAGAACGACAGCAAAAAGACCACCCAAAAACCCTATTAACCAGAAGTCGACCGTAATAACATTAAATTCAAACTATTCAGATGAATCATATAGTCTAAGAACCGAGCTGTGAGAATAGCAGACTAAAATCCAAAATTGAAGAAGAAAACACAACACCATCGACACTGAACAAGCCAAAAAAACCACCGCGGCCTCGGAAAACCCTAACTACGACATAAGGTGTCGATTGTAATGCCAATTGAGGTTCTGGATAGGTTCTCACCTTAGTCGCTCTCGACCCAATCGATTTACCTTCGTTCTCCGCGGGATGAATCTCGAGTCAAGACCGAGGGGAAGCTTCAGAACGACTCGTTTCAGAGGGAAGTGGGGGTAGCAGTTGTAGCATACATGCGGGTTCTCTATTGTAACCGTGTTCCGTGTGTTATAGCCGTCGATTTTGTCAATGAAATTTTGAACTATAAAGTTTTTTTTAGACTAAAGTTATTTTTAATAATTATTATTATATGTACCAAATTAAGCACCCAAATCCTAAAATTTGAACCCAAAATTAGGATTTTTCTAGCATGCTCTAAGAGCACCTTACTTTTGATTTTATTACTAGGGTGGACTTAATTGTAACAGATGTAAAACTTTAAAAGTATGAAAAAATATGAACTTTTTTAACCACACATAATATTTGTATCATACTATTAATAATATCAATTTTCTTCTAGGGTTCACCTTTAGGGCAATACAAAAATACAAAAAAAAAAAAAAAACCAAAAGCATGGTGATCTTTGAGCATGATAGAAAGACCCTCAAAGTTATGAGAATTAGACCATAATATTTTTCTTTAAAAAAAGTCTGTATCCTTCTCTTTAATGGGCTTACTTTGGATATAACATGATGCAGGCGATACTGTTAATTCTGCGATTACCGGTGTCGGATTTTGAAGTATTGGATTTTGGCGTGCAAATACAATTTTTTTTATACGGAAACTACGGTTTGAGCAATACTCATGGCTTTTTCATGGAATACGGTATTTTTTGGCCAAATTCCTTCGTTTAGAGGGTCAAAATCGCAGTTTTATGTTTTTATATCGCTTTTATAATTTGTAATTTTATTAGGACTTTTATGCTATTTTTAAATTTTTTATAAGGTTAGGATTTTATTCCAATATTTAAACTGTTTATAGATTCTCCATTGTGTATCTCTATTGCTTCATAACCCACATTTGGTGCTTTTGGCATTGTTGTTTCAATTGCCCTCCATGATTAAAGCATTGCTAAGCTCAATATGCATAAAATTTACATTACCCACAATTTTTCAACTTCACCAAGGAGAGTTTGTCAAAATAGATGCTAATTTAAAATTGGTCACTAGAAATACAGCAAACTATCAGACAGCAATTCAGCTAGAAGTACAATAAGTTCTACTCAATTTGGCTACCAAAAATTAAAGTTTTAAGTTTCATACAAGGTGTCTCTATATCTAAACAAGAATCATGGCCGCCAAATAAGATATTAGTCTACATCAAAAAGTCACCTAACTATTCCCTTATATCAGTAATTCAGCTATAAATACAATAATTTATACTCAATTCGACTATTGAACCATAAAGTCTCTAGAAAGTCAGGATATTCAGTTTCGACTCATCTGTTCTCCCGCGTTTTTCAATTTTCTTTAAAGACTCCATCTGTATCGAGTTTGCTTCACCATAAACCGGTGGTAGCCACTTAACCCCTAATATTTTGGTGTTTTTCAAAATATTTTGTTGGTTTATTATTTGAAGTTTTGACCCATTAAGATATTTTTTTAGATTAAGCCATTTTTTTATTTTTAATACTTATTATTATTATATATGTATCAAATTAAGCACCCAATTTCTAAAATTTGAACATTATGCAATTAGACCGTGATTTTTTTTTTTCCGGTTTAATTTCCAAAAAGCAAACCGAACATTGTGTGTTTTTGCTAAAAACAAACCTAACTTTATTTCTTAACAAAAAAAAAACAAACAAACTAAACTTTAAATATTATAGCAAAATGCAAACCCTTGTGATTTTTATATTAAAAAAGAGATCAAAATTAAACTTGTAACGCCCATATGTTGTATTCATGTATTTTAACCAAAGCAATGTTGATTTATCTACTACGTATCATATTAATATGCATGATGTGATTGTAATATGCACAGTTTCATGTAGCTTATGAATAAATCCACATAATTTACAAATTGCTATTAATCGGAAGTTGAGTTTATTTTTAGCTAAGAAAAAAAGTCCAGTTTTTTTTTTAAACAAAATACTAACCCGTGAATAATAGTATTTGTTACACAATTAGTATAATCAATATTTTTTTTGCCATCATTAGATGTAGAATCAATATTGCAAAATATATACTTAAGGACAACAATAAATACAACCGAAACTATTTTGTATCTAAATTGATCATGAAAAATAATGGTTGGCGTGAGAATTGAGAATGAATTAATTACACACAGTTAAAAGAGAAACTCTTCACAAATCGTATAAGGAATTCATTTATTTTATCCTTAAAATCGATTTAATGACATTCTTAAATTCTTGAATATATGGTTTTCTTTAACTGGAAGCTTCATCAATAAAGTTTCCCGTTGGCCAAAAAAAAAAACTGGAAGCTTCATTTTTTTAAAAAGGAAAACTCTTAATTATGTTTACGTTTCAATAGTTATTATATAAGTTGCCATATTTTCCCTACATAATATACACGTTACCTTTTTTTAACAACTGAATGCACTTTCCTAGCTCTATATATATACAGAGATGAGCTACACTAAATTCATTCATTCACATAGCGTTTATCAATAGAGAGCTAACTACACATCAATTAAAATGTCGAAGCAATTATCATGTGTTATAGTCCTTATTTTGTTGATGTCTTGTGGTAATTAATTTATCATCTCAATTTTTTTTTTTCTATTTTTCTTATTTTGTGATTTTTTACATTAATAGTTTAATGTTTGTTTTTTTTTTAAAAAAATTAATAGGAATTGAGAGTAAGAGGATTGAACAAGGTAAAGTATGTGGTGAAAACCTTCCATTACATGGACCAAGATGTGATCCACAGGTTTGTCAACAAGATTGCGATAAAAGACATCCAAACGCAGGAGCTTCAGGTGAATGTATTTTCACTGTTCCAGATCAAGTTACACTTGATGTTTGCCAATGTCAATGGGTATGTTAGAGATTAATTGTTCATTAGAGCAATATTAGCCTAATTATTACAATTAATAATGATAATAATAATAATAAACTAGAGTTAGTTAACGCGCATCGCGTTGAGATTGATATTTTATGTAATAATTATTGCGGAATTACATTAAGTTTTTTCTCTTATTTTTAATGAATGTCTTTTTTATTATATATATATTGTGTATGTTTTGCCAAAATATTATTTATAACTAATTTGAATTGCAAACTAATAATAAAATAAAAAGTATATAGCAGATGGTGTGTAAATATATAATTAACTGAATACAGCTCAATTTTTTGGATTGTATGATAACTCGGTTTCATCTAAATGCAGTTCGATATCATTTAATTATATAGTATGTGCAATGGTGATCACAACTTAAACAATAGTCTTTACATGTCTCAAATTTTCACCTCCAAATCAAAGATCCGACCTATTCTTTAATTTTTGACACAAATATTCATATTTTGATTAAAGTACACAAAAAGAATTGTAATTTTGGTAAACCAAAATACGGTGTTGCACAAATAGAAAAGCGCAATGTATTATTGCGCAAAAATGAATTCATAAATTTGCATTAGTTACATAATTGAAGTGTTGCGCTATTCCTATTAATATGTGCAACATCAATATTATAATGTAATGTTGTGCTACAGTGATTTGCGCTATCTCACAATTCTTTTTATGTTGTGTATTTGAGTTATCAAATACGAATATTTTGAACAAAAATTCCCTATTCTACTTCTCGAACATTTAAATTTTCATATTCAAAAGATTAATTTATAAATCAATATCGGATTGAGTAAAATTTGCATCGGAAATTCAATGTTTCTGAGATGGTAATAAGTGCGAAATAACTAATGTTATCTTGATGCATGGAGACACGAAAACTTCCCACACTTATTATTATTATTAATTTATTATTATTATATGGAGAAGTTACAAATCCCAAGCACACATAATGACTATTAATTTCTGACACGGAACGTGACCTGGGCAGAGTATCTCGACAAATAATTCACTACCTCACCTCGTGCTAACACGTTGGCACCCAGTTGATGGAACTTCTTCTTATTATAAGTTGACACATGGCCAAGTTGTGAGACTGCGCCAGAAATTAATATGTAATTGGGTGAAGGTACACTAACGTGTTAGCACCGAGGTAGTGAATAATTTATCGAGTATCTCTTATTATGAGAGGTATTGGGAATAAAAACCACCTCTATTCCCAAGCACGTGGCTTGAGCAGAGATCTGCCACGTAAGGGGGGAGAAAAATCCGGGCGTAATAATGCGAATCTTCTATGATGCCGTACCCGCTGCTGGTAGGGATTTGGGTACTTACTAATTTTGTAATAAAATAATGTATTCAACTAAAATAAACTTAAATTTATTTCAACTTAATTTTTCAGTCCGTATTAATTAACTTTGTATCACGATCTAATTAAGAAATCGAGTTGGCATAAAATTGACTGCATTTTAGCCAGCCCCTAAAATAATTCGGCAACAATAAGTACAGAACATGGTAACCATTTAATATGGTGTGGTGGTTAAGTGCATCATCATTAATCAGAGATCAGATGTTCAATACGCGCTAGTGACCATGAGAATGTAAAAAATATCGGTCTAGGTATGAAGCGAGAAGGTTACGGGTGCTGCCCTCCTGATGAGGGTCCCCTAGGACCACCCTGCTGGAAACCAAAAAAGAAGAAAAAAAAGTACAGAACATGGTGGTCTAGTGTAACGCTTACTCTCATATGATTTGACTCTGAGGTCCCATGTTCGAAAATCTCAGGAGCGTTCACTTTGCGGTGACCTGTTTAAAAAATATCAAGCCCCGTTTGGCTAACACACCGCGTCAGACATATAAGGAAGACGAGTAGAAATGATATACCGACAATATGTTAGATTCTACACAAAACTCTCATTTTAACTTCTATATAGTTTTATGTGAGTTGTGAAAAGAAGTTCTAAAATTTAAATGTGTCATTATTGCGTGATAAGGATGATTGTTTGTAGCCAAAACTGTGCCAGATACAACCAAAGCTTCAATGATCCAAAATTTGTTTTTTAGTTGAAAATGCAATTTAAAAATTGTGACGAATCATGTGACCCACACAAAGTGAAACAACCCAACAACTTCAATCATTTTCAACCATGTGATATGATAACACTTCATCCCTTAACTGATAGGCAGTGGTTCGAAGCAGGTCGGTAACTACGAGAATGGATATATATTTATGACTAGTACATTATCTCTTGCAAACTATTTCGTTACAAATGTAAATTATTATTAGTCTAGGTGATGGGTAAATATGATATAGATACTGCTCTTCTGATGGTCTTATCTAGAACCACTCGCGAAAAAAAAAAACCATTTCTTTTCAATTATATATATACAAAATATATTGGTAATGATAATAATAAAAAAACTTCTAGCCACGTTTTTTTATTTGCCTACATTTATTACCAGGACCAATCCAAGACTATTAAGATCCATTCGAAATAGACCTAGTCCATTTCGGTTCAGGACCAGTCCATGATCGTAAAGACCGTTTGAAACGGTCCCGGTCTTAACGGTCCTGGTTTCGGTCTAGGACCATTAGGTCCATTCCCGGACCGTTTTATTTTTTAAGAAAAGTTTGAAATTTTTTTTAAATACTAATATATTAAATCTGAATTTTTATAATATATAATATTTCATAAATTTTATTATATTAAATCTGCTTTTTTTTATATATGATATTTTTGTAAATACTAATATATTAAATATGCTTTTTTAATATATGATATTTTTTAAATATAATTATCTAATTTCATACCGTATATTAAGTAATTTTTTTGTTTTATTAATTTTTTAACAAATTTATAAAATTAATTTCATACTTATTATATTGTAAATAACCAAAAGAAATAAACACCAATAGTGCTCCCTGAAAACACTCTGTGGAAAAGAAAAAAATTATATTAATATGTTCCATATTAAATCATAACGATCCTAGATCAAACTGGGTCCAGATCGATAAGAACAAGTCTAATGGGCTCGATTTTAAGGTGTATAAATAATAGGTGTGGTTGCTCTAAAGAAAGAGTATACAATAACTAGCTTATATTTGCAGAAGTAATAGCTAGCTAGCCAAGCCATGGCAACAAGAAGCAACGAAGCCATAGTTCTATACCCAAGTCCCGGCGCCGGCCACTTGACCTCCATGATCGACCTTGCCAAGCTCCTCCTCCACGTCGATCCTCGCCTCAACATTCACATCCTAATGACCACTTCTCCCTTCGACCCACCGTATTCACCACCACATTCCGGCCAGCCACCGGCGATCACCTTCCACCACCTCCCTACCATCTCCGTTAACCGCCTCGACCGAACCGCCTCCATTGTAGCCCAAACGCTCCAGCTTCTCCATCTCAACAACCCTAATATCCGTGAAACACTAGCCGCCGTAGCGTCTGAAACCCTAATAACTGCCCTGGTCATTGACCTCTTCTGCGTATCGGCGGTTGACATCGCCGCTGAGCTCGAAATCCCGTGCCATATGTTTCTTACTACGTCGGCGAGCTGCTTGGCTCAGTTTCTCCACGTTCAGACTCTTGTGGGAGAAACGTCGAAGAGCTTTAAGGATATGGTCGCCGGAGAAGATGGTAAAGGCCGGGGTTTTTATACTATAACAAAATAATCGATATGGAAATGAAATTTTTTGTTTTAAGGAAAATCCGTTTCAAATATCAAATTTTGCAATGAATTTTCTTCATAATATTTTGGGAAAATAATTTATTTAGTGTCTAAGGTTTAACAATGTGCCAGTTTGATGTCTCATAATTAAAATATTATTTTCAACTGTCCCAAGTTTCAATTATGTTGTCTCCGTCAAATTTTAGGGTTAAATTTGACAGAACTCGATCGCGTGACCAACACGTGATTGAAAAAAAAAATTATACAAAAATTAGCTCTATGTGGCCAGAATGTCACCAGTGCCAGAATCCGACCAGGCTTCTTTCCGAGGGCCATTGCTGCTGCTGCACTCCGACCAGGCTGCTGCTGCTGCACTCAGACCAGGCTGCTGTTGTTGTGGGGAGCGTAAGATGGAAGAACGACAAAGGGAACCCGTGATTCCGACTGTCTCCGACCTGATTCAGAGGTGGGTGGTCGGAATCAGAAGTGTGTCTCGAAATCGAGAGTGGGTGGCTTTGCAAAAAATATAAGGGGTAAATTTCATCTCAATCCGTCAAATTTAACTATAAAATTGGACGGAAAACCAAATCGCAACAAAATTGAAACCCGAGACATAAAATATTGACAATTTAATTCTGAGACACTAAACTGACACATGGGTAAACCTGAAATACTAGGTTCTTTTCCCTAATATTTTTGAATAATTCTAGTGGTTTTTTTTAGAAGTTATCCTTTTTCCCTTTTAAAATGAGTGTTTTTTTTAAGTTTTTTAAATTTTCTCGTAGTGTTTAGGATTCCGGGGCTGCCACCACTTGCAGCTGCCGATATTCCGGCGCCGTTGCAAGATAGGATGAGTAAGGAGTATAGCTACTTTGTGGAGTACTCCAAGAAGCTACCTGAACTAGCTGGGTTTGCTGTTAATAGCTTCGATCGGCTGGAAGAGAAAGCTCTCAAGGCTATGGCGGAAGGGTTGCTTTTGCCGCAAGGTATTGCCACGCCGCCTGTTTACTGCGTTGGCCCGTTGGTTGCATGGGATCAAACAAGACGAAACTACGGTAAATATGAAACACTACTTACATTCTATTCATTTACTTATTTTTTTATTAGGCTCAATAAAAAGAAAAAGAAGAACAACATACTAGTAATTAACATGCGGTTTCACTTTGAAATCCTAAGTTCAAAATCACACGGCATCACCTTGGTGACATGATTACAATGTCAGGTTCCGCATGACCCACATACTACGTTTAACGTATGAGAAATCGAGTAGATCTAAGCTTAAATGGTCAGCTGACTATACTAGACTGCTGGTGGGTTATATGTTAACTGGACTAATGTGTGCGCTGGTTGCTCACAATTAAATATGCTCGGAAAAAATTCTAGACTATAAGTAGGAAAGTCCGAGCATTACATAGCGAGATAGATTTAGAGTCGTCACTAGGCATACACTACTATACACTACTAGTACATTCCTTTTTGTGGAAAAAATATATATCAATATATAATGGATTCAGATCACCTGTCTACTCTTCTCATATCGTGTTTCACCGTTAAGATGTTGACACTTATTATTAAATATAATATTTTTCTTTCGAGGGTTTCAACAATCTCAATAAGGTTTTAGAAAAAAAATCACACAGTCAAGATATGTGTTAAGATCTTAACAGAAAGACAAAATTCTGAAACATAGAGAGTGTGGCGGCTAATTTGAATCCATTTATTATGGTTAATTTATTCGCCTAATGTAAGTATTTGTATATGCTCACTATATGTATGCTACAAATTTCAAGATTCACCTATGAGTTTGCTACCGTAAAATTAATATTATTTTTCTATAAATACATATGAGCATATGCATACATATTTTTTTTTTTTATTAATATTGTATGTATATGATTAGGTAGTGGCGACAAGGCAGAATACCTAACATGGCTAGACTCGCAACCACCTGCAACTGTCATCTTCCTTTGCTTCGGCAGCTTTGGGTTTCTCTCCACCAACCAGCTCCGTCAAATCGCCATTGCTCTCGAAATCACAAGCAACCAAAGATTCTTATGGTTCATCAGGAACAACAAAAATATAAAAAACAACAATGGCGATGATTCACACGACATCTTAAACACGACACTCCCCGAAGGTTTCCTCGACCGTACGAGGAGCAGAGGGAGAGTTCTCGACACGTGGGCCAATCAGATCGCTATACTGAACCACGTGGCAGTGGGTGGGTTCGTGACGCACTGCGGCTGGAACTCGATCCTCGAGGCAGTCTGCGCGGGGGTTCCGATGATCGCGTGGCCGCTCTACGCTGAGCAGCGGCTGAACAAGGTGGTTCTTGTGGAGGAGATGAAGGTGGCGCTGCCGTTAGAGGCGGATGTTACGGATGAGGACGGTGGGGTTTTGGTTAGCGGTGCTGAGGTGGCGAAGAAAGTTGCGGAGCTTATGGAGCCGGGAAAGGAGGGTCTGGCGGTGAGGGAGAAGGTGGCGGCCATGAAGGAGGAGGCGAAGTTGGCCGCCGGAGAAAAGGGGACGTCCTCCGCCGCGTTGATCAAAGTGGTGGACGCTTTGAAGAAGAAGAAGAAAATAAATTAAGGATTTAGTGGCAAAAAGTAAAAATAAATAAATTCAGGATCTAGGTTCATCAGTTACGGAGTTCAGGGACCTGTTTACTATTTCTAGAACTTTGCCAGCTTGTGGTTATTATGTTCATCTGCTATATATATATATAGCAGGATGCCATGTTGATGTTGGTTAAATGAATAAGATTGATATGAATCTGATTAAGAATGTGTGTAGATAAGAAATGGATAATCGTAGTTACGACATGATCATTTAATAAGTTCTAAATTGTTATGGGATATTCGTAAATTATCGGAACGGAAATTTTAAAATAATCATACCCGATATTCACTTTCCCGAGGCCTTTTGTATTTAAAAATATTTCGATGAAATTACCATTCCTAAAAAGAAAAAAAACTACATAGCACCACCCACGTGCGAGTCACGTGGAGGTTTGGTACCCAGACATATCACATTGCCGCAGCAACGGAGATTACACGTCTCATTTCCATTCTTTCATTCAGGTTCATCATTTCTGGGCTCGACATCACATTCCATCTCCTTTTCTGTGTTAATAATAATTTAGTGCAAGATCCTTCCTTTCACGGAAACCCATCAAGAATCCAAGGTAGGTGATTCCTCTTCGATTTCTCTCCATGGGCTTCTTTCGATTTCTCTTACCATTTCAATGAATGTCTCACTGTGAGGTTTCTGTTACTTTCTCAGGTCAACGCCCAATGGAAGAAATTGTCAGTGCTTGAATCCACTGACCTCATGTACGTTGCTCCTAATCACTATTATCTGATTCTATCAATTTCATCAATTAAAGGTTGAAGTAGATTTGTACTGTGTTTTGAGCTTGTGTTTGCTCTCATGCTCTATTTTAATGGCATGTTCTTCTCTTTTAAGCTCGAAGCTTTCAATTTTTTAGTTTCTTTCAACGAGTGATTAAAATTAAACCCCGAGCTGATAAAGTTCTGACAAATCCCATAAACCCAGAAAGCTGTAATGGTGTCTCATAGTTTTATTGTTGACTGTTCTATGTTCTTTATCTGCTTCAGAGTTTGGCTTTTAAGGTTTTAAGATGTTCTAGTCTTACAAGATCTGCAATTCCATGTGTTAGGCAGCAGAAACTGCTCATTAAAATTGGAAATCCATTAGTTTTTGTTATTTCACCTCTTTGTGTTGTTTTTTTGGCCAAAACCTCATTGTCTTGTTCATTACATAAAAAAGGAATCATTTTTACTGCAAATCTAGCTGATGCACCTGAACTCAGTGCCTAAATTGGATTCAGAATGTTCTGTTCTTGCTGCAAATCTGTGTTATGGCTTATGGGTACTACTTACTAGACTCTGCTGGGTAAAATTGGAAAGCCATGAATCTTTGTTATTTAACCTGACTCTCTTGTTCATTACTTAAAAATGAGATTTTTATATTCTTTTCTTCTTTTCAATTAATTTGTTTGCTGTAACAGCAGAAACTTTCATTAAAATTGGAAATCCATTAGTTTTTGTTATTTCACCTCATTGTGTTCTTTTTGGCCAAAACCTCATTGTCTTGTTCATTAGATGAAAAAGGCATCATTTTTACTGCAAATCTAGCTGACGCACCAGATCTCAGTGCCTAATTGGATTCAGAATGTTCTGTTCTTGCTGCAAATCTGTGTTATGGCTTATGGGCACTAGACTCTTTTTGGTAAAATTGGAAAGCATGAATCTTTGTTATTTAACCTCACTCTCTTGTTCATTACTTAAAAATGAGATTTTTATTTTCTTTTCTTCTTTCCAATATAATTTGTTTGCTGTAACTACAGGGAAATCGAATCTCCATATGAGCCAATCATTCCAGGATTGCCCGATGACTTAGCCCTAAGATGTTTAGCAAAGTTATCACATGGCTACCATGGATTGCTAGAAACCGTTTCGAAAAGATGGAGAAATCTACTGCACAGCCCTGACTATGCCTCCTTCAAGGCCAAAGAAGGGTGGTGTGGTGACTGGCTATTCCTTCTCACTGAGAGCTCTAAGGACCGTTGGATCGCATATGATCCTAAGGCAGATAGATGGCACCCGATACCTTTGATTCCAAGGAACCGTGAATACACCTGGACTACTGGATCTTCATGTGTTTGTGTCTCGAACAGGTTTCTTGTCATCGGTGGTGCTTATGGAAGGACCGATCCAAGAATGACTCATGAATGTTCTTTTACAACTGATGAAGTGTTCCAGTTCGATCCTTTTAGGAAGGAGTGGAGTAAAGTGGCAAGCATGAGGACACCACGGTCGTTCTTCGCTTGTTGCGTGATGTCGGGCAAGGTCTATGTTTTTGGAGGCCGGAATAGGTCTTCTCCCAACGGCATTGCTCTTGCCGAGGTCTATGATCCCTTGACCGACAAGTATGTTTTCTTCCCTGTGTTAAAAGTATGAAATATGTGAGACAGTTCCACATTGATTAGATTTGAGGAATTGATGTAGTGTATAAGTAGAAAAAGCTTACAATACATTCTCTTAGACTCTTAAATTTTTAATTGGTATCAGACTTCAAATAGCCCAACAGTATACACAAAATTGGGTAATTCAGCTTTCGGGGTGAGTGTTAGTATACAAAAGAGGGTTAAAATTTTGCGTTTTAAACAACAAAACATGTTATTTGATGCTTAAAATCATGTTTTTGTTTTCTTAATTTTAAGACAAAAAAGTGGAAATCAACCAAACTGATAGTTCAGACACCGAATATCAACATTTTAAATCTGGAACCATCGATTAACTAGATTTGAGGAGCTTGTGTAATACATTAAGTAAGAGCTTGTGTAATAAATAAGAGTTCACATAGCCTAACATCCAAAATTTGAAAGTTAGTGTACAAAATCTGGGAACCAAATATTTTTCATGTTGTAGGAAAGACTTGCAATCTATTAGCTGAGTTTAATATGTGGTTTTCTTAGTTATATGTTCATTACACTCTAGATTCTACTCTCTTTGTTCGTAACTCATCAGAATATGGAGGTACTTATGGCCGAACGAGTCAATCTAGTCTTTCATTTTATAGCGATGCTTTGTACAGGTTCTACTCTATTTATTCGTAGTTATAGCGACACTTTTAGTAACTCGTGACTAAATACAACAGATGGGAAGAATTGCCACCATTGTTAAACCCTCAAGCAGACTGCTTAGGCTTGTCATACAACAACAAACTCTACGTGCTCAACGACCGCGTGGGTCTCGGCTTGCTAAACGAGAACAACAATCTCGACCAAACCATGACTGAGATATTCGATCCAGCGAACAACTCATGGGAGATCAAGCAAGAAAGCTGGCCGTTCTCTCGAGGCAGGCAAGTTGCAGTCCAGGTAGGCAGGGACGAATCTAGTATATGACGAGTGCCTCAACTTTTTTTGGTGTGCAATTTTTTATCTTAAAATTTGTAATTGTTTATCCTTTAAAACCCTACATTTGTCCCCTGATTTTGATTTTTTAGGGTTACAAACCAAACTACTACCTGCACTTTGACCAATTTACAAATCACTACCCAATTTTTTTATTTTTTTAAATAAGCTACCCAAACATTCACATTCCGAGAAAATCGCTACATCTGTTTCAATTTCCATTAAATTAGACAAAAATTGAGCATATATCTGCAATGTGGTGTCCTTTCATGTGTACTCAAAATGAATTCGAGTATAACTTGAAAGGATTGAAATGAGATACCTTCAATCAGATGCTTAATCAGACATCTGCCTTATTCGAACGCTGTCTTTCAATTGAGCATCCAATGGAAGGAATTTCGCTGCAATCCTTTCAATTTATGTCTGGATCCATTTTGGGTACACATGAAAAAAACCCACGTGTCAGAAACATGCTCAATTTAACGAAATAGAGGTAGGAATTTGTTTGGATAGTGAAAGTTCAACGATTTGTAAATGTGTCAAAGTTCATGTAGCAATTTGGCTATTAGCCCTTTTTTTTATAATAGTTAGTTGTCCCTAACTTAATTCTTGCTCCCTTAAAAAAAAATTCTGACTCCGTCCCTACAGGTAGCTGACAATGGCCGCTTATACACGGTCGTGGATTGGGGGGAGAGCTTGATAAAGTCGAGAGACGAGCAAAAAGGAGAGTGGTATGTTGTCGCTAAAGTCCCGTTTGTTTGTCTACCCGATCATTCACGCCCTCTAGAAGGGTTCGATTACGGGTTTGCTGCCCTAGGGAATGAATTGTATGTGTTGGGTGGGAAGGTGCTTCGGTGGGACGAAAAGGGTCCCGGGAGATTCGATATTGTCAAGTTGGACCGAGCTAGGGTTTGGGACACCGTGGGGGTGCCCCCGAAGTGGAGGGAGACGAGGCCTATGTGTTGGCCCTCGTGTGGGTCGATAATCGGGTTTGCTTCGCTTAAAGAAAGGTAAGTCTTCTTGAAAAAGAAGAAATGTTGTTTTTTAGTATGTATTTGGTAATTGTATGTACTATTGTTCTGTCTTTGTGTTTGGTTGTATAATTGAATGGATTGTTGTTGTTCAGTATTTGGTGTTTGAAATGGAGATTTGTAAATTGTATGTCCAAGAGAAAGTAGGAGATTTGTGTTTAGCAGAAAAAAGAGTGTATAAGAATGGGTAAAGTCACTTTGCTGGTTTGCCTCCTTATGTTTGGACATTTCTAAGGTTTGCCTTTTCATGTTTTTCACTCTTTTATGAGTTATGAGTCGAGTTGAGATTGATTATGTTAAGTTTTAATGCGAGCTGAGTATGAATTTGAAAAGGTTAATCTCTACCAAATTGTTTGATATTTTTTAATTGAGTCAAATTTAACAATACTTGGTTCGTTTTAGAGTTGTAAACAAGTCGAGTATCTGGCAAGGTCGACTCAGTTTACTCGAGTTCGAACTCGACTGAGTCTTAATTTTTCAAGCTTGTTGTTGACTCAATGCCATAATCAACGAGCTCGACTTCGCTCGATAATGTTAAAAAATTTAATAAATGTTGCACCTTAGCTCGAGCTCGACTCGATTAGGCTTTTGGCCGAACTCGACTTGAACTCAATACATACATATATAGTATTCTTACGTAAAGCTCAAAACACTCGAACTCGATTCAGATAGGTAAAACAAAAACGAGCCTGTCGAGTTGAGTACTAGTGAACTCGAACTCGACTCGGTATCAGAAAAAGCTCGACTCGACTCGAAAGTTGGCGAGTCAAATTCGAATATTGACCGAGCCGATCTCAAGCAGCGAATATTGATCGAGTCGAACTCGGAAATAAAAATAGTAAACTGTGAAAGCTCAACAACCAACCATTAGAGTGGAAAGGAGAGAATGAAGAATTACAAGTTTTCAACTCTGTCAAATCTGCAAAAAAATTGAGAGATTAAAACCAAATACAGAAATAACAAGTTTTGGAAAGTTGCAGCAATTTTTTGAACACTTTTTGTTGTTTTAGGGTAATAAGCATATTCAGCACCATCATCGGATTCATCGAAGTTTGTTGGTAAATCCTTAACAGATACTCTCATTTACATCGTTAGTAAAGCCTATTCTAATTTCTAACCCTGGATTTTCACTCTGTTTTTTTTTTTGGCACAGTTGCATTCGGTTTTCCTCAAGTCTTATCATGTTTTTTGAATTGAAACCAGTTTAATTGAGTAATGAGATGAACACACACACCTAATTAGGTCATCATGAAATCGATTCTGGAAAATCTAAAATCTAGAGGCAATCGAGAATCAAGAACAGAGAGTAGGTGACGAAGAGATAATGCAAGAAAGGAGTGGAAAAGGTTAGATGAAATAGATTCTTGAAAATCTAAAATCAAGAACAGAGAGTGTCTGTCGTACATACCATCAATCAAATTAGTAGAGATAATGCAAGCAACAAGGTAAATTATTCAACTTTGTACATACCATCTCTGCAAAAAATTGACAGATTAAAATCAAATACATAAATAACACAAATTTTGGAAATCTATTACCAGAATAAGTACCAAAGTTCTCTAGACATATCAGGGAGAAGTTATATTCCAAAAAATCTTCGTATCTCTAGCCCACATTTATTACTATCTATCTATATGAATATGAAAGCAGAAAGAATGAGAAATATTCATCATATAGAAAAAAGATGTAATTCAAAGGATTGATTTCTCGAATGCACATAGATAATTGACCAGAGCTTACGAAGAATTTATAAAGCCGTAGAGGTGATTTGTTCTAAACGACCAGAGGAATGCAAATACAAAGATGAGACAGAATCTGGGACAGATTAAGGTGAAGGGAGATACAGAGGAAACCGTTTGGCATACGAGGGTAGTTTAGGAATTTCACATTTGTGTAAATTATGTGTTGATACCGAAAAAGGAGGTGATAATGGAGGAACGAACATCAACAAGTTGATTTCGTATATTGTGTTTTTTTTTATTGCTCTTTCTTAACGTGCTCCGTTCGTAAAAATCTATAACTATAGGTTTGCTTGCAAGAAGAATATAGATTCAAAATCATAAATAATTGCAAAAAAAATTTACAATTGATTAAACTCTTAATTATGCGGGTAATGCAGCGTAATGGTGTGATAGGTGCGTAGAAATCGAATGCAAAACGAAATCGAATGCAAGGATAAGGAAAAACTTCAATTTTCTGCTTTATCAATAACTGAATATAAAAGTCGGCCAACAATGTTCTTAAATAGAAAACCCTAATCTACGAAATAACCGAAAATAATGAACATGTCCCAAATAAATTAAAAACTGTAAAAAAGACCCGAAATAACATAAAAACACAATTTTGACCCCTCATATGATGGAATTTGGGCAAAAGCAGAGCAGTTTCCGCCCGAAAAATACTATTCATACGCCAAAATCCGAACGTTCGCCCGAAAAACACTATTCATAGCCAAAAAATTTCGAAACTACTCTGTTTCGCCTGTATCAGCGGGTTAACTCTTGTTCAATGGGGGTTGAGTGACTCTAGGGTGTTTACAAAAGAGTAATCATCCACCGAATATGATCCGTCTAATATTAGTTTCTTCACGTCAGGAAATATAGTTTCCGTCCAGCTACCTTATCCTCCAACACCCACATCTGGAAACCATTATTTGTACGCTTGTAATCGTTATTTAGCAATAAAATCATCTCCCGAAGTAAAATATTCATCATGACTAAATCGAACCAAATCTCTCGGAACAACTATCGGTTCTAGAAAAATCTCCAACCCAACATCGAACCTCACCAAAACTAACTCATCGTTTTGATCACGTCCATCAATACAACAATCCCTCATCATGAAAACAGGAGTTAAATTATTACTTGAACTGTTGTTGTCCATGATCTTCCTCCACTTATTCTCGCCGAGGGTAAAGACGTAATATTCGCTGTTGCTGGAGTTTAGAATCTGGTGTTTTTTACTTACAGGGTCAAACCCTAGAAATAAATGAGATCTTTTTCTCAGTTCACTATGTGGGGGAGGGTCTACGTCTATATGTTCGGGTTCCAGATTTGGACTGCAACTGTATCAGTATCGTAAAAACATATTAACCCACGTGGGGATATTGAGCACCAACTGTAATACCTGTCCGGCCAGTTGTACGATGATTGGAGGGTGTTGGGTGGTTGTATCTTTGTTTTGGAAGGCGAAGAGATGTGTGGGGTTGAGTTTAGAGTGTTGGAAGTGGAAGTCGATGAATTTACGGCTGGTGATTATGGAGAGCCACCGTTTAGAAACGGCTTTGAATCTGCATAGGGTTTTCACCGGAGGTCGCTTAAGTATCTCGTAAACGATGATCTCATCAGGGATTGACCAAGATGATGATGATGATATCGACAGGGTTGCAATCTCCATCATCATTTTATCATCTCATCTTGTCCTTCACTTCCTTAATTAATTTGAGCTAGCTAGCTACTCCGTATAATAAATATATATATTGATCCTCCCTATATATAGCATATTCACTCACCGTAAAAAGTGCAACAATAATCAATTCAGTTATATCTAAAATCCAGTTTTATCGGATTTAGCTCAAACTAATTAAGCAAGCGCTTCGCTTTTTTCCAACCTCTTCTTCATCTGGTAACCACCCAAGCATAAACTATTTATTTATTCCATCTATTAACAAAAATTGAAAGATTAAAACCAAATACATAAATAACACAAATTTTGGAAATCTATTACCAAAATAGTACAAGTTGCGGCAATCTTTTTCTATTTTTAGGGTAATAAACTTACTAGTTGGAGTTTTGCTAGGATGAAAGCGAACAAATGTGAAAATTGGTTAGCGGTGCAAACCAGAAAGAGATCGTGTCCATCGGATTGTGCATCACATATTGGGCAAAAAAAAAACCAACATATATATCATGTAAAAGAAAGAAAAACTGTTTTTATCGAGTAGTTGAGACTTTTTTAAAATAATCTATCAAAAAACCCACATCCAAGCAAGATAAACTAAATTCTAACTTATGCCCAGTAGATCAGTTTTAAACAAACATGATAAATTATGATTTGTGTAAATAACTACAATATCTGCAACATAATGTTTTCTCTACTTTTTCGATAAAATTAAGGATTAGATTTCCGTGGAATTATCTTAAGCTAGTCAAGAGAAAAATCAGCATACAGAAAAATACATATGTCAAGGCAGTTGTGACTTACTTTTAAAAACTATATAAACTGCCTGAAGTTGAATATCTTCATTGAAGTGTACTGAGTGTTCGAGCTTATACTTGGTCCGTTAGGGTTCAACCAAACTTTTCTTCAAACAAACCCTAAATGGAAAATTTTCAAATAACAAAAAAACTAAAGGAGTAAACTGTGAAATGTCGTCCAACAAACAAACAACCATTACAGTGGAGTGGAGTGGAGTGGAATGAAGAATTACAACAAGAGTAGTGTAAAGTGAGTTTAGTGTTTAAATTGTTTATTCAAGTTTTTCATGCAAAAAGGGACCAAAAGGGAGCCCGTTTATTCAAGTATGTATGTACGCGCGTAGATACCATCCTCGATCATCTTCATAGCTGCTGCTACTGTGTTCATCTCATTCGTTCAGCTGCTGTAGCTCTCTCTAGCTATCTATTAAAAAAGACAAGTAAAAATTGATTGATTAGGCATATTTTTATCATAAGAAACACAACCATTTAATTAACAAGTTGTAAATTAGCAATCACACCTGAAGCCTAAGCTGTGGGATCAGGTCGTTCTGGTGGCATGAATGGAAATGCTTCTTCTGCACAATCATCAATCAGTCAATTAATAATAAACTTAACTAAGTTTTCGTTTTTAAATGGAAATAGTTAATCTCATAAATTGGCAGAATATATATAGTGCTGCCTGGGGAAGGAGGAACCGAACCAATAGGCGGCAATCGGCTAATTGGGTCTACGTATTCCTTAGAAGCCGAAGCTGAATCCGTAGATGAAGCCGGAGCTGAAGAAGATGAAGCCGAAGCTGTGGAAGATGAAGCCGAAGCTGAAGAAGATGAAGCCAAAGCTGTGGAAGCAAATGAGATTCCTACTTGTTGTTCTGGTGGCATGAATGGAAATGCTTCTTCTGCACAATCATCAATCAGTCAATTAATAATAGAGCTATGTAAACTAAATAAGATCAACCTCAACTATCTAGCTAGGAGAAGTAGATATAACTAACTATCATTGAAAAACTTAACTAAGTTTTCGTTTTTAAATGGAAATAGTTAGTTAATCTCATAAATTGGCAGAATATATATAGTGCTGCTTGGGGAAGGAGGAACCGAACCAATAGGCGGCAATCGGCTAATTGGGTCTACGTATTCCTCAGAAGCCGTAGCTGAATCCGTAGATGAAGCCGGAGCTGAAGAAGATGAAGCCGTAGCTGAATCCGTAGATGAAGCCGGAGCTGAAGAAGATGAAGCCGAAGCTGTGGAAGATGAAGCCGAAGCTGAAGAAGATGAAGCCGAAGCTGTGGAAGCAAATGAGATTCCTACTTGTTGTTCTGGAGTTCCACGGTAAATACAAGTAAAAATTGATTGATTAGGCATTTTGTTATCATAAGAACAACCATTTAAACAAGTTCTAAGTAAGCAATCAGACCTGAAGAATATGAAGCCGAAGCTGTGGCAGGATTTGAGATTCGTACTCGTTGTTCTAGAGCTCCACGGTAATCTAGGTTTCTTCTTCGTTCCATGGATGGAGATACATTTGCTGCACATACCCCCCCACAATCATCAATCAGTCAATTGATTACTAAATAAGAGAAATACAGTAAACTACTTAATACATATAACTATATTCATTGAAAAACTTAATTAAGTTTAATTTTTAAATGGAAATAGTTCATCTCAAACTTTCATAATTTGGCAGAATATAATGCTGCTTGGAGAAGGAGGAACCGAACCAGCAGGTGGCAATGGCGTCAAAGGAGGAAATGCTTCTTCTGCACATAGCACCCCCACAATCATCACTCAGTCAATTGATTACTAAATAAGAGAAATACATACAGTAAACTAAATAAGATCAAGCTGAACTATCTAGGAGAAGTAGATAGATAGTCTACTTAAGCCTGCAATGACAGAGCTACACAAGCCTGCAGTGCCATGAACTGAAGCTCAAGCTGAATTGTCATACATATAACTATCATTGAAAAACTTAATTAAGTTTTCATTTTTAAATGGAAATAGTTAGTCTCAAACTTTCATTTGGCAGAATATAGTGTAACAAGCCTAAATATATTCTGAATATATATATGAAGTAATGAAATTCATATTCAATGAAGTATGTATACGCACTGTTATATTAAACAGATATAAGATATCAATCTTGGACTTCAATTATATTTCTAAGAAACGGAATTTGAAGTCTAAGCCTGTACTTTTTGTGTTTTGAAGATAATTATAAATTCATTTTGTTCTTGCCATTTTCACGAAAACGAATCTACTTACGGTATGCAAAGCCAGCCATATGATCAGAAGCTTCTCTCCTAATGGGTTGTGAATAAGGAGCAGCTGCTGTTCCTCTCTGTGGATAATAAGGAGCAGCTGCTGTTCCTCTCTGTGAATAATAAGGAGCAGCTGCTGTTCCTCTCTGTGGATAATAAGGAGCAAATGGACTTCTTAAATTGCTTCTGATTGGTTGCTGCCCTGAAGAGGAATGGACGATACCTTTCCCCTTTATATCATCTACACAGTGTAAAGAAACATACATTAAGTATAAATATAGAACACAAAATTTAGAAATATATGTCAATGTTAAGTGAAACTCATCTCAAGGTATTGAATGGAGAGATTCTTCATCTTCTGGAGACATCATTTTTCTCTTTAGGTTTTATTTATTATTGGAAGTGCTTAATTAGAACATAATTATAATTATAAAAGGTAATTCATATAAAGTAATAAAGAAGAAAATGCATATATATATATATATATATATATATATATATATATATATATATATATATATATATATATATATATATATATATATATTTCTGAATATAATATTAATTAGGTCTGTTGTGTGCCTCAACTTGCATGGCTTTTCTGGATGATTAAATTCATGGGGAACTCCAAACAAGTAGGAGAATCAGAATTCAATTCTATCTCTGAAATATTGCCCTAAAATTAAGCTCTCAATCGAGGTTTCTCATGACTAAAACACTAGAAATCTTTCAATTCCATGAAATGCCGAATCCATCTCAGAGTTTTCAATCTAGTATATTATATGAAATGGTGGATCTAAACGAACGCTATCACTGCAAGACAAGTAAAATACCGAAAAAATATGCAGAATCCGTCAAAGAGTTCTCGACTTCATATATATTATATGAAATACTGGATCGAACAGTAACTCTAACATTGCGAGAGAAGTGGTGGAACTTTCCGATAATCAAGAACAGTGAATTAATGCATGCCGTACGTCAAAGAAGAGATAACGCAATCAAGAAGTGTTATCATGAAATCGATTCTTGAAAATCTAGAGGCGAGAATCAAGAACAGAGAATGTCGTACATCAAAGAATAGATAATGCAAAGCAAGAAGTGGAAAAGCGTATCGATTCTCAAAATCTAAACTCTAGAGGCGATCGAGCATCAAGAACAGAGAGTTCGTACATCAGATTAGTAGAGATAATGCAAGCAAGAAGTGGAAACTTCGCTTACCTCTGTTAGGTGGCCTATCAGACATTGTCGCCGGGATAAGGAGTGAGTCGCCGGGAAAAGGAGTGATTCGCCGGCGGAACGCTGTGAAGAAGAGAAGCCTCCTGAAGACGAAGGTAGTACGTTCCGATTTTGGTGGGAAATGGGAGGGAATGTGCAGAAGAACACTTTTCTTCTCTTCGCGGTATTTATAATGAACCGTGGGCCATAAGCCAGCCAAAAGTTAATTTTTGTTCGTATTAGATAAATGATAAATCTTTATTTTAAATGTTAATTATTTATTAAACTTACTAGTTAAACCACTCACTGTATGTCTTTGGCCAAACAAAAAAAAAAAACACTCAATTTCTGAATTTGCAAAATAGAAAATGTTAGTTATATATTTATTTTTTAAAGAAATAGTACTAAATTTATACAATATTGTAATAATTCACTCGCCTTAATTCCTTTTTAAATCTCACCGTTATTATAATTTATTTTTTGCCAACTTAAACAATTTAATCATCACAAATGTAAATAAAAAAGTTCAAGGAGGATTACATAAATGGTCATTCTGAATCAAAAAAATTTGGCCAAAAAAAAAAAAAAAATCAAAGAAAAAAGACAGGGCGGAGTTCCAAAATCTAATTGTCAAGACACGACCTCTTTCTACCTTGGATGCAATTCAATTAGCAACTATGTTTGCTTTTCGAGGAATCACGCTCCAATGTACAACCGGGATACCATTCACCATTTATGGATCTTGTCGACGAAGGTTCAGATTCGCCAATCACATGTTCGGTTCAGTTCTGATAGAGCTTCATTGGCCTCTTTCGAGTCTGATTCAGTGAGATGTGTCTCCAACCTTCTTGCAACGCTAGATGAACGTCTTTATGTATAGCAAGTATTTTTAATACGAGAGACCCCTGACGAAATGAATATCTATTCATTCCTCCAAATACACATCTTCTTCATCCCTCGCCATAATACCAATGCCGCCGTTTTTTATCGTTCTTCCCACGATGCATCACAATTATTTTTATCATACCTTGTGTTGGGGCTCACCACATTATTAGTTCATTAGTCGTTGTTGTTATCGAAACTCTATCTGAAAGAGTTTGTCGATTACCCCAGTAGTCGCCTTGTACACTTAGTGCTTGTGCCACCGTCTTTGTTGGCTCCGGTAGCTCATTAGCGTACATGGCACGACAACGTTCTTTCCATATCAACCACGATACCACGCCTACTAATGAAGAATGAGTTCAACCTCAAGATAGTAATAGTGTTAATCTCAAGAACTCTCATATTTACCACTCAAATAGTAGAAGGTAATAAGTACCAAAGTTCTCTAGACATATCAGGGAGATGCCATATTCCAAAAAATCTTCGTATCTCTAGCCCACATTTATTACTATCTATATATATATATATATATATATATATATGAATATGAAAGCAGAAAGAATGAGAAATATTCATCATATAGAAAAAAGATGTAATTTAAAGGATTGATTTCTCGAAAGCACATTGACCAGAGCTTACGAAGAATTTGTTAAGTCGTAGGGGTGATTTGTTCTAAACGACAGTAATGCAAATACAAAGATGAGACAGAATCTAGGACAGTGAAGGGAGATGCAGAGGAAACTGTTTGGCATAGGAGGGTAGTTTAGGAATATCACATTTGTGGAACCAGCTCCAGCAAACCTTGACTTTAGAGGATAGATATAGATAGGCAACTGACAAGACCCTATTTATCACATCTAAAAAATGGCAGACTTTGTATTTCACAGCTCCATTGACATCAGAAGCCTTCGCTCTTGGTTCAAGAGGGGAATCGAGAGGGTGTAAATTATGTGATGATACCCAAAAAGGAGGTGATAATGGAGGAACAAATGCACAGATTATATAGAGATCTTAAATATCTCCTAATTAGTCCACTTTACATATTATTATCTAATAGTTTAATAATCAATCAAGCATTATTATACTTCAAATTCATTATCTAATTATTTAATCAATCAAGCAGAATTCGATCGTAAAAATCTATAACTACAGGTTTGCTTGCAGGAAGAATCATAAATAAGAAGATATTTATAAGTTGCAAAAAAATTTACAATTAATTAAACTCTTATTATGCGGATTAAATAACTCTTGTTCCATTGAATAAAATTTTGTTCTTCTTGTTGAATACTGAACATACGGTGGCTCGAAGGGAGGAGTTGTTATTAAGATGTGAATGTAAAGAGAAGGATTGGCGTGGAGAAGAAGCTTGGCAAGCTCGATCATGGAGATCAAGTGGCCTGCGCCTGGGCTTGGGTAGACAACTATGGCTTCCTTTCTTCTTGTTGTCATTGCTTCTGATGTAAATGATTGTTTAGACCAACCACTCTTATATACATATATATATATCCAATTTGTGAAGTTCCTATTTTGCCCCTTAGCTCTAAAACATTACTATTATTGAACAAGAAATCTCCACTGACGCTACGATTTAGGGAAAAGTATGGCTACTTGCTTTCGAAGTTGAAGTCGTCGTGTTCGATGCAATTGAAGATAATTGTAGAAGTATATATATAGTTTGAGATTGAAACCGAGACTGCTGCTGCTGAGATTGATTTTCTGATGCAAACTGAATATTATTTGCCACTAGTTTCTTTCCTGCCCATCGCTTTTAAACATGATCAGGAACACCAAACCTACCCCAACAAGTATCTTCTTACAAGTCAAATCTCTTCTGTTTGTGAACATTATTGACTCACCGTATATATAGCATATTGACTCACCGTAAAAAGTGGAGCTGGTGGCAAATAATGTTCACAAACAGAAGAGATTTGACTTGTAAGAAGATACTTGTTGGGGTAGGTTTGCTGGAGCTGGTTCCACAAATGTGATATTCCTAAACTACCCCCCTATGCCAAACGGTTTCCTCTGCATCTCCCTTCACTGTCCCAAATTCTGTCTCATCTCTGTATTTGCATTACTTCGGTCGTTTAGAACAAATCACCCCTACGGCTTAATAAATTCTTCGTAAGCTCTGGTCAATTATCTATGTGCTTTCGAGAAATCAATCCTTTGAATTACATATCTTTTTTCTATATATGATGATTTCTCATTCTTTCTGCTTTCATATTCATATATAATGTGGGCTAGATACGAAGATTTTTTGGAATATGACATCTCCGTGATATGTCTAGAGAACTTTGGTACTTATTACCTTCTACTATTTGAGTGGTAAATATCGGAGTTCTTGAGATTAACACTATTTCTAAGCAGTTCACGCGGTATAACACCCTTGAAAGATTTTAAATTTGGGATCAGAACCAAACTATATAAGAGTAAACACACCAGCTACCCACTCGACGAAACGTTGTATAAATCAAACCATTTACAGATCACTCAATCAAATAAGTAGAGTAATTCTTTACATTTTTCATGTTTTTCCAGAAAACAACACTAAGATGCATATTGTACATTCAAACAGTAGCTGTCTCATTCATATACATGTTTAGACAATCTTGTTTTAGGGTGTACCATCAATGGAACTGCCCTTTGCAAGGTCAGTCCATACCCCTCCTCCATGTTAAGCTCCTCAGCCACCACCCCCTCCGGCACCTCCCAATCGAAAGCATGGATAAGGCTCGCCGTCAGTAGTTGCACCATCCGCAACCCTAGACTCATCCCGATACAGATCCTCCGTCCAGCCCCGAAAGGTATGAGCTCAAAATCCGTCCCTAAAATGAAAATATATTAGAGTACTAATAATATATTGAAAATATATCTATTCCTAATAAAACTTTAATCAGAATATAATAAAATATATACCTTTGACATCAACTCCACTCTTTTCACCGCTAAGGAATCTCTCGGGACGAAACACGAGTGGCTCTTGCCACTCGTCTGGGTCCCGAGCTATGGCCCACAAGTTGGTGAGGAGGGTCGAGCCCTTGGGGATGTGGTAGCCGTTGATCTCGCAGCTCTCGGCCGCGATCCTAGGGATGGAGAGTGGGGTCGATGGGTGAAGTCGGAAGGTCTCCTTGATGGAGGCCTGGAGGTAGGTGAGTTTGGGGAGGTCTAGCTCGGTGACCTGGCGATCGGGGCCCACGACCGAATTGATTTCGTGTTGGACCTTGGCGAGGATTTTGGGGTTTCGAATGAGCTCCGCGATGGCCCACTCGACTGTGCTCGATGTTGTATCCGTTCCGGCTGCAAACATGTTCTGCGTGTAACAAAACATGAAATTGATAGGTGATCACTTCCACTACTAAAGATATATGAATTAGTGATGAAAATTTTCGTCGGTAGAAAATAACATTTATTCAGTAAAAATATATTTTGGTCGGAAAAAGTTTATCGCAAACGTCGACGGCTTCGGTAAATTCCACATATCTAATCTAATCCTAATATACAAAAATATAATTCTACTTAACTAAATTAGATAGTAACACGTGGCGAAACTAGCAATAATTCTAACATTTAAAATAAAATTTATATCTTCTGGCCATAAATGTGTGTAATATTATGCTACCTGGTATGACTTACTATTCTAATATATATATATAGAATGCATAAAAAATCAACATCAGTAAATAATATTATATAATTTTAATGTCTATACACATATTTGTTTTCTTTGATTTACTATAAAATATTATCTACTTTTGACTATCATAATTTAAGAAATATGACTTTCTTTTGCCGATATATATAACTTTTTCCAGAGTACTCTGGTTTATAAATTATGGTTTTTTTTTTCAAATGTAAGTAGTTGTGAAAATATTAATAACGTGTGATATCATATATTTCTAATTTACGTACACTGATATAATAAATTAATCAACAATAATATGCAAAGTGAAAATGCGGTAGAAAGAGAGGCGCAAATGATACACACACGTCTTTTAACTAAAAGGTTTAGCTCTCAAACTCAAAATGTAAAAATATTTTTGTATATAATACTTTCGCAATTTCGGACTAGAAGTGTTAGGTTAAAATCCTCCTAAGAAGGGGTCTTCAGAGATGATCGAACTCAGATCACTTCTGAAAACACAACTCGCTTTTAACTGTTGGTCCAACCAACTTTAGATATCGAAAAATCCGTATGTCCAACATTTTACTCATTACGATTTAACCGGTGCAGTTAATAAGTATTCTAAGTGTAGAACAAGCATACTAAGCGCGGTTTCTTACCAGGAGCAGTGCTTTGATTTCAGTATCGGTGAGCTTGTCGCTATCGTCGTCAGCGAGCGAGACGAGAGTGCTGAGCATGTCGGAGTATATCCCACCGGCGGCGTGATCGGCCTTATGCTCCTCCAGAATGGCAGACAAAAACGTGTCAAATCTCTTGTGAAGCTTCTTCGACTTAGCCGCCACGCCCTGCAGATCCAGCCACAACAACGCCGGAATGTAATCGCCGATGTTGAAGACACCGGCAAGCCCCATCAGCTCCACCACCATCTCCTTGAACTCGTCCGCCTTGGAGTCCGCCACGCCGGTGCCGTCTCCGAACACACTCCGGCCAATCATCATCCGCCCCAAGGCGTTGACTGTGCATACGTTTAACAGCTGTCCTAAATTCACCGCTGACGTGGCAGTTGATGACTTTACCAGTGCATGCGTGAGTTTAGCAACCTCCTCCTGTATAAGAAAATTAATTTAAAACATTGAAGACAATACACATAACGGAAAAATAAAAACATGAATTGAATATTATGATATAAATTTTGAAAATAATTTAATCACTACCTTAATTATGTGAATACTACAAGAAATTCGCAATTTGTATGTAACGACATTTTTTAAGAGGATCAATTCTCTTATAAATTATAAGAATTTTCTAATAATTTATTATGTTTTGAGGGATTTTAAAAAAGTTTTTAAAATATTTTCTAGACAAACTTTTTGTTAATAGTCATTCTCTTAAAAAAAAATTAAATGTTGTATTTATAAGAGATTTTTACACTTCTCTTACAAATAAAGTTATATGTCCCTCGCAAGCGTCTAGAATTTTATGTAGCGGTGTATATATCGTTATGCTACATTTCATTTTTGTGGAGTTAAATGGTTGATCAAAATTGGTTTTCGGTTTAAGTTTTAGGGTTTTGGTGCAATTAGACTTTTGGTGCGTTCGTTAGTTAACTATTAAATTTGACCGTTAATTACACATGTGCAAGTCTCGTGACTTCCCGATACGGTTTACGGTTTTGGTGTCAATTAGACTTTTGGTGCAATACATTTGCATTTTATATAATTTAGTACATTCGTTAGTTGACCGTAAAGTTTGACCGTTAATTATCCATATGCAAGTCACATGTCTTACCCATAACTTTCATTTTAGCTCAATTTAATCCCTTAATTTATATCCTAAAAACTTTTAATTTTTGCAATTTCCTCCCTTAAAAACTCAATCGGACCCTAAGTAAAAATCGACCCAGCCATTCCGAACCTTAAAAAAAATAGTAATAGTTTTCAAACACAAAATGATTGTGTGTTTTTATTGGTCAATAACTAAGATGGTTAACTTATTTCTCGTACCTGTCGAACATGTCTGAAATCATCCAAAGCCTTGCCGGAGAACATATGAACGGAGCTAATCTTCCTCAGCATCCTCCACCGCGGCCCATACGGCGCAAACACCAGATCCTGATAGTTATACGTTATATGCTGGGCGCCGGAAATCGGTGGCCGGCTCGAGAAATTAGCATCATGAGTCTTGAAACACTGAGCCGCCACAGACGCCGACGCAGCCACGACAACATCAACGAGCCCAAACTTCAGGTGCAATAGCGGGCCGTACGTGCGGGCCATGTCGGCCATGGTGTGGTGTGGCATCGGGCCCAGGTGGGGCAGGTTTCCGACCAGCGGCCATGGTTTTGGGCCGGGAGGCAGGCGTTTTGGTGGCCGGAGGAGGTGGCGGAGGAGGAAGTAGAGGAAGGTGGTGGTGGCGGCGGCTCCGGCGAGGATAAAGGAGAGAGAGGCAGTCATGGTATGGAATGATGATACACTAAATGAGAGTTTACAAACTAACTGAAGGCAATATATATAATATAGATTTCGTGTGTGTATATATAGGTTATAATTAAACCAGTTACAAATCCCTACCTAAATTTTGACCTAGTTATAAATTATTTTAAAAATTAAAAAAAAAATTGACTATTTGAACTTCGAATTTCAGAGCAAATTGTTACTTCTGTTACAATTATCATCAAATTGGATAGAAAATAAGTGTATTTCAGCGACATGAGATTTTTGATATGTATCTAAAATAAATTAAATACTAAATTAAAAGAATTACAACGAAATGTCGTCAATTTAACATTCAATTTGACCTCCAAAATTTAATGGTTGTCATTCAATCGAACATCCAATTAAAAATACTAACAAATTGAATGATAGATTACAAACTAACTGAAGGCAATATATATAATATAGATTATGTGTGTGTATATATATGGGTTAATAATCGAATCGCTGTCTAAACTCCGACTTAGTACAAATTGATAGTTTAAAAAAAATGGCTAATTGTACTTTTAATTTCTAAGCAAATAGTTCATTTGTTACAGTTTATATCAAACTAGTCAGAAAATTATGAGCGTGTTTTGGCGAAATAAAGACTTTTGATATATATCTAAAATGAGTTAAATTAAAACGAAATATCATTAATTGGACGTTCAATTTGACCTCCACAATTCTAAAGTAGTCATTCAATTGAACGTCCATTTAAAAATAATTTGTTGCAGTCTATTCAGTTTCTTAGTGAGAATTCATCTCATGTGCCTATTTAAAAGACTTCATAATGTCATAATATGCTCATTTTCTATCAAAATTGACGTAAATTTAAAACGGTCTTGTAATTTGTTCAAAATTTAAAAGCTAAAGTAAACAACTTTAAAAAATTAAAGTTTATATAACAATTTATAATTGAGTGAAAGTTCATATATATATATATATATATATATATATATATATATAACCGTCTTACACATATAACGATTTGGTTACTAACTATATATATATGTTATTTATATATATGTTTTTTTTTTTCCCTAATAATTTTTTATTTCATAACCAAAGAAAAAGAAACACGTAGTTTTATTTAACAAATGCCTCATTGACCATTTTCCGACTTGCATAAACAATCGTTTTTTACCAAAAAAATCTAATTGATCCCCATCTCATTACATAGTAATAAATTGTATGGTATCATTATTAAATAAATATATTTGGGACACATTAAGGGGGCGTTTGGATGGACGTAATGTGAGATTACTTGTAATGTCAGATTACAGTGTTTGGTTGTGCTGTAATGTGGAGTGTAATGTTAGATTGTGTTTGGTATATGTTGTAATGTGAATTGTAATTTGAATTTATTATTATTATATTAATTTATATGATAGTATGTTATATCCTAATATGATAAGATTTAAACGAACATATATTTTGACAACAACTAATTTATTAAGATTATGTGTGTGGTTAATACTATAGTCATTTATGAAATCTAAAAACTAAATATTTAAACTCAATACGCACAACTACTAAAATTCTATTAATTAAGACATTATATATAATTTTATAAGATAATTTTCATAAAAAAATACAACGAAAAAGAAATATTTAAACTCAATACGCACAACTACTAAAATTCTATTAATTAAAACATTATATATAATTTTATAAGATAATTTTCATAAAAAAATACAACGAAAAAGACTTACTCATTTTATATAAATATCATGTGCATTATTATTTATTATAATAATAAATTATGAAGTATCTAAAAAATAAAAAGCTAATAATAATAAAAACATTATTATCATAATAATCTATAAAAATAATACAAAATAATTTATCTATTTAGTAAATAATAATAAATAATAACACTTCGTAATGTTGGAAGTAATCTCACATTACATCCGTTTTTGGATGTAATCTCACGTTACGTTGATTGGAGATTGGACGTAATATCAGATTACAATGGACATTACATTACAATTCACATTACGTCGTTTGGCAAACCAAACAACGTAATGTTGATATAATGTGAGACGTAATGTGAGATTACTTCGCACATTACATCCATCCAAACACCCCCTAAGTACTTCTACTATTATTAAAAACCGATGTATTTTTTAGCAAGATTACTTAATTGACACGCTAGCTAAACTATCAACATATTCTGCTTCGGATATAACTTGTTAACAGATATAACGTGTCAAATCATTCTCTGTCAAATATGTGACCCATGAACCGGTAATGTTGACTTATTCATATGACACCTAATTAAGTATGACTCTTGAAATTCAATATATATACCCTTGTTGATTATTGAAAGTGTTTATTTTATTGACAAGTGAGCTAATTCTTAAGTGAGTTTGATACTTATTGCTAGTCAATCAATCAATATGTAATAAGTGACAACATTTTGATGGTTTTTGGATTTAAGTGAGCCATAAAGAATAAATAAAATATACTTGTTAAATTGATAATATTAACAACAAGCTCATCTTAACTTTTTCTAAGAAGTTGTGTAATATTATTACTTATTTGAAAATTCAAACATATAGAATTGTGATATAGTCCTGATAAAAAAAATTGTTGGATCACGGGCGAAGCTCTGTTACGTCCTTGATAGAATGCTCTGGACTCCTGGGCTCCGTGTAATCCTGCAAAAGGGGATGACCTGGGTGGTGACCCAGAATCCCTATCCGATGCTTAAATGAGTATACAATCAATGGGGTGGCAGCAGTATTCTAAGTGCGTATTAGAGAGTATATGTTTTCTGGGGTAACTTCCTCCTTTATATAGGAGGAGGAGTTGCCCAGCTACCTGTGACCATGCTTGGCTGTTGTACCCATGATTCCGTGTATCTCGCCACGATTCCGTATATCTCGGTTGGGATTCCATATATCTCGCCCCACGCTCCGCGTATCTTACCCGTACTCCGCGTATCTCGGGCACGCCCTGCGTATCTCAGGGGATTTATCTTTATCTCTAACCGTCTCCCACTACTCTATCTAGTAGGCGGGTTTCTCGGTCTTTATCCTCTGATCACAAGTCCCGACTCCTGTCGGGGACTCCAGAGTTGTCTCATTCTAGATCACCACCCAGGACCTTCAGTCTCTACGGGACAGGTCCAGCCTCTGCGGGGCTTTATTATCGGGGCCTTTACTAAGGCATATCGGGGCCTACTCAGAGGCTTCTTGTCGGGAGCATCTGGCTCATGTGTCGGGGCCGCTATCGTCGGAACCCTCCATACTGGGCCTCTGGGCCTTTCAGGCTTTTCACGAGGCCCCCTGGACCTATTCGCCGTCCACTGGCTGTTAACGGGGCTAACGATTACATCGGAGCCCATCATTTGCCCCCAAGACATGGGGTACTTTTAGTTCGCCGTGTCTTTCAGTACCGATCCTCTGATCTTGCTGTCGGAGGCTTTTGTCTTCATACCCTCCGATACCACCGTCGGAGGTTTTTGCCTTGCGTGTAATTGTTGTATAACAGAGTCTCTTACTCATGATTACCTTGGGCCCACCAGACCCCATGGGCAGTTGCCAAATCCGAGGAGACTCCTCGGCCACTGTAGCATTAAATGCCTGGGGATAAGGAAACGACGTTTAAATCGGCGTGACTGTTGCTTTCTGAAAAAGCAGCTGTGACGTCATTCACGTCTCTTCCGTACCTATAATCTTGGCGATTAAGATCATGTCGTTTCCTCTTCAACGGTGCAGATCAAACCCGTCCAGCTGTCTCTTCCGTACCGTCCCCATGATTTCAACGATTATGATCGAATCGTTTCATCTTCAACGGTCAAGATTAGGGTCCTCCCTTTGTCCTTTTGCTTATAAAAGCTAAAACCCTGGCATTATTCACTTCTTCTGCACTCTCTCGATTTCAGCCATTCTTGCATTCGAAGCTTCTTCTCCAAGCTCTTCCTGCTGTTCAAGTGATCCAAGGCCTTCAACCCTTCCGATCTTCCTTCATTCTCCCTTTCCGATCACCAATCATGTCTGGTAAGGACTCTCTTCTATGTTTTCGTGATTTACTTGCTGTTTGTTCTCCTTTTCTCAAATCCTCTTGTTTGCAACCGTTTTAGACGAAGCTAGTTCTGAGGCTAGGGCTCCTTTCACTTTCGAATTTGCTGTCAATGAGATTTCTGAGGCTTCATACGAGGTTGCCCTTAGAGAGGGGTGTATTACCTCGGATTGGGAACCTCGTTTCCCGTATGAGTCTCAGCCTGCTGTCAGAAGGAAGCACATCGTTACGCATCCTCGGGCAGGGGAAGTGTTCGTCTCCGCCGGACAAATAAGCGCGGGGATTCGGTTCCCCTTCTGCGGAAATTTGGTGGAGATGTGCAACTTCTATCAAACGCACCCTTGTACCTTCTCTCCACACGCCATCCGCGTGTGGAATGCCTTTCAACTCCTATGCCACCGCCAGCAGTGGACGTACAGTCTACTACTTTTCCGCACCTTCTACGGCATGAAATGTAACAAAGCTGGTGTCTGCTCCTTCTCCCCCCGACTCCCCAAGTGGACAAAGGAGCAACTTTCACGTTTCGGCTGGGATAGCGAAACTTGGAAGTTCCACAAAGATCGGGTGCTGATTCGCGACTCGGGGTCTGACAACAGCGGATGGAAGAAGTACTACTTCTTCGTCCAACACAGCTCTGTCCCGTGGCCTCAGCGGGAGGTCGTGGCGGACCCTGCCCCCAAGCTCCTAGACTACACTGAGGATGACCTCAACACCCTCCAAATGGTTCAGCTCTACCGTTGGGGAGACAACTTCATACCCCTCGACGCCAACAAGCTCCAGGAGAAGGACTTGATTACTATCGGAGTCCGGCTCCTTGACTCTGTTTCCAAAGATTTGGTCATCTGGGTAACACTTCTAACCATCTTGCCTTTTACTTTTGCAGCCAAGAAGGCTTCTCTGCTGACTCATCTCATTATGAAGCAGGGCGAGACTGATGCCGTCCAGAGTGGCTCCAAGCGGAAGCGAAAGTTGGTGAAGAAAGGCGCTTCCTCTTCCACTCCTATGTCTGCTGCTCCCCCCACCGAAGAGCAGGTCGGGGCCAAGAAGGCCAGGAGGGAGGAGATAGATCGGGCCTTCGGGGCCACTACCGTCGAGGAAGGTAAGCGCGTTCGTCGTGCAATTAAAAGATATAAGAAATTAGTTCCCAGGGAGTTTATCCCCGCTGATCGGGAGTCGCGGGTTCGGGAAATTAAATACATCCTGCAAGGAGAAGTCCCCCGCGTTCTCAAAGCGGGATATTACAACTTTTTAGGGAAAGACCAGCACGTCGAACGTCAAATTCTCTGGTGTCCTGGCGGAATTCTTCCTGACTATATTCGTCCTGCCACCGCAGGTCCATCGGAGACTCCTGCTCCGACGGAGGCTGTCATTCCAGCGGAGACTGCGGCTCCGCAAGAACTGATGCTGGAGGATGTCCCGGCGGATACTCAGTTCCGTCGGGTGACTGATTTGGAGACCTCTCCTTCTGTCGAAGAGCCTGACGAGGGGGGCCTGCTTCCCCGCGGAAGGTCGGGGTCACGGAGCATGAGGCCCGCCGTGAGGGACGTGTCCCAGAGGCCTCCTCCTGCTTTCCGCACTCCGACTCCCGAGCCTCCTCCTACCGAGGTAGCTCCTCCCGTCGATGATGCTGAGGTTATCCCTCGTCTTCCGATGGATGATGTTTACAAGATCTACACCCCCGACCAGGCGACGGTTCCCTGGCGTCCGATCGAATCCCTCCACGGGTTTTCGATCCGACGGAATAATCTTCAGCCTGACCTGGCCCTGCATCTGCTGGCAGGGTCAATTCCTCCCGCTTTGAGACAGCCGCTTTGCTTGACGCGGGAGGACATCGAAGAGGAGTTCCGCTCCATGGCCGTCCGTCGGATGGAGGTAATACTTTACCTTTGTTTGTTTTCTTCCTTATTTCTGCTTTCGACCATCGAATTCTAATCTCTTTTCCCTTCGCCTTAGGAAACTGCGGACCAGCAGCGTTGTTTCGCCATCGCCTTAGCTCTGAAGAGTGCTTTGGAGGAGGCTGAAGCTAAGTCGGACCCTGATGCGTTAGCCAAGCTTCAGGTGGAGCTCGACGAGGCGGTGGCGGCCAAGAACAAGATGGCCAAGGAGAAGGGTCTCCTTGACAACATGGCTTCGAACCTGCTTAAGAAGGTTCAAGATCATGAGGCTGTCATGCGTCGGGAGCTGAAGATGGTCCAGGTGGAGCAGCAGCGGAATGAGGCGGAGAAGAAGCAGCTCATTCACGAGAAGGGCGTCTTCGCGGATCTTCTCGCGGAGGCCAAGGCGAGGTTTGAGGCGGAGAGGGCTGAGTTCTCTGCCAAGCTGGCTGAGGCAAAGGCTCAAGGCCTCGAGGAGGGCCGCATGCAGGGCCACGGGGAGTATCGGAACTCTGAAGAATTCAAGGTGGCTGCTGTAGAGTTCTGCAAGTCCGAGATGGAGGATGTTTTATACAACGCCGTCGAAGAGCTCTATACAGCCTACCCGGATTCCATTGACTTCACGAAGTCCGAGACTCTCGCCCCCGTCGCGGAGAAGTACTTCAACCTCCCCGCGGAGAGTGAAGAGGCCTCTACCGTGGACCCGACTCCGCCAGCTGCGGAGCCTTCTACCCAGGCCCCTCCGAACCTTGCTCCCTCCGATGCTGCTGAGGGTCCATCTTCCAACAAGGACCAAGTCTAATGTTACATCTTTTTAGTCCTTGTAGTCTTTCTCCTTCGTTTTTTGTATCCGAACTCCTAGGCCTTTGAGCCTTTATATAAGGAATTTCTTTCATCTGTTTTGGTCTCGATAATCGTTTGCGCTTATCTAAAGCGGCTTTAAATTCGTTACTCAGAACGTTCCGATGCACCATTTGAGATGACTCCATACGTCCTTCCGACGCTTTACTCGGGACTTCACCATTTAAGGTTTCTCGTCCAATCGGGACTTTACCACTTAAGGTTTCTCGTCCAATCGGGACTTCACCACTTAAGGTTTCTCGTCCCTGCCTTTCAAGGCCATTTTCAACACCCCTTAGGGCTTTTATCTTGCCAAATCAGATGACTTTAATCATACCCTTCAATGGCTTTTATCGCGTCTTTGCCAGACGACTTTCGCGGACCTGTTAAGGCTTTTTCGTACCCGTTAAGGCTTTTGGCCGCATCATATAGATGACTTACGCGGACCTGTTAAGGCTTTTTCGTACCCGTTAAGGCCTTTGGCCGCATCATATAGACGACTTACGCGGACCCATCAGGGCCTTTTCGTACCTAGGCTTTTGGTTGCATCATAAAGACGACTTACTTGTACCCCGTAGGGCTTTTGTCCGTACCTGTTAAGGCTTTTTGGCCGCATCATATAGACGACTTACGCATACCCCGTAGGGCTTTTATCGTACCTCGGAAGGCTTTTGTCGCGTCATCGGATTGATAGACAACGCGCGCCATTCACGGCGACTTAATATCAAACATGATACTTCTTCAAGTGTTCGCCACTGAAGGAATGCTTCAACGTCTTGCCATCAAGGTCCTCTAGCTTGTATGCATTGGGTGCTGGCATCCCTACGATCTTGTAAGGTCCCTCCCATTTTGGCGATAGCTTGTTGATCCGATCTTGATGAACGAACTCGTTCCTCCGCCAGACAAGTTCTCCAACGAAGAATTGTCGGGACCTGACACGCCGATTGTAATATCGGGCTGTTGCCAGACGCATTCGGGCCTGGACTTCATCAGCCTTCCATCTTTTCTCCTCGAGCAAGTCTAAGTCTAGACGTCTCATTTCCTCGTTTGTCAGAGGCTCGTAATATTTTGCGCGATGGGACGCCACCGCTATCTCCACGGGAGCGACTGCCTCCGTGCCATAGACCAGGCCAAACGGAGTTTCCCCCGTCGATTGCTTGGGTGTTGTTCTCACAGCCCACAGCACGTTTTCGAGCTCATCCAGCCAATGGCCCTGCAAGGCGTAGACTCTCTTCTTCAAGCCATCCATCACGATCTTGTTGGCTGACTCTACCTGGCCATTGGTTTGAGCGTGGCGGACTGAAGCGGTCCGATGTTCGATGTTCAACTCCTCCAGGTACTCCTTCAACTGAGCCCCATTAAACGGAGGGCCGTTGTCGCTGATCAACACTCGAGGAACCCCATACCGGGATATGATCTGAGTTTGGAGGAATTTGAGGATCTGCTGCCCCGTCGTCCTGGCCAATGCCTTAGCCTCTATCCACTTTGAGAAGTAATCGATAGCCACGAGCAAATACTTGCACTGACCTTTCGCTTGGGGAAGAGGTCCCACCAAGTCAATCCCCCATTGCGCGAAGGACCATGCACTCTTGATGGGCATTAAGTCTGCGGCGGGAGCCACGATATTTGGAGCGTACCTCTGGCATGCATCACGGGATCGGACCATTGCTGTCGCTTCCTTGTTCATCGAAGGCCAATAGTAGCCCAAGTTCAGCGCCTTCCTCACAAGAGATTGGGCCCCTTCGTGACAGGCCGCGACTCCCTCATGTAGTTCACTCAGGATCCGATTCGTGTCGGGTTCCGCCACACATTTTAAGAAAGGCTTTACATACCCTTTTTTGTATAACTGGTTGTCCACCATCGCGTAGTTGTCCGCAATCCGACGCAACCTGACAGCTGCCACCTTGTCATCGGGAAGTGCCCCCGTAGTCAGGTATGTGACCATCGGGGTCATCCAAGTGGGCTTCTCTTCTTCCTCCGATCATGTCTCAATAGCGCGGATCTCCGCTGGATCAATGTTTGAGATAATCACCTTCTCTAGGAAATGTACCTTCCGATTCTCCTCGGGGGCCACTCCCAGAGCAAACTTGCTTAAGGCATCTGCTTCCTCGTTTTCTTCCCTCGGGATCACCTCGATATCGAAGCTTTTGAAGCTTCCCTTCAAAGTCTGCACCTCGCGCAAATACTTCTTCATTGTCGGGCTCCTGGCTTCATAGTTCCCCTGGACTTGATTTACAACCAAGTTGGCATCACACTTCACCTTTAGATGGTCGACCCCCGTACCCTTGGCAATCTTGAGGCCCGTGATGAGAGCCTCGTATTCTGCTTCATTGTTGGTGGCTTTGAACGTCAACGCCAAGGCATATCGTAGGGGCTCGCCTCCACCGGGCGGTATCAATACGAATCCTGCCCCCGAGCCTTCTACACTCGATGAACCATCAGTGTACATCTCCCAGGTGTTCTCCTCATTTGGCTGTTCTGTTATCGGGGCCTGTTCCGCTATCGGGGCCTGTTCCGCTATCGGGGCCTCTTCCATGGTTGCCCCCTCTGCGGGACTCGTTACTTCCAGATCGGGTGCCGTAGACTCAGCTATAAAATCTGCCAATGCCTGGCCCTTAATAGCAGTTCTTGGAGCGAAATGAATACGGAACTCCGTCAGCTCGATGGCCCATTTCACCAGTCTCCCCGACGCCTCCGGTCGGTTCAAAAAGTGCTTCAGGGGCTGATTAGTCAATACCGTGACTTCATGGGCATGGAAGTAAGGTCGTAGTTTTCGAGCGGTAATAACCAACGCAAAGAGATACTTCTCAATAGCGGGATAATTTATTTCAGACTTGGCAAACGCCTTGCTTACATAATAGATAGGCACTTGGTTGCCCTTGACAATTTTGATCAAAACAGAACTAACAGCCACATCAGAAACAGCCAAATAGAGATAAAGCGGCTCGCCTGGGACTGGTTTCACCAACGGCGGAAGGGTGCGGAGGTGCTGCTTGAGTGCCTGGAACGCCTCCTCGCATTTGTCGGACCATTCGAACTTCTTGTGGGCTCTCAACACATCAAAAAATGGCATGGCTCGGTCACTTGCCTTGGATAGGAATCGATTCATCGCGGCCAACCGGCCGTTCAGCACCTGAACCTCCCGATGAGTCTTCGGGGACTGCATCTCCTCGATTGCTCGCAGCTTCTCAGGGTTCACCTTGATTCCTCTCTGGCTCACCATGAATCCTAGGAACTTCCCCGAGTTCACCCCGAAAGCACATTTGTCGGGGTTCAGCCGAACCTGATGGAACTTCATCCGCTCAAACGCCGCCGCCAAGTTCTGGACATGGTCTCCTGCCTGTCGGGACTTCACCAGCATATCATCTACATACGCCTCCATGGTTTTCCCCAGCATGTCTCCGAACAACTTGTTCACCATCCGCTGGTAAGTTGCTCCCGCATTGATCAATCCGAAGGGCATCACGTCGTAGTGGTAGACGTCGCTGTCGGCATAGAAAGCCGTATGGGGGGCATCCTCCTTCGCCATCTTGATCTGGTTGTAACCGGAATAGGCATCCATGAAGCTCAGCAGCTCGTGTCCCGATGTGGCATCCACCAACTGGTCAATCCTCGGAAGCGGGTAGCAGTCCTTCGGGCAGGCCTTGTTCAAGTCGCGGAAATCGACACACATCCGCCACTTCCCGTTACTCTTTCGCACCAGGACTGGATTAGCAACCCAAGTCTGGAATCGGAGCTCCTTGATAAATCCAGAGTCGAGCAGTCTGCCCACCTCTTGCTGGATCGCGATCCTCTTGTCTGCACCCAACGGACGCCTTCTCTGCGCGATAGGCTTGATCGCGGGATCTATCTTCAGCTCGTGCACAATCACGTCGGGGCTGATTCCTGGCATATCACTCGGGGACCAGGCAAACAGCTCCTTAAACTCCTTCAGGAGCTCGATCAGTTCTCGGGCTCTTTCCTCCGACAAAGCAGACCCGATCTTCACCTTCCTCTGCGGTCCATCGATCTCAACCTCCTTCAGGTCCTCCATGGGGGCGGGACGCCCATACTCCTCTCGAGGATCGGCATCAGTCTGAAGGATAGTCATGGCTTCCCTCCTTCTCCTTCGGGTAGCATTAACATAGCATTTTCGCGACGCCACTTGGTCACCCTTGACCTCTCCAACTCCGTTGTCAGTCGGGAACCTCATCTTCTGGTGGACCGTCGAGGCGACTGCCATGAGAGGGTTGATAGTGGTCCTCCCGATAATAGCGTTGTATGCCCCCGCAGACTCCACTACGACGAAATCTACGTTTCGCTTCTCCATCTTCCAGCCACTACCAAACTCCACTGGTAAGGTAATCATTCCCAACGGGTAAGAAGTGGAACCAGAGAATCCCACCATCGGGAAGTCCACCTGTGTCAGGTCCTTTTTCGTCTTTCCCATGGCTTCCAGAGCGTCCATGAAAAGGATGTCGGAGGAACTCCCTCCGTCTATCAGGATCCGCTTCATCTCGAATCCGTCCACGTCCAGGGTCACGACCAAGGCGTCGTCGTGAGGGCTATCCACGCCTACCAGATCCTCCGCCGAGAAAGAAATCACCATTTCCTCCTTCAAGGTCCACGACCGGGACCTTTTGCCTAGCACCACCGCGGCAGATATGCGGGAAGCGTAGTTCTCCCGAGAAGCAGAGGTATCACCTCCCGCCGCCATTCCTCCATGGATGACGTTGATAGTTCCCCGCCTCTCCTTACGGGCACCTGAACCTGAAGCTTCTGGCTCAACCTTCTTCTTCTTCGGGGATCGGTCGCGGGACTTGGAACGGGATCGTGACCGACTTCTGGAACGGGATCGGCACCGTCCTCTTCCGACGAACTCTTTTAGCTTCCCCTTCTGGATCAGCTTCTCAATTTCCTTCTTCAGCTCCCGACAGTTTTCGGTGTCGTGACCATTGGCTCGATGGTAGCGACAGTAACGGTCAGGGCGGCCTCCTAGGAATTCGCCTTCTTTTCTCGGAGGGTATCGGGCGAGACCCTGTCGGTCCATCACAGCTAACACAGAAGTCATCGAGCTATTGATGGGAACAGCCCGACCTTCTCGATTGTCCTTCCTCGGGGGACGCTTGTCCTCTCTTTTCTCGGGGCGACCACGGTTTCTACTTCCCTCCGATTTGTCGCTCCCTTTACGATCATCCAACAGCTTGGACGACGCCTTTCCTCTTCCCGACTTCGGGGGATCGAGCTCTCCGGCAGCAATCTTCGACTCCTGGACGTCGATTTGCTGTTTCACCCTCGCTTGCAGGGCCTCCATGCTCCACACAGCCTTCGCGGCTATGCTGTGCATCAGGTCGGAACCGTACGGAGCGCTCAGGTTCCGCAGGAAAGTACGGATGGTCTCACCCTCCGATATTTCTTCATCGATCTCTGCGGCACTCGCAGTGAATCGTTGGTAGTAGTATGCCAACGATTCGTCGGGTCTCTGCACCACCTGGGTCAAGGACCGCACACTCTTCAGGAGGCGCCTACGGCCCTGATATTGCTTGATAAACCGATCGTGCATGTCCGCCCAGCACGTGATGCATCCTGGCGGGAGGCTGAAAAACCAGGTCATGGCCCTTTCTCCCAAGGTGATCGGGAACAGCGAGCATATGAGATCGTCGTTTGAAGTCCCACCCATGCAGGCCTGGACATGTCTCTGAACATGGCGAACTGGGTCCCCCTCACCATCGTACTCCTTGATGGTTGGAATACCTAGCCCGGGCGGGGCAACGGTATCTATCAGCCGCGGAACAAAAGGATGACTGGATCGATCACTCAGCTCCGATGTCATCTGCTTCTGATCACCCATGCAGATGCTAACGATCTTCACCACCTGATCGGGGGTGATGGGGCCATTCAGGGGAATGGTCCTGTTTTGCACTGGTCCTGGGCCGTCGACCACGAATTTCTCCAAGTGCGCTGGCTCTTTGCCCTTGCTCCTGGGCGGAACCTCCTGAACCTCCTGTTCTTCTGGGACCACCCTCGGGGGGGGGGGGGGGGGGGGGGGGGGGGGGTGGAGGTAGCTCTTTCCGCGGAGGCAACTCCTCCGCCCTCCTGGAGGTCTCTCTCTTGTCCAGCAAGGCCTCCATAGCAGCCAAGAACATGGGCATAGCCTCTGCTACTGCCTTGGCCAACTCCGAGTTCGAAGACGACCCTTCTTCCCTTCGCGGGACTCTTTCTCCTCCAAGGCTCACCGGGTTCGGGGGAGCCTCGTCTTCCTCCCTGCGCGGGATATCTTGCCTGTTCATCTCCGTGTCTCGGACTGAGACCTCATAACCATCACCTTGCCCCCCTGTCTGGGAAAGAGCGGGGTTCTCGCCTTGTTCAGCAACACGTTCTGGCAACGGGGAATTCACAGTTCCTGCGGGACGGGAACTGCCAGCCTGAACTTGCTTCTTCTTGCCACCACCGGCCATTGATCTGGTAGAAACTATCTTGACTTTTTTTTAAGTTCCCACAGACGGCGCCAATGTTGGATCACGGGCGAAGCTCCGTTACGTCCTTGACGGAATGCTCTGGACTCCTGGGCTCCGTGTAATCCTGCAAAAGGGGATGACCTGGGTGGTGACCCAGAATCCCTCTCCGATGCTTAAATGAGTATACAATCAATGGGGTGGCAGCATTATTCTAAGTGCGTATTAGAGAGTATATGTTTTCTGGGGTAACTTCCTCCTTTATATAGGAGGAGGAGTTGCCCAGCTACCTGTGACCATGCTTGGCTGTTGTACCCATGATTCTGTGTATCTCGCCACGATTCCGTATATCTCGGTTGGGATTCCATATATCTCGCCCCACGCTCCGCGTATCTTACCCGTACTCCGCGTATCTCGGGCACGCCCTGCGTATCTCGGGGGATTTATCTTTATCTCTAACTGTCTCCCACTACTCTATCTAGAAGGCGGGTTTCTCGGTCTTTATCCTCTGATCACAAGTCCCGACTCCTGTCGGGGACTCCAGAGTTGTCTCATTCTAGATCACCACCCAGGACCTTCAGTCTCTACGGGACAGGTCCAGCCTCTGCGGGGCTTTATTATCGGGGCCTTTACTAAGGCATATCGGGGCCTACTCAGAGGCTTCTTGTCGGGAGCATCTGGCTCAAGTGTCGGGGCCGCTATCGTCGGAACCCTCCATACTGGGCCTCTGGGCCTTTCAGGCTTTTCACGAGGCCCCCTGGACCTATTCGCCGTCCACTGGCTGTTAACGGGGCTAACGATTACATCGGAGCCCATAAAAAATGTTTAACTAAAATGAAGTCGATTATAAATACAGTTAAATTTACAGCTATTAAATATAAAAAATAGTGGAATCGACCATCTCCTAGATGGGTGAAGTTAAACACCGATGGTGCATCCAAAGGAAACCCTGGGAAGGCAGCAGCGGGGAGTATCCTTAGAGACTGTAGAGGGAATTGGTTATTTGGTTTTGCGCTTAACATTGGAAATACCACATCGGTATGTGCTGAATTGTGGGGTGTCTTTATTGGCTTGCAGAAGACATGGTTTTTAGGATACAAGAAAATTGTGTTGGAGGTTGATTCAGAGATCGTCGTGAAATACCTTCGTGGTGATGTATCCCTTGCTGGTGGTCGACACAGAGGACTCATTGCAAACATCAAACAATTTATAGATCGATCCTGGCAGGTTCTTGTAGTGTACACATATCGCGAAGGCAATCGTTGCGCGGACAAGTTAGCAAATATGGCTTTCAGTTTGCCACCGGGCTTACACTCTTATGTTTCTGTTTATGATCTATTTTCGTGTTTTTTGGGAGATGTAATTGGGGTCACCATACCCCGACTTTATTCAATGCCTCGTAGCATCAGTTAAATAAATGGCTTTAAGCCGCTTTAAAAAAAATATATATATGAGAAATAGTGAATTAAATTTCATAAAAAATGAACTTAATTAAATCTATGGTTAATATCCTAATATCCTATATACTGTCTGAAGTTTCATTAATGTTGAAATTTGGTGTTTGACGTTAAAATGGAGTGTCTCGGGATTCATTTTTGTTAAAATTTGGTGTCTCGCTGTGATTAATTTAGAGAATCCAATCCTGACGAAAATGATTGTTAAATTCGACCTCCCATGCATGCTCCCTTCTTTTCACCTTGCTAGGATCGTCACCTAAGAAGCTGTCCACATCCGCGCAAGTAAATCTCGTTTTTTTGTTGCAACAAATTGCTCCACACCACTCTGTTGGAAAACTTTTATTTTGGGTGTCTAAGTTTTGAATTTAGCAAAATTGTGAAAGTAAAGAGCGATGAATAGTGGGTGAGTAGATTGATAAAAATGATTGGAGAGAAAAATACGTGCAAAGATATTAAATTTCAACTAAAATGAAACCTGAAACTGTCTATTTCAAACTTCAAACACTAAATTGCAACACTGATGAAACTTCAGATAGTTTAAAAGTTATTAACCATTAAATCTAAATTATTGGATATATCTCAATATGTCTAGTGGATGGAAATATAATTACATTTGTATTTTCCTTTTGTGCCAAATTATTACATTTGTATTCAACCCATAAAAACAGGGTCAATATAGAATGTGAATATTAAATTATTAATGCTATATATATTTATTAACTAAATTATTTATTCAATTAAATTACGCTCAAGTCTCCGATCAAATCGAAATCGAATTGATTGCAGAAGCGCTGACTTCGTTTTAATTGGTCGATTCAATTGAATGTAGGCGGAAATATTCAGTTTGTCTTCTTATCGAATTGTTTAATCTTCTTTAGACGTTGACTGATTAACAAATTCTGCACAAATCACTCTGGCTTTGTTTAGAGCAACCACAGTTCTAATGTTAATAATGGAACAAGTTAACATTCATAAAACCAGTTAACTTGCAAAACAAGCAATGCTGTTCTATAATACTTCAGACCGAAATAACTGCCGAAATTCAAACCAACATAACTGCCGAAATTCAAACCAACATAACTGCCTAGGAACAACTACAACTGCTCCTACAATCTAGGATATAAGATCAAACCTTAACTACCATTGTCTTAACCAAAAACTGACTTAAACTAATATTACTTGTATCCATTAAATTTGTAATATATATAACTTATATTTTTCTGTATGAGTGTAAGAGCATCCACAACAGTGTTATCAGAATCGGACCGGGGCCTGAACAGGCAGGGCCACCAGTTCCCGGCTCGGCCGGTCGGACCCGGTCCGAACCAGGTCCGGCCGATTTTAGTACAAAATATGCAGATTTGCAAAACCTCTCTATAAGTTAACCCTTATGTAGGTTTTAGTCCGGACCGGGGTCTGCCTCTCTGTAAGTTAACCCTAAATATATATATATTTTTTTAATGAAAGGAGTCCGAATCAACGAACCGCCCGGTTTGCCCAAAACCGGCCGGTTCGGTGAAAACCGGACTTCAGAACCGGGTTCGCTTACATCCTCCGGAAATAAGCAAACCGGACCGACCGCCGGTCCGGTCCGGTTCTGATAACACTGATCCACAATGGTATTATATAATATTACTTAAATATGAGTTTAATATATTTTTTTATGTAAAATGTATAAAAACGTGCTACAATGGTTTTACATAATATTTCTTAAAAGTGGGAAACACCTATTTTACGTAGCATATTCATTAAACTCAATGAATGCATTATGTATTACATAAACAATTTTTAATTATAAATTAATTCATTTTATAATTAATACTAATATCTTATTGGTGGTTGTTGTAAAATTTAATAATAAAATATATTTAAGTAATACTATTGCAGATGCTCTAACTAAGAGCATCCACAATGGTATTACATAATATTACTTAAAGTTAAATGTGAGTTTGACGTATTTTTTTATGTAAAATAAATAAAAACGTGTTACAATGGTTTTACATAACATTTCTTAAAAGTGAGACACACCTATTTTTACGTAACCTATTCATTAAACTTAAAGAATGCAACGTAACCAATTTTTAATTATAAATTAATTCATTTTATAATTAATGCTATTATCTCTTATCGGTGGTTGTTGAAAAATTTAATAATAAAATATATTCAAGTAATACGATTGCAAAACAAATATTGTTTACATGTGTCTTAGTTTTTTGTATTACTTAAAGTATACATAAATGTCTACATGACAACTTTAAATAATACAATTTAAGTAAAATTATGTGAATGCTCTAAGTATGTAACTAATTTACATTTTCTTTTCTTTTATATTGAGTTATTACATATCAAGTCTTATGTTATTATAAATTTAGAAGATAAAACTTCGATTAATTTAATCAAGCAATATAACACGTGTTAAAATTGACTTTCTATAAATAAACATCTATAAACTTTAACTATAAATTTTTACTTCCTAGAAATTGTCACACTAATTAAGAATTCAACTATTGAATTGCACCTATACTGATTAATTCACCTTATATTAATTTCTAATAAACACTCAAATATGATCGGACTGAGGAAGATTAAACTGAAAAAGAACTTAACATTCATAAGTTACTTACAAAACAAGCAATGCAGTTCTAAAATACTAAAGACCGAAATAACTGCCGAAATTTCAAACAAACATAACTGTCTAGGGACAACTATAACTGCTCCTACAAACTAGGAGATAAAGATCAAACCTTAAATACCATCGTCTTAACCAAAAACTGACTTAAACTAATATTACTTGTATTACAAGTAAACTTGCTTGTGCTGCAAGTTCTTCATGTTCTTCATCCTTCTGTTGCTTCTTCTTTTTCAACCTTCAATCCTAAGCTCTCTCTTTACACAATCTCCTTCCACCCAAAAGTTACATTCTTCTTGCCTCCTGCAAAAGATGAAACAAAACCAATAAGTTCAAAAGATCGATCATCGTACTAATGTTTTTTAGCCAAATACCACACTGATAGCCACAAATTTCTTTAAACCCGTGAATCAACCGTATCCATGTGGATATCATTATAAACTTATACTAACACCATAAATCCATTGTATTCGCTATTTCGCACTGAAATATAGTGCGGGTTTTGGGTTTTTACCTGCCCCATTGCCATCCCTAGTTGCAGTACCCTGAGATTGACAGTTTTTCCATCTGAGCTCTTCTACACTTCGATTTCCAACAGCAGGCATTGCTGAAATTGACATGAACTTCTCACCACCTTCCACGACTGTCTCGTTATACTTCAACTCAGAAGGAATTGTGTTGTTATTGTTGCTCCCTGGCCATGTGGTGCCAAATGGAATTTTTCTTTGAAAATCAGGAGCGAAGGAGAAACCCGAACTCGGTGGATTCGTTTTGCCTATATTGTTACCTGGGAATCCATGCTTTGGTTCCGGATCTGCAAAATTAAGTTGATTCAGTGTAATGATAAATAACAGCAGTTGGAGCAAGATTTAGGGCTAAAAACCTAAAACGGTCTCAACTATAGGTCATGTTGCTAATCGCTATTTCAGATTTAAAAAATTGATATTCTGTATCTCAACTATCAGAATGGTTGATTTCCACTTTTACAAAACAAAAACATATTTTTTAAGCATCAAATAAGCGTAAACCATGGACAACAAATCTAATACTTCAGAAAATTAGAAGAAAAAAAATAAGTTTTTGTTGCTTATATAACAAATATGCTTAGGCATGCCAATCATGAAAAATATATAACAATAGGAGACCCAACAAAAACCCTACAACCTAAAACATATATCACAATTTTGAAAAGTTATTATAACTTCTGCATAGGATTTTCATCAAAATATTGAATTCTAACGAGTCCTTTTGTTAGAAGTTAGTCCCTAAAAATTCTTGAAACACGATATCTGCAAGTGATTTTCAATATTTTCTTCATAAACAGTTTTATTTCTTCTGTTATAAGCGTCGAACTGAAATCTTACCATCATTGGCCTTGTTGCATTTGCAGCAGCAGGTGCAGTGCTTTAACAGATTATCATATGGAGTAGCATATGGGCTATACGGAAGGGAAAACAAGGGAGTGGTTGGAACCGGTGAAAGAGCCATCAACAGAATGTGCTGCGGCAGACCATATGGATACTTACTGTTGGCTACAAAACATAATGGAAAACAATTAGTGGATGAACATAAAATTAGTATAAACATTCAATACCTTGATGTCCAAGAAAGAGGCTTACTTGACGAAGGTACTCCATACAATGAAGTAAAACCATTGTAGTAGTTATTACTTGGAATTGCAGCATAGAATGGTAGTGCAGTGCTACTACCACTCCAAGGAAACTGAGAGAACGGATGAAATTGAAACGGGTTTGGTGTTTCTTGTGGAGCAAGAAAGGTGGTAGTCTCTGGTGGAACACTTGCTGGACCAAACAGCGGTGATGATACTGCTGGGGTTGTAGTAGTAGTATTAGCAATATTTGCTGCATTGCATAAAAAAAATATCAGATATCGTTGAGTTATTCAGAATATGAAAGTAGAGATTGATTATAAAAGGTAGAGTTAAATAGCTAGTAATTTATTAGTTGAAATTTGGAGGCAATGTGTAAAATTTGTTAGCTAATCATTAAACAAATCTGACTAGAAAAGTATCCAAAATAAAATAAAATCGACTAACAAAATTTTAAATACCGTGATGTCCAGAAAATGCAGATGGTGAATTGCCATTGATAGGAAGCTCAAAAGTAGCAGCATTGAGAGGATTCTGTACTGATGAGTTGATATTGTTTCCTGATGATGGGTTGTTTAATCCTCCAACACATGCACATGACCGATTTTTTGCATTGCCTATAAACCGATTGATGCACGCAAATATAGAAAGAGTTAGTACACTAAAGTTTATTACAAAGGAACTAATGAATGAAAATGGTTGCAGCTGATGTAAGGCTATACTTAATTACCATGAGAAGAAAAAATGCAGGTATTGTTATTTGCAGCAGCAGAAGAAGTGTTGTTGCTCCATGGAAACTGCGTACCTAAAAAACGAAGGTAAATGATCGATAAGTTAACTGCATAATCAAGTGAAATCTGCAGGTTTTACAAGGGTTTTGTTTAAAACCTTGGAACCTCATCCTAAGATTTGTATATGAAGAAGATTAAAAAAAAGTAGTTTGCAGGAAGTAAACCGTTGTAGTAGTTATTACTTGCAGCATATAACGGTGGTGCAGTGGTACTATTCCAAGGAAACTGAGCGAAAGGAGAAACTTGAAATGGGTATGATGTTTCTTGTGGAGCAAGAAACTTGGTATTCTCTGGTAGAACACTTGCAGGACCAAATAGTGGTGTAGATTTTAATGGGGCTGAGCTGATATTGTTTTCTGATGCTGGGTTGTTTGATTTTCCACCACATGAACATGCCCTAGTTGTTGTAGTAGTAGTATTAGCAATTTTTGCTGCAGTCCATCAAAAAAATCGGAGATGGATGAGTTATTCAAAAAAAATGAAGGGTTTAATAGCAATTTGTTAGTTGAAATTCTAGATACCATTATCTCCAGAAGATGCAGATGGTGAACTGTTTCCTGATGATGAATAGCCATCGTTACCAATATGAGAAGAGAAAAGGCAGGCATTGTCATTTGCAGCAGCAGAAGAAGAAGAAGAAGAAGAAGTGTTGCTGCTCCATGGAAACCGCGTATTTGGAAACGAAGTACCTAAAAAAGAAACTCGGAAAATGTGAGGTGGTGAACTTATTACATATTTTTCATTAGCTTGACATGTGTATATATTTTTTCATTAACTTTGTGAAGGATCGGTTTACAAATATTGCATTTGAAGAATATTGAAATATTGAAAATTGCTAGGAAATATTCGGAAACGTATAAACATTGAATCTGGAGGACTTACCAAATGAAGGTGATGCAGTTGAGCCAAACGATGGTGCATTAGGTGTAGCAAATCTTGCAAAACCCAGAGGTTGTGAAGAACCAAATGAAGGTGGTGCAATTGAGCCAAACGATGGTGCATTAGGTGTAGCAAATTTTGCAAAACCCAGAAGTTGTGAAGAACCAAATGATGAACTGCTCTCAGCAGTGAATGGATTATTAGTGTTAAAACCAAAAGATGGTGCAGAAGATGGAAATGGCGATGAAGAAGCAGGTGAAAGCTCTACTATTCCCAAGTCAGGTGCAGCTATATGGAAGCACTTTCCTGATTCATCAGACAAACATCCTTAATTAATTAATTAATTAATGCACATCAAAATCTGGACAAATAATGACTTCTCATCATTCAAAATCAAAGCATCACCCTAGAAAGGGAAAAGTATATATAAACGCAAATACCCAGATGCTTGTGTCTATTAGAATTCCTAAATTTGGCTGAAGAAATTATAAAATTCAAAATTTCATTGGAAAATTTTCAGATCTATCCCAGAATTTAAATTAATTTCATCTTTAAACATTCAGCTATGCATGCAATACTCGATCAGTTACAGAAAACATAGCATTGATGCTTAAGAATCACGAACCACAGAAAGGAATAAAGATGAAAAAACTGCAAAAAGGGTTTAGGATTTAGGGTCTAGTTATTGAAAAGGCTATATAAACCGCAAATATATATATATATACACCCAGATGTTTGTGTCTATCAGAATCCCTAAATTTGGCTGACAAATTATTCAGTTGCAAAAATTCAAAATTTCACTGGCAAAATTTCAATTCTATCCCAGAAATTAAATTACTTTCATGTTTAAATATTCAACTACACATGCAGTACTCGATCAGTTACAGAAAACACAGCATTGATCCTCAAGAATCAAGAATCACAGAAAGGAATATAAAGATGAAAGAAACTGCAAAAAGGGAAGGCGATCATTGAAGATTCTTGCTACCGTGTTCGTTGCACTTGACTCGAACCATATTTCTGTGGTGATCGACTGAATCTCGGAGAAAAGGAGAGGAATCACTGGTAATGTGGATGACGATTGTAATGAATCAGAAAAGTAGAGGAGCTTTATATAGAGAGTGCAGTGAGATAATTAGCCTTGGATTGACGCTGTATGTGAGAATTGGGATAGTTAGCTTCAGCGTAAAGCTGAAGCAGATATAATATAACTGATAATTTTTTATTTTTTTGGAGGGAAGAGAATGGTGGTTCTTGGGCCTTGATAATAAGGCCCATGATATTTTTCTAGAGATTTGGGCTTTTTCTATCGAAAGGTTAAATTGTTGATTACTTTGTTTAATATTGAGTCATTTAATCCAGGCAAACCTTCTTTAGCAAACAAAAAAAAATCCAAGCAAACCTTTTACGATTTTTTGTTGAAATAGTTTAATATCACGTGTTAATAAAGGGAAAAGTACGTAAAACATGCAACATGTTTGAAAAAAGATGGCTTTATGGACTAATCTACTATATTATATTAATTCGGCATCGGAAGCCCTCAGACTGACACGTGGACAGTTTGTCCAGTCAGCGTTGCCTAATTTAATCGGAATTTAATAGGGTTTCTCTAAATTTAGATACATAATATTGATTGATTGAAAATTAAGAAGTATTTTTATATCCTATTTTGGTATCTACGCAATTTAAAAAAACAAATTAATTAAAAGTTTCCTTTTAAATTCATAATCGATACAGTTTGGCACCGGAAGACCGTAGACCGCCACGTAAGCACAAATAATAAATATTATGTCACATTACATAAATCAATATTTATACAAATATTGAATATTACAAAAATATTTACACATATATCAACAACCTAGCCGCAGTAAAATATATATATATATATATATATATATATATATATATATATACCTTCAAAGTTTAGTAATAAAACATATATATAGTATTAAGTTGGGTCTAGGGTTTTAGCTTTTAGGTAAATCACATATAAACACAATATGTATATATAAATAAGGTGGGATTTTGCTGCGCCATATGCTCCAACCTCACAACTTTTGAGTATTTGATTGTTGTATTATATAGTTTGTCAAGTTAGTCTGCTCGTTTGTAGTTGGGCTCCTAGTGTTATTCGGGCCCAGGTGGACTTGTTTGGGCCGCATTGTTTTGTTTATATGTTGGTGTCTCTAGTTTGTTGGTTTGGGCTGTAATGAACCTTCATTTATAGTAATTAGGATTTGAGGAGGAGTGTTGCCGCATGAAGGAAACAACACAATGATCCCTTCAGTGTTTTGTGCTCTCGTTTTGGTCTAGGGTTTCCTGCGTACCCCTCTGTCTCCTTTCTTTGATTTCCAGATCGTGAGATGGTATCAGAGCCTGAAACGGCTTCTCGTTTCCAGATCTACTTCGTCTTGATCCTGACCTCCGCGTTCTAGTGATTGCTTTCTTTTCGCAGAAATCGTTTCGTGACGATTTGTGTTTCTGTTCATCACTTCGACTGCGATGGCTGAAGAACAGCGGACTGGTCTTCCATCTGATTCCGTTGATGGTGCACTTTCATCTGATTCCGTTACTGCAATCAACAAGAAGAAGATTATCGGCGATGATGTGTATCCTGACGTTCATCCACATCATCCACTGTACCTACATCCTACTGATCATCCTGGTATGCACCTTGTCTCGGTTACTCTCTCTAGCATTGATGACTATCCTAGATGGAGCCGCGCTATGTTTATCTCTTTACATGGCAAGAATAAAATAGGGTTCGTAACTGGTAACTGCTCTAAGGATAAATTCGATGCTTCTTTACATGATTTGTGGGATCGTTGCAATTCTATGGTATTTGGATGGATATTGAACTCTGTTTCCAGAGATCTTGGTGACAGTATCATGTATTATGAGAATGCCAATCTTGCCTGGAATGACCTGAAGGAAAGCTTTGATAAAAAGAATGGCTCCAAAACTTACCAGTTGCACAGGGAGATAGTTTTGACCAGGCAGGGTTTGGATGATCTTACCACTTTTTACACCAAGTTGAAACATCTCTGGGCCGAATATGATGCTACTTGCAATCTCCCTTTCATTAAGGGCGAAGAATTCAAGAAACATGCTGAGCATAAGGACAATCAACGTTTATTTCAGTTCTTAATGGGGCTTAATGACAGCTACTCAGCTGTCAGAAGCCAATTATTACTTTGGAGCCCCTTACCCTCTATGATTCAAGCCTATAACATGCTCATTCAGGAAGAAAACCACAGGGTTGTGACTTCGGATATCTCTGCTGGCAATGGATCTGTTTTGGCCAATATCACGGTCAACTCAGATAAGACTAAGAAGAACATCAATCCTGTTGCTGGTGTTCAGTGTGATTTCTGCCACAAGAAAGGGCATGTTGCTGAAAGATGTTATGCGAAAGGCTGTGAATTCTGCAAAAGAAAGGGACACTGTAAAGATAACTGTTTCAAATATCGTGATATTTTGAAGGCTAAAGCAACAGTTGCGAAATCCAGTGCTACCTCTGTTGTAACTGGCAGCATGGAAGACATTGTTTCTGAGGGCAGTGTTGGATCAGTTGGAGGAAATGGACATGAAAATCTTATTACCTTCACTCAGGAGCAATTTGAGAGGCTGGTGCAGAATATGGCAAGGAGTGGTAGTACAAGTAACTCAGTTGCTGCCACCAGTGCAAATTCTCAGCCCAAATCTGCTGCTGGTATTGCTCTTACTAGTTCTTTAATTGATGTTTCTAACCATTGGATAATTGATACTGGAGCTACTAACCACATGACCAATAGGTCAGATTGGATTACAAATTCTAAAAAAATTTATGGCTCCAGAGTTCAATTGCCTAATGGAAATCATTCTAGCGTGAATAGCATTGGGGATTTTTGCATAGATAAAGATAGAAAATTGCAGAATGTGTTGGTTTTACCAGATTTCAAATACAACCTTTTATCTGTTTCAAAGTTGACTTCTGATCTGAATTGCTCTGCTCTTTTCTATCCTAAATTTGTTGTCCTGCAGGACCTCTCAAGTGGGAGGGTCTTGGGGAGTGGTTTTGAGGAATCTGGTCTTTATTTCCTTAGGTCCTTTTTCCATAATGAGAATCATGCTACTTTTTCTGTTTCTGTTAAAAATAAAGAAATGTTGTGGCACCAGAGATTAGGCCACGCATCTTCTAAGTGTTTACAACATGTTCCTTCCTTGAACCACTCTCTGAATAAAATTGGTAATTTTCATACATGTCAAATTTGCCCCAAAGCTAGAATCACTAGGCCTCATTTTCCTATTTCTTCTTCCAGAGCAGATTCTATATTTGACCTTATTCATGCAGATGTCTGGGGTCCATACCATCAACCAACTTATGACAACAAAAGATTTTTTTTAACTCTGGTTGATGACTTCTCCCGTCTTACGTGGGTTTTCTTAATGCAATTTAAGTCTGATGTACCTATCATTTTAAAGGAGTTTGTTGCTCTAATTCAAACCCAATTTGAAAAATGTATTAAGATTTTCAGAACAGATAACGGGGGAGAATTCTTTAATGAGCAACTCACTTCTTTTTTTAAACAAAAAGGGATTATACATCAAAGTTCTTGCTCTTATACTCCACAGCAAAACGGGAGGGTAGAAAGGAAACACAGACACCTACTTGAGGTTTCTAGAGCTTTAAAACTACAATCTTCCCTACCAAATATTTTTTGGGGAGATTGTGTTTTAACAGCTTGTCACTTGATAAACTTGATGCCCTCTGAACTTCTTGAAGGAAAATGTCCCCTTGAAATTTTGAAAGGAAAGTCTGTAGACATTCACTATCTTAGAGTTTTTGGTTGTTTGGCTTTTGCGAAAGATTTAGTTGTAGCAGATAAACTTGCGTCAAGAGCTATTCCATGTGTTTTTTTGGGATACTCAAATACTCAAAAGGGATATAAATTGTATCACTTGGTTACAAAAAGGATTTTTTATTCTAGAGATGTCATATTTCGTGAACATATATTCCCTTTTGAAAATAGTCAAGTGGATCAGCTGCCTATCTTTTGTGAAACAACACCAAGAATGGTTGCATATGATGATTTCCGTGTTAATTTTCGGGAATCTGAGCAACAGTTGCCTCCCGTTGGAGACCATGTTCAGGACAATGATGAGGATATCATTAATCCTTCTGAGTCAGCTGAGAATTCCTTTCCAAATGATGAACTCCTTGAAGAACAAGAAAGTTCTGATGGATATGTTGTTACTGATGATCTTATTGTCAATGAGAATGCAGGTGAAGAACAGATTATTCCTACAGTCACTCGTTCCGGGAGGACTGTGAGAATTCCTGCAAAATATGATGATTTTGTAGTTGGACAGGCTACATCTTTGTATCCTATGAACAATTTTGTGAATTACAATCATGTGTCTGACCATGTTAAGTGTTTTCTAAGCTCTGTTTCTAACACAGCTGAACCTAGATCTTACACAGAAGCAGCTCAGAGTGATCACTGGATTCAGGCAATGCAGGAGGAGGTGGATGCACTTGAAGCTAATGGGACCTGGGATCTAGTTCATCTTCCTCCAGGTAAAACTGCCATAGGATGCAAATGGGTTTATAAAACAAAATTTAAAGCTGATGGCACCTTAGAACGTTATAAAGCTAGGCTAGTTGCAAAAGGCTATAAGCAGAAGTATGGTATTGATTATCACAAAACTTTTTCTCCTGTTGCAAAAATGACTACTGTACGTACTGTTTTAGCTTTAGCAGCTATCCATGGTTGGCCATTATTTCAAATGGACGTTTATAACGCTTTTCTCCAAGGTGATTTATATGAAGAAGTATATATGCATCTTCCTCAGGGTTTTGGTAATCCAAAGGGGGATTTAGTATGTCGATTACGCAAATCCCTCTATGGATTAAAACAGGCTTCAAGACAATGGAATTTGAAACTCTCTGAAACTCTTGTGAATTTTGGTTTTTTACAATCTAAGATGGACTATTCCATGTTTACTAAACGAAAAGGATCTGATTTTGTTGTATTATTAGTCTATGTGGATGATCTTTTAATCTCAGGGAATAGTTCTGACCTAATTGCTGATCTTAAAATTGTTTTGGAGAGTAATTTCAAAATGAAGGACTTAGGAGATTTGAAATATTTTCTGGGTATTGAGGTCCTTCGTTCTGATAAAGGGATTGTCTTGAGTCAAAGGAAATATGCATTGGACTTGATTGATGATGTTGGTCTGAGTGGTTGCAAGCCTTCTAAGACTCCAATGGAAGTTGATCTGAGATTGACTACTAAGGAGTTTGATTCTCTTTTGAAAATTAATTTGGATGATTCTGTTATTGATGATGCTGGTTCTTATAGAAGGCTGGTTGGTAAGTTGTTATATTTGACGATGACGAGACCTGATATATCGTTTTGTGTTCAGTATCTGAGTCAATTTATGAAATGCCCTAAAAGGTCTCATTTTGATGCTGCGATGAGAGTTGTTAGGTACATTAAAAATGAGCCTGGAAAAGGCATCCTATTCTGCTCTGACTCTGATTCTTGTGTGATTAGCTATAGTGATAGTGATTGGGCAACTTGTCCTATGACAAGAAGGTCGGTCACAGGGTATTGTGTCAAGATTGGTAAGTCCCTTGTTTCATGGAAGGTAAAGAAACAAGAAACTGTTTCAACCTCTTCTGCAGAGGCCGAATATCGTAGTATGGGGCAAGTTGCTCGTGAGGTAATTTGGCTTAGGAATCTCATGGAAGAGCTTGGTTTTGGTCAAAAGGATCCTGTTTTATTATATTGCGATAACAGTTCTGCTATTCAGATTGCCTCAAACCCTGTATTCCATGAGAGAACTAAGCATTTAGAAGTTGATTGTCATTTTGTTCGCGATTTATATGTTCGTGGTGTTTTGCAGTTTAGGTATATTAAATCAGGTGATCAACTTGCGGATTTGTTTACTAAGGCGTTGGGGAGAAAGCAACATGAGTATCTTGTTGCTCGTATTGGCATGAAGAATGTGTTTGGTGGGCAGGGGGAGTCAAGTTCAAGTTGAGCATCCTGCACTTGAGGGGGAGTTTTGAATATTTGATTGTTGTATTATATAGTTTGTCAAGTTAGTCTGCTCGTTTGTAGTTGGGCTCCTAGTGTTATTCGGGCCCAGGTGGACTTGTTTGGGCCGCATTGTTTTGTTTATATGTTGGTGTCTCTAGTTTGTTGGTTTGGGCTGTAATGAACCTTCATTTATAGTAATTAGGATTTGAGGAGGAGTGTTGCCGCATGAAGGAAACAACACAATGATCCCTTCAGTGTTTTGTGCTCTCGTTTTGGTCTAGGGTTTCCTGCGTACCCCTCTGTCTCCTTTCTTTGATTTCCAGATCGTGAGAACAACTACCCTATTGTCACCGTATCTAATTTTTGAAATTAGCTAAAAGAATCTTCAACCCAATCTATATATATATATAAATGAAGAAGAGCTTCATGGATCGATGAAGACTCCTCATGTGAAGATGGAGCGTCATCATGTTTTCATGGAAAAAGAATAATTTGCACAAGAGTATGTATGTTCAGACTCCTTTTACATAGTGTAATTAGGAGTCATGCTGTGTGTGTCTTTTGAATCTGATACCCCATTTCGAAGCTCTCTTCTTCTTATGAATGGATATAAAATTTCCAAAATTTCATTCTAATATTATGTACCACCATACTAGAGTTTAGAAGTTTAATTAAGTTTATTTACTTTTATTATTTGATCATGTCCTGATAAATAAATTATTCTAACGAAATTAACAGTATATTTTGTATTAATAATTATGTTGTATCATAATTTTCTTCGCTTTATACATTTGTAGGAATACATATTCAGTCTGCTTGATGTATGAAGGCATATATTTCTTCTTAGTTTCTATTATTTTCTTATCTTTGCAAGATAGTCTTGACATTTAACTTATTATATCTTTCACCAAAAAAAAAAAACTTATTATATCACTATTGTAAGAATGTAATATAAACATAATTTACAACTTTATCTTTTTTTTGTGTTCCTTAGTGAGTTCTCTTTAATTGTTTTTATCCATAATATTTGGTGGGAATGGGATGTGATAGAGAGATTGTAGTGAATGCGACCAGAGTGTGTAAATACATGGGTTTTATTTAATTGTTTTGAATAGATGCTTCTTAAAATCAGCGATAGTTATTATATGTAAAAATATCATGTTATATTAAACCTTATCATTGTTATTACGTTCTAAATATGAAAATAAAACTAACAAACAGTAATAAAAAATATGAAAGTAACATCTGACTAATTTAGCTTAGTTATAAAAATAAAACTATATATTATATCTACTTTATCATTCAATATGCAAATTTAGTATTATTCATCAATGTGATTCATCCGTAGAAAAGAATATGGTATATGATCTTTGAAATAAAGGTAATTCATCTATAAATATTATAATTTTATAGATACACTTTTATGAGTTATTGTGTTAGTAATTTAGGAAAACAAATTATAAAATAAAAACCTAATAATAAAAAAAATATTAAAGAACATCATATATGATTTTAATATATATATATATATATATATAATTAAAAATAATATATTGATTTCGATATTATATATATTTTCTATTTTTCAAATTTTAATTTATAAGAAACATATAATTATTTTAATATATATATATATATATATATATATATATATATATATATATATGTGTGTGTGTTTGTGTGATAATACACGCATGAATTAAGAAATCACAAATAAACATACTACTTATATAATTACCTAAAAATCTGTATTAACTTAGTAATTAACAAATGGCGAAATTATAAATATACTATGAATAAAAGTATATTTATATATAAATATAAATGAAAAAAAATCCTAAATGTGAGTAATACATATATATATATATATATATATATATATATATATATATATATAATTACCTATATTTATAAAATATTTGTTGATATAGGTTCTTATTTAAATTTAAGATAAATTAAGAATTATAAAATATATCTACTTTTTACCCGCGTGGTGCGCGGGGTTTGCTTCTAGTATATTTTAAAACGTACAATATGTTTGAAAAAGATGGTTTTATGGACCATTTTTTTTTTAATATACAAAAAGCTTGCAAAAGATGTTAAAATGACATACCGTCCACTTGTTATCAATAGTCTCATTAATTGGACACGTGTGAAACACATTTTTTTTGAAAAAAATAATAATAATAATTAAAACAAGAAAATAATTTATACATAGCAATGATTATTAATGGGTAGATGTAGATAATAATAATAATAATTATTATTATTATTTAAAAACGTGATCCGCACATGTCCACTTAATGAGATTAGTGACAAAAAGTGGACGATAGTCATTTTAACATCTTTTGTAAGCTTGTTGTACATTAAAAAAATGGTCTATAAAACCATCTTTTTCAAACATGTTATACGTTTTAAAACATATTGGTCCATAAAAGCATTTTTTTCAAACACGTTGCATATTTTACATACTTTTCCCGTTAATAAATACTCTCTATCAAGTTGATCTAATAAGCAAACTTATCAAAATCTCTTCATATAAAGCGACCTAGATAGCATATTTACATGATTTTATGGGTGAGTTCTCAGAATAGATTTACTACAAAAATGTTTGTCTATTTATTTTTATTTTTTTAAAAAAATTAGTTTTATAATTTTACATTTTCTCCTTATTTTTTCAAAAAAAATCCATATCTTTTATTCAAACATACCGTAAAATTTAGGATGCAAATTAAAAATAGAAATGATTAAAAAAAGTAAAACAAAGTAAACTATTTTAAAAATTAGTTTATGAAAAACCTAATTTGAGAGTTAATTTTAAGAGTAAGCTTATTTTAAGAATTATTATTTTTTGGAAATTAGAATCCACGTAACGGTTTATTTTTATCTTTAGCTTTCAAGTGAGCATAATAAAAGCATCTTTTGCCGACATAAAATGTCACTATAGCTTCATCAAAAGCGACAAACGTTGTTGATTCGCATCACTTTACTTACAATCTCCAATGTTAACATATCGAATTCAGCCTCGTGTTATCGATATCACCAATATCCGGACTAATATTGTTGCACTACATTTTTTTTTTTATAAAAATAAAGTGGATTGTAATCGAAATTGAGCATTAGCTAGAGCTATATAACCATTTAGGGTTGGTTAGAGCAATTTACGAGCTGAATTATTATTATTATTTGAATAAATTACGCTAAACTCAAATTCAAGAATTTTATAGTGTAACAATGAGAGTATCTAAGTAAGAAATGTTTATACTTCAAACTTAAAACCTTAATAGAGTAGCGATTTAACACTTCAACATTTAATTAACTAAGAGTTTTTGGATTCAAATTTCGTCGAAAAAAAAAAAAAATATTTATGAAAATTGACAAGTGTATCAAAGCTGTGTTATCGTTGGAGATTGGGGTGTATGTATATTCGGCTGTCTGTAACGGTATAAACTAGATGAGCTGCCCAATATATGTCGATTTTTTTAAACTTTATTGGCGTTGCATTTTATGGAGAATGTTCTTGTTCACTATATATATATATATAAATTATCTATAAATAATATATGTGTATTATTTCTCTTCCCCGCACTTCACAGTTCAAGCAAACCCTAAATACTATAATTAATCAAGTTCTAAGCTGTTTTGCAATGGTAATACATGTTGAATATATATCGGTTTTAAGTTCAATTTTATTAAAAATATTGGCAATGATTGATATCTATAGTAAATTTGTTTGTAGGGTTTGGATGAAGAAGTTGGCAAGGAGCTGAATTATCAGAACATGAAGAGCCAAAAACAAGGTGGCTTCAAAGCCACCTACTTCATCTTTGGTGAGTACTAGCTAATGGATTAACAATTAATATCCCTAATTATCCAATTATGTAGATTAATTTTGTGAATTTTAAAGCTTATAATTGTCATTTGTGTACAATAATTTATAACATGTCATGTAGCACAATAATATGCGTCTGGAATTACCAGACACTACAAGAGAAAGAGTTTTAGATAACTTTCCATTGACGACGCTTAACATCTTCACAATAATCAAATTTATCAAAACTTGGTGACGCTTCATAGTAGCGTCATTTCTTCTTGTATTAATTCGATGCTTTTCAAAGCGTCGTTAGGTTTTGATTTATGTAACACAATTTTTAAGAAAATGTATTGTAACGACGCTTAGTTGCGTTGCCACTTGCATGCACTGGCGACGCAAGCAAAAACACCACGTATTTTAAGAGTTTAACAACGCTGCTCTAAAGCATCGCAGAGTTTATTACAACAGTGATCAGAAATAACATATCGATTTGTATCGCTACAAGCGTCGCTAGCTTCATAGCGACAAAATTTAGCGTCGTAACAAATTAATTCTAAAGTCGCAACAATCTATTTTTCTTGTAATGAGTTCTAGAAATTAATTTTAAACTCGGATAACTGAAAATGATTTGGAATTGCGGCAGCTATGATGTTCATGGACAACATAGGATTTGTGGCGAACATGGCGAGCATAGTTTTGTACTTCATGTACGTAATAAAGTTCGATTACTCAAGCTCGGCGACCACCACCACCAACTTCCTCGGCACCACCTTTCTCCTCACCATTGTCGGAGGTTTCATCTCCGACACGTATGTCACTCGCCTCAACACCGCCCTCATCTTCGGTGGCATTCAGTTAATGGTAGGTTAATCTCTAGTATTAATATTAATTTATAAATACGGATATTTTGGGGGGGGGGGGGGGGGGGGAATCAATGACCAAATATGATGTTTTCAAAAATATTAGGGTTAAAATAATGTTAAGGATCGAAAAACACAGTCCCAACTATAATTCATGTTGCTAATCGATCTTCTGGATTTAAAATGTTAATATTCAGTTTATCAGGTATCACATTTGTTGATTTTTCCATTTTTTTTCTTTTAAAATTGACGAAATAAAAACATGTATTTAAACATCAAATAAACCTAAACCATCAGCACTAAATTTTATACTTCGGAAAAGTGGAATACAACATAATTATATTGCTTAAAACTTCAATTTAAAAGTTAAAATCAGTTGGAAAAAACGGAAAACCAACAAATTTGATAGTTGGTACACGGAATATCAATGTTTTAAATATGGGACATCGAGTAGCAACATATCTTATATAGGGATTCAGATCACCTATCCTACATCTTCCTAACCCAGATCGTGTCTCGCCGTTGTGATTTTGACACGTGAACTTGGTGTAATTAATTTTGGGGTTTTTTATAAAAACATATTGGGTTGGTGAGCTCTATAAAAAAATATTAAATCTAAATTCACGTGTCAAATTCTTGATGGTGATGCACGATTTGAGTATGAAGAGTGGGGCATGTGATCTAAATTTTTACAGGACTATTTTTAGGTTCTTAGCCCTAAAACATATTCTATCAAACTATGACATTTTTCAAAATTCACAGGGATATACATTATTGATTGTGCAATCTCACTACACTAAACTACAACCTCAACTCTGCCCCGAATCAACATGCGTGCACGGCAAGAAAGCTCTCCTCTTCTACATCTCGATATGCTTAGTCGCGCTCGGTGGAGGCGGGATCCGAGGCTGCATCCCCGCCCTAGGAGCCGACCAATTCGACTCCAAGAACCCGAACGAGCGAAAAAACATAGCAAGTTTCTTCAATTGGTTCCTCCTAAGTGTCACTCTTGGTGCATCTTTAGGAGTCACCTTTGTTGTGTACATTAGCACTGTGGAGAATAAGTGGGACATTGCATATGGTCTATGCCTATGTTGTTCTTTTATAGGGCTTGCGTTTGTGGTATTGGGGAAACCATATTATCGGGTCCGGGTCCCGGGTGAGAGCCCGTTGGTGCGGGTTATGGAGGTGTTGGTGGTCGCGGTGAAGAATTGGCGGGTGGATGTGCCCGGGGAATCGGATGAGTTGTATGAGATTGGGGACCGTAAGTTGGTCCCGAAAGGAGAGCTCATTGCGCATACGTCGCAGTTCAGGTAAACCTTAAATGAGTAAACCTTAAGTTCGGTCGAGGTTTTAACTTTACAACAAAACAAACTCAACCTTGAGAGTTTCCAAAAACAGGTGAGTAATCAAATTGCTAACTGAACTTTGATGTAGTTACAAATCGCTACCATAATTTTAATTATTTAAAATTGGCTATTGAAACTTCAAATTTTCGAGTAAATTGTTGTATCTGTATGAATTCCCTTCAAATTGGAGATGAAATATGCATTTTCCAACCATGTGGGTATTTCATGTGTACTCAAGATGAACTCACGAATAAATTGAAACGATTGAATCGAAATAACAATTGAACGCTCAATTGGATATTCATCCAATTTTCAACGGTGTCTCTCAAGTGAGTGTCCAATAGAAGGTATTTTGCTGCAATTTGTTCAATTTATGTTTGAATCCATATTAAGCACACATAAAAAGACTCAACATGGTTGGAACATCTACTTTTTCGTCCAAATTGACAGAAATTGAAGCAGATGTGTAGTAATTTGCTCGAAAAGTAAAAGTTCAATTATCCAATTTAACAAAATTAAAGTTCGATAAACAATTTGTAATATGATCAAAGTTTGAATATTAACCCTTCCAAAAACTATTTAAACTTTTTTACTTATGAATACCACAGAGATTTTTCTAGCAAGCTCCAAGAGCACCATACTTTTGGTTTTGTTATTATTATGGTTGACTTAATTATAACATATGTAATTTTTAAAAGTATGAAAAAAATATGAAATTTTTTAACTACAACTAATATTTGCATCATACTATTAATAATATCAATTTCCCTCTAGGTTCGCCTTTAAGACAATAAAAAATACAAAAATCAAAATAAAAAATCAAAACATAGTGCTCGTTGAGCAGATAGAAAGATCCACTGAACTTTCAATTGGATAGTAAAATGAAGGAAATTGCACACGTAACGTTAATGTATATTTCATCAATAAGAATCATAATAAAATCCTGAAAATTCAGTTTTACCCCCTCATAGTTCTGAAATTGGTCCATTTTAGTCCTAACCACCTCCCACACACACTCCGACACAGATTACTCGACAAAGCAGCGGTGCTTACCGAACATCCTAGGAAATGGAAAGTGTGCACTGTGACACAAGTTGAGGAAGTCAAGATCCTAACAAGAATGATGCCTATTTTCCTTAGCACGGTCTTGATGAACACATGTCTCGCTCAACTTCAGACCGTGTCTGTCCAGCAAGGAACCTTAATGAACACCAAAATCGGTAGCTTTCATGTCCCGGTGGCTTCGATTCCGGTGATCCCGCTTCTTTTCATGTCGCTTCTTATCCCGGTTTACGAGTTTTTGTTCGTGCCTGCGATAAGGAAGGTCACCGGGCACCCGAATGGGATAACCTACTTGCAACGAGTCGGGGTCGGGCTCGTTCTATCCGCCGTGTCGATGGGCATTGCAGGTACACATACTATTATTATTAGCTATAGAAAATAAGATGTGCGGCTTAACCAACCGTCACATAAGTCTGAACTTGTAAGTGAATGCATCGTCTTATTTTCTATATGGTATCGGAGCACGCAGGTTCAAGTCTCCGCGACGCTATTTTAAAGAAAAATTAAAATCTCATATTAAAAATAGTGAACCCCATTATATTTGACTCAAGGCCGAGGTGGCCGTGCTAATATCCATAGTTTGACTCGACTTATCGGTCAGTTGGTTAAGACTCAAGTCTTATTTTATACATTAGCAATAGCAACTCATGTTACCAAATTGTTGTCATGCCTATATGGTTGGGACAAGAACCCGGCCAGGAACCGGTTTCAAAAAGATCAAGGGTGCAATGAGTGAACTAGCACCAAGAACCGTTACTATACTTATGTGGATTCCGTTCTGTATTGGACTTGAATTGATTTTGGACTGAATTGGAACTGGTTTTGGACTGTTTTTTTGTTTTTGTAAAGTTAGTATAAATCTTATTAAAAAACTGTCTTGAACGGTTTTTGACTGAACCATGTTTTTGGCAAAATAATTTCAAACCGGTTCCAAATAGATCAGTTTTTCGACATTAAACCAATACTAAAATTGTTCAAAAATTAGAAATTCAAGTACCAACTTACAAAAATTAAAATTCAGAGAATAATTTGTAATAGACTCAAAATCAATTTGATTATTCGTCAATATTTCTAGCCATAATCTAGCTTGTAAAAATAATAAATCATGCTACACCTATAGCACCATCTTAACTATCAAACTTACCATGTCGGAAATGGTGGTTTCATCTTAGGGTTAGTAGAGGTGAAGAGGAAGCAGGAGTTCATCCACCACAACCACAAGATCAGCCTCTTCTGGCTCTCCTTCCACTACGCCATTTTTGGAATCGCCGACATGTTCACCCTAATCGGCCTCATGGATTTCTTCTACACCGAAGCTCCGGTCGGAATGCGGTCTCTCTCCACTTCCTTCTCATTCATGTCTCTCTCCATCGGCTACTTCCTCAACTCCGCCTTCATCAGCCTCACCAACCTCGTCAGCCGCCACGTCAGCAAGAACAAGGTATAGTAGATCGAGAAACAAAAATGTATATTATCTTATTTAGAATTAAGTACATGTACGTATATATAATAAAGATGGGCATCAACCCGGTCCTGTCCGGATCATAACTGATCCGATCCGGCCCGAGTTAGATAATGCTTAAGGTTTAAACAAAAAAAACTTGACCGGTTCTCGACCATTTATGTGAAAAACAGTCTGATTCGGTCCAGAATCGGTCCATAACCGTTTTTAGATGAAGATTAACACTAACTTAAAAAAAACAATCCAAAACCGGTCCGGTCTAGTAAACCGGTCAAAAACGGTCTGGTCCATAACCGTTTAACACTAACTTTAAAAAACAATCCAAACCCGGTCAGGTCTAGTAAAAACCGGTCAAAAACAATATGGTCGGGTTCATAACCGATTTATTTAGAATACTAACGTTTCTTGTTCGGTTCTTCACTTAAAAACATGGTTTGTTTGGAACCGGTTCGGACTGGACCGATCCAAACGATCCGATTCCGAACCAATTTCGGTGCGGTCTGACCAGACCGGTTTTTTGCCCATCCCTATTATATATATAACACTAAATCTAGTAATAATATATATATATAATAATAAAAACGTAATCTAATGATATAATATAGAAAATATATTCATTCCTAATATATTTTAATCAACATATATAATAAAATATATTTTTCTAATGTATGTATTCTCTAATACAAGGTCGGGTGGCTCGAGTCTCGGGACATGAACACGGGCCACGTGGAGAGATTCTATTGGTTCTTGGCCATCTTGAGTGTGGCCAACTTTGTGAACTATGTGTTGTGGGCTCATTGGTACAAGTACAAGAACAATGGTGAGGTTGGTGAAGAGGTGTTGCTCAGAAATAGCGGCGGAGCTAATGCCTCGTCGGGAGTCTCCATGGATACGTCTACGAAGAGCACTAGCAAATGAGAAAGAAAGAACTTGATATTCAACATTTAATTAAGATGTAAAGTTAAAGACAATCATCATATTAATGTTTCATTTGCTGCTTTAAATGAATCTTTGTCATGTTGTAATAATGTTTTGTTTGAACGTGTTGTAATGTTTGGGAACAAAGGAAGTTATAAAGAGTTGAGTTGTCAAAATATTATTGTGCATTACAACTTTAAACAAACTTTTACACTTTGATTATTAGAAATAAAACACTTCAATTTTGAATTTTTTAGATTTGGTTACTTGTACTTTAATAGGTGGGGTAATTGACTGTTTAAAATGGATTAAACGTGTCATTTGTCTAGTACGTGAATAAATGTTTTTATTAATGACACTAAAATAGCTCTAACAGAAAGCTTAGTATTAGGAATATAATATATTAGAAATTAATATATTTTATTATATTCTGATTAAGTTATTTTAGGAGTACATATATTTTTAATGTCTTATTATTATTTATTTTCTTATTATATTGTTAAAGATTTAGCCAGTGGCGGACACAAAGCCATCAATTGGCAACAAAATGTCCCCATTTTTCAAGCTCCACTTCCATATATATATATATATATATATATATCATATGTATAATACAAATGCAAAATAAGTTCTCACTTCTCTTTATTTACTCCATTTATTTTATTTTATATCTTTTGTTCCCTTTTCTCCTTTTTTTTTTTACTTTTTTTTAATTAATTATTATTATTAATAAGAAGACTTGTCATTCCACTTAGCCGGTTGACCAATAATAACTCCAATAGTACTAGTAGTATTTCTCTTTGCCAAGTAGTATTTCTCCAATAGTAATAATAAATAGGTATTATTTAACTCATAATTTGTCATTACAGTAATAAATTGGAATTTTAACATATAATAATTAGTAATAGTCATTAACCACTTCTGTTTCTTCAAGTCACTAGAATAAATATAAAGGAAATAATATATCTAATATTAAATTAATTAAAATAAAGCTTAAATTATTAAGTAGACTCACATTTCTAAAATTTATGTATAAATTATGTAAATTGTCATTCAAAAAAAAAAAAAAACTTTAACTCGTTATATGACGTGTTGAATCTTATATAGTTTTTGTTTATTACATACTCATATTATAAATAGACATTAAATACAAAAATTATAGAGACTACTAATGATGCTATAATATGTCGTTTTCAAATGAAATCTCTTAAAAAAATTATAGATTTTTATTTAATTATTATTTAATGTAATACATATTTTACAAAACATATAATATATAATATGCAAATCATCATTCTCTATGTAAAAAAATCATCACAATTTTTTTATTCTAAAAATGTCCCCAATTAAAATTTTCTGCATCCGCCACTGGATTTAGCTCAATCCAAAACAATATCAATAATACAATTCTCATTTTTCTAGCAAGGTATTTTTAAAAGTTTCTTATATATTTAAGACATTTCTATTTTTTTTATCTAACAAAAATATTCCTGTATATGATGCTTATGACAGCTTCCGTTTATTTTTAATGGTCAAATGGATAGAGATAAATTCTGCTTCACCTCTGAAAGTTAATGCAACTAAAAAAAAAAATCAAAGTTCGAGTAACTTTTTTTTAAAGGGCAAGTGATTATATTAGTAATGGATGATGACATACGAAAAAACAATGGGCCGTCTACCCTGAATGTAAACAATGGGCCATCTTTATGTATGTAAACAGGCCAGGCCGATGAAGCAATAAATGCTATACACAAACTTAACCCTTTTTTCTTTTCTTTTTTTCATTTTTCTCCACTTTTTTCTTTCTACATAAATAATCGTTGGCTACTTTTAATAGAACTATATTATTATAATGAACATCTTTAAGACAACTATATTATGATAAAACTAGATGCTAATCATGTACCTTGTGATAAAAGTAGATCCTAAAAAACCTTAAACTCAATTGTCTCATAAACTCGAATTTATGGATAAATGTATTCGACACACTCTTATGGATACTTTGATATCCTCCCGACCACCCCAGCCTTGACCTCACTTGGTTCGATACGATGCGTTTCAACTTTGAATGTCTCACAAGCTCGAACTTATGAGTGAATGTATTTGACACACTCTTATACATACTTTGGCATCCTCAGGGCCACCTCAGCATTGACCTCACTTGGGTTGATACTATGAGTTTCAGTCCGATCACTTCAAATTTGACATGACTTGGGACCATACATAATGGGCATATGAGTTTTTTCAAAAAAAAATTCCTTTTAAAAATAAGTCACTATGACTAGAACTTATGCACTTTGAAGCTAATTTAAGAATAAAATGTGTTTCTTATTCAATTATTCTATAAACTCAACTTTATAGTTGAAAACATTTGAAACACTCTTATAGATACTTCAACCTATATAAAATTGATAAGTGTACACTATTGGCTAATTGCACAATGGTGTGGTTTGGGAATAAGGTAGTCCTACTGTGGGTTGGTTTGATTCGGTTGGTCCTCTTTGATTAATAATTCCAATTAACTATATTAAATATCTTTAAATTATATACTTTTTTCATGTATATATATCCAATCTCCTCCAAATCTTATCTATATTTAATAGATTATTAAAAAATGATTAGAATATATTCGGTTAAATTAAATACATTTCTAAACGCCATTAGTATCATATGAATGATATGTTAGTTTTGTCTTATCTACCATACAACTTAATTAGCTTATCTAGGTCGTATATAAAACCCCAAATGAGTTATTTAAATAAGTGATGATTAGACATGATATAGTCATTGAATATCCTTGCAACTAACTCAAATTAAAGCATTGCAACTAACTCAAATTAAAGCACCAAAAGTCATTAAAAGGATGTAGTAATCATAATTATTATTAGATTCTAGAAACAAGTACATAATAACCTAAATTAAGTGGAAATTTACGTCATGCTTGGTTTGTAGAATAGGGAATAAGAAATAAAGAATATCAAATAGAAATAGGGAATTATGAATAGTTAATAGTAATGTTATGTTGTTTGGTTGATATGAGGAATATGGAATGTTGATTCCAAATTCAATATTCGGTTGATAAAATGTTATAGGTAAATAAATGAAATACGCTCAAATAGACATATATATATATATATATACCATTTTGCTATCTATATTAACAAAATTAAACATGAAAATGCCGGAACGAGCGGCAACGGTGGGAAGTGGGCAGTGGCGGGCGAGCGGCAGCGGACGGGCTGCAACAAGCGGTAGCAGGCTAGTGGTGATGGTGGGCGAGCGACGACGAGTAGGCGGCTGCGGGTGGGCGGCGGCGGTGGTGGTTGGAATGCGGTTGAGGGTGGGCGGCGACGACAGGTTGGCGGTGGCGGCGAAAGGGCGGTTGGCAGGCGACAACGATAGTTGACAGGCGGCGGTGACGGCAGGCAGACGAGGCGACGACGGTTGGCAGTCGGCGGTAACGGCAGGCAGGCGAGGCGACGACGATTGGCAAGCGGAAGATTCGGTGACGGGCTGGCGGCAACGGCGGGCAGGCGGCGGCCGTTGGGCAGGCGGGAATGGCGGCGGGCAAGCGGGAGCAGCGGCAGCCGGCTAGCAGGCGGAGGGTGAGATTTGTAATTTTAATTAAAGTGTAAGTTTAAAATTATCTTAATTTTTATTTTTTAATTTCAAAAAACTTGGAATAGCCAATTCTAAAGATAATGATAGGATTAGGTATTTCTTTAAAATTAGAAATTGTAAATATATATTTCACGTAATTAAATAACCAAACCCTAAATACTAATTATTTATTCCTACCATTTCCATGAATCAAATATAGCTAGTATTTATTGCTTCTTCATCCTCTACCATATAATATTGAATTGGTGTCACGACCTTTAGTTTCCGATCCACTGCCTTTGCTTGGCCGCAACTGAAGTTTTTGTAGACGGCCTAAAAACAAACACGACAATAATATTATGACGTAGGAGAAGATTAAAGATTTGCCGTGCATGATTAAAGTATGTTAAATTCTTAAATAATGGAGTGTTTTTTTGGACAAAGATTGAATGTCGGTCGTGTTTTAGACTCTAAACATAAACATGTAATAATTACATGGTATAGCGATTCAATAATTTTTCCTTTCACTAAAAATTTCAGATACGAATTTACGCTTCTTCCTTTAACCAGAGGTTTGGGGATCAAACCTTACTAGTAATTAAGTTAATGAAAAAATATTTATAGTCAGCACTTTATTACCCCTTATGGATTGACCCGATGTGAGTGAGGATTAGTCTAAGCGTGGAGCATCTCTTCCTGATGAGGGCCACACGGGAAAAATATATATAGTTATCATTTTATTTCTTACGTTGTGACTCTAAGGGCACGTTTGATTGCCGGTATTGCGATATCGTAATACACGTATTAGCTAATACATGATTAGCTAATACAATGTTTGATTGTGTCATGTATTAGGATATCCTTATACAATGTTTGAATGAACTTTATATTAGGATATCCTAATACAATGTCTAAAAGATCTAAATATATCCCTAAATAGATATATACATTTTTTTTAATTATTATTATAATTGAAGGCCGGCCGGGGGTCGCCGGTGGCCGATGTTATGAGTCGAAGTTGGTGTAGTTGTTGTATATTAAATAAGGTTAGGGGTAAATAAGTAATTTCGGGTTTGGTATTAATTAGTACATAATTTTAGTTGGTATAAGCTAATACCAATTTCCTCATATAATTGAGTATTAGCTAATACCAAATATTAGCTAATACCAATACCAAGTGGACACAAACACGGTATTATAGCTAATACGTGTATTAGAATATCGCAATACCGATAATCAAACGTGCCATTACATTTCTAAACTTTCATAAACCCTAAATCCTAAACTTCCATATAGTACTCGTTGGGTATTATATTTGCCTAACATCTGGACCTAAAAGGCTAAAAGTCTTGAACATGTCTCATGTGACTTGAAAATGAAATTTTAAAAAGGAATCACATAATATGGTACGTTAAGGGTACATACATATAGAGCTATACTATAAGTCTATAAGATTCATAGCTAGAGATATAACCAAATATATATTCATTTTTCATAGATAGCTATCTAGCGTTTAATTTAATGCAAAATGTAATGCATGTCCAAATCAATAAGATGGGCACCACGATGAACTGGCTGACATATGACATCGCCATCAACTTTGTTTGGAAATTGGACACCATAAATTTCCTATTTGTTCCCCCCTACTTATCTAGTTTATTAGTTTCTTACGTACGAATTTTTTAAATTCATGAATAAAAAAGTAAGACTTTATCCTCCAGCTATATATTCAAATAAATGCACTGGACCGACATTTTAACTAATTATATATTCCTGCAAAAGTATTTTTTAGGACTTTATAAAAGTCGTAGGGTTATTGTACATTTATTTGCTATAACTGCGTAATTAACATTTGCCTAATGGTATTTTAAAGATTTTAATTGGAAATTAAAACGCAGCTGCTAAACACGCATATTCAGCACCAACTTCATGCAGCTTCCTAGGGCAATTTTAGCACCGGCCAATTCGATTTCAAAGGGCGGCAACACAACCTCTCAGACAGCTGTGACCATCCATACATCGGCAGAACATCGATCGGGAAATGTACCCACGAACTGAACGTACCCTACTCTTCCCTACGGATGTTGCCCGTAGGCAAAGTTTCCCTACCAGTTTTGTCTCTCAGCAACATTTCCGACCGTGTTCCGGCTCTCGTTTTAACCACGAGCCATATCGGACAGAACAAAAACATAATAGGCCATCTCTCATAGTTGATTTCCGACCGATTTCAACTCTGGGAAATCAGATATTTTCTTATAGTGTATATATTAAAATAAATGCACTGGACCGACATTTTTACTAATTATATTCCTACAAAAGTATTGTTTTTTAGGACTTTATAAAAGTCGTAGGGTTATTGTACATTTATTTGCTATAATATAATATGATATCTATATATAAGTGATGATGCATGCATGCACGCTGTCGACTTGTTTTAGCATCGTTATCCTATAACCGGCTTCTTTTATCAATTGGTCGGATAATGCAATGAAAATTTTGGTTAAGAAGCTAATCAAAGCCCCTCACGTTTATGTCATGTGTCTATTTGATACCTTACATTTTTATTTTATTTTTGTATATTTTGTATTCCACCTACAAAGTGTTAATTATAAGTACTCACTTATTTGAAGCATTGAGTATGAGTACAATATAATATGAGTCGATTCTCCGAGTTAGGAGGTTGTCTTGTTCAGAGTACGAGTTTGCGTTAGTCTAGATTGGTAAACCGTGTCAAGTACGAACTCGGGTCGGGCTCGATTGACTGAGAAACTTATAGATGTTTAGTGGTCATGACTCAATTGATAGATAACTCGTTCTGTTATGAGCTCGTACTTAATATGGTCTGTCATACCCAGGTGTGAGCCTCTACTTATAAATGAATCGAGTCATGAGACGTATAATTAACCGTTCAGATAGATGAGGTACCAAATACCAATTTTAAAAAAAATGCATAGTATCAAAAAGACACATGACCTATGTGTGAAATTTCGATTAGGTTTTTACTGTAATTTTTTTTTTTACTTTGATCTATAGATGATTCAACCTCAAAAATATGCAGACATAAAATATATATATATATATATTTGGTTATTTAATCGGATCTAACTTATTTTCAGCTTATATGTTAAATAGTGTCGGATTGAATAATTAATTAGGTTTCGGGCTAGCTAGCTAGTTAGCTCAGCCTAATTGACAATCCTAAAAGAAAACCTAATTACTCTCACAAATTCTAAACCTTTTTCTCTTTTTTTTTTTTAAATTGAAATTTATTTTTATTGTATCTCATTATTCAATTATGAGATATGTACGAGGTCTATTAAAAACTGTACTACAGTTTCATTAGACATGTTAGACAAACAATGAGATCTCAATGACAATGATAAATTTGTCCTACTAATTTTGATAGCTTTACTAACCAAACTTATGATATATGTTTTTTCTTAAGCCAATATATATCGCACATTGCAAGCATCTAATTAATAAGACGCTCATTCAATTCAAGGGTATTTAAATAAAATGATAAATTTGAGAATCCATATCTCTTGCCCCACTTTTTATACACATATCGTGTTTTATCGTTAAAATTTTGACACGTGTTCCAACCGTAATTAATTTTGTATTTTTTTTTTTTATAAAACTCTATTAGGATTTGTGAATCCTAAAAGAAAAATATTAAATGAACACGTGTCAAAATCTTAACAGTGAGTCACGATCTAGAATATAAAGAGTATGACGGGGTGATCTGAATCTAAATTTTGGAAGCTTGATCCTAATCGGATTATTGAACAAATGTTATTTCATTTAAAAAAAATGTTTACTTTCAATGTTCATTTTTAGATAAATTCAACACTACTAATCTTCTTGTATTTAAAAAAAAATTACAGGATGACCAATTTTTCATGCAAGACTAAGATGTTAATTTATTATTAATAATATGCAATTGGTCGGCTAAGGTGGTCAAGGTTTTAGGCACGGTATTTGAAGGAATAATATTAGTTTTTTTTTTTGGTAAAAGAATAAATATTAGTTATCTTTCCTTTCCCTTTCCATTTTAAAGTCATGGGTGGTCCAATAAAAAACAATCCACCCTGGAGAAAATTTAATAATAAATAAATCAGCTATATATAAAGAGATTATAATTTTTAGCTTTTTTCTATACTTAGCATGAATAATTGTATTTTTGGGAAATTTCTAACACGTTGAGAACAGAGAATATAAAGCTCACTTGTAAATTGTAATGAAACATGCTTCTCCCATACATGTCAGGTGGTATTATTTGCCTCTGCTCCACCTGCTAAACAACATATTATATTTTCTGTTTTATTTATGGGTTGAAATTTAATCAAATAACGAAATATTATTAAATATATATATAATTTATTTGTACAAAATTATTAAATATTTATGTTAATATGTGTAAACATAAAGAAGTATAATTCTGCTGAATTAAAAATATAAATAATGTCGTAAGTGAAACCGGTAATTTTAAGATTTAAAATGAATTCAAAATTAATTTTAGCCTTAAGTGTATATTATTGTGCGATGTGGTATAATTAGTGAATTTAAGTTTTAAAATGCATTACGTTATTATACTTCAAGCTGGTGTGGATCGAGTTGTAGTTGGCATACAAAAATCCATATCTGAAGCTATAATAATTGCCACTATTTATATTTTATGCTATCTCACACCAATATATTTTTTCTCTTTTATATAGTTCTGCTGCGCGAATGTATATTCTTTTACTTATTTAATATTTACATCTAAATATATATTCATTTTAAAATTTTTAAAAAGTTAGCTAAACCATTTCTCAACCCAAAAAGGGAAGGAAATTACTCTTTTATATAGTAAATTAATAGATCTGATTTTGTGAAAATGACCATAATAGCTTTACAAAGGTAATATTGTAAACAAATTTAAAATTACATAGTATTTATAAGAAAAAAAAATAGTTTAGACGTTTAGAGTATAAAAATAGTTTACGCAATTCATATTCAACCCAAAAGCCTGAACTAATACATTGTAAGCGAAACACAAACTCGGGAAGTCGGATGAACGTCAGAGTATATGAAATGAGTATATTTATGAAGTATGTTTATCCCACGTTGACTAGAATTGAAGAGTTTGTGTAGTATATATATAATAAGTATATAAGACTTAAAACTTATTAGCATATGCTTGAGTTAATAATAACGATCCTATGTCATTCGGATTACATAATGTTCAGATTTATCTGCTCACCGTATGGAGTTTTTCCCAATAGAAATAGTGAACAATCAGCGTATAACTAATGTTGTCAACATAGCCAAACAATCAAGATGTCGACATATTAAGTCAAGTTCTACTCGTGATTTCTTATACCCCTTGCAGTATATACTGAGGAGTCATATCGCGGTCAATTGATTAAAATATCAAGTCCTACTTGATCCACATGCGATATGACTCCTCAATGGGTTTCGAACATGAGACTTCAAAACCAAACTATATATAAATTAGCATATAAATTAGCGTTCTTAACCACTAAATCATCTTCTTATTTTTCCCGCGGGGTGGTCCAAGGTGGGCCCCTATCTGAAAAGCAACACTCATAGCATGCTCACTCCACACGTTAACTAATCCTCATTCGCACTGAGTTAGTCCGTAAGGAGTAAAGTGCTGACCATTGATATTTTTCCATTCCCATGATCATCAGCGATGTTAAACCTCTGACATTTGGTTAATGAATAAAGCACCGAATCGTTACATCATATTCATTGTTTAAACCACCACCAAATCATCACTAATTAATGTCGATTATTATGCTTTTGAGTTGTACACGAGCTTTTTCTTCTCGTTTATGATCTAAACTTCTATAAGTAGCTGGTATTAATTAAATTATGAATTATTACTTCCTAAAAATTAAATACATGTTCATCTTCCCCTATTGTATTTTGCTTCCACTTTCCATTTTAAATGCAAAAGTAGAACAGAAAAGCAAACCACGTTTAGTTTGGATGCGTAAGCATTACATAACACTGCCGAGCTACTGTCATGAACACAACACGAGGAACATAATGCAACTATATGTTATACATCATCATCTTTTTAGTATTATTGTTTTTTTTTTTAAATCCTAGGAAGAAAATTTATCTTCTTTAACTCGTAGGTTTTAAAAACAATGGTGACCCACCAACAACCGTGGTATTAACCATAATGTTCGTAGTAAGAACTAAGAAGTACAAATTAAAAAAAAAAAAAAAAAAAAAAAAAAAAAATTGGACTTGTTTTGAATCAAAATGGGGTTTAATCATGTTTAAAATTTATATAATATCATATATTTATATAAAGTATAAATAATATTATTTTTTAAATAATTGGGGCCAAACGTAAAATTCTTAAATAAACTTTTAAGTGCAAATTAAATTGTACATTCATTATAATTCTTATTGAATTGGAAGTAAATAAGGACCACGTGATGTCTTTTTATGCATTATTTGACAAAATTACCATTGTCTGTAGCTATTAATCATATCCATTCTAAAATTATAGATGTTAAATTTAGAGTTGCAGGTATAATCGAAACTGGTAGAGAGGTTTTATTGAATATATTTTAGAGCTATCATTTTAATTTCTTACTGAACCTATCTTAAATACACATAAAAAATATCAAATGAATAACATATATCCCATTTTAACTGATTTAATTATTAACCCTAAAAATGATCTATAAAATCGAAACTGTAATTACGGGTTTTTTTTGTCATTACGGTTTTAATCAAATTATCTAAATTTTCACATGAGATTGCAAAGTACAGTGTTAATCTTATTCACCTCGTACAATTAATATTTTAAGCTTTCAAAGTTTTCAACTCACGTAAAAAAGGAATATCAATGTTAATAAATATTAAATTACGCTTCATATAGTTAAGTAGAATTCTTCAAGTTGTTCTCGTGCAGAAAACGATGTATGAAAATTTCTATGGCTATGAAATCAACGTCCACTAATTGTCGGCTTAAAAACCATAATTTCTCTAGAGGGTCGGCGCGTCAATATTCATATGACACCATCAATTCTTTTATAATCTATTTTATCATCATTAATATTTTCCACAAAATATAATATAATTTTTTTAGATGTATCTATGTTTAGGTTGATCATTTCGGGCAACATAACTATTTGCTCATAAAAAATAATTCTTATTCGTGCCAAATCATACCGACCATAAATAATTTTTCATTTTATACGACTCAAACTCAAACTTTTGATTAATTGCTGAACAGCTACGCTATTATGGATCCATAATTCCATATCATCTGTCTCACTCTTCCTGCTCCAAATCGTGCTCACCGTTAAGATTTTGACACGTGTATTGGGTATAATTAATTTTGTGGTATCTTTTTTTTCTAAAATCTTATGGAGACTGATGAACCCAAAAAGAAAAATATTACATTAAGACACGTGTCAAAATATTAATAGTGAGACACACGATTTAAAACAAAAAGAATGAGACCGAAAATCTAAATTCCGCTATATAGTATGATTTCAAATTTCTTTTTTAGTATCTCAAATGTTAATTATTCAAAGAAAGTATAATACATATTAGATTAACCAAATGAAAATTACAAAGTAAGATATATAAAAAAAAAATGGAAAGAATGAGTTGTCCTTTTGGACGGTATAGTATAGTTAAGAGGAATTCCAGCCATAATTTCCACAAACACACACATACAATACACCTATACATATACATTTTCCATATATATACAACCCTATTTCCACGATCCACATTATTTTCCAGCTCATCAACCACCCTGTCTTCTTCTTCCTTTTCTCTTCTCATTATTTTTCTCTCTTTAGTGGGGACTCTCTCTTTAGCCTTCTTTACTTTTCAACATCAATCATCTCTCTCTGCTTCTTCATTCTTGCTCTCATCAGTTCAAACTTCAAACTCACTGAGAAGGAAAATCCAGAAAAAGAGAGAAAAGAAGTCTCTAGCTCTCTAAACCCAGCTCAGCCATGGCCACTGATACTGTTCTGTCAGATCACCACACAGTTGTTGAGGTAAATCCAGTTTTTTACTAGGTTTTTTAGTACTGTGATGTTTCCTGTTCTTGATTTTGAAATTTCGGCACCAGGTTGATGAAAGATTTCTGGGTTTTTTGTTCTGTTTGTGTTTATTGTTGGGTGAGCATCTAAAGTTTAAAAATTTGTTTCTGTACAACGTTAAATTTATTTAATTTTCCAATATGGTCATATGGATTGTCCAGTGGATTCGAACTCTGATTGGTATCTAAATTTTAGAACTTTTTGTTTGCTAATATAAATTTTAGAATTTGATGCTTGAATTTGCAGTTTTGTTGCAAAAAGATTTATGGGTTTTTGTTCTGTTTGTGTTGATTGTTGCGTCAGTATCTAAACTTTACAAATTGGTTTCTGTACAACGTTAAGTTCATTTATTTTTCCAATATGGGTTCGAACACCGACTGGTATCTAAAGTTTAGAACTTGATGCTTGAAATTGCAGTTTTGTTGATAAAAGTTCAGATTTTTGGTTACGGGTCTTGGAAAATTATAGAGAGATGATGAGATCTGTGGTCGAATTTATTCAAAATATCTTCTTTTATCTATAGTTCAGATTTCAGCTGGTAGATTTTACTTCACTTGATTGAAAATTCATTATAAATTTTCATTTTTTAGTAATTGTTTAGTTCACTAGAATTGATATCGCAGTTTTAGGCCAACAACGATAAGATTATAGCTCTCCCTATAGCATTTCCACTAGGATTCGAACTTTGTTCGCTCGGGCAATCAAAACCTTTTTACTTACAATTACTATTACTTTTTAATAAGAAGTACAGATTGAACTTCATCAGGGCCACAGTTTCAAACTTTTGCTCTGTTTTTTCAATTTATGCTGTTGAAAAAGATAGGAAGACGTTGTTCGTTGTCAAATACGATCGGATTGATCCGTGAAAGTTTTGAATTAAGTAGTTCTTGAACTGTTGGATTGGTACTGTACTTTTGGATATAATGATGTTGTAATCAGTCCTGAGAGGATAAATGATTTGTGTTTCAAAGATTTGATCAAGTCAACAGGTATTATAGTTAAGGAAGATTTGATTTATGCTAAGAACTTTTAGTTGAGTTGGTAACAAAGCAGGTGGGTCATCATGTAGTACCAAACCCATACTTTCTTGTTTGTTTCAAACCAATTATTAAAGTAGACACATCAACGGATGGTCTTGTAATCAGAAACCCGATGCTATAAACTGTGAAAATTAGAGTGAAACTTACGAGTAAAAACATTTTACCAAAAAAGAGAGTCAAAATGTAATTTCCCATTTTGTATAATTTTCCTTCGGATATGATTCGCGAAGCTCGTCGGGATCCCTTATCAATTTCTATTTAACTTTTACCAGGCTACCGAGAAGGTTATTGAAGAAACAAAGACAATAAAGGTGGAGGATGAAGTAACTCACCCTCCTCCAACTGAAGTGGTGGAAGAGAAGAAGGAAGAGGACGTTAAAGCAGTCGAACCGGTTCTTGAAGAAGCACCTCCCGCTGTTACTGAACCGGCTGTGGTCACACTGAAAGAACCGGAACCAGATACTCCGGTTCACGAAGTTGTAATTGAGGAGGCAAAGGAGGTTGAAGCTGTTGAAAGTAAAGTTGAAGAGAAGGTGGAGAGTGAAGTTGTTGAAAGTAAAGTAGAGGAAAGTGTGGTGGTTGAAAGTAAAGTGGAGGAAAGTGTGGAGGCCAAGGAAGTTGAAGAGAAGGTAGAGGAGAAACTTGAGAGCCAAGTAACTGAAAGCAAAACAGAGGAGATTCAAGAGAGTATCGCAATAACCGAAGTAGAAGAGAAGGTGGAGGCAGAAGTGATCGAAACCAAAGTTGAAGAGAAATTGGAAGTCGATGCGGTTGAAAGCAAAGCAGAGGCCATCGAAGTTGAGGAAAAGGTGGAAGAGAAACTTGGGAGTCAAGAAATTGAATCCAAAGTTGAAGAAAAAGCGGATGAGGAAGTGATTGAAACCAAAGTTGAAGCCGAGGTTGTTGAAGCCGAGGTGGTTGAAAGCAAAGTAGAGGTTGAAGAGAAGGTAGAAGAGAAACTTGGGAGTCAAGAAATTGAAACCAAAGTAGAAGAAAAGGCGGAGGAAGTGATTGAAGCCAAAGTTGAAGCCGAAGTGGTTGAAAGCAAAGTAGAGGTTGAAGAGAAACTTGGGAGTCAAGAAATTGAAACCAAAGTAGAAGAGAAGGTAGAGGAGAAAGTGATTGAAGCCAAAGTTGAAGCCGAAGTGGTTGAAAGCAAAGTAGAGGTTGAAGAGAAACTTGGGAGTCAAGAAATTGAAACCAAAGAAGAAGAAAAGGTGGAGGAGGAAGTGATTGAAACCAAAGTTGAAGCCGAAGTGGTTGAAAGCAAAGTAGAGGCCAACGTCGTTGAAGAGAAACTTGGGAGCCAAGAAACCGAAATCAAAGTAGAAGAAACGGTAGAGGCAGAAGTGATTGAAACCAAAGTTGAAGCTGAAGTGGTTGAAGAGAAGGTGGAGGAGAAACGTGGGAGCCAAGAAACGGAAACCAAAGTAGAAGAAAAGGTGGAAGCAGAGGTGATTGAAACCAAAGTTGAACCCGAAGTGACTGAAACCAAAGTAGAGGAAACCTTGGAGGCCAAGGAAGTTGAAGAGAAGGTGGAGGAGAAACTTGAGAGCCAAGTAATTGAAACCGTGACGAACGAAGAAAAGGTAGAGCCAGAAGTGGTCGAAACCAAAGTTGAGGAGATCACTACAGTCGCAAAGGAAATCGAAGCTGAAACTGAAGTGAAAGAAGAACAAGTTACCGAGGTTGTAACTGAGACAGTAAAAGAAACCGAACCCGAGGTAGTTGCGGATGTCAAAGCAGCTGTTGAAGAGGTTGTCACTGCAGCCAAAGAGGAAAAACTCGATGAACCGAGTAAAGAAGTAGCTCAAGAAGCAATTGAGAGTGCGGTTGTTGCAAGTATTGAAGAAAAACCCGAAGAAGTCGAGACAAAGACCGAAGAAGACAAGACCGTGGTTGAGGAAAAGACGGTTTTGGAGAACGGAACTGAGAAAACCGAAAAACTGTCTCTCGGAGACTTAGTAAAAGCCGAGAAAGAAGTAGCCCTTAAAGCGACTGAAACCGAGGACGCCAAAGAGACGAAGGATCGGGAATTGCCAACCGGGGAGATTCCAGTGAAGAAATCCGGCACCATAATGTCGAAAGTGAAGCAAGGGCTCGTGAAGGTGAAGAAGGCCATTGTCGGGAAATCTCCGAGCTCGAAGACCTTGGCACCAGAAGCGAAAACCGAAGCGAAGACCGAAGAGAAAGTTGAAGAGAAAGCCAAGTGATTCGGGATCTACACAGTGTTTATATACATGCCATAGCTTCTTGCATGTGTAAATACAAGGTAATGCAGCATTATTTGGGTTTCGTTTAAGTTTTTCAGTTTCTCTCAAAAGAAAAGAGGGATATTAGATATACTGGCATGGCATATGTTTGGTTGATTTTTTATTGGTTTGTTTGATGTATTGTTGTTGGTGATTGATGTTTTGTGTGATAATACTTTATATTGGTCAGATTATGTATTGTTTCTCTTGGGTTATAATAATTTGCTTAGATTATTATTGTATTTTTCAACTTATGTATACATGTAATTCTTGATTGGATTGGATATCAGGATACAAAGTCTTTATATGTCAAAATCCAAGAAATTGGGAGCTAAAAAAAAACAATATATTTTTTTTTTACCTAAAATAATATTTAGGCCTTGTTTTTTAGATGTTTGTATTAAGATTAAGAACCTAAAAACCGACTCAACTATAGACCATATAAATATCATTGACCCTAATTGGACTAGGTACATCAACCCTAAATTGAATTAAAAAAAAAAAGTTAGGAATGTATCAAAGAGATTAAAATGTACAAAATCAAAAGTATATGACAAGTCACGCGACTTGCACGTGCCACTTAACGGTAAAAGCTAACGGTCAATTAACAGATAAACCAAAAGTCTGCAAATTGCAAACGTATAGTACAAAAAAAAAACACTTTGTATTAGAAGTTAAAATCGGTCAAACATATGGTACCAAAAGACATTTAACACTATATTATATTATATTATATGATTTTAGATCTAGTTCATTTGATTGTAACTTTAAATTTAATTAAAAAGTACTCTTAAAAAAATTGTGGCATTATTTTTTATGGAGTGAAGCTGGAAAGACAGAAGGCCCATGGAGCAAGGCTGGAAATTGGATCCTACTCTGCACCACACAGAAGAGCTGTCCTTTTGGACAGACATGCTTGCTTGAGCTTGAATGTGGGGTTACTTCATTCCTCTTCAAATAGACATGCTTCTTATATATTGTTCTTCTTCAAGATATTTGTTGTCCAAGACACATATTATTATTTTTTATTTTTATTTAGTTTGTATATTTATTGTATTTTTTAAAATAAGGTTATAGTGGGTCGAAGGTCGGGGCAATTTTCCGTTCAACTTTTGGTGATGTATAATTTTAGCTTTATAAAGTAGGGTTGGGGATTAAACCGATCCGACCGGATCAGACAGTTTGGAATCGGTCCATACCGAGTCTGATCCAAATAGAGAAGGTCTAAATGAATTAGTATAAAAAACCGTAAGTATATTTATGTGGAAGTGGCTCTGTACTGGAACAGAACCGACTTGAAACGGGTTTATTTAGTTGGTGTAAACTTTCATTAAAAAACGGTCCGACGTTCGGAACAGAACCACAACTATTTTTTGCAAACTAATTCTGAACAAATTTCAAACATACCAATTCTTTTAGAATAAATGAGTAAAAAAAATCGATCCACACGAAATCAGAACCATTTTTATGCCTAAATATATTATAAAGTGCAAAATATGGCAAAAATATATATATATATATATATTTAAAGTGTAAACTTTTAGTGATACGTACTTTTATAGTCCTCATATTACACTAGAACTTTTTGTCACACCCTTAGTCCGAGCGACTTTACTCATTTGCCCAATCTAGTTGAACCAATTTCTAAGGGTAAACAAACTCTCACGTAAGAAAACACAAAAACCCACAAAAGGACAACTCTTGATTGGTGGTAGATTAAACTTTTATAGCCACTACATCTGTATATTCACATAAATAGGGTTATAAGAGGTACACACTCATAAAAAGGGTTAAACCATGACCTAATTTGATCATGGATTGAACTACACACCCAAACATATCCTCAGAGAGAGCAGGAAAGAAATGAGCAGGTTGGAAAGGTGATAAAGGAGTGAAGCCATATTGGTATCTATGACTTTGCAATTGGGCTCTATTGGGGTTTCCAAAAGTTAACTTGAAGGCTTGTATTGTCCAATTAATAAAAGGAAAACAAAGAGATAGACAAGCTAGTGATAATGTAGGTGAGAATGGGGACATGGAGTTATTAGGTCAAATTACAAAGAGTCTATCCACAATCACCCTAATTTGTATCCATTTTTTTGTTACATCAACGACATGTCATCAAATGTATAAGACTATAAGTATCTATGAGTTGTCTATCAATTGGTCAATGACGTGTACACTTAACCTCAATTTTGGTCATATATACTTTTATTATATCAATAAATATTAAATAAAAACAAAATGTAAATAGAAAACATACGAGAGATACAATAAAAAAAAATACAAAAATATATTGTGGGATGTGAAAGAGTAAACTCCTCCTGGTGGGGTTGGACAAAAAAATAGATCTTCCCCGATACAATAAAACAAGACAACTTAGTTACATAAAAAAATTATCCTTCAAAATTTAGTTATATTGTGGATGCTCTAAAACTCCATTATTATTGAAAAAATATTATTAGTTGCACCCAAAATATTAGATGATTTGGTATTAATGACCAAATACATTAGATGTACTTGGTATGAGAGCTACATTCTTTTTAATATGAATAATGAAAATAACATTTTCAGAGTGCTATGATTATCAAAAGTATGTTATTACACTACCAGAAAATCAACAATTTAGTAATAAATGTTTTTTAAATGGAACTATCTCTTAGAATTTATAAGGATTTTATTATTTTTTGAGGAAAAATCTTTATAAAAATAAAAACAATTTGTTAAAGAATTTTCTCACAGTTTGAAATATTTCTCCAACAAATGGGTTCATTATATAACACACAACTAAATTTACTAAAGTGAATCTTTCTCCATTAATTGTCCAACATAAAAAACATAACCTAACCATTGATCATTTGACATGCTAACCTCTACTTTATCTACCTGTTGTTTCAACAGATTCTTTTTTTAAAATATTTGAAATTAAAGAAGAATATCTATCTATATAGTACTTTAGAAAGAGAGGGATGCTTGAACTGTACACAAAGTGGAAGTGCATGAAGAGAGAAAGGGAAGGAAAATGCATTGGAGAGAGATAAAGATGCTCCAATAGAAGCTAACATTAGGGAACATGCCCTTTTTCTTTAACCCTCCTCACTAATTTTGTTTGTTACAAATAGACCCCCACTTCTCTTTCTCTATCAACTTTCTTCACTCCCAAGCTTGCTTCTTTAATTTGTCTCCTTCCAAAGTTTAATTACATTTCTAATTACAATTCAAATGACCCCTTTTTTATATACTTCTAATAAAACTACATTTATAGATGGATATAGGAGAAGAAAATAGTAAATAAAGATCTTATGCAATATTCTATTTGTGGAATGCTTAGCTTTGGGATTATATAAACATGATAGGAGTTTCAAATATCCATTGTAGTTTTTTCTGCGGTATGGATAACATCCGTAACACGTTTACTTCATATTTAGACTAATCTTTACTCATACTGGGTCAGCCTTTAAGGGTAAAGTGCTGATTATGAATATATTTACATTCTCATGGTCACTAACTGGGATTGAACCCTTAACATTTGGTTAATGGATGAATTAGCGCTAAACCACTACACCATATTAAATGGTCAATAAACTAGACTACTAAACTAGACATACATGTAGTTTTTCGGTTTCTCGAGGGAGATGGAATATTAGGATGTGTGCAAATGAATTTTCTGATAAACTCAAAATTGTGAATTTGAGAGTGAAGTTCTTCGAACGGTTTATAACAGACTTTCTATTGGTTTACATACCATGGCCATGAGCTTCCGTCTGACCACATAAGCTTTTTAAATGGCAAGTTTTAACTTTTCAACATATTCGAATATTCACGCACTGATACCAGTATTATGGATAAAACACGTGTCTTAATCATTTTTTTTATCATAAATTCAAACATATAAGTGTCTTGTACATGCTTCAACATTTAATAAGATAAAATCCTCTAAATTTACATTTTTCATTTGAAAGCATTCAATGGACTAATTATGCATAAAGAACCATAGAAAAATGAATACTATAATGTGTTGAAATATGTAGAGAAGAAAGACAAGGACATGGTTGAAAGGATAGTGGTCGAAGGTCTAGGGTTTTAGAGAGAGTTGTCTTTTCTTTGCACGTGTTCATGCTTCAATATATGTATGATTTCGAAATGTGTTCGGTTTATTGCACTTTTGTTTCATTATTACATATGTCTCATAAAGTTAGCCTCTATCACCTAATCTCTTTCTCTAATCCATCAATTAGTACAAAGAATGTTCCTCTCCCTTTGAATTTGGAGCTCTCAATTGCACAAGTTCCAATGCCCATGTCCATCTCTTGTTGGACTTCTTTTCCCAATTTTTTTTTTTTTTGTCGTCTAAGATGCAGTCGAGTTTATTTAAACTTGATTTTTCAGCCGTTAGATCATGGGAGAGAATCAATCATAATTGAGGAGAGATAAAAAGTGTTTCTTACACATACATAATCTGATGGCTGAGAAATCAAGTTGAAATAAACTCGAGTTTAGTTTAGCCGAACCCTTTTTTTTAGGAAACCCTTAGCATGCTTGCTCCAAATTTAAACTAATCAACTCAAATTTGTCAATTTGCCTCCTTCCCTTCTTATCTTGCATGGATGATGAAAAGAAGGTTACCACTTCCTATGACACTAAAAAAAATAAAAATGATAGAAAATCGGAAATTAATCGGTTCAAAGCGGTCTAATCGGTTTTAATACGGGTGAGTAAGTAGACCGCTCTGATCAAGAATGGGCTGAAAAAGCTAAAATGGAATCCCGAACCGATCTTTTTTTATTGATTTTCCGTTGAGTTTCCTAGGGAGTCACCCATCATAAAAGGGAAGCACCCGTATTAGTAGGGTTGGGCATGGAACCGCTCCGACCTGGATCTGAACAGTTTTTTTACTGTTTCAGTCCAAAGAGAACCAATTTATTTTTTGGAAGTGGTTTATTATAGAACAACTAGTCTATTTGGAATTGGTTCTGGACTAGTTCAGAATTGTTTTGGTCAAAACAGTTCATGTTGTTTTTTAATAAAGGTTTACAATAAATTTATTTAATAAAAAGACAGTTCAAAACCAATTCGGTCTAGTACATAACCGGTTCTGCAGAAGTATAATAACGGTTATAGGTACTAACTCACACTTTAAAGACTTTGTTTATTTAGAACCGGCCAGACTGAACCGATTCCAAATGAACCGGATTGAACCGATTCCAACTGGTCCGATTCTTAACCAGTTCCGGAATAGCCCGATCCAGCCGGACCGGTGTTTTTTTTTTTTTCAACCCTTCGTTTTAGCCGCCTATGAGGATCGGAATTTCCTGGAATATATCAAGGAAATAAACAAGCTGCCACCTTATTAATTAATAAATTTCCTAAATTTTCTCTTTATATTAATTTTTTTTTTTCTCTGCCGGATGCCTGTCTCTCAACCAATAAACTCTTTAGAAGCATAATTAAAGGCATGTACGTCATAATTACTCGCAAGAGTAGAGTCAAAAGAAATCAATATATATTTATATTGCACGGGGTTTATATTCTTATTATTTAATTTGATTTATTTTTTGATGCTATGATTAATAGTAATGTTAGTAACAATTGTAACGTAGCTTTCATGTCTAGGGCAACAGATAGAATGAAATGATGATGTTGCATGCATGATCTTTCTTATCCTTAATCAATAATAATTTGATGTTTATTTATTAGTTTTTTTTCTTCGCACTGTATATGAATTAGATTCAAAACCTTAATTATGATTGCTAAGCATGTATTTCGAGCCACTTTGGTCATACATGGCGGCATTTTGTTTGAATACAACATAATTAATATATGCTAGTAATTTTTGCTTGTGGATAAATTTTAGGGTTAAACGTAGTTTTCATACCACATGTTTGGCCGAATTGGCTTTTAGTACCGGATGTTTGGTTTTGTATACTTTTGGTACCAAACGTTTAAAAAAATGTGGCTTTTGGTACATCCGTTAGTTGGCCGTTAGTTTTTTCCGTTAAGTGACATGTGCAAGTCACGTGACCGACCCTAAACTTTCGATTTTGTTCAATTTAGTCCCTCAAATATATTCATAACTTTTAATTTGTTTAATTTAGTCCCAAAACTTAAAAATCAATTCCAATTGAATCATAATTAGCCTAGGGCTAGGTCCGAGCCTGGGTCGGGGTCGTCGGGTCCAGCCGACCCTGACCCAGGGTCGGACCTAGCCCTAGGCTAGGTCCGGTTAGGTCAATTGGGACCTAGCCCAAATTCGACCCAAATTGGGCTAGGTCCCAATTGACCTAGCTGGACCTAGCCTAGGGCTAGGTCCGACCTTGGGTCAGGTTTGGCTGGGTCCAGCGACCCCGAACCAGGGTCGGACCAAGCCCTAGGCTAGGTCCGGCTAGGTCAATTGGGTTCAATGGTTAAATTGGAATTGATTTTGAAGTTTTGGGACTAAATTAAATAAATTAAATGTTAGGAATATATTTGAGGGACTAAATTGAATAAAATCGAAAGTTTAAGGTCGGTCACGTGACTTGCACATGTCATTTAACGGAAAAAAACTAACGGCCAACTAACGGATGTACCAAAAACCACATTTTTTCAAACGTTTGGTACCAAAAGTATACAAAACCAAACTCCGGTACTAAAAGCCATATTCAGCCAAACATGTGGTATGAAAAGTACCTTTAACCCTAGAAAATTTTCCAAATCTATCTTCACATAAATCAAATTATCGTAAAAAAATAATGCTATTTGATTAATTATGACAAGAAAAATTTAAAAAATAATTTAGTAAATAAGCATATCTACATACAATAAAATAAAATAACATTAATATGATGGCATAGCAGTTGCGTTAATTCTGAAGCCTTTTAATAATTTGTAAATTTAAGTATTATAGAAAAAATTGTAGCTCCTTAATTATAAGTTTACAATTTTGAATATATCATAAATGGAATAAGAAAAAAAGATTAATCTTGATGTTTACATTGAACCAACATAATTATACAATACACTGATATATATGCTGAAAAAACAAATCTAAAAGATAAGCTCAAATACATTGAATGTTAAGAAATGAAAAGTTTTAATTAATTAAAATAATTAAACTGTAGTGTTTACAAGTATTGGTGATCAGAAAACAGGTGAAATGGTTTCCCCAACAAAGGAAGATACATGGGACCATTGATAGAGACTTTGCCACTTCAATGTTTCTTCCCTTATATTTTTCACTTCCATACACACTGGAAGAGGCAAAGCACAAATCCAACCAAAGGAATCACATGCATTAAGAAACATTCATTTCTAGAAACCCAATTAACACCAATTATACATTTCTCAACTACCACTTTAATTCACAATTCAATTTGGGTGGTTATTTATCAATGTTCTTTATAATTAGTCTTCCATAGATAAATAAATAAAAAATCATTGTGCAATATTGTCTTTAATTTTGTAGGTAATATTAAATTAACCACTACCTCTATCTATAAAATAAAACAACGATATTTATTGAAATATAAAGATTAAACCACATTTTCATGTATTATTTGAAGGTTTTAAGAGAGTTAGGTGATTTATCTAAAAGTTCATATTATATATCATATTTCTTATATATCAATACATATAGGTTTATTATTGTTTATCATCAATGTATATTTGTAATAATCAAGAGCTTAAAAAAAATAACATGTGGTATCAAGCAAAAGTAGAAATTCCCCTTCACGCAATCACATTTCTCTCATTAATTATCAACAATGCAATTTATAATCTAAAATCTTCATTACAAGGTTAAATCTAATTAAATCATGATAATGTCATATCTTATCCATTAAAACACTAGTGAAAGAGTGGTGCAGGTGCTAGTTGCACATAAAGGAAAAGTTTTTGGTGCACTTATGCAATTTCCTCATAAATGAATAAAATATATATGAGATTAGTTAAAAAGGAGATCATGTTAGAGATATGATGTTGGAAATTTACCATCTCTAGCTAAACATTTATAGGAATCAAGCTAAACAATTATCACTTTGTTTAGCCCTTTTTAGTCTTGGGGGTACAATTGGTCATAAAAGAGGGACCAATTAGAAGTTGCATACTTCAGAAGTTGTTTAGACACAACTAGTAATTGATTGCTTTTCTCTATATCTCTTCTCTAAGCTAATAAAAAACTATTTAATTAGGAAAGAAAAGGTTAAAGTGTAGTCAATCCACAAATTATAATCTCTTTTCTTAATTAAAGTTGCATAATACACATAGTACAGAGTTTTGAAGACAATTTTCATCTACATTTTAATGATTAATTTATTTAGTAACTTAGGTGCTGACCCGCGCTACGCGCATTCAATAATATATTTTTTCAAAATGAAAATATATTATATAACGTACAATTAAAGGAAGATAATTTCACGCGTAAACAAAATAAAGTAAGAAAAGTATAAGATTTTTTTAAAATGTTTATTTTAGAATAAAAAATATCTACAACTTTTGTTAAATTAAATATATATAATTTAATGATTATGAATTTTCAAGAATTACGGTTAAGCACCACATTCGTAAAATCTAAATTTCAAGACAGTTAAATTTTAATTTTTTTTTATTTTGGCAATCATTTTATTTAAATTTAACGAAATTGCACTCTCGTAGTGTTATTACAATATGCATTTAAAAAGTTTGTTAGAACCGAATTTAGACATCAAACTGACAAAAGTGTCGACTCCTATTCAAACGGTCCAATAACCGATTTAGAACAAACGAATATTGCTTACCACTTTGTCATTGCATTTTTTAATAAAATACATTAAATTATAATTACCATAATGTTTGTTTGATTTTATATTGCAAATATATACGTTTTTTTTTCTAACAATTATATAGGTTTTGTTGAGTTTTAATGTCGATGTGGAGGAAGTTGATTGGAGGAAGAGGCTTATGTGGAAGCCTTAGAGAGTTTCATTTATTATTTTAGAGAAGACGCGTGGCAGCAAGGAGAGTGGTGAAAATGATGACATGGCAGCATGAGAATACTCTACTCTCTTTCCTCCTCCTTTATATAATATATAGATAAATGAGTTTTTTCTTCCCTCTTGCGATTTTAGGGAACTTTTGGGCAGAATTCATAACATGTTTATTCTATATTTAAACTAATCATCACTCAAATCGAGTAAAATCAGCAGTGATAAAGTGTTGATTATGAATATTTTTTCTATTCTCATAATTTCAACGAGGTTTAAACTCCTGATTTTGATTAAGGGCTGAAGTGTTACATCATATTACACGATTATAAATGAATGAGGCCATTTGCGTGAAAGATATATACGTACATGTTACATGTTCAATTTCGATTCAGGAAAAAATGACAATAAACCACTATATTTAAAAAAAAAAAAAAAAAAAAAATCTATCTATTAGGTAAGAACTAATATATAGAGTATATCATGGATATGATATTTACTTGAATAAAAATGTGCTTCCTTGTGTTTGTACAATATTATTCATAAGTAACCACGCAATAATTATAAGTAGCTAGAAGGCAAAATTATAAGAATTATATATATCATCTTATAAAATAGAACTAATGTATGGTTAACCCTTTAAGGTAATTAAGAAAAACGTTGTTAATGGTGTGTTGTTGAGGATCATAACTCTAATGCAGTCGAGTTACACACTAAACAAACGATTAAACAAATAAAACCACCCAATTAAAAAAGAAAATCAAGCAAAGTATTTGTCCCAATGACTTGTCGGCCACCACTTAGACATCTAATGAAAACATAAAGACACGGTCTTGTTGATTGATACATTGTTTGTGGTCTCCAATATTGTATAAATACCCATTCTCAGGTGGCGGCCATGACTAGCTTCTATCTCTCTCATTACTACACTTATTAATAATTATTATTATTATTATTGTTATTGTACAAAAATGGGGAGATCTTCACCTTCTTCCTCCATTGATAGCAGCAAGCTTCCCCTGTCGCCGGCGGCGTCCACCTCCACCGCCGCCTCCTCCTCCTCCACTGCCGCCTCCTCCTCCTCCAACAACCGTGGCAAGGCCAGGTCAAGAATGAAAGCTTCTTCCATGCCAACTCCAAGGTACTTCATATATATAATGTTTAGATGGTTAAATTACTAATTAATTTATTACATAAAAATTGGTAATTTGTAAAGATTTTTTTTTTTTCAAAAGAATGAATTTCTCATAAATTATAAGAATTTTTTAAAAATTTATTAATTTTTGATAGTACGAAACTAAAAAAATTATAAGGGTTTTTTCACAAATTTTGAACCAGACTTTTTGTTATGAGTCACTTCTTTTTTAAAAAATAAATGATATATTTGTAAGGAATTTTCAGTATTTTTTTACAAATAGATTTATATATCCGTCACAAAATAATTCTCTTACAAACAACTAGGTTTCTTGTAGTGATTATCTAACTTTTCGGATATAAGCAGTTTACTATAACTACTATTATGTATTTCTAGAAATAAATTCGGTTCGTACACTATTTATATGTCGTAAGTTTAGCTAGTAAATTGATAAATTTAGCTTACAGATTGTCCATATTCCAAATTCACAATTTAAATAATTAGCATAGAAGGATTTAAATAATTACCATAGAAGGATAATTCCACGATTATAGTGTAAAAAAATGTTTTCGAGTTACTTCTTTCTTGACTTTAATCGAGCTGCGAATTCAACTTTGGAGACAGAAATGCCCACATTAAAGGTTTAGATATTGTTGATATTAAATTTTAGACATATGACACAATGTAAATAATTTGATGTTAATTGGTTGTGTTTAAGGGATTATCGGAACCGGTCGGATTGGCCACCCATCAAGCCACTCTTGAGAAGCACCCTCGCCGGAAAAACGGGCGACGCGAGGGATATTCAGCCGCGGAGCTCTTTATTTGTTAAGGTTTATAAGGAAGGCGTTTCAATTGGTCGAAAACTCGATATCCTTTGCCATGAAGATTATGACGATCTTGTTGAAACTCTAGCTCGAATGTTTAGGACGAATATTCATAGTAAGTCATATAATGCTGAAGTATAAAGATTAAACCGTATGTATAATTAAGTATAAAGATTAAACCGTATGTATAAATATTTTTTAAATTTTATTAAATATGAAATTGTAGTAATGTTTTTGTTTAATGAATGTATATAGGTCCAAATGAAGACAAAGTTGGTTCAGACAACAACCATGTTTTGACGTATGAAGACAAAGATGGAGATTGGATGTTGGTTGGAGATGTTCCTTGGGAGTAAGAAATTAATTAAGCATTGGTTGATTATTTGTATTTATTAGTTAATTGAAATTAAGTATGATCATTAGTGTAATTAACTAAAATGAATTGATTTTTTTTTTTTTTTTGGTGTAGGATGTTCATCACCAACGTGAGGAGATTGAAGATTGCTAGAGCAGATAGATGTTGACAGGAATGAACATTAAAATTATATTGTAAAAAATCATTAATTATATGATGAAAATATTAATACTGTAATTACTTATAGTTCAATGCAAGGATAATAGCATTTAGTGGTCCATTTTATTGGATACAAATCTCCAGTCTCTATTTTTCTTGTCTCAAATCGTGCTTCACCGTTAATATTTTGATACGTGTTTTAGGGTTAATTAATTTTGTGGTTTTTTTTTTTAAATTCTATTGGGATTGGTAAACCTTAGTAGGGAAATATAAAATCTAAGGACACGTGCCAAAATCTTAACAGTGAGTCACGGTCCGGGGAACGAATAGTGGGGCAGGAGATCTGAATCTCATTTTATCAGATAGTAAACGATTGTTACAAATTAATGGTCTCGCCGGTTCACATGTGACTAAAAAGTATCACATCGAATGGATTGAAAGAGTTGATATAGTATATATATATATATATATATATATATATATATATATATATATATACATATATAAGTTTAGTGGACTACTCCTACTATTATCAATTAGTTTTAGCTAGAAATTTATTGAGTTTATATAGTGGGTCTGAACTCGCTCTTTAATTTTAGAAAACGTGTAGAGAACGCGAAGTCGAATAAATTGAAAAAAACTAAGATAATATACAAGCTTAGTGTTACTCTTACTATTACAAATTGATTTTAATAAGAATAATCAATGCACTTATATAACGAATATGGACTCACTCCCTAATTTCTCCACAACTGTTTGAGATCCTTCGGTGAATGTGAAAAATAATAACACAATAAATAAGCCTATTCGAGGTGTTCATCAAAATAATATATGCCTTGACATATTATTAGCGTGTTTAAATAGCACATTCATTTCACAAATTCAAGTTTATGATAACCACATCTTATTCTTGAAAATTAATAAGTTCTTAAACGATTTAATAAATAAATTAACCACAACTATTTTTGGGCCGATCCTCATCAACCAATAGTATTTCGGGCCAGTCCACATAGCTTAAACTTCTTTTTGGGCCTTTGGACAGTTAGAGTTGGATGGGAATTTAAGGCCTACTTTGATAAAAAGGAATTTGAGGGAAACTCAGATTCTCTTTCTTTGATAATGATGATTAAATTAGAGATCAAACAATTGGCCAAAAAAAATTTGTTATCAAACAAAAAAAATAGATATATTCTTTAAGAAAAATAAATTTAGGAAAAAATATATATATAGGACATATGAAAATTTTATAAAAGTAAAAATTAATGTGGTATGACATCATATATATTTTGATCTAAATCCACCACTATACAAAAAAAAAAAAATTGAATTTTTTATTTTAATATGTTAATTTGAAAAACAAGTTTGAGTGAGTTATGGTAACCACTTAGTTTTGATATAAGAAGAATTTCGCGCAAAGTGCGGATTAATAAATAGATAACATAATGTATTCAGGTTTATAGAGAGTTAAAATATAGGTTAATAACCCAAAACAATCTCGTGTATATATATATATATATATATATATATATATATATATATATATATATATATATACATCATGTTGTGATTTACTGTCTCAATTTTTCAATTGTGATTGATAGACAGTTGTTGAGTTATGAATCCTGATTATCGCCGTTTGACCTCGGCGCTGAGGTTAACAGGGGGTTTGAGAGGGCGGTAGCTCCCCTCCGAAGGTTGGGGTTCGGGGCGAAGCCCGACCCGAATTTTGTGCCGACCCGGCCCGGTAGGGTTTATGATTCTTTCTCCACCGCTATTATAAATAGCATTGCATTCTCTGAAATTGTAACCTTTATGAATATCAAATAAAAACGCCAGCCGCCGGAATTATGGACGTAGATCGAATTTGACCGAACCACGTTAAATCTTGTGTTCTCTATTGCTTTTCTTTTAATCCTTCTGTGAGTGTCGAGAGAATCGATCCTAACAACAGTCTCTATTATTTTTATTTTTTTCATTGCTTTTCCGTAGACGGAAAAAAAGAAGCTGAAAATTAACAATAAATATTTAAGATTCTGAATTACAAAAAAATTCCAAATAATGACTCGCAAAATGAAATATACATAGAGTTCGTTTTTAAGTTCTTATTAATTCTAAAATATATTGTCACGAAAATAATGCTAATGAAAATAATGCATTAATTAATTACTAAATCATTTTAGTGTTTGGCCAAAAAAAAAATCATTTTAGTGTAAACACGATCAAACTAACGCGGTGGTATCAAAGTTAGCTAGATACATAGACTAATTAAGGGGAGTACATCGATGTACGGACGACGTTGAAGGCTTGAAGTCGCCCTTTTTCGAGCAATTGAGTCCTTACGAATCTAATGGAACATCCTTAAAGCCGATGATAAGGATGTTTAACCACTTAATCTTTTCGTAATCACGGCCTCATTCAAAGTGCACAACACTATCATGCATGTTGTCGACTCCATTTAAGCAACATCTTATAGTTAGCGCGTTTGATGAAGATATAGCAAGATCTTCTTAGTAGGAATAAAAAGGTAATCTTGGTTGTAAAATTGTGATTTAGAGAGGTAATTTCAAATCCATCAGAAATATCGATTAGGACTAGTAATTTCTTACCCAACATGATAATATGACACAAAAACATACGGAAAAAATAGTGTTCGTGTAATCAGATGACATAACGATACTACGGTGACTCGATGTAGTTTTTGTGTGGTGTTCGTGTTTACATATCACAACACACGACACGCATGAATAAAATTGTACTAGTAAGTCTGGTTTTCAAACTGCTTGAATAAATCATGTTTAATAACTTTAATTAATTAAGTCACTAACTAGCTAGTTGTTTAATTTTTAGAGTTTAACAATTTTACATTAAGGACTTGTAAATGAATTCATAGTTATTATTGTAAAAAATCATTATTTTGATATTTTTAGGATTTCACATGTAAACATATAACTAACTAATCAACTTAATATACACTATAAAAATAGATATAAACTTGCATTCGGTGTTCACAAACATAACACAATAAGTTTATTGATACGCATGATTTTACCACACTTAATTAAACCCGACAGAAATTAGGAACTAAAACATGGAAATGAGACTCTATGTTAGTGTGTAATGTAATGTTATTTATGTTAGGGACTTATGAATTTGATCACCAATATAGAGCAACATTTATATAAGCTTGTGAGATTCCATCTTAAAATTAATTAGTAACAGGTGGAGGTAGCATCCACTTTCTTATATGGTGCTCTAAGAGTTATGATACACATGCTGATAATGACATTTCTCCATGTTCTGATTTGTCTCTACATGGCATGTATGTAATTTTTAACAACTTACGGAGCATATAATTAAGCACTCACAATCGGAACATATAGGAACATCAATTTCGAAACTTCAATCATATTCCGTGCACTAATATCTAGATACCACTGGTGTGGTAGATTATTATACTCAACTCAGAGTGCTTCAACATACTCCCCTGCACCGTGAGGCTTTAACTATAGTACCGGCTTTTCAAATCCAAACGGTTTGAGATTAGTTTTAACAAACATCACTTCCACTTCATCACCAGTTAGTTTTAAAATGAAACCCCACTTGTATAAACAATTTCTCTATATTGGCATGTTGTGCTATATAAAATTTAACACTTATTATAAAAATATTTATTTTCGTAAGGATGTAACTAATTAACTTAGTTTAACACAATACGAGAATGTCACAACGAACATAGACGAAAACTCGCATCATGTTCGCATTTATGAACATGATACAATAAGAGCTTATCATAGTAAATCTAACACGATAAACTTATTGATACGCACGATCTTTATCACTCCAAACCCGACATAAATTCCTCATTTCTCATTGAAAAGAAGACTCTACGTGAGTGTGTAATGTCATGTTATTTATGTAGAAACAAAGGTAAAACGTTGTGGGGAACCAAATAAAAAACATACTCAAATACACCCAAACAATTAAGGACTGAATATTTAATCCAACGACATATATAGTCACTTTTCATTCCCTAACTTGAACAAACATCCATGCAATGTGTGCACATATTCAACCCACCTTTTTCAGACGATATCTTGTATCCCAGATTCCTATGTTTCTCCTAGGATATAATATAAGGTCGTGGCCACTGAAAACAACACAACAAAAGACAATTAGGGTTCGTGAGTTTGTTCTTTCGAGGTTTTGGAGACGAAGAAGATGACCTAGCGAATCAAGGCTAACGCAGCGAAAGTGAGTTGCGATCGATAATGTCGTTGAGTATAAGCGATCTATGGGATCTCGAAAGATGGGCCGACGAGCTGGTGGACAGTGCGAATACAGAATGTTCGTCCGTTCCGACCGATCCGAGGTTCGTAATGTTCGAGATATCGTGTATGAATTTTACTAGATAGAATTCGAAATTTAGGGTAATTTAGGGTTATGGAATAGGCATTGCATTGCGAAAGGTGTATTAGCCGTACTAAATTTGAAAAAAAAAAATATGGTTAATTACTAAAAGGCTACTAAACTTTAACTACTTTACAAATCACTACTTGAACTTTAGTTTTTTAAAGTTAGCTACCCGAACTTTCAATTTCCGAGTAAATTGCTGCATATGTTTCAATTTTCGTTAGATTGGACATAATAAACATGTTTCCATCACGTGGGGTCTTTTTGTGTGTACACAAGATGGATTCAAACATAAATTGAAAGCATTGCAACAAAATACCTTCAGTTGGATATCCAATTGAAGGTATTTTGTTGCAATACTTTCAATTTATGTTTGAATCCATCTTGGGTGCACTGTGCACATGAAGAAATCTACGTGGCAGAAACATGCTTATTTTCTGTTCAATTTTACGAAAGTTGCAAAAAAGGTAGTAATTTGCTCGTAACTGAAAATTCAAATAGTCAATTTTAAAATATTAAAGTTTAGGTAGTGATTTATAAATTGTTCAAAGATCATGTAGCTATTAGTTATTTACCATTACTTTAAAAAAAACAAAAAAAAACCGTAAATCCGTATAAATTCTAAGGAATTTTTCCGCTTAAAAATATTTCTTCACAAATTGTTGAATTTCTTATTGTGTTTGGTTAGATTTTCATAAAAAACATAAAGTTCGTTTTTATTTTTACTAAACGCTCAAAATTCGGTTTATTTTCACGTAAATATACAACAAAAACACGAAATATTTAAGTCTAAAAATCACAATGATGCGGTTAACCCTGTTGCATTTTAGGGTTAATGAGGCGCAATTAGTGGGTTCACTGCCGGTCGAGCCACCGGTGAGCACACCCCGAGCGACATCGAGCAATGTGGACCCCACGAACCCGACACAAGCTTTGTTCATTAAGGTTCACATGGAAGGCTTGTTGATCGGTCGAAAACTCAACATCCTTAGCTACGGCAACTACGGCGATCTTTTTGCTTCTCTTTCGGAATTGTTCGGAACTACTATTCGTCGTACGTTGTCTCCTCTAACTACATATTTTTGTGAAATTAGTAAAAAAAAAATGTTTTTTTTGGCAGAAAGACAAAAATAAATAAATCATATTGTGTTTTTTTTTTAATGAAATGTGATAGACGTTCCGACAATCCGAAAGTGAACAGTCTAATTCTGTCTCTTAATGGCACTAATGTAATAAATTACAACTTTAAGGGCATTTTTATAGTAAGACATAAACCGAAATGTTAATCATTTATGTTTTTTTATAGGTACAAAAAAAGATGGAGTTCGTTTGGACAAGTACCATATTTTGATATATGAAGACAAGGATGGAGATTGGATGATGGCTGGAGATGTTCCTTGGGAGTAAGATGATTAATTAATTAATTAAGCTTATAATTATTTTTTATTTTAATAGATAATTCACGTTAAGTAAAGAAATAAATTAGTATTGTTGTTAAGTAAGTTGAGTTTTCTGGGTGCAGGATGTTCGTTGGCACTGTGAGAAGATTGAAGATTACTAGAGCAGACAATTGTTGATAAGAGAATGTATATATATATATATATGTATAGACGTATATGATATTGCATAAATTTACTGTTTTTAAGATTTGATATAAGATTATTAAGCGAAATATAAGTTGAGGTTGTCCTTGTAAAATGTTAATTATGTTATTGGGTGTATTCATCATTTTATTAAATCTATCCATATATATACTAATGTATACTAATTTTGATGATGATAGAATAAGAGGTAAACCACAAATCAACATGTTAATTGTATCGACTATATGATAGCGCCACATTAAATATTAAAATTAAGCATAAACTTAACAACTAAAATAATTTCTCCTAAAATGAATCAACCTAATAAAACTCATTGTTTAAATTTATAATTATAATAAAATACAAATTTATCCAATGAGGTCGGCTCTAAAGAGGTCTGCAAAATCATAGGCCCGTTTTTGCGGATATCGAACATATGGCCCAACCCGATATGGGAAGATCGGCCCAACTAGATCAGGCCACATATACTAGTAGAACCGCTAACTTAAAGAGATTTATGAAAGAAAATTATTAAACGTCCCGAATTATTTTATTCTAAATAAATCCACTGGGATCAACCATGGGCCACAATTGTCTAATTTCTAGGTTCGACCCAATAAATAAAAATCTATTTAATTTTTATTTATTTAATTAAGAATAAAAAAAATTGGTTTTGTTTGCCACTTAAAAAAAGTTAACTTTAAACCAAAACTGTCAAAAAAATATTTACTCTAAAACTAGCTTGTATAATTAAATAATGTATATATTATATTTTAAAATAAAATTTCCGCACGAGTTTTTAACTAATATTAGATAGAGTTGTATTACATTTTCCATGTGATCGATCATGTTATATGACTTAGAAGTATCACACGTTCCACTAAAAAAGAAAGATGATGCTGCAAAAGTCATGATTCGGTTCTTTTGGTCAATTTTTCCATGTGCCTTATCGATCTAAATGTCGGTTGAAAAAGTCGATGATTTGTTACTTACGGTCAATTTTTCCATGTGCCTAGTCGACCTAAATGTCGATTGAAAAAACTCGACTGTTCTATCATTTTCCATTGACAACAATACGAGTGGAGCCTCACCCTCACCTCGTGAAAGTGGAGAACTGCCCAACTAAATGTCGGTAGATGAATTAAAGAAAAAAAAAAAAAACCTCATTCATATAATTGAGCAACAAATAACCGCTTCTTTTTAATTTATTTTTATTTAAAAAAGATAAAACTATTGTTTGTTTTATCCTATGAATCTAGAACAGTAACACTTTGAGCTTGTTACACAAACTTTATGTGACACCTCATATTCGAGTGATTCCCTCACCTGAAGTTCAGAAAATATTGGGAATTTAATATTAAAATTTGATGATACGTGACTAATCAAACCAGTGTTATATAACAGGACCGGATCGGACCGGACCGGAGGTCGAACCGTCTAGATCACCGGTTCCTGGTTCGACCCAATTTTAGTGCAACATCAATAAACTTCAATAAAACCATAAAAAAAAATATAACATAGATTCATATGGTGAGTTTCATACACAATAAAACTTCAATAAATTCACAGAAAATACAATCCGATTGTTTTTTTGTTATGGAGTCCGAACCGTCGAACCGACCGGTTTGCTGAAAATCGGACTTTCGAATCGAGTTCGATTACTTCCTACGTTTTTGCTCGAACCAGGCCATCAGAGGCACCGGTTCCGCTTCGAACTCGGTCAGACCGCCGATCCGGTCCGTTCGTATTAGGCTTGGGCATAAAAACCGATCCGGCCGGACTGGTTCGGAACTGGTCTGGAACCGGTCCGGAGTGGACCGGTCCAAATTGGACTGGTTTGTAACCCCTAAATTGGAACCAGTCCAAGGGGTATACCAAACCAGTCCAATTAACCAGTTCGGACCGGACCGGTTTTGAACTGCTTTTAAGTAAAAAAAAAAGTTTTGACTGCATTTGACTGAGAGTTTCTTTTTTAAAAAAAAACCGGTTTTGGACCGGTTTTTACAGGTTTTTAATGATAGAACCGGTCCGACATATAAAACCGGTCCAAGACTTGTTTTTTTTAAAAACAGGCCAAAACCGGTTCTGGACCGGTTCTAACCAGTCCAGTTTTTTTTAGACCAACCTAAGCCAATATAAAACCCTAGTCATTACTGGAGCGGACCGTTTAAAACAGTTCCGGTCCGGTTCGGAATCGGTTCGGGCTGAACCGGTTCAGTGCCCACCCCTAGTTCGTATAACACTGAATCAAACAACTAATCAGACACGCTGAAATGAACCAGATCATCTGCTTTGCTCTTATTATTCAATATCGTGCATTACCGTTGTGATATTGACATGCGTACTTGATGTATTAATTTTGTTTATTTTTTTTTTCTAAAACCCAATGAGATGAGATGAACTCTAAACGAAAAATATTAAATCTAATGAAGCGTGTTAAGATTACGACGTAATGCAGAATCTATGATAACAATAGTGAGACAATTTAATCTGAATCTAACTGAAGTAGTGGGTAGTGTCAAAACTAAAGCATCATCATTTATTAAAACTTTATTCTAAAATGATGAAACATTACTAAAGTTGAATTCAATTATACTTACCACCTATAACCTCACATTGCACACTACATAAGAAGACATGAATGAAAACCCATATAAGCAAAAGAATCCAAGTTTCAAAAGAATGATAAAGATCTTGTTGATGTCCAAATAAAAATCTTGGAAACAAAACCCTAGGATTCTCCAAAGGTACAAGATTCCAGCAGCTGCAGAGTGTGTAGGGTCGTATCATTAAGGACGAAAGCAAGAGGCAAATGGGGACCAATAGGAAGAAGAAGAAAGTACCTACCGACAGTGTAACAAGGACAACAATGTAAACCCAACCTCAATCCTCATCCACTACATGGTATACTATGCTCTTTCATCATAAACCTAAATAAAAAACACATACGTGTATCAATTAGAGTCTCATGTCTAACCGGTATATATAGCAACTAGATGACATGCTTGGATAGCAAATACAATCAATGATTAATGGGTGTGTGTATATAACTATATATAGTAGATTCATGGTATGAATTCTGGTTGAAACGAGTTGTGATCTCATAAGTCATTGTCTGAAGAAGCTTAACTTATAAAGTAGTTTATAACTTAAGGTTGGTTGAAGTAATTGGTAAAACGAGTTATGGTCTCAGAGTAAACGAAGTTCACTTCTCACTGGAGATGCTGCATTGAGGAGATTAATACAAGAAATAACTGAAACTCGGATTATAAAGATTGAAACTGAGATAAGACAACATTGGCAATTTTCGAATATTTGTGATGAGATTCACAATGGTTACAATTTATGGACAAAATTGACGATTGTTTCGCCTAAAAAATCTTTACATCTTAAGTTTATAATTTAAATTGGTTGGAGTAATTGGTAAAACGAGTAGTCATCTCAAGACGAACGGAGTTCAATTCTTATAGAGATGTCGCATTGGGGAGATAAATATAAGAAAATAATTGAAACTCAGATTAAAGACGGAAAAACCATGATAAGATCATGCTGTTTATAGCAGTGTTATCAGGACCGGACCGGAGGTTGAACCGGCCAGGCCACCAGTTCCCGGTTCGAGCTCTGTCCGACCGGTTCTAGTGGAACGTCAAAAAATTTCAATTAAATCACAGAAAACACAATATAGATTCATATGGTGAGTTTCAAACACAATAAACATAACATCACATGAAAACAACCCGGTTGATATTTTTTTTGTTACAGAGTCCCAACCTGCGAACCGGTCGGTCCGCTAAGAACCGGACGATTCGCCAAAAACCGGATTTTTTAATCGGGGCCGTTTACTAAATCGAGGTCGCTTACATCATCCGTTTTTGTTCGAACCGGACCGTTGCAGGCACCGATTCCGATTCGAACCTGGTCGGACCACCGTCCGGTCCAGTTCAACTGGCACTATAATATTATTGTTGAGAATAAAATGAGCTCCTTATTAACTAACTTTTGTATAACAATCTTAACTATATACTACAAGAAAAATAATTTATTGTGACGTTAAAATTGACTTTTCGCAATACTTAATTTAGTTATGAAGCTAACGACACGACTCAATATGTCGTTTCTGATTTTTATTTTTTAATCTAAAAAAGAAGAAAGTCTTCATATAGCCGCACCCAAACCCATACATATTCAACGTTGTTCATATGGTGATCATTGGATGATCTTATCCAAGATTGTGAGCTAGTAAAAGATAAGGGGCGTGGCTTTTCCACACTGTACATTCATCCGGACAATAATGGGTAACAATACAAAACCACATAAAAAAGACAGAAAAAATGTTCCGTTAAAATAAAGTTGTCTGCTTCTTCTCTCTTAATTTGCTTGCACACATATTTCAAAGGACGATGATGACCCAACAATGGCTGTGGTTTCGACACGTCACAAATGCTCAATTATTCACTATAACCAAATATCTACCATTTGTTTACCATTAAAAATATCTACCATTCACCAAAAAATATCTAGCATTGTTTTTGTTTTGTTTTGTTTTTTTTTTATTTATTTATCTAGCATTGTTTTATAAACGTGAAGTAAGAATTACATTATTAAATAGTTTCTTAATTAGTAAAAATACTTTCTCAAATATCAAAACTAATCAAGTCTTTAAAATTTGGTGTATCGTTATTAGAATTTAATTATGATATGTGGAAAAATATAAATTTATTTTTATTAGCTTCAAATATAGTTGATAAACGACATATTTGGTTGGTGGTTAGACAAAATGTTCAATTAACCTATTTTTGAAATATGCTTAATGCAATTAAAATATGCTATTATGTTAATAAATTAATTCTACAACATAAACAAATGATACTTTAAAAAAAAAAATTGATGTAAAACTTACGTATATACAGTTTCCAATTTCCATACATACACATGATACTTGGATGTGGTTATCGAAAATGTATAGAGAAAGAACAAAGCACATTAATTTGCCCATGTGAGCTAGATCATACAAGTCCAACATCTCCAATAAACGTTCGACACATCATTACATCGAGGCTTTACATTTTATATAATATATAAATAATAATAATGTATAACTTTGTCAATACATATAAATCTAACATAGATATGGGGTTATCCTTATAGATGTGTGGACTGACATTTCAATAGTCGACGATCACATAAAAAAATTATCTTAACACTTAATAAAATTGAGTTTTAATTAAATTAACAACCCAAATCTCGTAAAAAAAAATTCCCCAAGATGATATATATACATATATATGTTAATTATTAGGTTAATATGAATCAATTTTAACTTGGGGAAGTGTTATCAGAGCTGGACCGGATGTCGAACAGAGCAGGCCACCGGTTTGGTTCGACCGATTCAACCCGTTTGAATTTGGTCTGACTGATTTTAATGTAATGTCAATAATTTTTAATAAATTATAGAAAATATTATATAGATTCATACGACGAGTTTTCAACTCAATAAACTTCAATAAAATTACATAAATAAAACCCGATTGATATTCTTTTTTGTTGCGGAGTCTGATTCGGATTCGCTTACATCCTCCGATTCTACTCAAACTGAACAGTTGAATATACTGGTTCCGATTAGAACCAGATCGGACCGCCGGTCCAGTCTGGTTCTGATAACACTGATTTGGGATTCTTATTTAATTATATATATATATATATATATATATATATATATGATGGAACATAAAATAACATACATTGGCAGTGGAATAAGAGCTTCATTGATAATAATAGTCACTCACTTCCCACTTACACAAGGAACTACACAGTCCCTTTCTCCCTTAAATCTCACCATGATTTTTTGCATCAATCACGGGGATTCCCTAACATCTCTTGAACGAGGAAAAAGTAAAAAAGATGACGTGGCTCTCTTAGCCTACAATTCATATTTACAACCCATTGTGGCTCAAGAGGTCAGGGTGCAAGTCCCGGCTCGGGTCTTGTCAAGCATCGACCACATCACCTGAACATCCTCGTACCCACACGCCATGACCTCGCCTTGTAGATCCATCACCGTCACCCTGTTATCGTGTTCTGTAAAACGAGGCACGAAAATAGATTAGTACAATCGTCGTCTTAGATCAAGTTAGCTAATTTATCACGAGATATGGTCCATACCGTAAAAGATATGGACCGAGTTTACATTACATTATGTATTAATCCGACTTTAAACTTTTGATTATGTTGTATTTAATGATAATATGGTATATTGTATTCAACCAATCAGGCTTTATAAAAAGTTGGGTTAATGATTTTTTCTGGGTTATGGATACATAACCCAGAAAAGATCATTGTCCCGATTTTATGATTTGTTGAATATAATATACCATATTATCATTAAATACAAACTTCTAGACATATATGAACCATAAGAGATCATTAACTCGACTTTCTATAAAATGTAATTTGGCTTAAACCGTTGTACCATATTATCATTAAACACAAAACTTCTAGATATACATAACCCAGAAAAGATCATTAACCCGACTTTCTATAAACTCTGATTGGCTGAGTTTGTTATGCTATATTATTAATAAATACAAACTTCTAGACTTACATAACCCGACTTTGTATAAACTCTGATTGGCTAAGTTCGTTGTGCCATATTATTATTAAATACAAACTTCTAGACATATCATTAATCTGATTTTCTATAAAATGTGATTGGCTGAATCCGCTGTATCATATTGTCATTAAACACAAACTTCTATACATAACCCAAAAGAAATCATTAATCCGATTTTCTATAAATTGTGATTGACTGAATCCGCTACATCATATTATCATTAAACACAAACTACTAAACCTCTAAATATATATATAAGCTATAATAGATCATTACCCTACTTTCTATAAATTGTGATTAGTTGAATCCGCTATATCATATTAATATTCCGCACAAACTTTTAGAAATACATAACCCATAATAAAACATTAACCCGACTTTCTATAAACTATGATTGGCTAAAATCGCTATACCATATTATCATTAAACACAAACTTCTAGACATACATAATCCATAAGAGATTAACCCAAATTAATAAATCATTAACCCGACTTTCTTAAAGTGTGATTGGCTAAATCCGCTATACCATATTATGATTAAACACAAACTTCTAGACTTACATAACCCAGATTAAATCATTAACCCGACTTTCTATAAACTTTGATTGGCTAAATCTGCTGTACCATATTATCATTAACCACAAACTTTTATGCATACACAACCCATAAGAGATTAACCCAACTTAATTAACGTTTAAACTATATATTATGGAGATTCATAAGTGTTTATAAAGATGAAAGTACCAGAAGAATGGCCATGGGACGATGACTTCTTGTCTTGTTGATCTCTGGGAGACTGCTGCTGACTAAACAACTTCTTGAACGGAGTGGCGATTGTTTTCTTCCACGACGCCATTGTTATTGAGCTTTGAAAGCTTTCTCTCTCTAACTAATATATATTTGGTCTTTCTTTTCAATATCCTCCACAGAGTTCCTGAAAACACTGAAGCTCTGCAACTTGTATATATACACGCTTTGGAGAGGAGAGAGAAAGTGAGGCAAGATCCGAGAGATGAGGTTTAGAGAGAGAAAGTGAAGGCACATGGCGATGGAATACACCAGTGACCCTACACGTGAACCCTCCCTTTCTTGTGCGTTGCCTTTTGAATGTAACGTTTCGTCCAACTAATTTAGGGTTATTGAGTTTGTGTTAAGGGAGAAGCGGTTTATTATCCATTGGTTTCTACGGTCGTTCGAGCATTTGAATTTTTAATATTCGGAGACGGGCCAATTATGCCTTCGTATTATACTCGGAGTCGGTTTAATTATTTGATATATCGTCATTAGGACAATAATGCGCGCGCATAGCGCGGGCTGATACCTAGTTGGTTTTTATGGATGGAGATGGATTGATTTGGAGTCAAGGACGAGTTAATTATGATAATTAACTGGGTGATGTGTAGTAATTCACTACAAGAAAATTCACTTATTGAAATTTTAGAAAATGATTTCTCTGAAGTATACAGATTAAACTATGCATTCATTTTATTAACTTAAAGTTTTAGGATAATTAGTCTAACGTTTAGTCTGAACTTTCATATCGTATCAGAGCGCGTAGGTTTAAATATCCGGAATACCGAGTTTAAACTCTTATTTAATTAAAGTTTCATATACAAGGTCTTCAAAATGTTTCAACCAACACGTAAGGAGAAACGTTGAAGTACAAAGATTAAGCAATTCATTCACATATTACCTTAAGGTTTTATGACTATTGATTTAATGGTTAATTAGTCTGTACTTTCACAGCGTAAATGCGTCATCATTAAGTTAACGATGTTTATATTTACACAAATATATATCATTTTTTTTACTTTCGATGCAAAAAATACTATAAAGCTTACAGCAAGCGAAGTAAAACTTTTAAAGGAGCCGATGTTTAAGGGACCATTGATATTTTTAAATACTAATGAATGATGATATGTAGTGGCTTCTAGTACGTTTTAAACCTCAATAATTTTCAATTTTGTCACATGATGAAAAAAAATTGATTTTGGGTCTGAAAATAAATTCAGAATTATATTATCGATTTCTTCTTTTATTATTATTTAATATATATTTTTTTGGGAAAAATATTATATTTATGATGATTGTTAATTTGATCTCTTTAGAACAAATAGCTAATTACCTATTATCAAAACATAATATCTAAAATTATTCTATTATATGTCATTGATCTTTCCATTAGCTACTATAAACTTGTTTTGGCCTCTATTGTAATTCCAAAATAACTTTACACATTTGTCCTCTATGTAGACGCTATATTAATGACATGTTCAACAAGGATGATAAATTAATGAGTATTAATGATCAATATGGGTCCATCAAGGTAGCATTGTTCGAATTCTAAAAACAGATTTTTCTTTTATAATCTATCTATATATTATATAAATCAATAGGAAAGATAGTGGTTAAATCTTACGATGCCACGTCAGCGTTTTCGAGCTCATATTGCGTGCCACCTCACCTATTTTCTATTGGGCTAGCATGCGTTTAGTAATGGGCCTATATTAATGATGAATTTAATTTTAAGATGACCCAACATTTTAAAAAACCATTATCATAGTCTATGATGTATTATTTTGATGCACATATTATTTATTTATTAGTTTGTAAATGTAACTCAAATCATAATAATAATATTATTATCTATATATTATATAAATCAATAGGAAAGATAGTGGTTAAATCTTACGATGCCACGTCAGCGTTTTCGAGCTCATATTGCGTGCCACCTCACCTATTTTCTATTGGGCTAGCATGCGTTTAGTAATGGGCCTATATTAATGATGAATTTAATTTTAAGATGACCCAACATTTTAAAAAACCATTATCATAGTCTATGATGTATTATTTTGATGCACATATTATTTATTTATTAGTTTGTAAATGTAACTCAAATCATAATAATAATATTATTACTACATAGGATACATATATCATTATATATTATAATTATGCATTTTGTCTTAATAGATAAACAAAGTCCAAGTCTATTTTTGCATTTTTTCTAAACCTAAATTAAAAAATTGTACTACAGTTTTGAATGCAATTTTTCTTTTTATTATGTTATTATTATTATTATAGTCTAACCGCATGAATTCTCTTCAAAATTGAGTATTTGATTCATTTTCTCGGTGTGTATTAGATTCGGGATCCATACTTTTTATAAAATGACATCAGCTAATAGTAGGTAAACTCAGCATTTTTGGTGCAATCAGTTAGCTAATTGATCAAAATTCTAAATTGAATGAGTTGTTTCCAAATAATTATATGCCAGTTGGTAGTAAAATGAATTATCACCAAATCATAAGGTTCGACTTTATATAATTTTATCCAAATAGACACAGCCAAATAGACACAAAGTTAAAAACCCTGATGTTAATTTATGTTCAAGTACACTCCTAACAAATCCTGTATGATTGAGTGTGAATCTAATGATTTTTGCAATTTCATAATCTAATGATATTGTCTTTATGATGAAATTTTTTAAGTTTGAGAATACCTCATTCTCTTAGTTGTGTGATCAATATGTTTTATTCAGACTAAAAGTTTTATATTCCGTTGATTATAGTTTTATTAAGTTAATTGCAAGTTCACAAAAAAAAAGGCCCACTATTATGTTTTGTTTTATACATATTAATCCATTGTTTTTGCAGTTCTATGGTAACAAAATGTTTAAGCTCCTGAGTTTTCCTTATATTTTAAGATACTGAATTAATGAAATATTATTACATGTTAAAAAATTCCAGTTTAGCAATTCGCCCTGCGTGTAGCGCAGGGTCAGCACCTAGTATTTATATAAGATTAGCTTCTACAATTTCAGGTTAAAAACGTTAAAGTTAAAATCCTCTTTAAGAGTTCGTTATTCAAATAGCCAACTCACTTATCTTAAATACTAAAATGTAAACTTATTTTTAAAAAAATTACCAAAATGTCAATCGGGGCTTTTTGAAAAAGCGGCAGTGAATGTTTGCCGCTCTTTCAAAGAGCGGGGAATGAACAGTGCTTGCTAGATATGACAACATGTTCATCCGACGCTCTTTGAAAGAGCAGCAAACCTTCACCGTCGCTTTTTCAAAGAGCCCCGGCAGACATTTTAATACTTTTTTTTATAATTAATTTACATTTTAGTATTTGGTATATGTGAGATGACTATTTGGGTAACAGATTCCTCTTTAAGATGACTTCTCTAGTGAGATTCGAACTCGGTTAGTCCATAAGAACACAACGTATTTACTAGTTAGTCCAACTAACCAGGAAGTGAGTCTAGTGACTATATTATGGGTGGATCTCTAGCTATAATGCATGGAAAAAGAAAATCTAACAAGATTTGATTATTAACAAATTATATTCATGCAAGACTTATATATATGCCACCCACTAATGTAATTAATTACCATAAACTACTGGACCCCTCTTAGTTTGATTAATTCATTAAATTAAATAATTGTATGAAGTCATTTCACAATGTGTCAATTTCAACCCTTTTTTGTTTTAGCTAGCTAGTAATAATTCCAAATCAAAGTGTCCAACTTTGAACAATGACAGTACTATTTGGGTGGCTGATGCTTATTTGGTTCCCACTGGCATGTGAGGAACACATGCTTTTTAAACAACCTTGGCCACCGCCAAAATTCTGTGTGGAGTTGTTAAACCATCAAATGAGTGTTTTAAATGCATATTTAAATAATTGTTTAATAGATGTTAGGTAAAAAAAAATAATTAATTGTTGTGTTATTTGATTGTAGTGATTAATATACTACAGATATTTAGTTTGAGTGTACTAGAGAGTAGACTGGTCTTTTGAAGTGTGGAATAACTTAAAAGGATGTTATTAGAAATGGTTAATATATAAACTATATGAAGTTTCACAAATGTTGAAATTTGGTGTCTGAAATTTGAGATGTTAAAATTGATAGTTTCAAGTTTCATTTTGTTAAAATTTGGTGTCTCCACGCGTATTTTCCTATCATTTCAATCATTTTCATCAACTCACTCACCTACTCATAATCCATTACTGTTTACTTTTCACAAATTCGCCAAATTTCCCTCAAAACTTGAACATTAAAAAGAAAAGGTTTCCAATAGAGTGTTGTAGAGCAATTTACAGTGACAACAGAGCCGGATTTACTTGCGTGGATGTGACCAGTTTCTTAGGTGACGATCCCGACAAGGTGACGAGAAGAGAGCGTGCATGGGAGGTCGAATTTGACAGTCGGGATTGGTTTCTCTAATTAAAGTAACCACACCGAGACACCAAATTTCAACAAAAATGAAACCTGAGACACTCCATTTTAACATGAGACACCAAATTTTAACATTTGTGAAAGTTCAGACAGTGTATACGTTATTAACCCTCTTAGTAATAATAGAAATTAGTTAGTATTAGTTAGAAATTGTTGATAATGCTTGGTATATAAGCAACTTTGTAAACACGTTGAGATAATCAATATAGAATGCGAGTTAGGGAGAGCTTCCACTCTCTGCTTACTCATTTATGATTCATTCTCAATTTCACATTTTTCATGGTATTAGAGTTGAGACTTGAGATTGCTTCTTCTTACGCTCGATTGAGTATTGATGATAATAGATAACTTGATTGTTGTTTTCATTTAGCACTAATTACTAATTTCGGAAATTTGGGAGGCAATGCATGCGTTACAAAGATATAGAAGGTCATGAATATTGTCAGTGGCTAGAGATAAGCTGCCACTTTGCCATCACTTCCTTAATTTTGCATGGTGGATTGATGTTAAGGCTGGCAATTCGTGCTATCGTGTATGTCAGTGATCGTGTCGTGCTAAACTTACTGACATGCACGATACGCTTATCGTGCCACATTTTGCAAACACGAATACGGAACAGATATATTCGCGCGTGTTCGTGTCGTGTTATCGTGTTGCGAAGGATATTCAGTTGTACATCTATACACAAGATCTTTGAGTAAAAATCAAAATAATGAACTTCATATATAAAAAAATCATGAATTAATATGTCAATATGCATACGTTAGTAATATATAGTTTACAAACACTAAATTAAACCATTAATTTGAAGTAATAGAAAAGATTTGCTCAAAAAATACTTAAGATTTAGTCTTATTAGCACAAATCTATCGTGCGTGTCGTGTTATGATACACCCAAACACAAACACGACACGAAAGTTATATCGTGTTAATCGTGTTCGTGCTATTATGTTTTCGTTCTGCCATATACTAGCACGAACACGATTTTTTCGTGCGTAGTCGTGTCGTGACATCATGCCGTGTCACAAATTTCAGTTCTATTTAGGTGGCTGGTCTTTTCTTCAATTCCAAGGGCATGTGATGAATGCCTATATATGCTTTTAGACCACCGCCAATTCCTATTTGAATCATATATATATACTCTCAAAATTATCATCAGTCAACTACATTTATAAAACGGGTTATCATTAGTCAAAGAAATTTAATATTAATATTCTTTTTTGGACAAGAAAATTTGATATTAATATACTTGAGCATTTTATCTTTTATTTTAATTAGAGGTTGTAAGTTTAAATCTCGGACTAATAGTCTAATATTTGTAGATTGTTGTTACATTGTGAATATGAATTATTTTAACTTTGATACGAGCATATTATGAATATTGTCAACTTGATAAAATGCCGTATGATATAGGTAATTTTTAGAAAACCAAATAAAAAATTACTAAATAAATAAATATGGTAAATATATAGTGTAGTATAATATTATAATCATAATGTCTGTGTGTGAACGAAATCATGCGCTCAACCCAAGAAACGAAAAGGAAAATAATAAATAATAAAAAAAGAAGCGCTTGCGATAATGTCGGTGTATGTTCATAATTCATGATTGGGTTAGTAAATAATAAATTGGCAATTTTTTTTTTATATACTTTACTTCCGTACTACCCAAACTTATTATTAATACGACCATGTTCTCTTTGTGTAAATGTATGGAAAATTGTTATTTCTCTATTAGTATTTTCAAATTTTTGATATTTATCACTGTCTTGGTTTTTCATCTTCGAATGTGTCTCAAATTTTATCATTGCACGATCGTACTAATTTCTGTTCAAATGTAATGGTAGTGATTTAAACACATGCAAAATGTGGCGAATTGGTAAGGCAAAATAGCGTCAGGTTAGATTTTGGAGATCTTGCTTCAAACACGACTTTCAAAGCAGTACTTGTACAAGGGATAGATGGGATATGATGCATCAGATTAAGATTCTAGAATACGTAAAAAATCGTTAATTTAAAGAATGCCGAGAAATTGACGTATGATTGAAGAAAAATCTCGATTTTCTCGTTAATCAACCAATAATGAATGTAAACGATGACTACCAGAGTTTAAATACCGAATACAAAAATCCTAACTCTAGGACAAATCTGAAATTAACAACTAAGTCTAAACAAAAACCGATAAACTGTAAAAAAGACATAAATAAACTTAAATTGCCAAATTGACCCTCTAAACGAAGGTTTTTGGCCGAAAAATAGACTATTACTCAGACCGATATTTCCGCATGAAAAAATCTATTTGCTAACCGACATTTGAAAGTTTGGAACCGAAAATCACAGAATTAGTCAATTCCGCATGTATCAGGATAGATCTAGCCTACCGATTACATCCAGCTAATCTTCCATTCTCAATGTTGGAAACTTGATTATATATATAATATAAGAGTGTACCGAATATCTCTACCCACATGTTTAAACTTATAAAACAGTTGGTTAATCGTCGTTTTATTCTTAACAAAGTATTAGAATGCGCATGTTTAATTTTAGAGATGTCATTTAAAAAAAAGGGTTATTTCCTATTATATAGAGTTAGAATCCATTATGTTTAGATCTAGATGAAGTTAATGCCGATATAGTCAAGCTGAAAACTCATAATATCAACTTAAGTGATGTTAAAACCGATACTTTACTCGTAAGTTCAACCGAAAAAGGTAAAAATGCCCGAAATAAGATACATAATCACTTTGTTATTATATGACTAATTAACTTTCACTTATATACTTTGTGTTAAAAAGAATTGAAGTTAAATGCAGCTTCTTACATAAACATGTGCAAACTGCTATTCATCCCCCTTATCTACGTTTTCACATTTACCACATTTTTAAATTTCAAGCGGAGACAAAGTCCTGACAACTTATCAGAGTAAATGATTATCATTAAATAATTAATTGATAATTTCAGAGAATAATTCCATATTAAAAGATTTTTTTAGTAGTTTAACTTTAAATATTTTCTCTTCAGTTTGGTCGGTCGTTTTCTAGCATGGCTATTGGCTAATCGTGAGTCGTGGAATTGTCATGCCTTAATTTATTTTTCATTTTTGCATTTGAAATAATTTCTTTATGATGCCATTCTAAATATATTTAGAAAATGAGTTGATAATATATTTTTTCTTACGTAATGTTTTAAATGATAGTTTCTAGAATAATCTACCATTGTACAAAATCAATTTTTTTAGAGGGTGAATAATTTGTTAATAATAATTGAATATTTTGTCTGTAATAACTTATTGATTGGGACTAATACAAATCAACAATTTGTTAGTTCTGTCCAACTATTCGGTTAACTCTATAAGGAAGCATATATATGCATTCCACTTTACACTTAATTTGTGTATTTATGACTAACTTTTTAATATTTTTTTTGCCAAATAACTTTTTAATGTGTTTAAATAAAAACTTGCAAGCCGAATTGAAATATAGAAAAAATAGCTAATTGAAATCTATAAACAGTTTAAGGTTTTCCTAATAATGGAATTTGATGTTTGGAGTTTAAAATATTATAATGGACAGTCTCATGTTTCATTTTCGTTGAAAATTGGTGTTTCTAGCGCGTATTTTTCTCTCCATTCATTTATTTTCATCAACCCCTTGATTCATTCATAATCCATCGCTCTTTACTTTTCACAAAATCGCCAAATTTTCTCGAAAACTTGAACTCCCCAAAGAAAAAGTTTCCAACAAAGTGGTGTGGAGCAATTTATAGTGACAACGGAGCGGGATTTACTTGCGTGGATGTGGCCAGCTTCTTAGGTGACGAGAAGAGAGCATGCATGGGAGGTCGAATTCGACAGTCGGTTTCGTCAGATTGACTTCTCTAAAGTAATCATACCGAGACTAAATTTTAATAAAAATGGTGACACTCCATTTTAGTCGGACACCAAATTTCAATATCGGTAAAACTTCGGACGGTTTATGGATTTTTAACCCTAAGAAATAACACAACTCTTTAGAAAAAAAATTAGGTAACTCTTTTTTCTCTTATAAACTAAGAAACCCAACTAATTTCCACATATAGATAATTTAATCTTCTTGGGCTAATACATTTTGCCTGAAAATAATCCCACTTGCTGTTTCAGTTGATTGTTGTGGAAATCCACATTAAAAGAGCATCCTAGTCTTGGATACTGGAAACAACATTGGAACCCTGGTATCTCCTTATTACAATAATATTAATGTTATTAATTATACACATCTAACTATATTCTCAAACGATGCACAAGTTGACAATATGATACAAATCATAATTTCACATGCAACTTACAATTTATATTATATCTTCTGTTTCTGATGTCTTGAACTTTTGATCCTGTTTCTTAGAGCTTTTTAATTTAAATGAGTTTTTTGTATGTATGGTTCCTTAATTTATAGGGTTAATTAAGAAACTATAAACTGTCGGAAGTTTTACTAATGTTAAAATTTGGTGTATGACGTTAAAACGGAGTGTCACAGACTTTATTTTTGTTAAATTTTTGTGTCTCGATGTGATTGCTTTAGAGAAGTCAATCTTGAAACCGACTGTCAAATTCGACCTCCCATGCACGCTCCCTTCTTGTCACCTTGTCGGGACCGTCATCTAAAAAGTTGACCACATCCGCGCGTGTAAATCTCGCTCCGTTGTCGCTGGAAAGTACTCCACACCACTCTATTGAAAACATTTTCTTTTGGATGTTCAAGTTTTGAGGGAAATTTGACAACTTTCTGAATAGTAAATAGTGATTGATTATAAGTGGTGAGTGAGTTTATGAAAATGAATGAAGGAGGAGGAAAATACGTGAATAGACACAAATTTCAATAAAAATGACTAGAACTGTTAATTTTAACATTTCAAACTTCAAACACAAGATTTCAACATTTGGTAAACTTTTGACCGTTTATATGTTTTTAACCCTAATTTATATATATTAACTTGCTTGCTATGGTATTAATGTTAAAATGAGATTCACGTTATAATCAACTATATTATCTAATAAAATTGAATTTTTTGAGTAAACATATTTAAGCTAAACCTAATTTTAAATGACTCGATAGACAAATGTATCTAAGGTCTACGGGGTACTGTTTTAGCCAGGTTGGAAATGCGCTTATGTGGCGCCTAAGGTATGAATATTCCTACGTCAAGGTTATACTTTAGAAAAATAAGTAAATGAGCATGTGCATAGGGTTTATTTTAAATGAGATAATATAAAATATACCAATAATTGCTCATATCGTAGCTCAGTACAACAAGGATATTCTTTTGGCTAAATGATTCATTTTCGTACTTCTATATCTTTCTATCTATATATATATATATATATAGGGGAAGAACTATATTAATCATGTATATAAAATAAAACTAATAAAAAAGCATATATAAAATAATGGGACTGGTCGAAAATAATAATTTTAAGCACGTTACTGTAAATATTTGAACTTTTTCGTAGATTAGTAATGATAAAAAGTAGGGTGAAACAAAAGTTCGGTAAGTCCGAAAAATCGGTAAAAACTAAACCGGTCCGGATCGAAAAAGCGAATTCAAAATATCCAGTTAGATTTTTGGTTGGATTTTTTTTACTCTACTACGATTTTTCGGTCCGGATTAAATTTTGAGCTTTGAGGACCGTGGAACCGAACCGACCGTTATACTAATTAAATATATACAATATATATTATATTAGTTGATATTAATTAATATAATTTATTAATTAGGTTAATAAAAATTGTAAAAGATACACTTATTAAGATTGTTTTTTCCTACTTTTATTTTATAATCGATTTAATTATATAAATGGACGTAATTTATCATTTTGGTTTGTTATAGATATGAAAATAATGAGAATTTTAAATGGTAATTGCTAATTTTGGATTTTCGGTTCAAACCGAACCGAAAAAACCATACTACCAATGGACGATTTATTTTTTTCTCACACGTTTTTTTGGTCAGGTTTTTTTAGTAAAAAAACCGAACCGGAAATATAAGTACTGATCAAACATGCAAAAAACCGGTTCGACCGATTCGGTTTTACTCCTATATAAAACTATATTCGAATACCAACTAGAAGTCAATGGAATTATAAATAAAATTTCATAGAAAACGAATAATAATAAAAGAAAACTAAAATAATAAATTAAACACTAAAGAAAATTGTTCAATTAATGTCATTTGATGTGTCCCATTGATGAAAATGATTAGATGCTCTCAAACCCAATAGCCTTTACGTGCCTAAGAATGTGGGTCTTTGTCCCACGATATAGGGTACCCTACAAAGCTCCCTTTGTCGGAGGCACTCTATAAGTGACTTTGTCTCTCAACTTTGATTTGATTATGACAATACATTGGGTTACTTAATGCTCAAATGGAAGTTATAGTTGGTTTAATTGCAAGCTTTAGACAAGCCTTAATCTTAGTTAAGCTGGTTAATTAATTTTTAAGTAGGGTTGACCAATTTCATTCGTGCAAATTTATTGCCCATATATAAAGTCAACTTTTAGATAAAAATAGGTTCAAAATGAACGTTAGTTGGTATTTTTTTTCATGTAATTCTATTTAATGAACGTTAATTTATGATGAAAATTGAACACACGTCGAGTAGGTATATAAAATAGATATACTAGATTGCCAACATAGTAAAGTATAAATACAAGAACAATATAAAGTACGTAATTCATTAGGAGGGCAACATATCCGTAGTATACTTGTTTCAAACTTAAACTAATCTCCACCTACACAGCACGTAAGGTGTAAAATGTTGGTCATGAATATTTTTCAATTCTCATATTCACTAGCGGAATTGAACATCTGATGTTTAGTCAAAGGATGAAGCACCGCACAATATTACATGGTTATATATATATATGACAAATATGTTGCTCCATTTTCAGAGTTTAGAGTTAATATTTTGTTTTGGGCTTTGCAGTTGCAAACTCAACACTAACTCTGGTTTTCAATGATTTGATTCCGGAGCCCACATGAAATTTAAATGCTTCATTAATGAGCCCATTATTGGCCCAAAAGTTATGACCCATTAATAAATGGACTCGTCAGTCGTCACTCAAAACCCCAAATGTAATGCAATTATTATTATTATTATTTTTTAATGAAAGCCACCCACATAATATTAGTGCAGACATCATTACATCATATTGTATACTAAATTTTAATAATTATCATAAATTTCTAACCATTTGTACCATTTAAAATATTTTGATATAAAAAATCATTTTGATAAAAAAAAATGGCAGCACCAGTCTAATGTTTACATAGTTAAATTACGGAATATGGACCGGTTACGAACCGGTTCTAGCTTGGAACTATAAAAAAAACGGTCTGGTTTGATCCATAACCAGTCCATATTGTTTTCCAATATAGATTTACACTAAATTTTTTAAATGTTTAATAAAAAACAAAAACCAAACCGGTCCCAGTATGGTCCAGCCAAAAACCAATTTTTTAACAAGTATACTACCGATTCTTAATCTAGTTCTCCCCTAACAGAACTTGTTTGCTGGAACCGGTTTAGATTGGACCGATTCCAATCAATCCGATTCCGGACCAGTTCCAGTCCGGTTCGACCAGACCGGGTTATTTTTTTCCCATCCCTAATTGGAAGTTTAATACATTCTCTCACGTGATTTAATTCTGCATTTAAGTTCTTTTGAAAAATAATTTTATTAATTAACACTTCCAAATTATTATTTTAAATATAATTGTTTTTCAGTTAATATTTATTTTAGGGTTCGCGGAATCAATGTATTTAATTCAACCCCAGACTTCTCTGTATAGCGCGAACGACCCGCAAAGTCGCCGTCAGGTGCGGCAAATGGCCCTCCGTATTGATCATCTCCAACTTCGCCGGCCCTCCGAGGTGGCTCTGCATGTATGCCGCCACAGACGCCGGCACCGCCATATCCCTCGCCGTCTGAATTATATAGCACGGCGTTTTCACACTGCCCAGCACGCCTCTCATGTCGATCTCGAACGCCATCTTCGCCGTGAATAGAGATATGTCCGGCCGCATGTTGAACAGTGTCCGGCTGAACTCCCGCACCGCCTCCGGCACGTCAGCTCCGACCGCCAGCGGGGCGAAGCCGTTGACCCATGCCACGTAGTTTGACTCCATTGCGGCGAACACCACGTCCATCACCTCACGGTCGAATCCGCCGTGGTAATCGCCATCATTCTGGAATCTGAACGAAACAATTAGAAATAAGATGTACGCCTTAACCAATCATTATCAGCGACCTTTGGTATACACAATTTGTGAACATCGGTTTATACCGAACTCCTTAGTTGGTCATGAGATATTTTTCAATATGTTTTTTTCTTAAATGTCACGACTAAAACTCGAATCATTGACTCTGATACGATTTGTTAGGAATAAATCATACGCCTTAACCAACCACCACATAAACTCAAACTACTGAAATAATACATTTGACATACTCTTATCCATACTCTAAGAATTTTGTTAATTAACGTTATGTTATTTTATTTTATTTTCAAAAATATCAAAGTTCTCAATTTTTTTAATATTTTCAAAAATTAAAGGAAATATTATGTTCTTGACAATAAATTATTGTATATTTTTTGAAATTGTCAAATGGGGTAATATTATGCGAATATATTTGAGAACTTTAAAGAGTTTTATTTGAATGAAAAAAAAAGTGGTAATACCAACATTTACATAGAATTGTAAGAGCATCCATAATAGTTTTACGTAATTTTTATTCTTTAAAGTTGTCACGTATATAGACATTTTCTATAATACTTAAATTTACAACATACATTAAATAATATTTACTCTCTATTAATTTTACTTAATTATATCCCTTAAATATATTTTATTATTAAAAGTTTTCAACAAACAACTATACACTACAAGAAAACAGGGTATCACCAACAGATTTGTTTCCAACAAACCAAATCTGTTGGAAATTTCCAACGGATTTCCAACGAATTCAATAAACAGCAATTTCATTAATTTTCAACAGATTTTCCAACGGCCACCAACGGATATTTCCAACGGCCACTTATTTGTTGGAAATCTGTTTTAATATTCGGATTACCAACCCTTTTTCCAACCAATCTATAGACGTTGGAATAGTAAGGTTAAATTAAATATTTTTTAAACTAAAAGATTCGTTTTACTAACTTTTTTTTTTGCAAGAGTAAGGTGTAATATATAATGTTTACCTTTTTTAAAATTATTTTTTAAAAATCATTTAGGAAAATGCACTACCAATTTCAGAAAATAATAATAATTTGATGCACATTTCGACAAGTGAAATAAAATCTACATTAATTCTAGAAATAAGTTCAAAGCTTCTCAATCGGGTTTAGTAATAATTAGTTGAGCGTATATATATAAACCTAATTTTAGGTAAGCGATTCCTGGCGTACGTGATAGATAATTTTTCATATGTACGTTATTAATAAATAAAAAATCTATATAAAAAATTCTTCTAATCTCATAATGTGAGGGTGTTGATTATAACGTTTGTGAGAAAAGTGAAAAAAAAAAAAATTAGTGTAGCCTTATAGCTTCGAACTCGGGATTGTTGACTAATACTTTAATCTTCTAAAAACTCTACTAGATTAGCACCAATCAACTTTAATTTGAACTCAAAGTTATATTATATATATATATATATATATATACATAAAGAACAAGCTGTTAATCACTAAACACAGCTGTATCCCACAGAATATATATATATTACATAAATCAAATTCAAAACCTAGTATCCGCGGAATTCAGTCAAAACCCCAAAATATATCTTCTCCGTCTCTAAGCTGTAGTCTCTGCTGTCTGCTCTCAGTCAATCTCTCCAACCACGCTGCGTCTCCACCCTCAAACCACGCTGCGTCTCTACTCTCAAACCACGCTGCGTCTCTGCTCTCAATCCAACCACATTGCTTCTCGGGATCTACTCGTTATAGGTTTAGTCCCCTTTCGAAGGTTCTTGCTCACTACTCTGTCGTACTCATCTCTCTAGACCTAATTAGAGTTCTAGGGTTTCAAATCTAAACTGTTAGTGTTATTTAGCTTACTTTCCGTCCCTTTAGTTCTTAATTAGAGTTTTAGGATGTTGATTGTCGCATTTGTACCAAATTGAGGTGAAATCTAAGTTCAATTAGTATCGAATACTACATGCAAACATCATATTTTGATATGTTATCAACTTCATGCACCTTGCCTTTATCTTGTGCCTATTTTGAATTTTTAACACTTTATATTAGTCTCAGTCTGCCTTTGTGTTTTGAAACATATGATTTCCACTCCTTAGGGTTAAATTTCATTTTTTAGAGATGTAAAATGTTAGTCGGTTTTGCTGATTGGCTTTGTAGATCCTCCTGATTTTAGGAATTGACATCCAAGCTGCTAGATATACTTGTTGCTTATAAGCATCCAGATAAAAAACAAGATAGTTTAACAAATCCTGATCTTATTTATCTTGTCACCTGGACGAACCATCATTAGACCAGCAGCATAAAGTTTATGAATATGTTATCAAGATATATTTAAATAGTCTCGAGACTAGATATCGAAAACTATGAAAGCTTTAAGTTCAGTCCTAAGTGTTTTTAGTGCTGAGATATGGGTTAGATAACTACTAATTCTATTGCATAATGTGTACCAATTCTATTGTATAATGTGTAGTAATTCATATATTTTATTTCATTGTTACAATTGTATATATGAAATTAAGAAAACTGAAGTCAATTGATGATGTAAGATGAATATGATGATTCAGCAATAACTGGGGTAAGTAGTTATTTTCAGAAAAAACTGATGCTTTTTCATGTGAGTTGCAAATATTTTATCACTGAATCAGTGGGCTATGCCCTCTGGAATGTGCAGCCTTTTGTTGATATAATGATCATTGCTAATGGAATCGTTCTTAAGTCTGTCGGTTTCGGTATTATAGTTTCTATGTTTCTAACGGTCGGTATAATTCCCACTAATGAACTCAGTCTCATTTTTACTAAATATAAGAAGATGATGCTACTAATGAATTAAATGAATAGCATGATGTATAAGGTAAATAGTTCTAAACTAATGTTTGAGAGTCTTCATCAAATAATTGCTGCATATATCAAGCCATTAGACGTTAGAGTCCCTTCTTTAATCTGCGAACTCTTCCTTAACTGTCTATTAGATATGCTTTCGATCAAGGAGGTGCCCGTTGTGCAGTAGATATTGAAGAGTCTGCACGGTGCATTGAATATGTTTCGAATAATACAAGATCGTTCATTGTATTGCCTTTTTTTGTTTCATTTGACCAGGGTGTTTCAAGAGAATTAGTCGGCAACTCTAGAACCTTGAGATTGCCAGCTCATTTGCAATAGCGGTTAGGATTAATCCGCAATGCTAAACTTAGATGAGGAGGAAGGTATGACTCCATCTCTTGAAGTAAGTTTGCTGTTATTATTTCTCATAAGAGATTATTTATTTTAGTTGTCCTCATACTTAGTGATTGTTTTGGTTGCTAGAAGCCGCTTTATTACAGTTAACACTTCGATGACGTATTGAATATAACCATACTCTGCATGTTTGTTTATAGTGAAGCCAATAGAATATCCCTAACACGCATGTATGTCTTGTACTATCCAAAAATTCTCTAAGTCTGTTTGCATCCTATCTGTCCCAGAGAATTGCAGGGTTGCTTGAGCATGTCGGAGAAGAAAGTTTTATTTTGGTGGTTGGAGACAATTTGGTGGAGCTTTGTTTGATTGCTTCTGTAAATACCTTTCACTTAATTTTAACGGAGGTCACGTTCTTGACTTTGTTCCTAATCCTCTTCATTTTCTTCCTACTCAGTGTTTATATGAAGAACAATCCAATACAATACATTGAAAACTTCACTAGGTACTTATTTCTTCTCTTCCATATTAATCTGATTCAGTTCATGTAATTTTAATGTCGTTTTTTCAGTTTCGACAGGAAATTCGAGTCTTTCGTTGCCCAGAAAGGTTTTTTTTTCCGGCGAGTTATAATGCTGGAAGTGCCACTGATAGTGAAACTGTGAACAACGTACTAAATATGTCACCGCGATTATCATCCCAGTTGAATGCTGTAAGTAATTTGAAGCGGAATTTCGGTTAATTACATGCAATAGTCTAAACTATTATAGTCTCTTCATTTTTGGCTGTATGATCCAGATTGTTCGTTTGGAGATGAGGAGATGAAGAAGTGTAATGCAATCCAGTGTATCCCTAATTCATCTCCAAATCATAAGGTTTTAAACTTAATCTCTACTTTAAACTTTACTTAAGTTCGTATTTGTGAGTCAAGACTTTTGACATGCTCTTAAACATCTATTGAATAGATCACTGGGCCTTTTAGACGCTATATGATCTCCGAATCTAATCCATACCAATCCCATTTGTTTTCAATCTACATCTCTTTGCAGTATGCAGAGACAGTTTCAGCACATGGATATGAATTCTTCAGTTTTTCGTTGTTTTAGCTTAGTGTACTACTATGCTTGGATAAAACATCTTGTATTTTGTGAAATGCTTTGAGTTGGTGATGATATGTAATGTTTGACGGGATGTTCAATGTGCAAAGAATGGTTTTTTAATTTGCTCTAAAAAGTTTTTTTTTTTTTTTATCAAAATTTATATTTGCCATTCTCGGCGAAATCAATATTGTCGCTGAAAACTTTTCGGCGACGAAATAAATACCGTTGCCGAATAATCTTCAGCGACGAAATCATTTCTTCGCTGAAGAGTCTTCGGCGAGGAAATGATTTCGTCGCTAAAGAGTCTTCGGCGAGGGAATGATTTCGTCGCTAAATAGTCTTCGGCGACGAAATCATTTCCTCGCCGAAGACTCTTCAGCGACGAAATCATTCCCTCGCCGAAGACTCTTCAGCGACGAAATCATTTCATCGCCGAAAACTCTTCAGCGACGAAATCATTTCGTCGCCGAAGACTTTTCAACGATGGAATTAGCATGTGTGTAAAATTGTGTTTTCTGGTATTTCCAACGGATACCATTCTGTTGGAAATTTGATCAGCAAAACACAAGTTGTTTCCATCTGATTTTCCAACCGCCTTCGGTTGGAAATTTCCAACGGATTTACAGTCCGTTGGTAAAAAAATTTACCAGCGGGGGTATCACCAACGAACGATCCGTTGGAAATTCTGTTGGTGAAGGGCTTTACCAACGGTTTTCCAACGAATTTTCTGTTGCTGATGCCCTGTTTTCTTGTAGTGATAAGCTATTAACATTAAATTATAAAATAAATTAATTTAGAATTAAAAAATTGGTTATGTAATGAATGTGACAATACCAACATTAGTGAAAATATAAATAAAAGGTGGTAATGCCAACATAAGCATAGAATTATAAGAAGCCAAATTATTTTTTCTTCTCATATAATCGACAAACAACGAAGTGAGTTTGCGTTTACATCAAATCAATTAATAATATATAATAAATGTAAAAAAAATGTGTGTGTTTTTTTTTTTAATTTATTAAGTTGATGACAAATTAGACACATGTGAGATTGTAACTTAAATTCAAAATTGTGGGGAAAAAAAAAAGTTCACTGAAATTTTTTCTAAATAAAACTGAAAAAAAAAACTATTTTTATTTTTTTTGGCCATGGAAAAAAAATATTTTTATTGAAAATAATATTAATATATATGTATACTTGGGAGAAGCTCCGATGAGGATGAGTCTGGAGAAGAGCTCCGGCCGCCTGACGGAGGCCAAAATCCCAATCATGGCCGAAATCGAGTGGCCAACATAGGCGCAGCGCTCAACCCCGAGGGCATCAACAATGCTGAGGAGATCGTCGGCGTAGGAGTCAAGGACGGAGTATCGCCGGAAGTCAAAGAGCTCAGGGTTGACCGAGCCTGCGCAGACGAGGTCGAAGAGGACGATCCGGTAGTGGCGGATGAAGAAGGGGAGGATTCGCTGCCATATTGACTGGTCGGTGCCTAAGCCGTGAGCAAACACCAGAAATCCACGGTCGCCGGCGCCGATCACTTTCACGTTCAGTGCTTGCAAGATGGAGTTGTTACTGTTATTGCTGCTGGTAGCCATTGTTGAACTGAGTGTGTGTAAAAGTTTGCAAATTTAGGGGTTTGTGGAGAATAATGGATTCCTTTCACTTATTTTATGGAGGACTCTACTCTTATGTTCTACTTCCAGTTCTTTTACTTAAAAAAAACTTTTACGAAAATAAATAAAAACAATTTTTTTTTTAAAGGAGTTTTGATGTGATTCTTTTTTCGGGTTGATGGAATTCAATCGAATTAATGTCTCAGTTCGTTTCTCCAGTTCAGGTTTAGGGTGTATGTTGAAAACGCCACAAACGGGGATGGAGATCTGTTTAATAAGTACGCTATGAGGAAGTCTCGATAAGTTCGTAAAAGAAGAAACTCTCTTCACGAAAACCTAATTTAAACTTGATTATTCGGCCTCTAGTAATCGGTCCAATAAGAACTTGAATTGGCTCCATTGCATCTGATCTTTGTAGCTCATCAAGTTTCTATTATGCTCTACAAGCACCGTGTTTGTACTTACTTTTTATATTAAGGAGGATTTAATTGTAATATATGTAAAAGTTTAAAAGTGTGATTTTTTTTAAATACACCTCAAATTTGCTTCACATTATTATTAATAACAATTTCTTTCAGAGGTTCACCTTTAGGACAATAGAAAAGTACTAAAAAAACAAAAAGTAGCACAAGCATGGAGCTTGTGGAAAAAACCCATTTTATATGCGTACACAATATTATAATACAAGAATACAAGTGATACTAGTTTTGTGATTTTTTTCCTTCTAAAAAGTGTTAGTTATAGTCTACGGTTGGGCGAGGTGAGCTATGGATGTCAATTTGACTCATTTTAGCCCTCTAGTTCATCATGGCTAACCGTTCACTATGTCTGATAAGTTTTTTTTTTTTTTAAAAAAAACGATAAAGCTAGCTGCACTTGTTTTTAAATTTATATGGAAAAAAAAGTTTTTTATATTTATTATCGTAAAAGTTTTATGTATAGAGTAAGGAGATATTCAACCTTATATTATAGGGCAACAATATTTTTTTGTTTTGTTTTTTTTTTATTAAAAAAAGGTTGTAAATGGCCGGTTTGGGTGCACTTACATATTTGTCCATTGTTTGTATCACTTTGTTTTTTATGACACAAATATGTTGCACGATGTTGTTATTTGCACCGAATTGTAACGGTCAACAACTATTTCTGTTACATAGATACGCAAATATGGTATGCCTGGTCAAAAGATCATTCTATATCTATGTATCTAAAAAAAGAAAAATATGAATGTGATAATAATTCGGTGTAGAATCTGTATGGAATTGAAAATTCACATTTTTTATCTTATAGTATTTCGAATGTAATTCGTGTGTAATTACACACCGAAATGTTGGTGTGAAATTACTAGTTTGGAATTGCAAATGTTCTAATAGCTAACCTTTGAATCGACTTAAATTTTTATTAGGGTTCTTATCGAATTGATAAAGAGCTTGAAAATCTTCATCAACTTTTATATATAGACGATAGACCGAACCCTAACTCTTCTTTTCTTATGGTATTGCCAAATCGACGTCTTAACTACCACGGTTTCATTTTCAACCACCACATTTACATCAACAGTGTCGGGTTTCAAAATGCGGTCGGGTTATTGTTCGAACCAAACTACTCATTAGCTAGTCCGATAAAAAATGATACTACTTATTTATCTCGTACCATAAAAGAGAAATGAGTATATATATTTAGGGTAAAGTTAGAAGTTATTTAATCTAAAATATTATGGAAAGAGACAAATAATTAAGTATATTTGTCTCTTTCCATAAAAGAGAAATGAATATATTTACGTTTGGACGCTTGAACAAATTGTTATATATATGTATATAAAAAAAATTTGGACAAATTGCTAATTCATATTTGAGTACTGAGAAAAATTGGTAGCTTTTTTTTTGTTAATAATTTACTAGCTGATGTTTCGCTTTATGAACAATTTGCAAACTCATATTTTCATTTAGTGGATAATTTGGTAGCTAGCAATTTGTCCATAAGCGAAATTAGGGTTTCGGCAATTTGTCCAAAAAAATCTCAAGCTAACAATTTGTCCACATTTTGGCCCAAAAAAAAAAAACAACAATTTGTCCACATAAAAAAACTTGATCTAGCAAATTGTCAAAAAAAAAAAAAAAAACTCCAGCTAGCAATTTATTTGAGTGTTCAAACGTGACTAGTAATTTGATAATTAATTACCCTATTATCTATGTTTTATCCACAGAATGCGCGTAATCGTCGATCGTATCGTGTTATAAATTGCATAACTTATAGTTACTCATATATTGGTTGTTAACGGTACTAATTATGCATATATATGAATTTGACTTTAATTAACTCATGTCTAATCATGCGTGTACTACTACGTTGTTAAATATATATAGTTATCATTATATAATACGCATGTTTGAAACGATGCCCATACTAAATTAGTACGAAGTATTTGGTGCAAGATGGTTCAGATATTTCTTATTCTTAGATAAGGACTAACCAAAAGTATATAAAGTATTCGTGAATAAAACACACGTTTTAAAAGAAACCTTATAAAAAATTGATCAAATGCATGGCCTACGAGAATCACACAATGGTAGTGTGAGACAACTAAGAAAATGATGCCATTTTTCTGTTTAAGTAGCAACACGCTTTAAGAAGAATGTCCTTGTGTTCTTTCTTATCGTCTATTTAAGTATCGTTCCCGTTTGCTAATTGGTGTAGTGCCCATATTAAAAGCTGCCATCTTTCGCTATCTTGGTGGCATCCGATGGGTACCTTTTTCAAGATTAGGGTTTGAATAGCTTAGAGTGGGAGGAAACCATTTCTGTCGCAATATTAAAGAAACTCATCAAAATTGAAATATCAATATTAAAATATCTTCGAAACCCCTCCGGATCAGATCGCGATGACTTTATTAAAATATCCGGCCTCGTTTGGTCTATATATCGTGTCAGACACAATAGGAGGTTAGTAGGACTGAGCTTATTGTTCCGACTTATTTGAAATGTACATTTTAAATAAGTCGGAACATTAGGTGGCTGGTGGGGCTACATTGATTGGACTAGTGAATGTACAGGTTATTCTCTAATTCTGGTCGGAAAAAACTCCATAATGAGAACATAAGAGCCCAAACATTACGTAGCCATGTTTCATTTATGTTGTAATTTGGTGTATCTGCTCTTATTTTCCTCTCTCTTCAATCATTTTCATCAACCCACTCATAATCCAACACTCTTTACTTTTCACAAAGTCGTCATATTTCCCCAAAAAAATTGAACATACAAAAGAAAAGATTTCCAATAGAGTGGTGTGGAGCAATTTCCAGCAACAACGGAGCGGGATTTACTTGCGCGAATGTGGCCAGCTTCTTAGGTAACGGTCCCTGCAAGGTGACAAGAATAGAGCGTGCATGTGAGGTCGAATTTGAGAGTCGGTTTTGTCGGGATTGACATCTCTAAAACTATCACACCGAGACACCAAATTTCAACAAAAATGAAACCTGAGACACTCTATTTTAACGTCAGACACCAAATTTTAACATTGGCAAAACTTCATAAAGTTCTTAACCCTAAATTATATAAGATTGTACATTAATAATTTGTCTTTATGTGGGAGTTTAGGCTCGATTTAATCAGTCCATTGATCATGGGTATCTTATACTAATGATAAATGACAGAATTGAGGTTATAAATCCAGTAAGTTCCTTTGTCTATAAAAGATGGATTCCGATGCAGAATCAAAGTCAAGAATCTACTTAATTCAAGAAGTTTGATCATGCCCTAAAGATGACAAATAAAGTTATCACCTTATTTCTGTAAACTGGTGTTTTATTCGTCGGGCCATGCTAGGGTTTCCTCTTTACGTTTCTTACCATTTCTATGATAACTCTATATTCTAATAATCATAAGTGGACAAAACAACAATTGTACTACCATATACCCCTCTTTAACGCATTATGGGACATGGGTTTGTTTCTATAGGTTAAAACTGTGGATCGTAGGCATGTAATAAAGTGTTTTAACTTTTTCTAGTTGGTTGTTTCTGGCTATAACATCTCATACATATGCCAACTTTGGTAAGTTTAGCTTATCTAATAGTTGTTTTTACACAAAACTTATGTTGTGTGTGTATACATTCTGAGAATTTGAAATGATCGTAATTTTGCAATAAAACCGTTAAATTGTTAGTGATACGAGTATTGACTTAGTTAACTTTCTTATAAATTGGAATTTATAAGTTAAGATATTTACCACGCTCATAGATATTTACGTAGTCTCTTAACTCCATTAAAAATTAAAATTGTGTTTGTGGACATCTCATGATGGGCTGCAGCCCATTCACCTTAGCATTCTTAATAGAAGAATTCCAATTTTAACTTTGACACTAGAATTGGGCAATCTGCATTGTTAGTTGTTACAAATAAAACGTGTGTTTTAACCGATTTATAATACTTTAGTATTCCCAGAACAGACGGATATGCCGCATTCACCTCTAATGAACGGATGCGGTCACTTCATAGTGAGTGGATGCGCCGCGTTCATTTCAACCAGTTATGATCCCGCCTCGCCTAAAGTCTAAGGCCGGACTTAGGGGTAAGTACCCAATACAATTCGGCAACACATCATTGATCAACAAGTGATCAACTTTGTGGTTAATTATAGTAATTATAGTAATTTTAGATAATGTTAATATTAATCACAAGTAAACTCATTGGTATGGCCGGTTCAGGGCTACTAATGGTTGATTCAAGATATATAGGCCGGTTCGAGATCATAAATAATAGTTCCTATAAATATACTTCTATCTAATCTATCTTTTACACCGTTAATCATATTTAGAATTCAGTTCTGGTTTTTTCTCCGCCAATTCCCGACTTAAATTTTGGAGAGAGACCATTTGGCCAACGCTATCTTATCTCTATTTGTGCAGGTCCAAGCGTGCTGTGGTCGAGTTCGAGTTCACATCAGGAGACTAAGTCCCAAAGTTCGATTGCCGTCATGCTTAGGAATGAGTAACATTTCTTGGAAGGACCAAATTTCTGAATGTGACTATTTTCAGAAGTCTTGTTAACTGTTGTTAGAACTCAATAAGAAGTATACTTCTTACCGAGACAATCTGTAAAGACTCATAAAAATTTATTATATAACCATAATACCTAGGTAACTTAACACATAAATAATTATTTCCAATCATATGACTTAACTCATGAAGAGTTATCATTAATTGTTTATTCTAACAAACTAATAATAATAGTAAGAGACTGTGTTTAACTTAGTAAGATGTTAATTCCTTCCGCCTCCCTTAGAACAAGCTCTCCTCGATCATACTACTCAACCACTTGCTCTTCCAAATGTTAATTAATTTGTATATTGAGTAGTATCATAATTGTGCCTAGGCAGGGTTTCACCGGATCTCTCTTCTTGAGCCATCATACTCGCTTCTCTACCTTAAATCTCCTTTTTGAAATGAACCTGAGCGCACAATTTAAGACATGATCAAACTCCCACTCGAATTCACGCTTGAAGTTGTGTTTACTATCCTGACCACGGAGTTTCTTCTGAACTATCAAAGGGTTGCACCATGCTACCGAGCCATACACTGATCCAACACCTTACTTCACCTAGCATATGGATCCATCATGTATGCTCTACACACATGTCTCTGTGCATCATTAGAACATGGAGTTCACCAAATTGGGCATTGTCCCAGCCGAACCATCAGCTCTGATACCACTTGTTGATACTCAATAAGAACTTTTAAAATAATTCTTATTGAGACAATTTGTAAAACTCATACAAGTTTATTATTATATATATATATATATATATATATATATATATATAGCCATATTACCTAGATAACATAACACATATTGCCTAGAATAACAAACGAAGATGCAACCCAATTTTCATACATGCTAGCCCTATTGACAGAAACCATAGAAATTAACCCTTCCTTTCCAATTTCGTGATTTTGTTGAGTTCTAAAATGCATTTAAATGTAATTTACAAGAAAGAATATACCATATGATTAGGAAACATTATTGTCTTGATCTTAAGTAGGACTCACGTCCAAAGAGCAGTAGATATATATATATATAGAAACAACAAGGAGGAAAAATTATTCAAGCACAAATATGATACATACATATAGATATAGAAGTTTTGAACCATATACTACTTAATCTCCTTCATCTTGATGAACACTCAAGATGCAATAGTTTGCTTTTCAGCTTCTCTCAACCGGCTTTCGTAGAACTTAGCAATAAACGCCGTGGCCTTTCGGTCGATTCCCGGTTCGGCCGTCCAATTTCCTTTGTCTTCATCGCTCCTTCTGCTCCCGACAATAACATCATCGTATGTTTCATCGTTCGATCCACCCGAGCAGCATGACAACATTCGCGAGATAACCGACGAAAAAGATGGCTTCTTCTTCTTCTTGAAGCTCTTCATATCTATAGCTTCTAGTATATATGCACCTCTCCAATTGTGTATGTATTTATAGTGTCTAGAGACACTTTTAGGACATGCATTCGAAACCGAAGCATGTGAAATCGAGGTATTTTACGATCGAGATATAGATGGTGTAGATGATGATGATATTTTGAAGGGGTGAATGAAAATAAATAGGGTTATGGATGTAATAAGAGTTGGAGAATCAATGGGGAAGTGATTTTGTCCTCTGCTTTTGAAGTGACCTAACCCTTTGGTTTTGTTTGGTATAGAATTGTGGGTGGATTTTCTTGCTGTGTTTGTTACCAATTCCGTGTTAATTCTAATCGAATAATCATGTATATAAACATAAAACACTTTGTCAAGTGTTTAGCCTAAGCATTCACATAGTATCAAAAAGCACGCACCGAATTTAAATCTATATTTAATCAATTTCACGTATTGTACTTTCAAGATGTTTCAGATCACAACAATTGTAGAGTCGATCTGCCGTTAAAATGAATATTACACTTTAGGAGTCTCAATTATCGGCACGGGAGTTTAGCAACCTCAACTTCTCTTTTTAGTTTTAGAAGTCTCAAGTTTGAAAAGTTTTATACATAATTTGATTCACCTAGATAGAGACTCGTCTTAACCCGAAGCCGTGACAAACATGTTCACATCGTCTGGTTATATCATGAGACTGAGTCTGGACGAGCCCCAAACTGGTCAATTAAACCATGACCGATTTAGAGTATTAATTGGTTAGGTGAGCTATGAGATTCGCCCAGGCCTGATCTTTTCCCAAACATTGTGTCTCCTAGACCATGCACAAGCTCGGAAATGAGCCACCTGACTAAATGAATCGAATCATGTATTCATAGATGCATATAAAGTCTGGTTTTCGGCATCTTTTCAAGCACGGCTTGCGCAGAACTTCGCAATGAAGGCCGCCGCATTTTGTTCAGCTTCCGGTGCGACTGTCCAAGCCCCTCTGTCTTCATCGCTCGTGCAAATCCTTCTGCTGCCGATAATAACATCATCGTACGATTCGTATTTCGGTCCACTCGAGCTGTGCGAGTCGTATTTCGATGCATCAGAGCACCACCATAACATTCGAGATAACAAACTCCTAATGGCTAGCTTCTACTATATGTGCACCAAATTATATGTGTGTGTTTATAGTGTGAAGGGAGTAGAGACTAGCTAGAGACTCTTTTAATTTAGGGGTGAATTGCAATATATTCGTGCAATCGAAACCGAAGCACGTGAACCGAGATATGTTACGATCGGGATCGATCGAGACATTTATGGTGTATAGAAGGATCAGTATTTCTGGAAGTGATAAGACTTTGATATGCAATGAACATTTATGGTGTAGAATGTTCATTCTGATTTGTGGAAATGATAAGTTTGTCCTCATTGTTTGGAAGTGATAAAGACTTCATGGTCTAGAAACCTTAATCACTTCATGAGATTAATTACACTACAGGAAAACTGGTTTTAAGCGACTCAAAAGCTGCGACGCTTTAAAAAGCGTCGCAATTTTTTTTAGAGCGCGAGTTTTAGGCAACGTTTTAGGAAGCGTCGTCTTAACATACATATATTAAGCAACGCCAGCAGTTAGCGTTGTTTAAAGTTTAGTTTAGGCGACGCTTTTTTCTAAAGCGTTGTTTAATGCTTAGTTTTAAACAACGCTTTTCAAACGTCGGCTGAAAACAGATATTAAAAAATGCTTGATCTTGACGTCGTCTAAAGTCTCGGGTTTTAGGCGACGCATTTTACTAGAGCGTTGCTTAATGCTTAGTTTTAAACAACACTTGTCAAACGTCGGCTGAAAATGGATACTTAAGCAACGCTTGCTCTTGACGTCGTCTAAAGTCTCGGGTTTTAGGCGACGCATTTTACTAGAGCGTTGCTTAATGCTAAGTTTTAAACAACGCTTGTCAAACGTCGGCTGAAAATGGATACTTAAGCAACGCTTGCTCTTGACGTCGTCTAAAGTCTCGGGTTTTAGGCGACGCATTTTACTAGAGCGTTTCTTAATGCTTAGCTTAAAACAACGCTTGTCAAACGTCGGCTTAAAGTGGATATTAAGCAACGCTTTCTCTATACGTTGTTTAAAGCCTAGGGTTTAGACGACGCTTTTTCATTTCACGTTGCTTAACTAAGCAGGTTTAAGCAACGCTTTTTCAAAAATTAAATTAACACGTTTTACTAACTAAGCAGGTTTAAGCCCATCGTGGGCCATAAAAGGAATGAAGCCCATCTCCTAAAAAAATTTGACGTATTGGTATTATCTCCTAAAAAAATTGACAGATCTGAAAAAATTGACAGATTGGTATTATCTTTGCGAACGCTTGAAGGTCTCCGTGCAGTGCCTGCTCGATGGATACCACTCCTCCGTTCTACGACTCCGGCGAGGATTGAAGGTCTCAGGGGAGGGTTGAAGGATTGAAGGTCTCAGGCGAGGATTGAAGGTCTCCGTTCTACGACTCCGTGATTCATCTCGTCTAGGTCTCCGTACTACGACTCTGTGTTATCAATTCCGAGAAGGGCTGCTATTACTAGGTATCCTTCATCTCGTTTTGTTAGTTGCTTTATCTCGTTTCAAATTCTCTGTCCGTAAAAGTTTCAGAGATCAGTTATTAGGTTTAGAGACTAATGCGGTTGTTTCTACGGCGAAATCGTTATTGTATCTTCTTCTCCTGCCTTGGGCATTTGGTTGAAAATGAACGCACGATCTAAGATACTGGAGATGTTGATTGATTCTTATGCAAAACTCAGTCGCGTAGTTTTATGAAATCTCCTGAGCTCTGAATTTGGTCTGGAGATCGATCATTTGCCGTTAGAGTGTAGTTGTACTTAAACTACTATTCTCATCTCCTTTTCTTTTACCGCTTTGGGCGTTTTCTTCTTCATGATAATGTTCTAACAAAGTTTAATGGCTCAAATATGCTGCTGGTGTATACTTGATTTTACTTAAGTATGTGAATCGAGTTGATGTAAGGAGTTTTGTATCGAGTTGATGTGAGGAGTTTAATGGCTCAAATATGCTGCTGGTGTATACTTGGGTTTTAATTTTCAACACTTATTTGCTGCCTGAACAAACTATATCGGCGTTGTGTTTTGTTCATTGCAGATGAAGATGAACTATTTATTGTCACTTTGAATAGTACTGTTTTAAGTTTTAACATTGAAATGAAATTAGTAGTGTACATGATTGTTTCCACAATTTTAGCTCAGTAGTTCATTGGCAAATACTCAATAGCAGCTCACTTACATAGATAATCTACTACCTAGTATTGACTTGCTGGCTTCATGTGATGATAAAGTTCTTGACTTGCACTGTAAAATTAAGGATGTCCTGTTCTTTTTTATAAATAATCTATAGAATATTGGATCCATAAGATTTCTTTGCATATTAGTAATCTTGTGACAATTTTTACTGACAGTGTTCTGTCTTATTTGGATTGTATGTTTTTTATGGCATCTGTCACTTCCTTTACTCGAGCTGACACCTTGGTGATTGTGCCGATATGGTTCATGTTCGACAATGATGAATACACTGCAACTCATGTTATTCAATTGAACAGTTGATTCTGAATCACTAATGGCACCCACTGATTGATTATTCCTTTCTATGATCAGTCTTTTGTGATTCGGAATACCGTATTAAGTGATTCTCGTGTATGCTGTGGGAAGTTCTAACTTTTCCGGTGTTTCTTTTCACTGTCCAACTCGTGAATATGTTTATTTAGCCCTTACCAGGTTTATAATGATCATTATGTTTGTTCCTTGTATGTAGTAAAATGAGTTCATAAGATATCTTGTTGCGTATAACAAACCTTGCAACAAATTTTACTGATAGTGTAGTTATCGCCGTCTTATTTGGATTGTATGTTTTTGTTACGGTTTCTGTCACTTCCTTTACTCGAGCAGACACCTTGGTGATTGTACTGATGTGGTTCATGTTCGCCAATACCTCACGCTACGTAACAGACTTCTGTAGAAGGTATCTTCTAAAACTTTTGCATTAAAATATCTTTACTTGAAGCATGCTGAAATAGCAGCAAGCATTTTGCTCGGGAATTGGATACTTGCTTAAATTTTATTCGTACTGAACAATAGTAGCAAGCTTTCTGCTCTTGAATTGGATTACTTGCTTAAATTTTGTTAGTATGTAATTGCTATCTCTTTCCTTTCTTATTTTTAAGCAATCTAATTAGCATTGCTGATAGAATGTTGCACTGTTAAGAAACGAGTGATCCTGTGGATTTGTATAGAAAAGAATTTAACTCATGTGAACTAGAGCAGATTAGTAGTACAGAGTCTAATGATGTCTTTTTACCCTCAATAAACAGCATTTCTCTTTTCTAGCGTCATAAACCTACCTGAAGTCTGCATTCGGGAAATATCCGTAGCTCCATCTCTTTTTAATTGAAGCAAGTCTATGCCTTAAAAAGAATGAAACTTAGTTAATGCAAGAAATAGTAATTGGTTACGCTACAAGTAAATGATTTGAATAGCTGTCCACCACTCCACCTAGTTTGTCTCATATAGTAATATATGTATAGATTTTAAATTTCCTAGTTTACTTTAATGTCTATCTTCTCAGTTCTTGATCCAGGTGCCAAGGTGCTTGATCCACTCCTATTCCAGCTGAATTTCCATTGCTTCTAATCATGACTCCGAGCGACTCCGATTCCAGGTGCCAAGGTGTTGCCCCGGTGTGAATCAACTTGGAGAAGTTAACAAGAGTAAACCCATTTCTGTCTTACTTCAGACCTCTAGGAGATTTAACATCAACCCAATCACACCGAAACAAAACAACTTGAAACCTCCCAAAGTAGTTCAACTCAATTATACTCTTGAGAACGCCATAGTAGTTTGTGTTGTCCGCCTCTACCATCAATCCACTATTTTGGGTTTTCCTTAAAGCTTCGCGACTTTTGGTATGAAACCGGAATCCATTGATAATAAAACCATCAAATGTTTGGACAACATTGTTTGGTCCTCAGGCAAGAGCAACCACATCATCAGAAACTCTTTGTGATAACATCTTTGGAACCTAAACATAGTGAGTATTCATATTAACGAAGGAGTCTTTGAAATATAAATTTAGATCTCTTTTATTCATCGAATCCCTAACCTGTCTTGAAGCCAATTAGGAAATTTTTCAATTAACCACTTATTTTCAAGGACTTAAGTGGAACGTCCTGCAGCCCGTCGCATAGAATCCAAAAACATCCTGAAATAATAGTATAAACAAAAATCTAATAAAGAAAATAAACGACTAAAAAATGCAAGTAAATTCCATAAATGACATGACTTACCGCCGATAAACCTCCAAATTGTTGCTATGAACAAGAACATACCGATGTGCTTGCTCCAGTGTAGTACGATCAAGAACATCCATCTTAATTTTTCCCAACACGCGACCATTAGTGCGGAACAAATAATTACCAGAACAATCTTGCTCATGATTCCTATGCAAATGGTCGGAAGTCATTTCCATATTTGGAATATACCTTGAGCAAAAGATAGCATTCTCACTTGCTATATAACCCTCAGCTATTGATCCTTCGGGATGTGCTCTATTGCGTACAAGCTCTTTAAGTTGCATCAAGAAGCTTCAACGGGGATAAATAGGTCATCTCAGTTAAATATATTCAAGATTGCAAGTAATGTAATTGAAAATATAAATGGCATCTTACCGTTCCATAAAGTACATCCATCGATATTGCACCGGTCCACCAAGCTTTGCTTCACGTGGCAAATGGATTATAAGATGTACCATTATGGTGAAGAAACCAGGTGGGAAAACTTTCTCCATTTTGCATAAAGTAAGTGCAACCTCTGATTCCAAGTTATCTAACTCAACTGGATCAAACACCTTGGCGCACAACTTCTTAAAGAATGTTGAAAGCTCTGAAATGAGTGCAAGAATGGTCTTGGTGGCTACGCCTCTTAATACAATTGGAAGTATATCTTGCATCAGGATATGACAATCATGACTCTTAAGATTAATTAACTTCCGCTCTTTCAAGTTGACACATCTTGATATGTTCGAGGCATATCCATCTGGCACTTTCAAACCTTTCAAAGTAGTTAAGCACATATCTTTCTCCTTGGGAGTTAAATTGTAGCATGCTAATGGGTAATCATTTGGACGATCCTCGTACGGATGAAGTTCAGGTCTTATACCCATCTCTCTTAGGTCACGACGTGCTTGAATATTATCCTTACTTTTCTTATCTTGATACAACAAAGTACCAATCAAATTGTCAAACACATTTTTCTCAATGTGCATCACATCCAAATTATGACGAAGAAGATTGTATTCCCAATAAGGCAAGTCAAAAAATATACTACGCTTCTTCCATACTTGTACTTGAGAGGGTTGAGCTTGAGAGATTCCCGGTATGTCATCTTCTTGATGATCCATTTGTTCCGACTCCTCAAAAGTGTAAAGCTCTTCAATTGCATCAGATTGAGTTAATGATGAACTATTAACATCTCTGCCCCTCTTTTTTGATATATTTGATGATTTACCATATACAAACTTCGTTCCTCCAATTTGACGCAGCACGTCAGTACCAGTTGGTGGAGTAGGAGCAAAACCAAGCTCAACTGTATTATCAAACTCTTCTTTTTGATAACGAAAAGGATGATTTGTTTCAAGCCACCGTCGACTTCCTAAGTAGGAAAACTTCTTCCCATGCTTTAGCCAACGAGAATTAGTTGAAGTTGTGCAACATGGACAAGCAATATGACCCCTCGTACTCCACCCAGATAGATTAGCATATACAGGAAAGTCATTAATTGTCATCAAACATGCTCGTAGAGAAAACTCTTCACCAACAGAAGCATCAAATGTTGTAACACCAACCCACAACTGTTTTAACTCATCAATTAATGGTTGCAGATATACATCAATGTCATTACCAGGTCCTTTCTCACCCGGAATAACCATTGACAGTATAAGAGACGACCGTTTCATGCATGTCCACGGCTCCATATTATATGGGACTAATACAACTGGCCACGTGCTATGTGTTGTGCTCATTGTCCTGAATGGATTGAAACCATCACTAGCTAAGCCTAAACGAACATTCCGAGGATCAGATGCGAAATCTTCATAATGCTTGTCAAATGCTTTCCACGCCTCAGCATCAGCTGGATGACGCAACTTTCCATCTTTTGTGCGACCAACTTCATGCCACCTCATAGATAATGCAATCTTAGGTGATTGAAATAACCGCTTAAGACGAGGAATCAGGGGAAAATAAAACAAGACTTTAGCTGGTTTTTTACGCTTTTGAGCTGGAATGTCACTATGGAAAGGATCATCAATTTTCTCATCCTTGCTCACTGCCCATCTTGATGATCCGCATGTTTGACAAGATTCAAGAGCTTTATTATTACCCCAATATAATGTGCAGTCATTTGGACAAGCATGAATCTTCTCATAACCAAGATCAAGCTTCCTAATGATCTTCTAGCATCATAATATGATGAGGGAAGTGACTTGCATTGAGGAAAAGCCTCTTTAAGTAATTCAAGAATCAATGTAAGTAACTTAGACGATGAACCCCCCGGCTAATGCTTTGATATGATAAATCCGTAGAACAAATGACATAGTTGTGAAATTTGTACAACCTGGGAAAAGAGGATCATCTGAATCACCTAAAAGATCATTTAACAAACCTCCTTCAGTGACATTCTCCCTAACAAAAGATTCATCATTTTCATAAGTATCCTCCCCTGTGTTTATTCTAGATGTAAATTTCTCAGTGTATGAAACACTTGATCCTTCCCTTGTGACACTAGTCCTTATCTCTTGATAATCTGCTTCTAGGGTCTCAGGTTCTAGTTCCACGCCATCTCTCTCCCCATGGAAATCCCAAAGTTGTTGGCCATAATTCCGTATGAACCCTACACAAATAAGATGTTCCTCCACCAATTGTGGAGTCTGTGTATACCGGTTGTAACAATTCTTACATGGGCAATAAATCTTCCCGTTAACCGGAGCTTTCTCAAGGGAAAATTTAATTAAAGCTTTCACACCGTTTTCATATGCCGAGCTTGATCTAGATAACTTAACCCAACTTTTATCCATTTCTGTCAAATCAGATCAAGAAATCCAATTTATGACCTCTCAGTGATATGAAAACTAATTGATCAAAATCAATTTACAATAAGAGGGCAACTCACTAAAGGAAATGAAATAACAAGAACAGATTTTTGTAGTCTGAATAGTTTATAGACACTAACTATTGTGTCTGAATAGTCTGAAATAACGAGTGATGAATGAATGAACAAACCTGGAATCGCAGTGGATCAAGCACCTTGGCACCCGGAATCGGAGTCGCTCGGAGTCATGATTAGAAGCAATGGAAATTCAGCTGGAATCGGGGTGGATCAAGCACCTTGGCACCTGGAATCGGAGTCGCTCGGAGTCATGATTAGAAGCAATGGAAATTCAGCTGGAATAGGAGTGGATCAAGCACCTTGGCACCTGGATCAAGAACTGAGAAGATAGACATTAAAGTAAACTAGGAAATTTAAAATCTATACATATATTACTATATGAGACAAACTAGGTGGAGTGGTGGACAGCTATTCAAATCATTTACTTGTAGCGTAACCAATTACTATTTCTTGCATTAACTAAGTTTCATTCTTTTTAAGGCATAGACTTGCTTCAATTAAAAAGAGATGGAACTACGGATATTTCCCGAATGCAGACTTCAGGTAGGTTTATGACGCTAGAAAAGAGAAATGCTGTTTATTGAGGGTAAAAAGACATCATTAGACTCTGTACTACTAATCTGCTCTAGTTCACATGAGTTAAATTCTTTTCTATACAAATCCACAGGATCACTCGTTTCTTAACAGTGCAACATTCTATCAGCAATGCTAATTAGATTGCTTAAAAATAAGAAAGGAAAGAGATAGCAATTACATACTAACAAAATTTAAGCAAGTAATCCAATTCAAGAGCAGAAAGCTTGCTACTATTGTTCAGTACGAATAAAATTTAAGCAAGTATCCAATTCCCGAGCAAAATGCTTGCTGCTATTTCAGCATGCTTCAAGTAAAGATATTTTAATGCAAAAGTTTTAGAAGATACCTTCTACAGAAGTCTGTTACGTAGCGTGAGGTATTGGCGAACATGAACCACATCAGTACAATCACCAAGGTGTCTGCTCGAGTAAAGGAAGTGACAGAAACCGTAACAAAAACATACAATCCAAATAAGACGGCGATAACTACACTATCAGTAAAATTTGTTGCAAGGTTTGTTATACGCAACAAGATATCTTATGAACTTGTTTTACTACATACAAGGAACAAACATAATGATCATTATAAACCTGGTAAGGGCTAAATAAACATATTCACGAGTTGGACAGTGAAAAGAAACACCGGAAAAGTTAGAACTTCCCACAGCATACACGAGAATCACTTAATACGGTATTCCGAATCACAAAAGACTGATCATAGAAAGGAATAATCAATCAGTGAGTGCCATTAGTGATTCAGAATCAACTGTTCAATTGAATAACATGAGTTGCAGTGTATTCATCATTGTCGAACATGAACCATATCGGCACAATCACCAAGGTGTCAGCTCGAGTAAAGGAAGTGACAGATGCCATAAAAAAACATACAATCCAAATAAGACAGAACACTGTCAGTAAAAATTGTCACAAGATTACTAATATGCAAAGAAATCTTATGGATCCAATATTCTATAGATTATCTATAAAAAAGAACAGGACATCCTTAATTTTACAGTGCAAGTCAAGAACTTTATCATCACCTGAAGCCAGCAAGTCAATACTAGGTAGTAGATTATCTATGTAAGTGAGCTGCTATTGAGTATTCGCCAATGAACTACTGAGCTAAAATTGTGGAAACAATCATGTACACTACTAATTTCATTTCAATGTTAAAACTTAAAACAGTACTATTCAAAGTGACAATAAATAGTTCATCTTCATCTGCAATGAACAAAACACAACGCCGATATAGTTTGTTCAGGCAGCAAATAAGTGTTGAAAATTAAAACCCAAGTATACACCAGCAGCATATTTGAGCCATTAAACTCCTCACATCAACTCGATACAAAACTCCTTACATCAACTCGATTCACATACTTAAGTAAAATCAAGTATACACCAGCAGCATATTTGAGCCATTAAACTTTGTTAGAACATTATCATGAAGAAGAAAACGCCCAAAGCGGTAAAAGAAAAGGAGATGAGAATAGTAGTTTAAGTACAACTACACTCTAACGGCAAATGATCGATCTCCAGACCAAATTCAGAGCTCAGGAGATTTCATAAAACTACGCGACTGAGTTTTGCATAAGAATCAATCAACATCTCCAGTATCTTAGATCGTGCGTTCATTTTCAACCAAATGCCCAAGGCAGGAGAAGAAGATACAATAACGATTTCGCCGTAGAAACAACCGCATTAGTCTCTAAACCTAATAACTGATCTCTGAAACTTTTACGGACAGAGAATTTGAAACGAGATAAAGCAACTAACAAAACGAGATGAAGGATACCTAGTAATAATAGCAGCCCTTCTCGGAATTGATAACACAGAGTCGTAGTACGGAGACCTAGACGAGATGAATCACGGAGTCGTAGAACGGAGACCTTCAATCCTCGCCTGAGACCTTCAATCCTTCAACCCTCCCCTGAGACCTTCAATCCTCGCCGGAGTCGTAGAACGGAGGAGTGGTATCCATCGAGCAGGCACTGCACGGAGACCTTCAAGCGTTCGCAAAGATAATACCAATCTGTCAATTTTTTCAGATCTGTCAATTTTTTTAGGAGATAATACCAATACGTCAATTTTTTTTAGGAGATGGGCTTCATTCCTTTTATGGCCCACGATGGGCTTAAACCTGCTTAGTTAGTAAAATGTGTTAATTTAATTTTTGAAAAAGCGTTGCTTAAACCTGCTTAGTTAAGCAACGCGAAATGAAAAAGCGTCGTCTAAACCCTAGGCTTTAAACAACGTATAGAGAAAGCGTTGCTTAATATCCACTTTAAGCCGACGTTTGACAAGCGTTGTTTTAAACTAAGCATTAAGAAACGCTCTAGTAAAATGCGTCGCCTAAAACCCGAGACTTTAGACGACGTCAAGAGCAAGCGTTGCTTAAGTATCCATTTTCAGCCGACGTTTGACAAGCGTTGTTTAAAACTTAGCATTAAGCAACGCTCTAGTAAAATGCGTCGCCTAAAACCCGAGACTTTAGACGACGTCAAGAGCAAGCGTTTCTTAAGTATCCATTTTCAGCCGACGTTTGACAAGTGTTGTTTAAAACTAAGCATTAAGCAACGCTCTAGTAAAATGCGTCGCCTAAAACCCGAGACTTTAGACGACGTCAAGATCAAGCATTTTTTAATATCCGTTTTCAGCCGACGTTTGAAAAGCGTTGTTTAAAACTAAGCATTAAACAACGCTTTAGAAAAAAGCGTCGCCTAAACTAAACTTTAAACAACGCTAACTGCTGGCGTTGCTTAATATATGTATGTTAAGACGACGCTTCCTAAAACGTTGCCTAAAACTCGCGCTCTAAAAAAAATTGCGACGCTTTTTAAAGCGTCGCAGCTTTTGAGTCGCTTAAAACCAGTTTTCCTGTAGCGATAGTATTGTTATAAAACTGATGCAACGTAATAGGGTGGAGGGATAAAAAAACTCGTTGATTATTGGGGAATGTCGAGAATTTGTTGGATGGAGGCGCAAGAATTCGTTGATTTAGAAGAATACCGAATAACTAACGCAGGGTTGAGAAAAACCTCGATTTTTCATTGACAACGAAGAAGTGATGCAGCGTGATGGAGGATAGGAAGCAAAGACTCGATGATTCGAAAGGAATCCCGAGAATTTGATGGATAGATGGCGCAAGAACTCGTTGATTCAAAAGAATGCCGAGGAATTGATGTAGGGTTGAGAAAAACCTCAATTTTTCATTGACAACGAAGAAGTGATGCAGCGTGATGGAGGATAGGAAGCAAAGACTCGTTGATTCGAAAGGGAATCCCGAGAATTTGATGGATAGATGGCGCAAGAACTCGTTGATTCAAAAGAATGCCGAGGAATTGATGCAGGGTTGAGAAAAACCTCGATTTTTTTTTATAATTCAATCAATACTGACTCTCAACGACGGCTAAACAGAGCTTAAATGCTGAAAAGAAAACTCTAACCTAGAAAAAAAAATCTGAAATTAACAACTAATTCAAACAAAACCGACAAATTGCGACAAAGATCCAAAGAAACATAAAACTGCAATTTTGACCCTCTAAATGAATGAATTTGGCCGAAAACTGTCAAACCTCATAGTTTACTATTAGTCTTTCTCACATCGTTATTTCCGTATAAAAAACTGTATTCACACACTAAATTCCGAAACTTCAACCCATCAAAAACAAACTTAAAAGTGAAGCAATATAGCATATGATTATTATGATGAGTTATAATGTGCATTTAAATGTAATTAAGAAACAATATAGAATATGATTATTATGAAACATTACTACTGTCTTCTTAAGTAGGACTCATGCACGTCCAAATACCAGGAATTACAACACTTAATGAAGAAGATCACATAGACAGATATGTACACATACATATACAAATACAAATAACATAGTTTGAACCATATATTAGTTCATCTCCTTTATTTTGATCAACATTATTAAACGGCGCGGCGGGTCTCGCGGAACTTGGCAATGTAGGCCGCGGCATTTTGTTCGATTGCCGATTCGGCCGTCCAAACCCCTCTGTCTTCATCACTCGTGCAAGTCCTTCTGGTGCCAACGAAAACATCATCGTACGATTCGTATTTCGGTCCAACCGAGCGGACCGGGTCGTATTTCGATCCATCGGAGCAGCACCATAACATTCGAGATATGATGGAGGAGAAAGAAGATGGCTTCTTAGTTGTGTTAATCAAATTCCTCATGGCTAGCTAGCTTCTAGTTTATATTCACCAAATATGTGTTTGTATTTATAGCTAGTGTTTAATGTTTATCACCTTGCTATGTGTTATTATTTATAGCTAGTGTGAAGGGTAAGAGACCATTTTACGATCGAGACATTTATGGTGTAGAAGTATCATGATTTTTGGAAGTGGCAATTGACATTTATGGTGTAGAATGTTCATTATGATTTTCTCAAGAGTGATAAGACTTGCAAGTAATTTTGTACTCTAAACGGCCCGGTTTTAAGGAGAAAATTGGATCAAGAACCGTTAGTAAACTTCTTTAAGAACCGGCTCTAAAGTAGACCAGACTGTTTTGGATCGATTTTTGCATGGATCATACTGATTTTGGACTTTTTTTATTTTTAAATTTAAATTTAGTGTAAAACAATCCGACCCGATTCCAGACCAAAACAGACTGCTTTTAACATAAACATTCCAGAACCGGTCCGACACCGGTCCAATTTTTCTGGTTTATACCTTAGCCAATAACAAATTCACACGGGATCGGACCAGAACTTTTCAACCATTTCCGATCCGGCCGGACCGGTTCTATATTTAAAACAATGCTAGTTTGTTTGTCTACTTTCACGAAAAGAACACCAAAGATCTTGTCTTTTACCAGAAATGCATGAACTAACTAACCAAACACATAATACACATAACATAACAAATTAAAGAGAAAAAAGATACACTAAACCACGCACAATTAACTCTCCTTCATATCCATACCCAAAACTTCAATCAACCTCCATTAATGTCTCTCCGGATCGGCCATGCGATTCGCATAGAACCTCGCAATGAAATCCGACGCTTTCCGATCAATCCCCGGCTCGGCCGTCCATTTCCCTCTATCTTCGTCGCTAGGGCAAACCCTTCTCGTATAAAAAACATCATCGGAAAAATCATCGTACTCTCTTCCCCTCGAACAACACGCGAAAACGCTCGAAATCAAAGAAGAGAAAGATGATTTCTTCTTGTATCCTCCCATTGCTTGAATATCTTATACCTTAAAAAGTCTATATGTGTATATATATAGTGGGAAACTCTTAATGGTGAAGAAACTTGGTGATGAAGATACCTAATCACGTGAATCAAACTTAGTAGAGAGTATTTACTATTGGAGGGTGAAGATTTATAATTGGGGTGAAATCGTAAAGAATACAAAAGTAGGGTTGTGGTTATAAAATAATTAACTTGTAGGATGCTTTTGACTTTGACTAAACAGTGTGGAGGAATATAGTGGCAGAATACCCAACCTTTTGGTTTGTTTAGTGTTAATTTATTATAATTAACTTTTACTTTTGTTCCAAAATGATCCTTTTCCACACTCAGTTAACTTTTTGCTTGAATAATGGCTAGCTAGGGGAAACTAGAAGAGCTACTATAAAAGAATCTCTTTGCACCAACCTCTAATTTGGATATAGGAGTTGGTTTGATTAAAGTTAATAGGAAACTTTAACTAGCTATGAAATTTCAAGGAAAATACCATATATTTACGTTCGATCGTGGCATGCTGATTGGAAATGTTGCACGTATGCAGAAATTTATTCCCTATAATCCACATCAACTCGCCGCACATTGAAAGATCGACGAGCTGACATGGCGAGCTCGCCACACATTGAAAGAGTGGCGAACTGACGTGACGAGCTCGGCGCACATTGAAAGAGCGGTGAGCTGACGTGGCGAGCTCGCCGCACACAATGAAAGAGCTACGATGGTTATATGCTTAATTATGTTATATTTATTAATATTTTCGTATATTAAATGGCCACTTGAGGAAATTTTTTTATTGAAATTAAGATATATTGTTGGGTAGGGAAATGATGGTATTTAAAGAATATTAACACCTAGTTATTATATAATGTATGTTCGGTAAATATGGACCATGCAAAGTCTAGTTTCTTCGCAAGAATCTTACCTAATTGGCAATTAATTAACAATGCCTATACCTTGTAGGCATTTCCTACTACATTCGCAAGAGCATCAATTTCCTAGTTAGTTCTATGTCTATTTCACATTAGACCGACTCTTATTACCAATCTTCAAATGCCTCCATTGATCATAAACTTTGTTAACTATAAAAATGGGTCATTGGATAGATACCGTAAATTTACATTCTAAATAGCGAATATTCGACATATGTATCTCCATATGCCTAATTATGAAAAAAATCTGAGTAAATTTTATATGTTTGTCGCGATTAATCATATCAATTCGACATTTCAAAGCCGGCCGCAAATTAAAGTTGCATACGATAGTCATGACCCGAAATGAATGTCGTTTGTAAACCCTAAAAGATTACATTCTTTAGAACTAGCTAAATAATATAAGGGTTCAATACATTTTTTTAATTTATTAACCAATTAAATTTGTACATAAAGTTGAACAAAGCATAGTTGCTCAATAAATTCAAAGTTCCTTTGGGCGTTTGAATAGAAAATGAGGTTATAAAAGAAAGTATTTTGTGTGTACTTGATTTCTTTTTATTAGCTGTCTCTAGCTTTAGGGTTTATTGTGTTTAAGAATATAATCTCTAGCTAACTTTTGTTCCTATGATTTTTAGGGATTTTGGATTTTAGTTCAAGTTTTATGTAGTTTTAGAGATTTTGGATTTAATTCAATTTTTTGGCTCCTATTTGATAAATTCTGAAAATTCGAATGCAGTACTTTTTACTCATACGTGGACTCAAATAAATTTGAAAGCTTTTCAATTTGTATATAATATGAGATTTCATCATAAAATCAATTGGTACGAGTGGTTTAATAAAAAAATCCGATATGTTAGTATTTAAATATCGATGAAGTCCACAACACCATGCACAATAGATTCCATGCCCCACTCTTCTTACCCCAGACTATATCTCATCGTTATGATTTTGACATATGTTTTTAGATTTTTTTAGAAAGAAAAAAAGCAACAAAATTAATTAAACCAAGTAAACATGTCAAAATTACAATAGTAAGATACGATCTCAAATATAGAAATGGTGGGGCACGTGACTTGGATTTGGATCCATGAACAAGAAAAAAATGCATGATTTCTTCTATGTCCACATGTTACACAATTAAGTTGTGTGTGCTTATCCATTCTATTGGTTACACACTAACTTTGGTCATATATTAGGATATTAGGATAGAGCCCTACTAATTTTATTAATTATATGCAAGGCATGAGAGATCCCTACTCTTTTGCTTTATTTAGTTCTCTAATCATTATATTATGAATTGCTTTTCTTCTAATTCTTAGCGTGTTAATCCTAAGAATAAAGATCATTTTATTAGCTAGAATCTAACAATATATTAAATGAAGCTGCTAGCTATATGCTCGCTCGACACATGTCGACCTAACATATGCTGTACGGTATATTTTTCAACATAATTTAGGCCAAGTTTTTTGGTTTCCCTAATTTAGGCCAAGTTGGACAAATATTCCATATACGGTATTTGTTTTCACAAATTAATGTGATCTCGACAATGGTAAAAAATATCGAAATTATCGTCCTTAAAAACACGCATTGACACCGGCAGATGTAGTTTAATGATTATGAGTGTTTATTTTTATATAGTTTAATCTTCATTATTTCCTCTATTAGCTAGGTTTATTCAGTAAAATTAGAGAAATCATTTTAATCCGAGTCCGTCCCGAATCGCGTCATTTCTCAATCCCAGTTATAATCTTAGCTTTTAATTATGTCCTAGCTTAGTAAAGTAATTATTATCTCATGAAGTTACATGATCCAACACTTCTTTAAGTTAAGGAGAGAATTTAATGATCATTAAATTCTCTTTATGACTTAAAGATGCGTTGGATCATGTGACTTCATATTGAATGAATAATTATGTTGTTTATTTATTGCATGTCGACAATAATATATATGTGCTTTATTATGTTATAAATTGTTGTGGTATATATATGACGAGTGGTTAAGTTTATGTTATTATGATTTTGATTCAAGCATGATTTAGTTGCACATATTTAAATCACCTAGAATTTCAGGGGAGACTACAATCGAGTTTAAACCGAGCTTTATTCTTAATTTTCTAATTACTATGTAAATTACTAAATTGACTATGACCTTGCCCGCACACGTTTTTTTAAGAAAAAAAAACAAATGTATGTGTATTATTATTGTAGCTGAAGTATTAAGTATTAACTGTAATAATTAGTTACTCGATTTGGTAATTTATTACTATGCGATGATCGAAGACATGTCTAAGGGCCTCGGGGAGCACGGGCCTCTTACGTATTTATTGCAACAATGAGTCCAAGAGGTGTGGGTAAAGCCCATGTAAGCAATTTGACGGTTTACTAATTTTAGTAATTTGCTGTTATAAATAAGTACAATAATATGCATATGAGACTGGCTAAAATGCAGTCGAGTTTATTTAAACTTGATTTCTCAGCTGTTAGATCATGAGAGAGGATCAATCATAATTGATGAGAGATAAAAAGTGTTTCTTACACATGCATAATCTAATGGCTGAGAAATCGAGTTTAAATAAATCACGAGAGATTGTGTATAATTTCCATACAAAAAAGTCTTGTGTATAACAAAATTAACTAGTACATATCACCTCATTTGTATATGGACATTTAATTAAGTCCGATACCTAAATGGCCATCCCACATAACGTAGCATAATTGAGTCTGATATTTAAATGGCCATCCCACATATCCCAAATACTAAAATGTAAACTAATTATAAAAAAATTACTAAAATGTCAGCCGGGGCTCTTTGAAAGAACGGCGATGAAGAGTGCGGCACAGCGACAGATCGGTTTCATTACCGCGCTTTCATAGAGACCAAACAGACATTTTTATAATATTTTTTTTAATTAGTTTACATTTCAGTATTTGAGATATTTGGGATGACCGTTTAAGTAACGGATTCGTTACTGTTGGGATATTTTTGCATTTTGTCACAAAGTAAACATGTAGTTTTCCATTTTTTTTCAAAAAGACTATAAACCAAACTCGATCAACTATTCCACATCCTAAATTATAGCCGCTAACTCATACATCTATTCCACATCCTAAATTATTAGTAAAATTTCAATTTTGCATTTTGTCACATGTGAGCATATAGTTTTCCATTTTGTATTTTGTACAAAAGTAAGCATATAGTTTTCCATTTTTTTCCCTAAAATTCTAAACCAAACTCCATCAATAAAATACGTCACAAAGCAGCCTTATGTTTTTTTCCTTTAAGTAAATCGTAATACTTATGCAAGGTAAGAATGAAAACACAACAATAACTTAAACTTCCATATATATTGTAGTTAATAAAAGAATGTACCATCTCCTCCAAAGAACACATAACGAAACAATTAAGGAGAAAATATTATTCGAACACAAAAACACAGCTATATATTACATGCACATCCCCGATTTCGCGCCATAACCCGACTTTTCAAGCGGCAAAAGTCTGCGGATCGGCCATTCGGCTCGCATAGAACCTCTCGATAAAAGCCGACGCTTTTCGGTTAATCCCCGGTTCGGCCGTCCAATTCCCTCTATCTTCATCGCTCGCGAAAATCCTTCGGGTATAGAGATCATCATCATACATATCGTCACTTCCGCTAGAACAACACGAGAATATGCTCGAGATTACGGACGAAAATGAGGATGATCTTTTCTTGTAACCTCCCATGGTGGATAAGGAAACTGAAACCTAAAAATGAAGTTCACAAAGAATATGGTTTGATTTGCAATGAGTTGGATTTGTGGCTAATCTCTGTATTTATAGAGTGAGGAGACACTTAGCGGTGAAGAAACTTGATACCCTAATCACGTGAATCAATGAATAGAAAATTAGGGTTTTGGCTATAATTATATTAGAAGAACCACAAAAATTGAATTTGTCCATTATTGATTTTGACTTGACTAATAAACCCTAGTAGGGAAATGGTGGCTAACCCTTTTTTGGTTTTTTTAAGTATTGAGTAATAATTAGTTTTAGTTTTGTTCCAAAACAAATATTTTCCACCACTAAAGAAGCTTTTTAAGTAATGGCTACGGAAAACTAGAGCCATTTTGTACTTCTGCTTTTTACAAAGCAACAACTTTTAAAGTTAATATCCCTTTTTATAGTTTTCAATGGATCTTTTATACCAATTTGAAGAAAAATCACTGTTGATATAGTATACCAGTATGTTAAATGCCTTCACTCATAAGTTCAGACTTATGAGACTGTTGGTAAAGTCACGAGTCTTATTCTTAACATGGTATCAGAGTGCACGAGTTCAGTTTTTGGTGACGCCATTTTAAAAATGAGAAAAATATATATATTACCCTCCTATTAATAGAGTTTGAAGCACGTTATGTTTAGACTCAATTGAAGTCGGCCGAATCTATAATGTTTAGTTAAGACATAATTGAGGTCAGTCGAGGTGGCCCATTATGTTGTTAGGACCCAACTGAGATCGGCCGAGGTGGCCGGGCTGAAAAATTCGACCCGAATTAGGTCAACGGCCGAGGTGGCCGGGAGGATGTTGATAAAGTATACGTGTGCATAAATGCATTCACCCGTAAGTTTGGACTTATGGAACAATAAGTTAAGACGCACGTCTTATTCTTAACCGAATCCGTGGGTATATTTGTAAATATTCATGGTAGAGATATATAGTGAATGTAAAAAAAAACGTTATTAACTTTACTTTCACCGTGTTTCCATAAACGTTTCTGGTTTCAAAATAATTTGTTTGCATGTGGTTTCTTGGAACATGGGATTTAAGTAACCTAGTTACTATGTTCTGGCTCTTACATTAGTCACTAACTTAAAGCTAATTGGGTCAATGTGTAGCAAGAATCTGACCTAAATCTTTATACCAATATAAAATGTGAGGGTTGTACTCACCCCTAATAGGTACCTTTTCAACATTTTTAATTTTATTATTATTATTATTATTATTATTATTATTATTATATATATATATTTATATTTATATAATATTTAGTTCCCGTAACTTTATAAAATTGATGATTTAGTATTTATTATCTTTGAGACCCATCTATTTATCTTTACTATTACTTAAAAATCATTTCGTTAAATTTTGTTATTTTTATTTTTTAAGTTCGCTTAATTGACATGTCGCTGTAGTTATTATTAAATTCTCAATCCAATAAACTTATCAATTAGGGATGCATATCTCCTGCCCCACTCTTCTTGTTCCAGACCGCGTCTCATCGTTAAGATTTTGACATGTGTTCTGTGTGTAATTAATTTTGTGGTTTTTTTCTTTAAAACCCTACTGAGATTTGTGAAACCTAGAAGGAAAATTAAATTTAAGGACACATGTCAAAATCTAAATGGTGAGGCACAATCTAGGGCATGAAGAGTGGGCAGGAGATCTGAATCCATCAATTAGAGTCATCCTTAACATATGATATGCATTCAATATGTGCAAATGCCGGGTGCATGCATTGTTTCATTTACCATGCCGGGTGCATGCATTGTTTTATTTACCATATTACATTTGGGGATGTTCCGCCCTTTGACATTTTTGTAGCACATAAATCAGTCACTTGCCAACTCATACAACCTATCAAAATATGGATCAACCGTAGTTCCTGAAGTTTGACTTTACATATACCATGTTACTCAATGTTCAATACTTATTGACTCGAACTATTGATTTAGTTCTTGTGTTTGTAAATTCAATCATATTAGGTATATCCTAATTAGCAGTTGAATAAATATTTAAGGTGAATTCAATAAATTTCAGACATTAGTGATTTAAAAAATTGATGATTTAGTCCCTACTATATTTGAGAGTTACTAAAATTTTCATTAGTTAAATTGCATTAATTTTTTTGCTAAGTCACTTAACTTACATGTTACATTAATTATTATTAACTTCTTAATGCAATATACCTATAAATTCGAGTCACCCCCAAATTTTGATATGTATTCAACTCGTGTACACTTAGAGTACATGTTGAGATTTTTTTGTATATGTGTCAACAAAGGTTCTTGAATTTTGACCTTTTACGGATAACATGTTACTCATCGTCCATCATTTAGGTCTAGAATTATTAATTTAGTTCTTCCATCTGTCAATTTAATCAAATTGTGTACAACCTAATTAGTATTTAAATAAATAATTGATGTAAAGTCAAGTATAAACTTTTGATTTTAATGAATTGAATTTTCCTTTGGCGTTAAATCAATTTTTGTTGGTATTATGGTATAAAATTGCATGGAACGTGTATACTTACGTTTGTATATGTCAAACTATTCCACTAATAACTCTAAGTGGTTAAGTACGAGTTTACATTCTTCACTCCTCAAGTTGATGAGTTAGATACAACTTTGTCGTTAATAACCCACGTCGTACGCGATGTAACTCATTATTAGTTCTAACCGTAAATATATATACATGTAAAGCTAATTTAGTACCGTAATGGAAAACAATAGTTAATTTTGTACATAATTATCATCTTTCTATTTTTTTTTCGTTGTGAATAACATTTTGTCGTTCTTTTTTTCTTCCAGCCTCTCAAGTTGCCATGTATTAATTAGATATCATCATATTAGAAAGCTTAAAATAAATTATATATCTTGAAATTTAGACAACCGATACGCGTGCAACGCACGCGTTAATAACTAGTCACATTAAAAAAGTATGCTTTTTAGGCATTTCCTACTTCCTGCACAAGAAACATGGACTTCTTATGGCTAGTTCTGGTTGTACCACATATTATTAGACCAACTGTAACTATATACTAATATATCCTCAAAAACTCTCATACAAAATGTTTATTTTTAATCTTAAGATGCTTATGTTTTAATTATAGATGCAGTTCATTAATAATAATTATAATTCATCTTGACGAAGGGCGAAATCGGTTCCAAATCGAATCTTTTGGAAGGATCCACACACTGCCACACTATTTTTACCCCATATTGTATTTCACTAGTGATCTTGACACGTGTACTTGTTAGGATCGATTCTCACAACACTCACAAATGATTAAGAAAGAAAACAACATATAAGAAAAGATTTAACGTAGTTCGGTCAATTCGACATACGTCCATCTGCAATGACGGCTGGCGATTTTATTAATTATCGATTTGTTACACTTTACAGAGAAATACGTCGATATATATATATATATATATATATATATATATATATATATATATATATATATATAGCTGTAAAAAATAAACTCATAAACCCTAATAATTCGAGTCGGTCCTCAAACAATTTTTTTTGTCACGTATCGATATCATAACAGTGATACACGATCTAGAGTATCGATATGCATGTATTTGCATCCCTTTCGAAAAGGTTCAGTGTATGATCGGCTACGAATTAAGTATTAACTACTATTATACATAAAGTTGAACCGCGTGGTTTCCTCTTAACAACTCAAATTCTCTTTAGAAAATTTGAATACAAAAGAAAGCTTTTTTCTATGTTACTTGAATTCACTTTCCTTGAATACAAAAAACTTTATAAAGGGCTGAGTTGAAGGACATGGAATTAAGGGCTGTTTCTAGGAAAGCATCCACCCCTAACAACAGTGCATTCAAGCTGTCTTACTTTAGGGTTTATAAGTGTTTAAGAATATAATAATCTAACTTTTCCACCTTTTAAACTTTATTATTAGTGTATTTCTGGATCTAAGTTAAATTTTAATTATTACTCTTTAAGTAAATCCATGCATGAGGATTGACCACACAATGCAAACAAGCCTTAATGATGAAGGAAGAAAAATATCGATTAGTTTAGATAATGACACGTATTATCGTTAACAATTATCGATATAAATATGTAAAATCAGTTCTAGAGCTTCTTGCCTAAACTTATTTTTAAATTTTTGTTAATACAATGCGATACAGTCAACAATTTTAGACTTTTAAAATGCACTAAAAAAATTTACATCGTTAAATAGTATTATATTATTTAAATAAATGCATCTATATGTATATTTCCTTTACATTTTATTTTATGTAAATATTATGTCATTTTTAAGTTAATAGTTATTTATAACTTTTTCTACCATACATCATTTTGCCAGATTTTTCTAACATTACAAAATTTTAATGTGAAATTATATATAAATAACTTTTTTTTATAAATTAATATCATATCTTTCTAATTTACGTATTGGTATCTACTAAGAAACTAATTAAGAATTAAATGGAAATGGTATTTTTGGTACATTTGTTTAAAACAAAATTGTGTGGTTGTTTAGAAGAGGATAGAGTATGGCTTCCTTTAATTTTATGTAGGGCATGAGCTAGATCTCCCTATTTTTCTTTATCTTGTTCCCTAATCATCATTAATTACATTATGCATGCCTTTATCTTATAATAAACTTACTATATTCTTAAGAATAAAGATCATTTTATAAGAATCTAGCTAATTATATGGTAATCTATTAAAATTGTATTTAATTAGACCGATAAGCTGTATTGTTGTCGTATTCATATACGTTCCTTAGATTGACACTTGTCGACCTAACATGAGTTGTACTATACAAGGGAGCGTATTTTTCTACGAAAATTAGGCTTACATTAGAATAAGGTTAGTAGGATGATTCCACGACGAGGTGTATTTCACATTATATTTATGCTACATACGTTAAAACCAATATTTTTATTTTATTAAATTTAGTTGCAATTTATATACCTAATTTTTAGTTTTTGCAATTTAATTCTTAAAAAAATAAATTGGATCATGACCCATAATTATGGTGCGATTCATACTAAATTGCAAAAATTAAAAGTTAGGTGTATAAATTGAAAGACTGAAGTTAACAAAATTAAAGTATTTAACAGTTGACTAACATATGTACAAAAAACCTTCAAAATAAAACATATAGCACCAAAAGTCAACATTGGTCAATCATATGGCACCCAAAAGACAATTTAACCTTTATTTTTTGCATGTATGAAATCGAATCTAGACGATGGTTCGTAAAGTTAATACATATATAAATTGAATTGCCATGTTGTCAAGGGTATAATGTCTTTATCATGTCCAAATTCTATCGAGCTTTAAAATTAAAAAAATATTCATAATCAATACTCTAACCTTTACGAATTGATCTGAAGTGAGTGATAATTATTTTAATTATTATTATAAAATAAGTATGTTACAAACGTTATGTTACAAACGTTGCAGCTCCCCAAATAGTTGAAGATAATCAAATTTTCGGCCTTATTTGAGCAACATGATGTAAATGGGCCCAATGAATGAACTAAAACCATAACTAATAAGCCCATTAAGAACCCAGTAGTGGGTATAATACAAATCTGAGGCCCATTTTTTTTCCCAACCTCTATGGGCCTGGCTGAGCATTTTCTTTACTTGGTAACATTCATATTAATTTTATTAAAGAGGAAATTTATCTCTTGGAAAAAAAAAAGAAATTTATCTCAAATTATTAACATATATAAAATTTAGTGGGTAAATTATGCACAGTACAAAAGATAAATGTTATTTTTATTTTTGGCAAAGAAAGATAAATAATACTATTAATATTTATTACATTGTCTTTCACATTTACACGTATTAAATATTCCCCTAGGACCCGCACATTCCCATAACCCCCAGCATGGCGATTGGCACGACCCATTCAACATTGGTACCCGAACCACAAAAATCAATACTAACGTGGACCATTGAAAACAACGTGTATTTTTAAAATTAAAACATTTTTTCAAATTTTTTTTGCATGAATAATTCTTTTATTAAAAAAAAAAAAATTCAATTCGGATTATAATCTAATAACAAAAGGGAAGAAGTAGAGATAGTTTACTATTAACTAATTTTACTTTCTATGGTTAGTTAATTTTGGATAGAACTTACATATACGGACCGAATACATCTGTGTACACATGAAAAGATCTCGCGTTACGAAAATATATTTATTTTCTACCTAATTTAATTAAATTTGTAACAGATATAACAATTTATTCAAAAATTAAAAGTTCGGGTACCTCATTTTATCATATTGTCCCATCAACTATACCCTAAATTAATAATGGATTTAGTTCCTCCTTCTTAGTTGGATGCAATTTCTTGCCTCATTTTTTCTGTCTCAGATCATGCATTGCTGTTAAGGTCTTGACATGTATTCTATGTGTAATTAATTTTGTGGTTTGTCTTTTTTTTTTTTTTTTTTTTTTTTTATAAAACGCTATTAGAATCTGTTGGCATTTGGAGAATGAGCCGCCATAATTGGGAGCTCATTAAATGAGAGTATGGTACTTAAGGAAATTTGGTAATGTCACATTAGAATTTTGAGCTAGGTCTAATTGTCATGAGAGACCCAAAACCGGGCCTCCCACGCTCTATAGGTCGGTCGAACACTTGGAGGGCAAAGTGGACTTTTGTTCACTTTGTTCATCTTATAAATATGGAGTGCTTAGAGATTTATTAAGAGTTAATCTCTTATTCTTGTGTGGTGAGATAGAAAAGAAATCACTCATCCCTAAACACTAGTTTCGGCCGAACCACTGCCTACCCTAGGAGGTGCCAAATTGTGATCAAGCAATTTACTCCGGTGATCCATCCCCGCTAAAGAATTGACAGAGGCTTTGCTGTGGAGACCAATCCGTGTAGCGCTTTCTTAACCAGAACTTCTACAGTTCTACGAGAACCATTCGGCGGATCGAGAACTCCCATCAATGATCATGAGACTGCGGAAAGCGTTTTAGGTATGTGCACCATATTCTGTTGCGTAATTAGTTACCTTGCATGTATTTTGTTTTGTTTCTGTAGTATTCCTCCCCCCCCCCCCCCCCCCATAATTAGGGTTGGTAATTTGTGACACGACACGGCATCACGATTAACACGATATAACTTTCGTGTTGTGTTCGTGTTTGAGTATCATAATACGACACGCACGATAGCACGATAAAGTTGTGCTACTAAGATTAATTCTTAAGTATTTTTTTTACAAATATTATTTATTCCTTTAAAAGCTCCAATTAGTGAGTTTAATTTTTAGTGTTTGTAAACTCTATATTATTAATTTATAAATACCGACATATTAGTTCATAGTTTTTCGATATATGAAGTTCAATATTTTGATTTTTTCTTAAAGATCTCGTATAAATATGTAAAACTGTATATCCTTATACAACACGATAGCACGACACGAACACACACGAAAATGTTCGTGTCGTGTTTGTAAAGCATGGCACGGTAAGCTTATCGTGCGTGTTCGTGTTCAATAAGTTTAGCACGACACGATTAGTAACACGCACGCTAGCACACACAATAGCACGAATTGACGCCCCTACATAGTGAACCCTAAAAGTAAAATATTAAATCTAAAAATACACGTTAAAATCTGAACAATAAGACACGATCTGATCATTGAATCCTATCTAACTCCTAGTCGGTGTCATTGGTAGAAATTAATATATTTAGGCCTTATCATGTGATCCACACATACATCCTTACCTACCTACCTGCCACCAATTCACCCACCAACCACGATTCATCAAACTCTCATTCATCTCCTCACTCTCACTCACCTCTCCTGAGATTTTTGTCAAATCCGGCCATTTCATTTTCCCAGTTATACGGAGATAAAGATAGCCGAGTTTCAATTTCCATGGAAGACCAATCTTCATCTTCTTCATCACTAAAGCACGCAATTATCGATCCACCAATACAATCCCTCGGTTTCCAGATCGAGGAGTTGTCGCCACGTAAAGTCTCCGGCCACCTCCAAGTCACCGACAAATGCTGCCAGGTAATTAATTAATCGATTGGCCGTAAAATTGAGCTAAAATTGATCTAAATATAGAAAATAGGATTAATTAGAGGAAGTGGTAAACTGGTAATTAATGATTTGGTGAAGAGCAGCCGTTCAAGGTGCTTCACGGCGGCGTATCGGCGATGATAGCGGAGGGGCTGGCTAGCATGGGGGCTCATATGGCTAGTGGATTCAAGAGAGTCGCCGGAATCCACCTCAGCATCAACCACGTCAAGAGCGCCCTACTCGGCGATCTTGTCATCGCTGAAGCTGCTCCGGTCAGCGTCGGCAAAACTATTCAGGTATCACCAACTACTTTTCAAACTCTAAAAATTCAGCTATCAAATTTTAAATTTTTTATTTTCGGAGTATCCAAAATAGTTTTATATAAATTATATATTTTTTAAAGTTGTCAACGTAGACATTATATACATTTTCAGTAATGCGTAAAATTAAAAAATACATAAAAAAATATTTGCTCTCCAATGGATTCATATAACTATATTTTTTAAATATATTTTATTATTAAATTTTTCAATAACCACCAATAAAGTATTAATATTATTTATAATTTTAAAATGGTTATATAATACATAGTGGATTCATTAAATTTAAGAAATATGCTACGTAAAAGTGGGTGTGTACTACTTTTAAAGAATGCTACGTAAAACTAATATAACGCGTTTTTATACACTTTACATAAAAAAATATGTAAAATTTATATTTAAATAATACTATGTAATATCATTATGAACACTCAGACTATAAAGCAGCATCTAATTTGCTTATTTTATAAATGTTAAATGCCGATAATACATGTTTTTTTATTTCCAAAATAGCTTTTGTATCAACACATAAACTGTTTTGGTAATTGCCCTTATTAACTGTTGTGTTTGGAAAATTAGTGATGTATTTTGACAGAAGAGATGTTTTAATAAGGATGTAACTAATTACATGACATAAATAAACACGATAAGATTGACATCATATCAAGTGGGTCTGCTAGAAAATTATTAAACACATAGATATTCTTTTCAAATACCTACTTTATAGTTTATATTATAGTTATCATCGATAATCACATTTAATTTCATATAATACTTAATTAGAAAGGTCACATCACATGTCCTTATTTTTATTATTACCGGAAGATAATGTCTCTTATTTACGTACAACCCCCTAATGTTTTCCTTTTGAGCTATTTGCTCCTAAAACTTAATTTTCCCTAGCTCCCATTGCTTTGATTGATAAGTTGATGTTAATAATGGCTTGCTTAATCAGGTGTGGGAAGTGCAGCTGTATAAGGTTAACCCACAGAATCCGGATAGCAAAACCCTAATTTCGTCGTCTCGAGTCACATTGCTATGCAACTTGCCCGTGCCCGAAGACGCGAAAGATGCGGCCGATAAGCTCAAGAAGTATGCAAAACTTTGAAATCGTGTAATATTAGCAAAAGAGAATAATTAGTTTGTTCAATGTCATGGAGAAATAAAAAATTGTTCAATGTTTCGGATGATGCTTGGCGATTTAGATGATTGTATATATGATTTTTCCGTAAGAATAAAATGATTTGGTAACCAAGATCGTTTTAAATTTATTAATTAGTTGGCATTGACGTAAATAAATTATGAAGTGGTAAAATGTAAAAATGTTCTAAGATAGAATTACCTATTTTCATGGGCTGAAGTTTATTTTAGCCGAACTATTTTAAAAAAGCAGCAAGGAATGGGCAATTTACCAAAATAACAAACGAAAAAGACCAGCGGTTCAGAGCTTATTAAGGCTATGAACGCCGCCGGCATCGACTCGCCTGAAGTTTGCGGTTCCGGCGGTTTCGTCAGTAGAGCCATCTCTGAGGAAGGTCAGAAAAGCAGATGCTGCTACGGCTTCCGATTACAGGTTTTAATCTCCTCAGTTCTCTTCCCAATCCCATCTATGGGCTCAACTCAAAGACTCGAAATTTCGACCTTCTCCTGAGCTGGGTCTTCTCTCTGTCCTGTTCGTCCCCTCCTTGGCTGCTGTTTTGTTTCTCGTCGGCGATCGTTTCTATCCCAACCATTAATGTAAGTCACCACCTGTTTGATGAAATGCTTAAAAGAGTTTATTTATTTTCATTTTTTTCTCTCTTTTTATTTCCCAGTTCATTTGTAAGGAGAATGAAATGATATTTTTTATTTCTGAAGTGAAGCATTCGCTTACAAAGAATGGTGATTCTTGACAGTTCGAGCAGTGGAGTTAACTTGGAAAGCAAGTAATGAATAGAAGTTAGTAACTTCTTGGTTGTGCATTTGGCATGCATTTAGGAGACTGGGTAGTTCAATGGTTGAATTGTACGATGTGGCATCAAAAAGGTTCCTGGGACTTTGTTTTCCTTCAAACTTTCTAGTCTTGGGATAATCGAAGTGACCCAAATGCTTATCAATCTCAGGTATTGCTATGTCTTCCTTTACTCTAGTGCTTTGTTACAATGGAGAGTTACTGCAATATTGTTTTACTGGTTTGAATATTAAATGCAGGGAGTTTCTGGAAATGATGAGAAGAAGGAGAAGGTGAGTAAATCTGGGAGAAAAAATAACCCTACTCTCAACTGATACAGCGGATATAGGTATATAAGTTTGTAGAGATACATTGCTTAATGGACCTACTATTTAACACCTAGTAATTGATAATGCAGGTAGATCTTAAATCTTTATTCACCCATGAGTCACATAATGGTTATTGTTATTATGTTGCGAGATACTATAATGGGGCATATCTTCTTAAAGAAAATATATACATACTGTGTAGACATATACTACTATATGTGTAACGACAATGACATTATTGAGTAGCTAGGAAGTTGGACAACCTTTTTCCAACTACTCGTTATTACTTATTAGCATTTGTATGACAAGCTTATTATCATTATCATTTTAAAATGTATAATTTATAATAATAATCCTAGTATGATCATTTCTGGAATCATCCCTAAAGCAAGGGTAAGTTGAGTTGGTGGTGTGAGACAAGAATTCAGATGACATACATAGAAGAGCAACATAATGTAATACAATCAGATTTACAAGGGAACAACCAGACAAAGGCAAAGATGATAAAATCACGACAAGAATGAGAGAAGAACTGAAAAATGACTGATACATGGACGAAATCACGACAAGAATAAGAAACATGTGAGTCTTTACTCGTCTTCCTGATCAATAATCGCCTTTTTCTTCCTTGCTTCCTCTTTCTCTGTTATGAGAGACTCCAGTTCTTTGTTTAGCTTGTTCATTTCTGTTGCTAGCTCCTCTAACTTAGCCTCTTTTAAGGAGATCTGTGGATCCCATACTTGGTTAAATGTTTCCATTACCTTCTTTCTCTTCTCCGCTTCCTGCAAATACATGATTTCATTCATCATCATTATTCATAATATCAATTTTTTTTAAGTGTAGGAACCATACAGTGAGTGATAGGTACGTACCTTGGGGAGTATGCAGTAAATATGAGCATTGAAGTTTTGACATTCTTTACAGGTATAGACACCAAGCTCGGGGTCCCTGATGTCCTGGCAATGGCTGCAGTTGTACTCCTCCGTATCGGCGTAATTGCCGAGAGCCTTGTCGCAGAGGGATAATGGATGTTCATGAAATTTGTCATCATTGACAGTGATTGGAAGAGAAGAGCAATCCCTGTGAAGATTGAAGTTGCATTGTGGACAGCGGTAGAGGTCAAACTTACAATTGATGCCGCAGTAATTGCATAACAATTGCAGCTCATACACAAGTTGAATTTACACTCAGCACATTGAAACACTCCTCCAGGAGTTTCATAGACACAGGCATTGCACAAGACATCATCTTCAGATCTTTCTTGTGAACCGAAGTTGACGGGTTTCAGACGACACGATGGATGGAAGGGATGGTTCGTTTCAAACACACCATGCCGACACGATTTATGGAGTCTAAAATCATCATCATTACAGACAGAGCAGGAAAAGAAGAATGGATCCTTGACCGCTTCCCTTTTCTTACACACTTGGCAAGAACCCCCAATATCCCTCTCTTCACTACAACACCGAAAGGTTAGGGGATGTTCATGCCTGGAATGCTCGAATTGAAAATTTGTACCATCTTCAATCGAAGGGAGGAGACCCTGAGCACAATGTATGCACAAGTAAAACTTACATTTTGTTGTTTCGCAGTAGAACCCAGGGAGAGAGGTGTTTTTGTCCATGCAGATTCCGCAAAAATACTTTCCCGAATCGTATGGACGAAGGGTAAGTGGGTGTACGTGATGCTGGACGTGCGTAAGTTGTTGTGGGAGCTCTGCACAATGTTTATGGATGAAGATAGCGCAATCAAAGCAACCGTAAACTACTTCACCACCTGTTTCTGCTAACATCCTGCAACAAAATGCGCATGGGATATTGCACCGGCTTCCGGTTGGGAAGGAGATGAGAGGATGCTGGTGCGGGAAATGTGGGATCGTATTCATCACCAACGAATCGGAACTACCCTTTTCCCATTCTTGAGGAGGCAAGGTCGAAACAGCGCACTGGAAATGCAAGGTGAGTAATCTACATTCTTCTTGTTGTTGTTCTTGTTCATCAGAGTGATTGCAAATGTACCTGAATTTGCTGCCCTCACTCTTACCACAAGCTTTGCATTGTCCCGACTCGGTCTCTTCCGAGTAGGAGAGAGTTAGAGTGTGTTGTGGATGTAAAGGGTGTTGCTTCATCTCCTCTGGCTGTTCATCACATGATTTGTGAATCCATCTACATGAGGTCCAAGAGCCACGAACCGAACCCGAGATATTCTCAAAGCATGCCACACACTTGATTCGGATGTATGGATTCACATCGAATTCAATCAATTTATCCTCCACCTCCTCCTCAGCCGCACCATCCTTGTTGTCGTCTTTAGTAGGTATGGTTAAAATGGCACACCTAGCACATAAGCTAAACTTGCAGCGGCTGCTACATTTATACATGTAATAACCCATTGTTATGTTACAACAACCATAACAGTCGACAACGGAAAATCCACGGTGATTTATAACTGCTTTAACGAGGTCGAGTTTGTGGTCTGGATGAGAAGGGTGTTGAATCTGGACAGGTGACGTGGCGCACCAACGGTGGAGAAATATCCCACACTCTTCACAGCAGTAGGTTGAGCCACCAACATCATCTTCTCCGCAGATGAAGCATTTGATCTCAAGCTCGAGTTTGTCACTCGGCTCTCGCAGGATCAACCCGTGTTTGTGGAAGGGGTGCTTAACGAATGTTTCCATTGGATCGATCGAAGCAACAACGGATTCAGGTATGTGTTGATAGATTAGGGTTTATGGTTTAGAATGGTTGATTATGCATAAAAGATTGCTGACTTCTTCTCTAAACAACTGCTTATGCTATATAGGCAGGTCCAAGGAACTATGCTAGTATACACGCCTACTCTTAAGATTAGTTATTTCTTTATTTTTAGAATATAATATCTGCAGATGGAAATAAAAAAAGACCTTTGTTTATCATGCCTAACAGGCTAACACTGATCTAAGAGTTGTCCATAGTTTAAATATTTTCTTTTGGCTAAAGATTTATTTGTTTTCTTTTGCTAACTATAGAAATTTGACTTTTTGGGTCTTTTTCTACTTAGTCTTCGGCCAAAAAGAGAAACAAAACAAAACAAGAAGTTGTTAGTTACACATTAAATAAACAAATGTATTCTTATGTCTCCAAAGAGTTCGACCTCGGATTGCCTCTAAATTTACCAGTTGGTCCAACCAACGTTCTCGGTTGTACTTGTAAACCCCTATTATTCAATCTATCATTATGTTTCAGAATACTGTAAAAGAAAAATTGTCCAACTAGGCGGCTTACCTGCTCCAAAATTGGCCCGATTTCAAGATGTCAAATTTATGTTGAATTACCATTTATTTAGTAAGCTATTGAATTTTGCATTGTGTGATAAGTAATTGGTTATTCGATGGATAGTGGCCTAGTCACGTGACAACCACAAGGGCATATGCCTAATCAAAAGGCCGAGGTTCAAACGGTCCTTAGCCCACACATCAAATGACCTTTGACCCACACAGAAGACAACACGTCAGACCGCGAGCATGACGCTCCAGAACATACATATCACAAAGGCTCAAGACTTTAACGTTGGGAACACTCAACGCCCGCAACGTGGCTTCATATAAGTTCACCAATGAACTTCTCGAGGACAAAGCCTAGGGTGCCTGAATATTCCACAATCAATGCCTTGGCTTATTCACCCACCCTCTTGCTTAACAGAAGTACGGGCTAGAGTAGGAAAGTAGGTGGTGACAATAGTCTATCACACAGACTACGATGTTTATTTATAGCCGTTTGGAGGGTTGTTGTGGTCTTTCAGATATTTTCCGCCTTTGCGGGATCACTGTTATATGTACTCATTTTAAATGGTGGCTGTGACCCTTTCTAATATTTCCCGTCCTTACTAGATTTGCGAGAATACATTCTTGAAGTATAGCCATTTGGAGGGTGGTTGTGACCCATTCAAATAATTTTTCTCATTCTCCGGATTCACAGGGACAATCTTTATGCAATGTTATCAGAACCGAGCCAGGTATCGAATCGACAAGGGCACCGGTTTTCGGTTCAGCCAGTTCGAACCCGATCTGACCGTTCTGAGCTTAAAAGGACAGAATGCAGAGGGAATACTCATCCACCCACCATCGTTGAAGCTGATGCAACGAACCCAGCAGAAATACTTCTCCACCCACGCCGCTGAAGCTGAAACAATGGACCTAACCGAAATACTCTTTACATCTTCGATTGTGCAATTTCAATCTCCTCAGCTTAACAACTCCACCTTCCACTGCTTTCACCTCCCTCATCTGCTTAACAATCCCTGCTCCTCCAGAAAGATCGGAGCTTCCATTGCAAGACTTGTGAGGCAACCTCACACAGAGATTGCCTTCTAAAGAGGATTTGGGTATGACGGCTAGAGGTTAGTAAGTTTGTTGACAGCCGGGGAGATCTCTCCGGAGAAGTTGGATGTGAGGTGAGCCGCACAAGGTTGGCGATGGTGAAAAGGAAATTGGAAATTTCGGTAATTTAACTAGGATTACTTTTGCTTCATTTAATTTAGGGTTAAAGGTACTTTTGGTGCCACATGTTTGATCAGTGTAGGTTTTTGGTGTCATATGTTTAGTTTTGTACGCTTTTGGTCCATATGTTTGAGAGGTTGTATGTTTTTTGTTTTTATCGTTAGTCAACAATTAGTTTGACCGTTAAATATTTTTATTTTGTTCAATTCAGTCCTCAAATTTATATTTCTAAAATTTAATTTTTAAAATTTAGTCCCTATTGTTTACTCAAGTCACCGTCCAAGGCCGCCGACCACCACCCACCACCTCCAAAGCGGCCGACCGCCACGAAAAGGGCCACCACCAATTGGTGGTGGCTACAGCACTAATCGGGCCGGCCACCACCAATTGGGGTGGTGGGCGGCCTCAAATGGCGGTGGCCGGCCCGATAAGGGCTGCAGCCACCACCAATTGGTGGTGGCTGCAGCCCTAATCGGGGCCGGCCACCACTAATTGGGGGCGCCGGCCCCGATTGAGGCCACAGGTGGTGGTCGACCTTGATTGGGGTGGCCACCACCAATTGGGGTGGTTCCGGCCCCAAGTGGTAGTGGCCGGCCCTTTTCGTGGTGGTCGACCACTTTGGAGGTGGTGGATAGTGGCCGGCGGCCTTGGACGGTGACTTGAGCAAATAATATGGACTAAATTGTAATTATTAAATTTCAGAAATATAAAATTGATGAGTAAATTGAACAAAATAAAAGTATTTAACGGTTAAACTAACTGTTGACTAACGGAAGAACAAAAAACATACAACCTTTCAAACATATGACACCAAAAGCTTACAAAACTAAATATATGGCACAAAAAACCTACACTGGTCAAACATGTGGCACCAAAAGTACCTTTAACCCTTTAATTTATAATGTTTAGGTTTTTTTTTTTTTTTTTCAAGGTAGGTATCAGCGAACCGGTAACTGTCAGACCGCCCGGTTCACCAAAAATTGACCGGTTTCTGTAAAAAAAAAAAAACCAGGATGTTAGACTGGGTTCGCTTACATCCCTGTTTTTTATGTGAACTGGATCGTGTGAGGCACTGTTTCTCGGTCGGACCGTCAATCTGGTTCTGATAACACTGTTTATATGTAGCCATTTTAAGGGTGGTTGTGGTATGAACCTTTCGAATAATTTTCCGACCTCACAAGATTCACGGAAACACTCTTTGTATTTAAACAATTTTAGGGTTGTAGTGGCCTTTTTACGTGTAGCCATTTTAAGGGTTGTGCTGACCCTTTCAGATATTTCCCGCTCTCACTGGATTTGCAGGAATACTCTCTTTGTGTGTAGCCATTTTAAGGGTGGTTGTAGTTCTTTCAAATATTCTCCGCTTTGCGAAATGAACTCTTGATATGTAGCTGTTTGGAGGGTGGCTTTGACATTGTCAGTGATTTTCTGCATTCACGGAGTTTGTAGGAATGCACTCTTTTATTTGTAGCCGTTTGAAGGGTGCCTGTTTCCTGCCAGTAATTTCTTGCACTCACAAATTCGCAAGAATACACTTATGATTTATAGTCGTTTAGTGGGGGGTTGTGACCCTTTCTTTGTACTCGATTTAGGGACGAATGTGACCCTTTTATTTGTTATCCGCTCTCACAAGATTTGCATGAACACTCTCTGGTAGCCAACGAAAGGGTGGCCGTGAACCTAAAAAAATGAGTTTTTTTTTTTTAATATTCAAGGCTCACCTATAGCCCTGCGGCTCTGCGGCCCTACGGGTTTTCAATCGTGCCTCTCGTTCCTTTATTTTTGCGTAGGTCGCATTTACATATTTTCAACCTAGTATGAATTTATTCTTCTCTTTTTTTGTTTCTTTTTCAATGAAAAATAAAATTTGCAGAAACTAATCATAAATAATTATGTTGCATGCCCCTAATGGTAGAATGATCTTTTTAAATTCTCACAACTTTTTCTGGATGACTCGTCTACTTAAGTCATATAAGTTGATTATGTCGGTGTCTTGAATGGAATTTCATTAAATGGGTGGACAACCCCAATAATAATATATTCCTAGCTTGACTTCTCAGCTGTTCTTTCATCAGCACACTCGATCCTCATGGGATCTTAATTATTTTTGATATTTTCCATCTTCAGTCATGCTAAATCTCAACGAAGATTCCCCGCGGTTACAACTGTATGGCTCGGTTCGGGAACACGTAGGAATTCCACACATGGTATGTGAAATTTTTGCATGGAGTCCGTTCGAAGCAGCAAGTTTACGGGTGTAAGCGAGTCAAGCTATTCGTGAGCTACTCGGGATCGACTCGGAAACTTGAATTCGGCTCAAAAAAATCCGAGTCGAGCTTTTTGGTATGTCAAGCTCGAGCTTGATAATGCTCGGCTCTAGTTACTCGCAAGCCTAAACGAGATTCGAGTTCGAGTTTATAAGCCGAGTCGAACTTGATTCTTATTATTATTCGTATTTAATAATAATTAATTATTATATAAAGTCAATCGAGTTCGAGTTTAGTCGAGTCGAGTCGAGCTCGATTTGTTTAGTTATAAGAAATATTAATTATTGGGATATTATAATTTACTAACAAGTCGAGTTGAGCCGAGCTCGATTATGTCGAGATTGGATTCGAGTCGAGATCGAGTTTTAAAATTAGAGCTCGACTGAGTTCAAATTCGAGTTTAGCAAATACTAATCGAGTCGAATTTGAGAGATACTCGGTTCAACTCGACTTAGGTAAATCCCCTATTTGGAAATTTCGAGATCACACTTGTAAAATACCTTAGATATTTGGTGCATTATGCGTCGTCTCATTTAAAGAAATAAAGCATGACTTTCTTTGTTTGACATTTGGATCATCTGAATAAAAAAAGACCTTTATTTAACACACCTAACACTGGTCTGAGAGTTGTCCAGAATTTATAAATTTTCTTTTAGTAACAATAGAAAAATGACGTTTGGGGTCTTTTTCTACTTAGTCTTCGGCCAAAAAGAGAAAAAAAATAAAAATTGTTTCTATTACTTGAGATTTAAAAAAGACTTCACTCTAATGATAAAGTTGAACAAATGGGACCCACCCTAATGTATTAGGTACACGTTAAATTAAATAATACAAATGCATTCTTATGTTTGTCGATTTTAATGTTTGTCGATTGTACTTGTAACCCCTATTATTCAATCTATCATTATGTTTCACTGTTTCGATTGTACTTGGGTTTTCCGCTAGATCTGTCAAGTAAGAAAAAAACCTCTTTTGATTTTCTGGTGGACAAAGTCAAGTCAAAACTTGCGGATTGGAGATCAAAACTATTGTCTATATCAGACAGGAATGTCTTTATAAATTCAGTCATGACCTCCATTCCTAACCATATTATGCAATGCACTCTTCTGCCTGTTACTGTTTGTAATGAGTTAGACAAAGTCAATCGAAATTTTCTCTGGGGCTCCACTGATGAGAAAAGAAAGGTTCATGCTATCAATTGGGATACAGTGAAACTTCCTCGTAGTAATAGTGGTTTGGGAATCTCTTCTACAAAAGAGAGGAACCAGGCCATGCTTGCTAACTTCACTTGGCGTTTGAAAAAGTCTGGAGCCCCTTGGGCCACGATATTGAAAAATAAGTACTTAAATGCTTGTCGAAGGATGCCTAAATCTGGTTCTTGTACTTACTATGCTATCAAAGAGGGGCTTAGTGTCCTTAGTGATGGTCTTGGTTGGATTATAGGCGAAGGAAAGCATATTAATCTCTGGTTTGATAGATGGATTGGAACTTCCAATTTGCGAAAACTCATCCACGGTCCGTTAAATTGCGGAGAAGAGAATATGAGAGTAAATGATATTCTAACCCCTTTGAGGAGTTGGGATTTTTCTGGTATTTCTTTCAGACTCCCTGATTCTATCATAGAGACTATCTGTGCCATTCCTTTGGCTATGGATTCTTCAACTATGGATAGACAAATTTGGGCAGGCTCCCCTTCGGGAATTCCCTCAGTGACTTTAGTGCACAAGAGCATCAAAGAAAAGAACTTGGTTGATCTTAGCATTGACGGAGATGATTGGAATTGGATATGGTCTTGTAACATGATCCCGAGAGTGAAATATTTTATATGGTTATGTAATCACGATAGAATATCCACTTCCAATTTCTTGGTGAAGAGAGGTCTCAATGTTAACCCACTATGCTCAATATGTGATCTTGAAGTTGATGATACCTTACATGTCCTCAGAGATTGTGAATATTCAAGGAATGTTTGGCTAGATTTAAAGGTCCCACAAGATAGTCAGAATTTCTTCTCTGCGAGTCTGAAACCTTGGCTTAAGTTTAATTGTAGAAATACATTCAGTCATTTATCTGGATTGAACTGGAGCTTTGTTTTTAGTACTGCTATTTGGTTTATTTGGAAAAATAGGAATTCTATCTTGTTTAACCATACTTGCCTATCTAATAATCTCCAGTGTCTAATTGTTGATCAGGCTAAGGATTTCTCTAGCATTCTCCATAAATCCACATCCATTGCTCCAAGAACCACCATCCAAATAGGATGGAAACCACCACCTCATGGTTGGGTGAAAATCAACACAGATGGATCATCTTTAGGAAATCCAGGTCCAGCAGGATGTGGAGGATTGTTGAGAAATCACCTTGGAGGCTGGATTAGGAGATTTCAGAGAAAGTTGGGTGTCACTAATAGTTTGGTTGCCGAACTATGGGCGATTAGAGACGGGTTAATCATTGCAAAAGATTTAAACATCGACTCTATTTATGTTGAATCTGATGCAAATGAGGCCGTGAATCTAATTGTTGAGGATTTCAATGAGGATAGACCTCTAATGCCACTAATTTTTGATTGTAGGAATCTATTATCCTCTTTTAGAAGAACGAAGATCAGACACGCATATCGTGAAGCAAATCAGGTGGCTGATCGATTGGCTAAGGCGGCAGTCCAGATGGAAGATCATTTTATTACTTTAGAAGAACCTACTCATGGTCTTTGGTCTCTTTTGTTATATGACTCATTGGGACAATCGGTCCATAGAAGTGTTGTGGTTAGTAGGATAAGTTAGTTCTAGTCGAGTAGTGTGTATCTCCTTTTATTTACAAAAAAAAAAATATATTGTATAAAGAAAAAATGTCCAACTAGACGGCTCACCTGCTCTAAAATTGGCCCGATTCCAAGATGTTGAATTTATTATTATGTTGAATCATTTATTTAGCAAGTCTGATAAGAATTAAATAATTGGTTATTGATTTATTAATATCTATCTCTATATATATCGACCTACCTGTAAATAATAAATATTAATTGTTGTTCATACATTGTAAAATACAGAAAAATGTCACCGTACTTGGCGCGTAGCACAACCCCATGAAGATCCATTTGTGGTCACAACATGGATAGATAGTTTCGAGGTTAAAAGAGTGTTACTTTACGGAGGAAGCTCGAACGGTAATAGCCTTTGAGCTCGTCGCCAAATTAGGATATCAGAAAAAAGGTCTTCAGGAGATGAAATCCCCCTACTACAGAACAACCTACCTACTAGGGACAATCCGACTCCGAGTAATTTTGGGACAATGATGAAAGGCTCTTCGTCTAGAGATCTTGTTTGTGGTCGTTAACGATATGAACACGTAGAACGCCGCGGGCCAACACCTAGTGTATTAAAGATAGCTTTAACTCAATATTGATGATTTATTGTATCAAACTTTGTCATGCGATTTGAAAGAGCGGCGAGATGACGTGGCATAGTGACTGGGAATGCTGCACGTATGCAACGACTTATCCCTGCAAGTCATGTCATCTCGCCGCACTTTAAAAGAGCGTCGAGCTTTTGTGGCAAGCTGAAGTGCCACGCCGCTCTTTCAAAGAGTCCCGATAATTATATGCGTAATTATTTACATTTGTTAATATTTTCGTATTTGACAATTGTCAGATGACCACTTGAGGAAAAAACTCTGTAATATCATCTTAATCTACAACTAGCTAGACTACGATTTGTCGTTTCCTATTTATATTTGACATATATCCTTAGATTTAATATTTTCATTTTAGGGTTCCTCAATCCTATTAGGATTTTAGGAAAAAAAAATCACAAAATTAATTACATTTAGAACACATGTCAATATTTGAACGGTGAGATAAGATCTATGACAAGAAGAATGAGACAGGAGATCTGTATCCAGAATAGGGTGGTCAATAGTTGAGCTTGTTAAGGGAAACATGAACTCTGAACCTCTAGGAGAGAGCATCTGATCTCAAAAAATTAGGTTACTAATAATTTTCTGCTTATCCTTTAATTTATAATCATATCCTTTAAATAGATAGTGATCATGAATAAAACGATAAACCTAAGTTATCAATAACCTAATTTTCAGAGAACTTCAAGAGATTCGGAGTTCATTTTTCGGTTATATAAAATGTGCTCCTTCTAAGGATGAAGCAAATCGAAGCTCTGAAACTCTGATACTCCTTCAATGATAAAGAAACTCAAAAATGACAAATTAGAAATTTTATCAATTTACCTCAAAAATGACAAATTAGAAATTTTCGCAATTTACCTTTTAAGCATATTTGTTTGTTATTTAAAAATTAACGAAAGATAGATAACTTTATGAAAAAAAGAAAAAAAAAGTGAACGATAATGATTACTGAAGAACTAATGAAATTGGTATTGCAGGAAGAGCCAGAAACATACATGAATTCCATCTGTCATACACACTGATACTTACTTGAGTAATACATAACATATACGTTTGTAAGTCAATAAGGTTTAAAAACTAGAGAAGTTCTATTTGGCCAAAATGTCTGCAAATTTAGCAACATTCACCTGTATATATCAGTTACATGCAGGGTTATTATTTCTCCCAGATTTATTCCCCTTCTCTTTCTTCCCATGATTTCCAGAAATTATGTTCCTTCAAAATTCAAAACAGGAAATGTCAAGACAGCTCCATCTCCATATATTAACACAAGCTTCTACGAAGACTAGCTAGAAGCACCAGCAGTATATGTCTTACCTGAGATTGGTAAGCTTTTGGGTCACTTCGTTTATCTCAAGACTAGACAGTTTAAAGGAAGACAAAGTCCCAGGAACCTCCTTTGATGCCACATCTGACAATTTAACCATTGAAATACCCAATCTCCTAAATGCCTGCCAAATGCACAATACACCAAAGTAACTTCAATTCATTACTTGCTATCCAAGTTAACTACACTGCTTGAATTGACAAGAATCGAGATTCTTTGTAATCGAATGGTTCACTCCACTAACCATTTTAAGCTGATAAAAAATTCATTTTTACTCTATACAAATTAACTTGGGAAATAATAAGAGGGAAAACTAAAAAAAAAAAAAAGAGAATTCAGTGAAGCATTTCATCAAACAGGTGGTGAGTGGTGACTTACATTCATGGTCGGGATGGAAACGATCGCCATGAACAGAAACGAAGCACTAGCCATGGAGAGGACGAATACAATGGAGAGAAGACCCAGCTCAGGAGAAGGTCGAAATTTCGAGTCTTTCAGCGCATATATAGGAAGAGAAGCTGACGAGGTTAAAGATTTGTAATCGGAAGTTGTAGAAGCATCTTCTTTTATCACCTTCTTCAGAGATGGCGGTACTGATGAGACTGCCGAAGCCGCAAACTTCAGGCGAGATGACGCCGGCGGCGTCCATAGCCTTGCCGGCCGTACGGCGATGGGTTTGATGAGAAATGGTGATGATAGAGTCCCCATTGAGCGAAAAATAAGCGGCTCTGTATCGCTGGCCTTTTTCGTTTTTGTTATTTTGGTAAATTGCGAATTAGGCCCATTTGAAAAATGCTGCTTTTAGAAAAATTATAAACCTACCCCTTATTATATTTTGAGAGGTAAACTGGTAATAAAGAATTTGTAATCCGGATTAAAAAGTGCAACATGTTTTTTCAATCTAAAAAATTGTAATTAGTATTAATTTAACAAAAATGATAAAGGTTCTGAAAGTGGCATTCCGACAAAGTTCTAAATATGTCTGTTGATGTAAGTGATCATAAAATTTACATTAATTACATGGTATGCCAGTATCTCACCGTCGGCTTATTTTCAGAATGCTATGTTCAGAATCTCTATTGCTCTTTAGAATCTTACACTTTTCTCAAAGAAATCTTTTTATGCTATATATTTTCAAATAACTCAATTCTTATCCTTTAATAACTCAATACTTATACCATTTAAGAGAATTTGTAACTTCATCTTTAGTATAAGCTGTCCACTATAGCAAATAAATTGAATTGAAACCTTAGCGATACTAACTACACTTTACAAGTGTGTAGACTTTATCAACCACGTATCAAAACAAGGAATATACAAAGAAGAATAACGTGTCAAACAAATCCGGAATATATAAAGTTTTCATAGTCTTGGCAGTCTACACTCTACTTCAGATGTCAATTCCAACACGACATCCAATCATCTCCATACATATAATATTATTAAGAGTAAAACAATCTCAACTATAGATAATAAGATAATAATGTAATTATTTTCAGCTATAAAATTTAAAATTTTGATTGATAGATCACGCGCGTCGAGGTTTTGGTATTGGCAGTGTTCTCGAGCCGAGATCGCTTGTCTTGCTCGTGTTCCGCTTTTTTCGATCTTCCTCTCAATAACCTGCAAAATAAGTAAGTCGGGGTGTCCAGCGAACTCTCTGCGATACTTAAACGAGTATCCGGTTTTAGAGAAATAAATTTATAGGGAGATGTCAGAGCACTCAAGTGAGATCAAGTATCAAATGAAAAATATGAGGTCCTATTTATAGAGATCGTGAAATTGGCATTGGAGGGGTCCACAGTATCTAATGGGGTCCGCGTAATATTGCATATGGGGCACAGAGATTAATTCGAAGTGACCGTCGTGTGCATAGCTCGGGTGATGGTCACCCGAGCGTCAGGGCCAAATGTGGGAGCGCGTCTGTTCCCTTTCGATCGGACTAATCCGGTCCTTTGGTCTTTTAGGTGGATTAGCACGTTTTCGGGCATCGGTCATTCGATCTTCAAGTTTCGGTTTATAATCGTATTCGCGGTCGACGAGATGGCCTAAGTGAGGTACAATTAGGGTGTATATTTATGATTAATATTATGTGTTACAACTATGTGAAACCAAATTTAATATACATTTAAATAGTTGATCCAATAATTAATGTTTGTGTTTTCCGGCCCGCCAGTGCTGGCTAATTTGCACATGCCTCTTGTTCACATTATGTCTCCGTCTTTTTTATCGAGATTATGAGATAAGATTTTGTCTTAAGATAAAATTTTAACTTTTTGTTGGATCATAAATATAAAGAATTAAAGTAAAAAAAATTATAATTAAGTATGACAATTCTTAATATAGTGTTAAATTTTACATGATTCATTGATTTTTACAATTTCGAGTCGAAAATGTTAAAGTTACTGATTGATCTCTCTAAAATGTCTTTTTTAGCGAGATTCGAACTTAAACAGTTTTTAAAACACATTTTACTTTTCTTATTGGTCAAAACAATCTAAAGCTTTGTTTATATACACACAACCAATAAACTGCCCTAAGATTTCTACATATATTTAAAATCCTTATTACTATGTGTAGCAACAAATTCTAGTAATTTTTAACAAATTATAATAAAGGAATTGTAGCTTCTCTAGGTAAAATATCTAAATTTGGAAAATTTATGATTCTTTTTCCTGCCAAAATAGATTCTCATTCTATGGTTAAGTCCAGTGTATCTGTTTTACTGACTTATCTTAAATTTTCTTTTAAATTAGGTGATAATCCAAAAAAAAAAAAAACTGAATTAAGTTATGAACCTAAATGAAAATATACATATACATAAAATAATATATAGATATAAATTACAATAATAATAATAAATATATAGTGTGACACACATTTTGATTTTTATATGCTGTCAGCATTATAAAGCTCGAAGCTTTACCCACCATTCATAACAATTCACATCCAAAGCAAATCAGTTTGGCCTTCTCTTCAATTCTGCGTCTCTCCTAGTTCAATTTCAATCTAAGTTCTTCCAGTGGTGGACCCTTTTCTCGATTCTTCAAGTACATACCCTTTCTTTCATAAATATCGTATCTTTCCTGATTATTGATCCGCGATCACTTTATTCCTAACGTAATTCAGATTCCCAATCTGCAGGAGACTTTTTGGGTCCATTGTCGTTCACAGATCTTCGTGGGGGCTACATCATGGAGGACGCTCAGGGTAATTACTGTTCTTCTTTCCCCATTCAATCTTGATGTAAAGCGATCGGGTGTGGATCGGCGCTGCTGCTATTTCGATTTACATTTACGATTGCAATTGAATTTTTTCGGTAATTCGTAATCGATTTCTGTTTAAGTCGGTGATTTGCGTTGACGCGGTGGTCTATCATTTTACTTCATGTCCTTTTCATGTTCGATTGCTGAAATCATGATTTGCGAGACTGGTCTCTCAATAATTGAATTAGAGTCAAGCCTAAAATTTGTTATCTTGCATTAAGAGCAAGAATACTATTGATTTTAAAGTTCATTGGCTTTGTGTGTATGATTAGGAAGAATAATTGACTTTAATTCCTTTGTCCTGCAATTCCAGTTGTTGAGACTAAGGATGGAACTGTTTCTGTGGCATCTGCATTTGCGGGTCATCAAGAAGGTATGCAACCTCTTGTGTAGATCTTGTATTTCGCTCGATTTGCTACAGTAAATTCCAAGATAAATGTGTCAAATTAACACGAAATCGAAGTTGCTTAACCCTTATATCATGTTTCGAGAATTGGACTTAGTTGGTCATGCTGAAAATTGAAAAATACAACAGCTTTGTCATTAGTAGTTGCTTATATCACAATATTAAATTTTATTAGTGGAATGTGAGTAAAATTCAGCAAATTGGATAAACTGCTTGTGAAGATGTGGAAGTATCTGCTTACACCGTTATTCACGAACTAAGAACAGTTCAACATTACATTGCTGATTCAAATTATAGAGTTCAGTGATTTGTTTGTTTGAATTTGGGGTTGGTTTTCACAAACGAAATACAGTTTCGGATTACATTGCTGATTCAAAATTTTAGTGTATTTTTGGAATGTTTGGTTAATATTGTGTTTGAATTGGGGGTGGTTTTCTTGAACAGATATACAAGACAGAGATCACGAGTTCTTGTCAAAAGCAGTTGGGGAAGCATATAAGGGAGTGGACAATGGTGATGGAGGTCCTTTTGGCGCAGTTGTTGTTTGTAATGGTGAAGTTGTTGCGAGCTGTCACAACATGGTTTTGAAGAACACAGATCCCACTGCTCATGCTGAAGTTACTGCCATCAGAGAGGTCAGTGAACAAATTTTGCTCATTTAATTCATAACCGAACTTGTAAATTCGCCGTTGCCTAAACCAGAATTATGCATATTTTTACTGTCTAGAGAGGGTAAAACCAGAACCACATTTGGCGTTTCTTTGAATCGAAATTGGTGATTTCACACTTCAAATGTAAATGTTCATGTGCAGCTTAGAATCTTTACCTGGCAAATTGTTTATATTGTTTACTGTCTCAAGGGTAAAAGTAAAACCCAGAACCACATTTGGTGTTTCTTTGATCATACAACACCAATTAAAACAGTGGAAATAATTTGTACATTTGGTGTCTCTTGGGGAAGGCACCAATTAAAACTGTTTCTTTGATTGATGAATTTTCTTTCCATTGTTTAATTTACACACTGATGAATCTTCAATTTTTTTGGTAATCTGGGGCAAGTTGATGTTTTTATACTTAAAGTGTAAATGTTCATATGCAGTTTAGAATCTTTAACTGGAAAATTGTTTATATTTTGCTAAGGTTCTTCATTTTCCAACGCCTTAAGTAAAATTTTACTGCTCGGTCTCTAAATTTTAACCAAAATTCTACCATAAGTGAAATTTTACTGCTTGGCTTTCTTATCTGTCGATAAATTTGGTGCATCTGTATCTGTAGATTGAAGCAATAACTGAAATTTGAGTGTTTGACTGGGATAAGTTTTACATTAATTCCTTGCTGTCCAAGTAATCTCCTTGTTACTATCTTTTTACCAGGCATGTAAAAAGCTGAACCGTATTGAGCTCTCAGACTGCGAGATATACGCCTCTTGCGAGCCTTGCCCTATGTGTTTCGGCGCCATCCATCTTTCAAGAGCCAAGGTTCTTACTTTTCATCAAAACTCCATCTTTACTGTCAAAATCATCTTTTTAATCCGTTTTTTATAAATTTGATCGTAAATAGAGGCTAGTGTATGGATGCAAAGCTGAGGCAGCCATAGCAATCGGGTTCGATGACTTCATAGCTGATGCATTGAGAGGGACTGGGTTTTACCAGAAGGCGAACCTCGAGATTAAGAGAGCAGATGGCAATGGAGCCATGATTGCAGAACAGGTCTTTGAGAAAACTAAGGCAAAATTCCAGATGTACTGATTATGATGATGATGATAGATGGAAGGCCGATTCTACGGGGCTTTGGTCGGGGTTTAACTGTAATTTATTCGAAGTTATGGTCTGTTCTGTGTTTTCTCAATATTGCTTGTTCAATAATCTGATGTCCAAACTATTTCCATTGTGAATATACTTATCCCATTCTGTTATGTTCTGGTTGTTTTTCTTGGCAACTACATTGCTGCACCTGCAAACTTCATATTGGGGTACATTACACTACACCCCCAAAGTAGGGATGTGTTGCAATAATATCCTAACATTTCCAACTATCCATATTGGGCCCGAAAAGCTCAGAAAAAAAAAAAAAACTTACTACCCAAAAGCCCGAAACTCATAACCATGTACACCAATCGGGGCCGACCATCATCAATGGATCTGTTCGGTCCCAATCTGGGCCACAAACGGCCCAGATCCGAGTTATGCGATTCTAACTAGAGCTACATAAGGTTTAGACTGAGCCCTCTATCGCTCAATCGAAGCCAGGAGCCCCGATCTAGAGCTCTCTGGCTCCGAATGATCCATTGAGGGCTCACTTGGAGCCATAGAGCTTCGATCTAGGCCCTTTGTGGCCAGATAGGGGCCTGACAGTTCCAATAGGTGGTGGCCAACCTCCATTTGTGGTGGCTGGCAAATTTGGGTGTTGGCCGGTAGAAAAAGTGGCTAACCGGAGATAACAATAGAGATTAAATTGTGCAAAAATGAAACTTAGGGGGGAAGTCGTGTGATTTGCACATGGGTACTTAAAACTAACGGTCAACTAACGATGTTAGAGAAAAAAATTAACTTTGGTCAAATATCTAATACTAAAAAAAGAATTTAACCTAAAAATATATGTTATACCAACGTTTAAATAATAATAATAAATAATATAATGCTTTTAAACTCAGAAACAAGCTCGGTTTCAGAAATAGTAAGCCGACATGCCTTGAATAGAAGTATATGTGATCCACTTGAAGATAGTCCAAAAACAATATTTGAATTGTCTTATTTTGGATTTGGCAAAAAAAGGGTCTCCTTTGTATCGATGAGTCGTCGTTCCTCGTGTAAAAGATATTTTTCTATAATAGGAAAATTCTAGTTCTTGTACTTAATGGAATAAACGAAATAGTCTTAGTTTCGTCGATGCATTGTCGTGTCTTTCAGGCGACGAAGATAAAACGGGAATGGTATGAGATACACATGTGATACATGTATCCGAGGTTGTCTTTGTCAATACGACTGAGTATTCAAAACACTTGAACTCGTAATCACACTTCTTTGAAAAGTATTCGTTAATATAGAACTTGTTAATTCACCCGTGTATTCTGGTTAAAAACACTTAGTGGTTTGACATCAAAATTTTATGTTTGACATTGAAATTTCATGTTTGAAACTTCTCAGGGGCATCACATTGTGGTGATCTGATTAAAAAACAGATCCCGCCTGGCCTACATATTTCGTCAGCTATATGAGGAGGCGATTAAAATTGAGTTTAACGGGTTGTTGGGTGGGGTTTACATTAATGGGTCAGTGCATGTGCTTATTGTTCACTAAGTCTGATCGAAAAAAAATTCAGACTGTAAGTAATAATGTTTGAATATTACATAGCAGGATGTGTCTAGAATCGTTTCTATAAGTCATTCCTTATACCTAAAAAAAGTTAGCTAGGTGCGATAAAAATATTAACAAGTGCCATAAATACATATGCACAATAGTTGAGAATGCAGATTTCCTGCCTCACTCTTCATGTCGCAGATAATATCTCACTGTTAAGATATTGACACGTGTCTAAGGTGTAGTTAATTTTGTGGTTTTTTCCTAAAAATGTTTTCGGATTGGTCAACCCTATAAGAAAAATATTAAATCTAAAGACACCCGTTAAAATCTTAACGGTGAGGCACGATCTGGAATGATTTTTCTACCATGCTCCAAGAGCACCATGCTTTTGGTTTTTCTATTATTAGGGTGGACTTAATTGTAACGTATGTAAAACTTTAAAAGTATAAAAAAAATATTAAATTTTTTAACCACACCTAATATTTGCATCATATTATTAATATTATCAATTTTCTTCTAGGATTCAATTTAGAGCAATAAAAAACTAAAAAAAATATATCAAAAACATAGTGCTCGTAGAGCACGATAAAAAAATCTGATCTGGAACACTACATCTGAATATCTGAATTCAATAGTTGATGCACATGATTACAAACCTCAAAATGTATGGGATAATCCGATAATGTGAATGTAATTTAGGATTATGGCATATTTCAAATTCCCCTAAGAAAATCCGTTTATTCTCTTTTAACTTTTACCTCGTTTCCTTTCCTTTTGTTGATTTTTTTGACTTCAAGTGACCCACCATTAAAGTCAGTTGTCATTTGCTCGTGTCTTGTATATCCATTTAGGGCACATCACCGTCAACATGCAATTACAACTTTTGACGATAAGTCACATGATGTCCCTCCAAGTCTTATTTGAACAACATTAAATGACAACCTGTGTCTACTAACGTTGAATTGAAATATATATAGACGCCTTCGGATAAAAGATAAACACAGTTTTATAACATAAATGGAGAAGATTCATGAAAATCATGTTAACATAGAACTAGAATTTTCTATACACATATTTAATTTTACCACGGCTTCGAATTTTTTTTTTTTTTTTTTTGCCAAGCCTGGACAAAACAGCTCACTTTTTATATGCAAAACCAACTCTAGGAAGTAATTTCATTTCTCACGTGCATCTTTCTTATAATAATAATAATAATAATAATAATAATATATTGGCTAGGCGGTGACTGAATCAAGTCGTACATTAATTATAAGTTTCGTCTAGGTTCTGTGTATCTACTATATATTGTTTGTTTAATGAACACATGAGTAACGTGCAGAGAGAGAATCTCGATCTTAATTATTATAAGACCTAGCTAAATGACATATAATTAAGTATATTTATTAACAGGAAATAATACACCGCGCATTTGGTCGAAACATGAATTTGACGATCGTTTTCAACATTATTTTCCTTAAAAAATTACAATAATGGCTTATAATGAATTATACAAAACCTCTTACACTTGAAAAAAATATATATAGTGTAATACAATATACACTATATTTCATATTGGGTCAATAAGACAGCATTTTGATACAAGCTCTACAAGAGGCAAGTCATGAATTAACTTAGTAAGATCTTCAGAGAATCTTAATAAGTTGTTGCAAATTATAATGAAAAGGATATGTATAATTAAAATATTTATATGATTGACTTGGTTAGAGTTGAAATAATGCTTTCCAATTCTAGGGGAGTTGTCATTGGATCCGATAATCTCGTTCTTCATATGTGCTACGTGAAAGTTGGCTAAATATTCAACTTTTCTGCCTTTATTTATTTATTTGTTTATGGTGTATGATCTACAAAAAAATATATTGAATTAAGATATAGCTAGTGGAAGTCACACATTTCGTAGTAAATTAAGTTCATTTATTGATGGCCTCTATATATGTGTGCGATATAATGTCTAATGATGAATAAATGATTAATTAGGTATACGTATATATAGAGACATTTATATTTATATATACTGTTTTAAAAAATAAGGTAAAAAGTATAGGATATTAAGTCATATTAAATAAGTGAGCACTATATTCGGCCAAAAAAAAAAATCAAGTGAGAACTATATATATATAATATAACATATGAAAAGTACAAATTTATTTTCATATATTCTCTAAATAAGTATATATACATATCCACACCTAACAATTTTTTTTTGGGCAATTAACAACTTAAAATCGAATCCCTTTATATTATTCGTGGTCTTTTAATAATAGTATTAAGTATCTAAAAACTGTCTTAAGTAGGTTGCAATTAGATTTCAGAAAAAAAAAGTTGCAATTAGATATCTTTATTTTAATTTTTTGCAGTTGTAACAGATTCGTCCTATTTTACATTTCCGTCCAAAATTTGTGTTAAAACTGATGGAACATCACTTGACCCATATGTGACATATTTTTGACAAAAAAATCAAATACGTCGGCAACCAATTACAAAAAAATGTTATGTATATGTCACTTGATTTTGTTCCGTTAGTTTTAACGCCGATATTTTAACGAAAAAGTGAAACAAATGAATCGGATACATATAAGACAGCCAAACACAAAAATATATATTTTAAACTGCAACATGATATATACATGACACAACTTTTAACTTCTTAACCCTTAATAATATAATAAAATCTCTGATATATTATGTATCCACGATTAAACTAATTAGTTGTTGAAGGACACCTTTCAATTGCAAGTTATAATATATATCTTATTGTTTGTGACTTTTATGGTTCAGTCACTTGTCTCTACGTGAAACATAATCCATCTATGATTACATTAAATAAGAACAGTTAGTATCTATTGCATATTATATGTATGTAAACGTGACTTGGAGTAGACTATAAAGTTATCAACCTAACTTGTTTCACTCTAATACGGCAAGCCGTATTCGTAGACATTTTAACGTTTACTTCTAGCATTGAAGGAAATCAACCACCACGTGTATTTAGTGAGTATTGGTTGAAAGTATGTGCAGTTCATAATTATGTATCTACTTAATTATATTCAATTTATTTGTGACGTGGGAGATTTTTGAGTGTCGAATTTTGACACGCGAATACAGTTTTTCATGCGGAAACGGCAGTCTGAGTAACATCTATTGTTTGGCTATAGTGTTTGACGTTTGTCGGCCAAATTCCTTCGTTTAGAGGATCAAAATTACAGTTTTATGTTTTTAGGTCGTTTTGTAATTTGTCAGTTTTGTTAGAACCTATTTGTTATTTCCGGAAATGTTCTAGGGTTAGGGTATTGTTTTCAGTATTTAAACTCTATTTAACCTTCTTTTACATTCAGTTATTGATTGATTAATGAAAAATTGAGATTTTCCTCAATCGTGCATCAAATTCTCGACATTCTCTTAAATAAACGAGTTTTTGTGTCTTCTAAGTAAATATTACCAAAATTACCGAACAATATATATGAACCACACTAATTATATCCATTTCATAATCTTAAAGTACGCACGTAATATTTTTTTTTGTATTATACACTTTCCCTTAAGAAAACCCTAACTTAGCCGACCTAAAATTTTGAAATAATTTCGCCACGGCACTAAATAAATTAAATAGATGGAGAAAACGAAATTACAATCAAGAACAGAGACGTAGCGGTTAGGGTTTGACCATAAGCTGACGCACACGTGCACTGCTGTCCTCCAATAAATAAGACCTTGAAATAAAACGATAAACCCACCAATGAGGACAGTCCCATTACTGACAGTCCCGTAAAAACACGACACGTGTCGGATCACGACAGGCTGACGTCACGATTGTTTAACCGCGGAAGCTACGGCAGCTGCTTTCTCTTTAGTCTTCGGTCTTCTTTTACAAAACCTACGTCTCACGGCTCTTCTGTTTGTCTCTTACTTCTTCGTATTTTCTCCGTTCAGACATTTCTAGTTGCAGTTAAATAGATTGTCTTGAAACCGTAAGTGGGTTTTGCTCTGTTGTTTGAGAATTTCGTATCTGTGAGGAGAAATAGTGTTCTGTGAAGATGGTGAGTAATGATGGTTCGGTCGATGAAAGGCGAGATATCAGAGAGTTGGACTTCTTCTCCGATCGAAGAGCCGGGGAGGCTGAGGATACAGCTCCGACGACACAAAACATGAGCTCCGACAAGGTATATACTTACACACACATATATATATATATATAATTTTGTTGTATGATGATATATGTATGAGTTTGATCTTTAATTCTGTAAATTCGAGCGTATGAAATATTTGTTTAACTAATATTCGGTCTACGGGTATTGTGTGTTTAATTGTTATTATGGGTTAATTATAAAAAAACAAACTGAAATTTGAGTGTTCAGACAAAATAATCTAATTTCGTGAACTTTCAAATGTATAGCAAAGTGCAAATTTTGTTGATTTTTTTATTAAAATGTGACATAAATTGCACATATGATAGTCTCGTGTTGCATTGTAAGGTATGCATGAGGGTCAGATCGACACAAATTACGTTAAAATAGATCATGTGAATATTATGTGTAATTTTCGTCACGTTTTAACAAAGAAAATCAATTTAGTTTGATTTACCTATATAAAAAAAAGTTAGATTTTTTTTACAAAAGTGCTCAATGTTTGGTTTTTATTCTGGTATAAACTATTAATTAAGAAGTAATTATGGAAGATCACAAATGATATATACGATCGATCAGAGGGTCGACAATCGAGATCGGTTTATAATGATCATGATTCAATACGTACTTCCTTGATATAATCGATCGATGCCCCATTATTACATATGGCTCTGCCACTAGTATGATCAAGTTGTTGACGAATTGATATATTTAGTATTTTTCTTATGTTTTCTGATTGAATGCGACTTTCGATATGATATAACAGAAAAATAGTTCGGATTTTCTAGCCCTAAATTCGAGTGCTTTTTCATGGAAGAATGAAGAGAAAAGTCGTTTAGATCAAGTAAGTATATTACACTATAAACTTCTTGAACTATTAATTATAGCTATATGTATTTACATACATGTTTGTATATATGTATGTATATATTTACGTGTGATTTCTGCATGAAGGAGAAGAAACTGAGAATGAGGGTAGAAGAACTTAAAGAGGAGAACAAGAACCTAGTACAAATGTTGGATGGTGTCTCGAAACAGTACAGTGCACTACAATATCAGATTCTTTTGTTGATGCAACACCGACATGCCGCGACGAATCATCAACATGGGGTATATCGAACTAACTCTCATTATACCATGTGCTTAATAACTTTTATTTGGCCAAATTGTGCTTAACTAGTGTTCGCGAAAATTGAACTTGAATGCCATCAAATTCGAGCGATTGTCCCCACTAATTCAACTCAGTCTGACCTGACTGAGTCTGTTATGCTCAGTTGTACCTGTAAAATGAGGAATTCTTGTTGGATTTAAATAATACCTCTCTTGCTATTAAGGCTCCAAATTCATTCTTAAACAAACAAGGAGTATTACAATCTACCTCGCATAATGCGCGTGACGTTCTCGTTGCGGCCTATACCAGTATCCTTTGCCCCGGTAGGTGATCGGAACTAAAAGGGCCGATAACCATTGATTTGCAAGCCCGTTTACGGTCTCTGATCGGATGTGATACCATTCTGTCACGCCTGCAAGTCCGAGCGACTGTGTCCCTCCTAGACCAACCCAATCTGTCTACCGCTCATCACCCTTACTTGGATTCAAAAAATAAGAAATTTCTGTTATACTTGAGTAATACCTATCTTTCCTAAGACTATAAATTCATTCTTACAAAAACATGAATCAACTCAGATCCTATAACTTTATGATGTTAGGTAAATGCTCATTTAATGTTTTTTTAATCTAACAATGTATGAACTTGATTGCCACAGCTTAAAGAGCCAATAGTTAACATAAACGCAACCAAGGAATCTAGTCATGACTCGGGAGAAAGATCGGCTTCTTCGATCAAAACCGAGTCCGACTTTTCCAAAGACGAGGCGATCGAGATAATTAAGGAGAAAAGAGTTCGAACTGAGGATGGTAAAAACAATGGGGTTGATAATGAAGCCGATCAAGAGACTCTGCGAGGAAAGAAATTAGTTTCAGAAGAAAACAATGAGGGATCGGGATCAAATCCACGGAAGGCTAGGGTTTCGATAAGGGCGCGATCAGATGCAGCTATGGTACGTATTGTTTATGCTTCATGTATATGTGTACATATATTTTGTGAAAAAGTTTCATTTTTCATGCAAGCTTTACTTTATGGTGACTAATTACAGTTATATTAATGTTCGAATATGTATGTATAGATAAGTGATGGATGTCAATGGAGGAAATATGGTCAGAAGCTTGCCAAGGGAAACCCTTGCCCCCGAGCGTATTATCGTTGCACCATGGCCGTTGGGTGTCCTGTTCGTAAACAGGTATTCTATACTAAACTATACACACTCAAGAAAATGTAGATTATATTAAATTTATTAATACAACAACTTTCATCGATTTACATATCACTACATAAACTTCATTTAATTTTCATTTGCTATCTGCAATTTGTCAATTGCACACCAAATTGCTACATTCCTTAATTATAATTTCTGTCAAATTAAATGTACAGAGATGAGTGAACCGGCCACTAAGGTCTTTTTTGTGGTTAATGAGATTAATTGAATATATTGATGTAGTGAAATCTCTTCAACCCGACATTCAACTTCGTGGTAATTTACAAATTCGATCATGAGTTTGCAGGTTCTGTATGGATTGGTTGTAGGTTTAATTGAACGTCTAATTAAAGACATTTCGCTGCATCAATGCTCAATTTAGTCTCATTAACCCACTAAAAAGACCGCTACATACTCATTTCCGTCTAATTTGATGAAAAATGCAGTAATTTAACCTATAATGTAGCGATTTGTAAAACGATTAAAGTTAATTTCTGAAAGTGTACTTTTTTCTGATGAATTAATTTACCCTCCTTTAACCTCAGTCTATGTATCTAATGAACTTGATGTTTGTAATTAACAGGTGCAAAGATGTGTACAAGACAAGACTATTCTGGTGACAACCTACGAAGGCAACCATAACCACCCTCTCCCTCCGGCAGCTGCCACCTTGGCTGCCACCACCAGTGCAGCCGCCACCATGCTCCTCTCCGGCTCCACCACAACCACCACCCATACTTACCCTTCAAACCCTAATTTCATCCCATTTCCTCATGCCACCTCATCCATGGCAAACTATTCCTACTCTCATTCCTCACAGTACCCGACCGTTACACTCGATCTCTCTCATCCTCCTCCACCTGGCTACGAAACCCCGATCGTGCCTCTGCCGCTTAATCGGTGGCATAACAATCATGGATTCCAACAACTACTGCAACAACAAGAACATCATGGTCATCATGTCGTGCAGAACAAGCAATATCCTGTGGTACCAGGTTCTTTAATGGATAAGGTGACTGCAGCTATTAGTTCTGACCCTAGTATCGCTTCGGCTTTAGCTGTGGCTCTATCTTCTTTTCTGGGAGGAAACTCGAACTCGTAATCAGATCTCAACATTCTCGAAGATCAGAATGTGTTTGATTCTTGTAAAATACCCGAATGGATATGGTTAGACATAATTATACTTCAATTATTCTTCGCATTGGAAGAGTTTCAGTTTTGAGGTACTATATATAGACAACATTTTGAAGACAAATCTTGTGTAATAGGTTATGAATTGGTTGTACAGTGAGGGCCTTAACTATACTGCTGTTATACTATTTTTCGGACTTAAAGAGATGATTGTTAGAAGACAATTAATGCACTGTTCATTTATTTCCTCTTGATATAGAACTGTTAGAAAATAATAATAATAATAAACTTGTTTCTAGATAGTCTAAGTTAGTCGGGAGATTGTCATTAAGACTAGGTAGTTGAGAAGTAGCATTAATGCTAAGTAGTTGGGAAGTATGTCTAGAGCTATCTTCTTGTACCTATAAATAGATGATGGAGATGAATGGAAATCATCAAGTTGAGTAGACAAACAACAAGTCTCTCATATCCTCTCCACCTCTCCCATTATCACAAACACATATTAAACACCAACAAGTGGTATCAGAGCAAGGTCCAAAGATCGCGATGGCAACAACAAGCATGCAAGTGCCAAGATTGACGAAGGACAACTAGGATAGGTGGTGTATCCAAATGAAGGCCCTATTGGGATCGCTTGACGTGTGGGAGCTCGTGGAGACCGAGTTTGAGGAACGCGAAGTGACGGCGGAAATGTCAAAAGAAGATAAGGAAGAATTGAAGGAGCAACGGAAGAAGGAGAAGAAGGCCTTGTTCACAATATATCAAGGTCTTGATGAAGCCACGTTCGAGTTAATCGCTCCAGCCAAGACATCATACGAAGCCTGGGTTATACTCCAAAAGGCGAACGGAGGCGTCAAAAAGGTAAAGAAAATTCGCCTACAAGCTCTTCGTGCTCAATTTGAGTCCCTCCATCAAGAAAGCTCGGAATCCATCTCCGACTATTTCACGAGGGTCATTTCAATCGCGCATCAAATGCGAAGAACTGGAGAAAACTTGGAAGATTTTCGTGTCATAGAGAAGATCTTGAGATCCCTCGATCCTAAGTTCGACCTTGTGGCCGTGGCGATTGAAGAATCCAAGGACCTAGAAGAGATGTCCGTTGAGCAACTCATGGGTTCTCTACAAGCCCATGAACAAAGAATCGAAGAGAGGAGAGTGTAATTCTTTGGAGCACGCTTTACAAGCAAAGCTGACGTTGAAGAATCAAGTTTCACGCGGCGGCTTCCAAAGAGGAAGATTCACAACACGGAGAGAAAGAGGTGGTCGAACAACAACCACCAACGAACCTGCCGATGGAGAATCAGGTGGACGAGGAGCAGGTCGAGGTCGCGGTCGTGGTCGAGGTCGTAGTGGACGGAGCAGATCGGAAATCCAATGCCATGTTTGCAAAAAATATGGCAATTATGCAGCAGAATGTTGGTATAACACCGACTTTGAAGAAGAAAATGCAAACTTCGCGGAGAAGATTGACGATGACGGAGTTCTTTTGATGGCATACAATCAATTGGAGGAGACGGAGTCCAACACATGGTTCATCGACACAGGAGCTTCCAACCACATGTGCGGAAGAAAGGAGTTCTTTGCGGAGCTTGATGAAAGACACGACGGGCACATTACTTTTGGTGATCTTTCCCAACACCCAATCAAAGGGAAAGGTAAAGTTCTCTTTGAACTCAATAACGGACAACAGCTATGCATCACCAATGTCTACTTTGTTCCCGACATGAAGAACAATATATTAAGTGTCGGACAATTGCTCGAGAAGGGATACGACGTCCGGATCAAGGAGAATACACTCACCATCCGTGATAATAACAACAATGTTATCACGAATGTAGCCATGACGAAGAATCGAATGTTCCCATTAGATTTAAGGATCAATGAGAAGAATTTTTTGAAGGCGACAACCATAGGCAACTCAGCTCTTTGGCATCTCCGGTATGGCCATCTAAATTTCAAGGCGCTGGAATTGATGCAGAAGAAAAACATGGTACGAGGTTTGCCCAAGATCAATCATCCCAACGGCGTGTGCAAAACCTGTGTCATCAGAAAGCAAGAAAGAAGACCATTCAAGAAGTATCCATCGAAGAGAGCAGCTGGTCGTCTCGACTTAGTCCATTCCGATGTGTGCGGACCGATCAAGCCCATGTCAATTGGCGGAAATAGGTATTTCTTAACCTTCACCGATGATTATAGTGGCAAAACTTGGGTTTATATGATGAAGCAGAAGAGTGAAGTCATGAAGAAGTTCAAGGAGTTCAAGAACATGGTCGAGAAGCAAAGCGGTCGTTATTTGAAGTGCTTGCGAACCGACAGAGGAGGCGAATACACGTCACATGAATTTGACAGGTTTTGCGAAGAGAACGGGATCGTGCATCAGCTAACCATGCCGCATACACCACAACAAAATGGAGTCTCCGAGAGGAAGAACCGGACGATCCTGAATTTAGTTCGGTGCATGTTGAAGGAGAGAGATGTCCCGAAAGAATTTTGGGGAGACGCTGTTGCTACTGCAGTTTATTTGCTTAACAGGTTTCCTACAAAGCGGATTGGAGACATGACGCCGGAGGAAGCATGGAGCAAGCGCAAGCCAAGTGTCTTGCATCTTCGAGTCTTCGGATGCGTGGCATATGCAAAATCGCAGCAGAGTCAGAAGTGCGTTATGCTCGGATATGACGAGAATTCAAGCGGTTACAAGTTATACAATCCCATCACAAAGAGGGTTGTGATCTCAAGAGATGTCGAGTTCGATGAACAACAAGCATGGAGCTGGGAGAAGAATAATGACCAACCAAAACAGGTTATTGAAGTTGAAGAACCGCAAAGAAAAGAAGCCCGACGTGGTGAAGTTCAAGAACCTTTATCACCCACACATGCTGGCACTCATGAAGAAGAAAACGACTCGAATGAATCGCCTGTGCTGAAGACAAGGCAGATCCAAGACGTATACAACTCCGCGCAAGTCGTTGATATGAATAATGATGAAGAGATGTATGGTAATCTATGTCTCTCTGCAGGATGTGAAGTCAAAGAGACTATGTGGAGAAAGAAGAAGGCAATGGCGCACAGAAGTTTCAAGAATCGTGGAGTGCGAAGACAGAGATGGACGACGGGTTGTCGACAAAGACATTCGGGAAAAGGCCACCAAGAATACTCGAGTGGTTATGACAAAGATAAACACAAGTCCAGACAAGTTACAAGGAGAAGTCATGAACACGTGCGGAAGATAACTGGAGAAACAAGTTTAAGGGGGATGTTAGAAAATAATAATAATAATAAACTTGTTTCTAGATAGTCTAAGTTAGTCGGGAGATTGTCATTAAGACTAGGTAGTTGAGAAGTAGCATTAATGCTAAGTAGTTGGGAAGTATGTCTAGAGCTATCTTCTTGTACCTATAAATAGATGATGGAGATGAATGGAAATCATCAAGTTGAGTAGACAAACAACAAGTCTCTCATATCCTCTCCACCTCTCCTATTATCACAAACACATATTAAACACCAACAAGAACATTATAGATAGTTTTGTGCTACTTTATAATGTTTTGAATTCAATGAGTAAACCCTGCAACTATCCATCAATCACCAATCATTCAGTGGTAGAATAGTACACAACCATAGAATAGACCCACCAGCTGGTCTTCTCTCTCTAGTGATTTTTAACTTTTAAGAAGATTATCTCACACCTTTGATCAAGAAAAGATCTTGTTTGAGAATCAAGTTGTCGTTTAGGGAGACGAAGGAAGAAACCTTTTGGTTGTTGTTCCTGATAATTAAGAACTGCAAATTGGCATAAGAGTTACATTATTTAGCTACAATTCAAGCTTTTAAATTTAAAAATTGCCAACTAGCTCTTAATTAATAGCTTAAGTTATTATATTTGTGCGATTCTTTGGTAAGGGATCGGAGTGGACACCCATTAGTGTGGACCTTAAGTTTTAGAGAGGGGAAACGGGAAGAATCAAGAGAGAAAGTGCGAATCAATCAATTATATCATCTCAAACAACATCAAGAGGACATCTATCTATCAGAGGTAAGCTCATCAGATTTCATGGTTTTACGTGGATTAAATATAGTTTTGTTTAGAGAGATCGATTGAAGATGCTTTACTTGGTGAATCTTGCCATGTATGATTGCTAGTATGGAAATTTTTCAATTGTTGTTTTTCCTGTTTCTTAAACAATAAATAGTAATCGGAGGCCGTGTTCAACATTGTAGTGCTATAAAGATAATTATTATGATAGTGAGTAGTGATGGCTTGGAGTGATTATGGATTTTGCATAATCAATCTGTAATCCATTAAAGTTTTAAGTTTAAGAGAAGGATGTGAAATTTAGTATATTGCGATTACGACTCTGGTTATAATGTTGTTACGTTTCTGCTTTCAGTTTTGTGAGCTGGAATGGACAGAAAGAGGAAGTCGGAGGATGACTTGACTGGGCCAAAGAGACAGAAGTACCATGAAGTAGCCGTATCTGCTCAGAATCATGAATATGAGGTTTTCTTGAGCTTCATGGGAAAAGACACTCGCAAAGGGTTCACTGATATCTCTATCAACAAATGGTGGATGCTGGGATCTCCGTTTTCAAAGACAATATTAATCTCCCTTGTGGAGGGGAGATCAGTATGAACCTCTCAAAAGGAATTGAGATGTCGAAGATTGCAATATCTTAAATTCCACGTTGGGCCGAGTCAAACCCAACGGGCCAATATCGAGCAACCATTTTCACAAGTGGGGTTCCATCCTAAAACCAATTGGTGATAGGAGGAGATAACCCACTTGCTTATATAGTTGCTCTAACATACTAACCCACACGGTGTGGGACACCATCTCATGGTGATATTCAACACACCCAAATCCGAACGGGTTGGGACTAATTTTTAACAAACCCCACTCTCACGCCCAGGCCCAATCCAGACCCAAATATGGTACGTGGAGCCAACAAGGGGACACAAACCCACACACCGCTAATAATCGGAACCGGGCTTTTGGCTCTGATACCATCTTAAATTCCACGTTGGGCCGAGTCAAACCCAACGGGCCAATATCGAGCAACCATTTTCACAAGTGGGGTTCCATCCTAAAACCAATTGGTGATAGGAGGAGGTAACCCACTTGCTTATATAGTTGCTCTAACATACTAACCCACACGGTGTGGGACACCATCTCATGGTGATATTCAACACAATACCCATATTGTTGAAAAATTATGCTGCTGGTGAGTGGTGCCTGAATGAGCTAGTTTGGATGCTAGAATGCAGGAATACGAGGAACCAGACGGTAATCCCCATATTCTATGATGTTACCCCAAGTCAAGTCAGATGCCTGAATGAGCTAGTTTAGATGCTAGAATGCAGGAATACGAGGAACCAGACGGTAATCCCCATATTCTATGATGTTACCCCAAGTCAAGTCAGACACCAGACCGGGAGTTATGCCAACAATGATCATGCCAACAAATATGATGAAGAGACAAGGAAGAAATGGAGGAAAGCCCTGGCAGAGGTTACTTCCTTGAAGGGATTTGAGCTGGAGAAGGAAACTGGAGGGTATTCTTTTACATGTCCTTTAACTCATTCAATTTCTGTTTGAAAGGATTCAGTAAATTCAGTATATTAATCTGAATGATATTACACGATTATATATTGGTACAATCGACTAAACTAGGAAACAAGCCAAATTAGGAAAACTATAATTACAGAAATTTACAGCTATATATTTAACACTCCTCCTCAAGTTGGAGCGTATATGTCGAACATGCCCAACTTGTCACATATATTATTAATTGAAGCTTTGCGGAGAGGCTTGGTTAGAATGTCTGCAAGCTGGTGATCTGTCCAAACATGAATGAGTTGGATACATGGGGGACAAGTGTATGTTCCCATGACAAGGTCTCGAATCAAGTGACAATCCACTTCAATGTGCTTGGTCCTCTCGTGGAAGACTTGATTCTTGGCAATATGCATGGCGGATTGGTTGTCACAATGTAACCTCATCAAATCATCATGGAAAATACCCAACTCGCTAATTAAACGCTTCGTCCAGACTAGCTCGCAAGCTGTGTTTGCCATTGCACGGTATTCTGACTCTGCACTGGATCGTGATACAACTGTTTGCTTCTTACTCTTCCATGATATAAGGTTACCACCGAAAAAGACACAATATCCAGTAGTTGACCTCCGACTAGTAGGGCAACCTGCCCAATCTGCATCAGTAAACGCTGCGATTCTATTATGTCCCTGATCAGAATATACGAGTCCTTTCCCTGAAGATCCCTTGAGGTATCTAAGGATCCGTATAGCTGCATCCCAGTGTGTTGTGTGCGGGGCTGACATGAATTGGCTCACTACACTCACTGGATAAGAAATGTCTGGTCGAGTAACTGTCAGATAATTCAGCTTCCCGACCAATCTTCGATATTTTTTAGGATCATGTAGAGGTGTTCCATCATCAGGCATGAGCTTGGTCTCAGGAACCATCGGTGAATCAACAGGTTTGCATCCAAGCAATCCGCACTCAGATAGCATATCAATGACATACTTTCTCTGACAAATAAGTATCTTTCCAGGCGATCGTGATACTTCAATGCCAAGAAAATACTTGAGTTGACCAAGGTCCGTTATCTGAAATTGCTTGCTCAAAAACTTCTTCAATGCCGAGATCCCCTCGACGTCATCACCGGTGATAATCAAATCATCAACATACGCAACTAGAATGATTGTTTTACCTTCCAGTTGTCTATGAAAGACGGAATGGTCATTAGCACTCCTGGTCATTCCAAACTGACTAAGAGCTTGAGAGAAACGTCCGAACCAAGCTCTAGGGGATTGCTTCAGACCATACAGAGAATTCCGCAAGCGACAAATTTTGGATGACTCCTCCTGAACAACGAACCCAGGTGGCTGAATCATGTAAACCTCCTCCTCAAGAATGCCATTGAGAAATGCATTATTGACATCTAATTGGTGCAGTGGCCAGTGACGGATGACAGCTAGAGAAAGACAGATCCGGACAGATGCCATTTTAGCAACAGGAGAAAACGTCTCATCATAATCAATGCCATATTCCTGAGAGTATCCTTTTGCAACCAAGCGAGCTTTGAGACGATGCAGCGACCCATCAGGATGTACCTTGATCGTAAAGACCCATTTACAACCGACTGTCTTTTTTCCAGGAGGAAGAGGACAAAGGTCCCAAGTCTGATTGTTCCAGAGAGCTGACATTTCCTCCTGCATAGCACTAAACCACCCTGGATTGGCTAGGGCTTCTGACACATTTCTAGGAAAGGAACAGAGTAACCGTCAAGACTGGTTTTAAAGGCACGATGTTCGGTAGATAGGGATGTATAGGAACAAAAGCTATCTAGGGGATATCTGGTACTGGGGCAGCGGCGAGAGCCTTTTCGAAGGGCAATGGGAATGTCAATATCAGAGGTAGAGTCAGGTCTGGGAGGTTGTATGAGATCAACTGGTGGTGTAGGAGATGGTGGAGATTCTAGTAGGGGTTCAATGGTTGGAACAGGTGCTGCACAAGTCTCATGATCCTGCATGGTCTGAACAGAGTTAGTATTAACAGGAAGCGTCTTATCCCTTCGAGTATATACCTGAGTAATAGGAGGCTTAGGAGGTGCATTATCAGCAGCAGAGCGGACTTGGGCTTCAGGATATGTCAGAACAGTCATGATCGGTGGAGAATTATTAGACAAACTAGGTTCAGATTTAAGAAAAAATGGTACAGATTCCATAAAGACAACATCAGATGAGATAAAGTATCTCATAAAAGTGGGACTATAACAACGATAACCTTTCTGAGTTCCAGAATAGCCAATAAAAACACAACGAACTGACTTTGGATCAAGTTTTGTACGGCCTGGTCGATTGTCGTACACATAACAAGTACAACCAAAGATTTTCGGTGAAACCGGAAACAAAGGTGCAGACGGAAATAGGACATTATAAGGTATTGCACCATCAAGAACAGAAGAAGACATACAGTTTATCAGATAACACGCGGTTAGAACCGCATCAGCCCAGAAACGATGAGGAACATGACCATGTATCATCATAGTGCGAGCCACCTCAAGTATGTGTCTGTTCTTTCGTTCAGCCACTCCATTTTGTTGAGGTGTGTATGCACATGATGATTCATGAATGATGTCATTATCACTCATATATTGCACGAATTCATTTGTGAAATATTCTTTTACATTGTCACTACGAAGGGTTTTAACGGTAGTGCCAAACTGATTTTTAACGTATGAACAAAACATCAAAAAATTTGCAAACACTTCTTGTCTAGATTTGATAACAAACATCCAAGTTGCACGAGAAAAATCATCAACAAATGTGTCAAAATATCGAAAATCTGAAATAGATGTAATTGGACATGGACCCCATACATCTGAATGTACTAAATCAAAGATACCAGCAGATCGACGAATGACCCTAGGTGGATGAGAAGTACGAACATGTTTGCCCTGAATACATGACTCACAGACTAATTCAGAAACAGAATGAAATTCAGGACAGAGCGTTTTTAGAACCTGTAGAGATGGATACCCCAACTGATAATGAACCTCCTCAACACTACTAGTGCTCGTGTACGCAACTCGTTGAGGCGAGCTCTCCATGTAATACAGACCATTGCGCTTATATGCAGTTCCAATCAACTTGTTAGTCCCCAATTCCTGAAAAATGCATTTAGTTGGAGTGAAAGTAACTGAACAATAGAATTGTTCTATTAATTTGCTCACATATAGGAGATTTTCAGGAAAAGAAGGAACGTATAAGACAGATGATAATGACATATGTGGTGAAATTTGAGCGGATCCAATTCCTTCTATATGACAGGTGGAGCCATTGGCTATTTGGACAGGTGGTTGTGAGGTAGTGGTAAGTCCTGACAGTAAACTCTTGTTACCAGTCATGTGATCAGTAGCACCTGAATCAACAATCCATATGATTTTGATGCTAATAAACAGTTGGAAGTCATACACGAGGGGCCAATAATAGCCCTCAGATTCTGAAGCGGAGGTGCCACATTGACACGAGAGAAACCCAGCTGAGCTAGTCGTTGAACAATTGTAGCAATTTCATCTGATTTGTCAACTGATTGATCAACACTTGAGTGACATGCGGTACCCATGTAAGATTTTGCCATAAATGTTGAGTTCTCCATAACAATGAGCATATACCACCCATGGAATTAACCAAAATCAGACATCATGAATTTGGATCAGAAACAGCCGTTAGAAACGGATCAGAAACGAACAGCAACCAGAAACTGATCAGAAACAACAGCAGCCAGATTAGAAACGAACAACATCCAGAAACGAATCAGGCACAGAACAGAAACGAGCAGCACATAACCGGTCAATAGAAATACAACCGGTCAAAAGCAATCAGACCGAACCAGAATCCAATAATCGGTCAACAACTATAAAACCGGTCAACAACAACCAGACTGAACCAGCAATCAGACCGAACCTGAACCCAATTGAACCGGCCCCACACTTAAATATATTGGCAGCATGGTCACATTCACAGGCAATTAAAACCTAACCAGCGATAATGGAGTCTTCCAAAGAGATAGCAAGCTGGCGGCGCTCTAGGCTGGTGTCGATGTGAATCTGGTAGCAGCGATGGCAGGAGCGACAGTACTCCGGTGGCGACTGGATCTGGGACGAGCTGGTGTAGGTGGCTGAACGGAAAAGAGACAGGTGTTCGAAATCGGTGGCCGAGATCGAAATCGGCGGCCGACGACGAATCCGGCGGGGCAAATGGACGGCCGATGGCGGACACAAGCGAGCAGTCAACAATGGATGAACTGATGGGACTAACGAACTTAGTCGGTGGCTCCGAATTGTGCAGCAACCAAACAACAAACCAGAGACGGGCAGTGACTAGTATAGTACGGATGAACTGTTGTTTCTACGGCTCTGATACCATGAAAGGATTCAGTAAATTCAGTATATTAATCTGAATGATATTACACGATTATATATTGGTACAATCGACTAAACTAGGAAACAAGCCAAATTAGGAAAACTATAATTACAGAAATTTACAGCTATATATTTAACACTGTTCATCAATGAGTATGGTCCTTAATTTCCTGATTAACTCTGCTATGTTGTGTCCAAAAAGACTAGGAAAACCTCGACCGTAGCAACTCTCAAGCTTAGAAAAATGCATTATGGACTAGTTTTACTATTGCATAGTTGAGAATTGGAATTATGGACTCCACTACATATTAAAGCATTAGAAATTAGTAATCCATTACATATATGATTGTTTTCACTCTTTGAATCTTGCCGTGTTGACACTGATTTGTGGTATGTAACAGAGTAAAGAAGACTGCCTAGAGACGTTGTTAAGAAGTTTGAATTGGCTGTTGGGAATCATCAGCTACTAGCTAGAGTCCACTTTCTCGGATCGTCATGGCAAGGTACGTCAGTCCCAGTGGTCGTAGTTCGACCATGGCCATTGGGTGTCCTGTTCGTCAACAGTTGTCTATACTATATACACTAAAAAAATATACAAAAATAGTTTCAAATATATATATATATATATGCACTGGACATTCTTGTAGTAGTGATTATTTGTAGAAATGGATTTACTTTATTGACAAGCAACTAACAAGATACTTAAGATAAAGACTATTATGGGTTAAATGTACTTTTGATACCACATGTTTGACCGAATGTGGCTTTTAGTACTGGATTTTTAGTTTTGTATACTCTTGGTACCAAACGTTTGAAAAAATGTGGCTTTTGGTACATCTGTTAGTTGGCCGTTAGTTTTGGCCGTTAAATTACATGTGCAAGTCACGTGATCGACTCTAAACTTTTAATTTTGTACAGTTTAGTCCCTCAAATATATTTCTAACTTTTATTTTGTTTAACTTAGTCATAACACTTCAAAATCGGACCCAATTAAACCAATCGAATTCAATTGACATAGCCCATTTGTGTCAAATTTACCCAATTGGAGATAGGTCCCAATTGAGTTCGATTTTGAAGCTTTAGGACTAAATTAAACAAAATAAAAGTTATGAATATATTTGAGGGACTAAATTGAACAAAATTAAAAGTTTAGAGTCGATCACGTGACTTGCACATGTCATTTAATGACCAAAACTAATGGTCAACTAACGGATGTACCAAAAGCCACATTTTTTCAAACGTTTGGTACCAAAAATATACAAAACTAAACATCCAGTACTAAAAGCCACATTCGGTCAAACATGTGGTATCAAAAGTACCTTTAACCCTAAAGACATGTATATATATAGTACCTACTACCTAGAGGAAGTTACTTTCTGGTGATGGAATTACACTCCTTTAATCTCAATCTCTGTGCCTAACTTGATGTTTGTAATTAACAGGTGCAAAGATGTGTACAAGACAAGACAATTCTGGTGACAACATACGAAGACAATTATAGTCACTCTCTCCCTCCTGCAACTGCAACACCGGCTGCAGCAAACTTGAACACGTCATTGGATCTTAATATTATCGATGTATATGGGGTTTAATTCTTGTACAATACCCGATTGAATATGCTTAGACATAATTATAATTCAGATCCTTCACATTGGAAGAATTTAAGTTCCGAGGTATACATAGACAGCATTTTGAAGACAAACCTTGTGTAATAGGTTATGAATTATGTTGTACAGTGAGGGGCTTAACTATATATACTGCTGTTACTATTTTTCGGACTTGAAGACACATGATTGTTAGAAGAAACTTAATGCTCTGTTAATTTATCAATCTTTGATAAAACATTATACTTTATAATGTTTTGAATTCAATGAGTAAATCCTTCAACAACTCATCAAGCACCAGTCCTTTAGTGGTAGAATAGTACAAATACATGGAATAGACCCGAGTTTGATTACCTGCGGGTGCATTTTTACATAATTCTTTTACTGACGGAGAAGGTTATTATAGTAGGAAACACATGTACCAGCTAGTACATTTTTTGCCGGTAAATATATGTTGTCTTCTCTGTAGTGATTTTAATTTTTAAGAGGATTATCTCACACCTTAGATCACGAAAAGGTCTTCTTGAGAACCAAGTTGTTGTTTAGGGAGTTGAGAGCTCTTCCAATAGCAAGTGCCTAGTGCCTCCACATCAGCAGCCACGTCACTGCCAACTCATCAAAATAGCACTGCTACAGTATTTGCTACAGTAAATGGCACTGTAAAATTGGCACTCTCTCCAGTAGTGTAGGCAAAGTTCCACTTCTACATTGGGACCCACATAATTTCATAATTCAAATATAATTTTTGCATTATATATAAATTATATATCATTATATATAAATTATATATTCATATTTTTTTGCAAATACGGACATGAATAAATAATGAGATTCAAGTATTAGTTGTTTTAATTAAAAAAAATAGGAAAAATATATACAAAATTATAAAAATGTAATTGAATTTTTAATAAAAAAATTACATTTTTTTGAGTTAGTCAAAATTTATCAATTGTGAATCAAATATCTGGATTCCACTTTTGACCGACGTATGTTGTTATTCTGAAATTTGAAAATCGACGTCTTTAGGGTAATAGTTCTATTATTTACGTACTATAATTTATTTATTTTTTAAAAATTACGTTTCTTTTGTAATTAAAAATGATAAAAACATTATGAATATAACATAGAAATGAGCACATTATTTTTTTAAATAATGATTACAATAATTTAAAAGTTACATTACAATAAATATAAAAACAATAAATTAAAGTTGTCAACTAAAATAAATAAATAATTATATATATTTGAGATTACATAGAATTGTCACAAACATTACTAAATTGCCAGAGATGTTCGACCAAGTCATGTTGTAATTTTTTATGTTTCTCTTTATCGCGTAACTGGATATTATTTTTGATATACATTTGATACGAGACCGGAGGCCTCGTGCTCACTTCTGGCAAAGATATGCCTTCAGCAATATCATCATAATTGAATACTTCTTCAAAATTTCCAGCATATGTGTCTCTTTCATCCTCAACAATTATATTATGCAATATAATGCATGCTCTCATAATTCGACCAAGTTTCTTCAGATTCAAGGATCGCACTGGCCCACGTAAAATAGCAAACCGAGCTTGCAATACTCCGAATGTTCGTTCAACATCTTTGCGCTGTCATAATCAGTGTATATCTGTTATACGTTGATTGACATATCTTAATTCAACATCATCAACATATTCACGTTTATGTACATCCATGATCATATTAGTAAATCGATTATTGCATTAATCATGTATTTTTATATATGATTTCCAATATAAGTAAATTAGAAATATATTATATATACATCATTCTAAAAGTATAATTTTTATAATAATTTATCGTAAAAGATATATTTCTTTCATATAATAATATAATATAATATAATATAATATAATACAATACGTAAAATATATAAAAATATATATGCATTAAAATAATATAATATTTTGTAGTAATTATTTTCCATATTTAATAATTTGAAATTTTATACTATTTCAAAATTTATAATTAACAGTTATTCAACATGGTAACATATAAACAAATTAGATATGGAAATTTCGAAATTGATTCAAAGTTAAAAAGTAGTAATTTTGGTTCGTGTCGTTATTTATGTTACATAATATTCAAAATGACTGATTACGGCTCTTGTCTATCTGACTTAGCGTAACCGAATATATATACAATCAAAGAGATGAGCAACACAATCGAATAAAATAATATTAAAAAGTTGGCTCCGACATGAACAGTAACTTGGGAGTTCCTACTAGTAGGCACTGTCCCACTTCACTATTCACTAAATAATGGCAAAACAGTAATATTAGTAATCCTAGTCACGCCTAGTGGCGCCTAGTCAGCGTCCAGTGGCAAAATTGGAACTAGGCACTCCCATTTTGGAACAAGGCACTCCTATTGAAAATGCAAGTGCCTATTTAATCATTACCAGTAGGGACCAACAGTAAATGGCACTAGACACTAGGCACTCTCTACAATAATAAATTTACAACATGGAACTAGGCACTAGACACTAGGCACTACTATTGGAAGTGCTCTGAGGAGACGAAGAAGAAACCTTGTGGTTGTTCTTGATAATTAAGGACTGCTTGATTTTACAATACAAGCTTTTAAATAAATTTAAAAAATTGCCAACTAACTCTTAAATTAATAATAGCTGAGGACATCTACCAAAACGAGTAAGGTAAATAGCTGACTTATCAAATATGTATAATTAACAAACTAATATTCGATGAAATTTATACTGACTATTTGTAATATGTTGAAACACTATTTTTAAATAAAATATCAGTCTAAAATTTGAAAAAGTAAACGAAAGACTGAAAATTTTGAACCATAAAATACCATTGCGCAAATTCACAAATAAATTTTAGATGCCCGTACCGCATGCTACCTTTGGTCGTCAGGTCCGTGTCAAGCGTATGTTTTTCAACAGAGCTTCGATGACCACCGGCGATATGTCGCCGTAGATAGAGATGGTTTAGCCATTAAGACTGTCAGCCGACCGTACCGTCTGGTATCTTCGTTCGGCGGCTCCGCGTCAAGCATCTGTTAAAAAGCAGCGAAATTGCAATTTTGATTAATTAATACATTGAATCTTGAACGGTCCGAAATTTTAATAGCGATTAATTGCATACATTGAATCTTTAACAGTTCGAAATCAGGGAAATTTTAATTGCGATTAATTGCATACATTGAATCTTGAACGGTCCGAAATTTTAATTTCGATTAATTGTATACATTGAATCTTGAACGGTTCGAAATCATCGAAATTTTAATTGCAATTATTGCAACTTAAAAACCTCAACTCCCTAGTGCAATCAATGCTATGGAGTTAATAACTACAAACCCTTAGCTCAATTGTCATAAATGCATCGATTAACGTAAAAAACAAAATTCTCAGCTTCACATTCACTCGTATTTATAGATATGAGCGGGTAGGGTTTTTCTACTGTGAAGAATCATGTCTTAACTTGTAATATATGTAAAAATTTAAAAATATGAAAAATTATTAATTTTGAAATGTTAGAAAAATGTCACATCAGTGATAAAAATCTTGAAAAGAAGAGGAATAATCTATTGGTGCAATTTCTAGCACTTCTTCTGGTTCTAGGCTCTAGCTAGTTCTTAGATTTCTTTTTTTCCTTTGTGGCGGGGACTCGTACAGTTCCTTGTAGATAAGAAATATGCGTCCATCAATTGTTCAAGTTTATATCTAGCTTTGGAGAGACGCGCTTTCCCAAAAGGAGAAAGGGAAGAACTAAAGGAGAGAAATTGCAAAGATCAATCGATTATATCAGCTCATTCATATTCAAAAGGACATATCTATAAGAGGTAAGGTAAGGGTCGCATTTCATATATTATATATGGATGAAATTCAATCTTGTTTAGAGAGAGAAAGCTTGAAGATGTACTTTAACGGTGAATCTGGTTTTGGGTTGCATATTGCCATGTTTAGATATGTTGGAAATACAAATAATAATAATGACGATACGGTGCGGATACCGCTCGTTTTGGATAGTCGAGTCTGGTAGATGTGCTTTGACACTATCGTTAGGAATTTCCTTTATAGATTACTTTAATTATACAACTGTAGTAACTTTTCATTACATATATAAAGATAGGATAATTCTAACAAATGAGGAATTACAAGTGAAAGTGTTTAGAAGTAAACTCTACTCTCTCTACTAGTAACCTTTCCTCTTTAGATGTTTAGTATACAAATTTCTCATTACTCGGACTCGGTTAGCTTGTTAAAAACTAACTTGGATAACTTGGACACACCCCATAACCATTGGCTATGTTAATCCTTCTTTCGAGTATATTGTGTGTATATGGACTAAATCCATGAACTAACCTAGAAAGCCCACATTTGGGTTTTTCTCAGACACATCACCTAGCTATACATATCTATTTTATGTTGTGTGTGTACTATTGATATCAAACTACTAGCTATATATATAGAAGGAGAGTTAAAATTGTCATCCTCTTGCATGTAGTAGGATTGACACATGTCCAACTATGTATTTCTTCTTGGCTAAGATAGAAGCCTTATTTTACTTGGCTAGCAAGGTTACTGTTAGAATCCACATTACCAATTGGTCATAGGAGGAGGAGGCTCACTTATATACTACTCAATTTTACAGATATCAACCGGTGTGATACTACACCAGATTCACGGTGGATGTCTATTTCAACAGTTACTTTATTTTAATATTATTTAATAAACAAGCTTAATTCCTAACAAGATACCTTAAGGAACCCACGCCAAAAACATCCATAATGTACTCTATAGAGAATTTATGCATAGGCGTAGTAAGTCGCAGACCGGGTTCAGTGTTGTGGTGCTAGGAGATGATTTGGAGTGATTATTATGATATTCATGGCTTGGAGTGATTATGGATTTTCTGTAATCTATAAATCCAATGCAGCTTAGGAAAAGGATGTGAAATTCTAGTATATATTAACCTCCCCGATAATGATTATGGTAATAGGTAACTTGGACTGAATTGTTGTTGTTATATTGGGTTTTCAGGGAACATCTCTCTAGCTGTCTCTACTTTCAATTTCGTAAGCTCAAATGGACAGAAAGAGGATGTCGGAGAATGACTTGACCGGCATGGCCGAACCAAAACGACAAAACCGCCACCAGGTGGCTGCATCTGCTCATATTCATGGGTATGAGGTTTTCTTGAGTTTTATGGGTGAAGACACTCGCAAAGGATTCACTGATCATCTCTATCAACAAATGGTGGATGCTGGGATCTCGGTTTTCAAGGACAATGTCAATCTACCTTTCGGAGGGGAGATCAGTATCAGCCTCTCAGAAGGGATAGAGCTGTCGAAGATTGGAATGCCCATATTGTCGAAAAACTATGCTGCTAGTAAATGGTGCCTGGATGAGCTAGTTTGCATGCTAGAATGCATGAATACAAGGAAACAAACGGTACTGCCCATATTCTATGATGTTACACCGACTCAAGTCCGGCACCAGACTGGGAGTTATGCTGATGCATTCAATGATCATGCCAACAAATATGATGAAGAGACAAGGATGAAATGGAGGAAAGCCCTGGCAGAGGTTACTTCCTTGAAGGGATTGGAGCTGGAGAAGGAAACTGGAGGGTATTCTTTTACATGTCCTTTAACTCATTCAATTTCTGTTCATCAATGAGTAATCCGCCAATTATTTGATTAAAGAGTGGACATAATAATTTAGGTGTTATTAATGCATTACATGATTCACATATATGGCTTAAAATTGAAATGCACCCTTTGCTTTCACAGGCTTGAAGGACAGCTGACCAAGAAGATACTGGCGAAGGTTCTGGTTGAGTTGAAAAAATCTCATCTTCGATTAACTGACAAGTTAGTGGGAATTGATGATCAAGAGAAAAAGGTCAAGGCTTTGTTAGCTATAGACGCAAATGACGTGAGAAAAATTGTTGGGCTTTGGGGTATGGGTGGGATAGGTAAGACTACTCTTGCCAAGTTCATCTATAATCAAATTGTAGATAAGTTTGAATCTTGTAGCTTCCTCAATGATATTCGTGAAAAATCACTGGATCGTAATGGTCTTGAATGCTTACAAAGTCAGCTAGTATCTGATCTCTCAAGGCAGGGACGTCAAGATTTCAGTAGTGTTGATGAAGGAGTCAATACGCTTGAACGCATGTTTCGTGAGAAGAAAGTCCTCATTCTCCTTGATGATGTTGACAAATAAATCAACTAGAAGCTCTTGCAGCAGATACTAACTGGTTCGGTCCAGGAAGTAGAATAATTGTCACTACAAGGAACAGAGGTATCTTGGATGATTTCTTGGGGTTAGTAGATGATAAAGATACAGTTCAAGAGCATTGGTGGGCTTGTTATGAAGTCATGGAAATGAACAAGGAGAAAGCCCTCGAATTGTTTTGCAAGCATGCTTTTAGACAAGACGGTCCTGATGATAAATTGAGTGCTCTATCTCATGCAATTGTAGAGACAACAGGTGGCCTACCCTTAGCTCTAGAGGTCATTGGCTCTTTTTTATCTGGGAAAAAAATGTCAATTATATGGGAAGAAATACTGGAAAAGCTCAGAAAGATGCCGAAATCTGAAGTTCAAGAGAGGTTAAAAATTAGCTATGACGGGTTAGAAGATGATCAAAAACAGATGTTTTTAGATGTTGCTTGTCTTTTCATTGGAGAGGACATAGATATCGTTATGCATGTGTGGAAAGATCGTGATTTTTGTGCAGAAATTGGAAAAGATGCCCTCCTTGTAATGTCCCTTATCAAAATTGTTGACAACAAAATTTGGATGCACGATCAACTTAGAGATCTTGGTAGAGAAATCGTCCGGAAAGAGAACTTTAAAGATCCAGGCAAAAGGAGTAGATTATGGCAGGACGATGAAGCAAGAGCTGCAATAGTAAGTGCATTTTATTTGTATATATATAAATAAGTGTCTGGTTTAGCTGCGTTTCTTTGGTCCACCCGTATTTTTTAGCTGATTATCATTCTTGGGTGTTAGGCTAATAACTCTATGGTATATGGATCATCGTCTGAGGTTGAAGCCCTTGCTCTGGGGTATATTGACCAACACAGCAACTGGATTAGGGGGTTTCACAATGAAGTAAGTGCATTTTATTTGTATATTTATAGTTTTTTCAAGTATTTGGTTTAGCTGCGTTTGTTTGGTTTACCCGTAGATTCAATTTTTTAGGACCACTGCATTACAAGTGAACAACTAAGGAATCATTCAAATATCTGGTTCCTCAAATTGGATGGTGTTGATCTCACTGGAGATTTTCAACATCTGCTTTCCAAGTTGAGATGGCTCAGTTGGAAATGCTTCTCTGAAGTCTCCCCTCCCACCAATTTAAACCTGGAGAAAGTTATTTTTCTTGATCTTTCTTTTAGTTTTATCACAGATGATTCGAAACTTTGGAGTTCATTCCAGGTATAAATTTTTTTCTCTACCATCGATTCCATGTTATCGTGATGTAAATTGAGTTCCTATACGCTTAGTCTCTGCTCATTACCTTTACAGAGTTCAATGAAGCTGAAAGTTCTTAAACTGGAGCGTTGCACTAAACTGACCACTCTTGATGTATCCATGTTCATCAATCTGGAAAGGTTATTCTTTGCTAAATGTGGATTTCTAAAAAAGATATCGGTGGGGAAGCTGAATTGTACGGGGCTTGGAAAGTTGAAGATGTTAGATTGCCGTTTATGTGGGAAGCTGCAAGAAATTGAAGGACTCGATCAATTGGAAGCATTGGAAGAGTTGAATCTCTCACGGTGTGAAGGGTTTATAAAGTTTCCAAATCTTTCCAAATTAAAATCATTGAAGATATTGAACTGTGGTGGCTGTTGGAACCTGCAAGAAATTGAAGGACTCGGTCAATTGGAAGCTTTGGAGGAGTTGAATCTCTCTAGGTGTAGATCGATTAAAAAGTTGCTAAGCCTTTCCAAATTAATATCATTGAAGAGGTTGAATTGTGTTGAGTGTAAGAAGCTGGAAGAAATTGAAGGTCTCGATCAATTGGAAGCATTGGAGGAGCTAAATCTAGAAGAGTGTATAGAGATTGAAAAGTTGCCAAGCCTTTCCAAGTTAAAATTCTTAAAGATGTTGGATTGTAAATTTTGTGTGAAGCTGCAAGAAATTGTAGAGTTTGATGAATTAGAAGAGTTGCAAAAGCTGAATCTCTCTTGGTGTAGATCGATTGGAAAATTACCACGTCTTTCCAAGTTAAAATCCTTGAAGACATTGAATTGTGGCGGGTGTTTGAAGCTGCAAGATATTGAAGGACTCGGTCAATTGGAAGCATTGCAAGAGTTGAGTCTCTCTGGGTGTGAATCGATTGAAAAGTTGCCGAGTTTTTCCAAGTTAAAATCCTTGAAGAAGTTGAATTGCAGTTCCTGTTTGAAGCTGCGAGAAATTGAAGGACTCAATCAATTGGAAGCATTGCAAAAGCTAGATCTCTCTAAGTGTGGAGAAATTGAAAAGTTGCCTAACCTTTCCAAGTTAAAATCCTTGAAGACGTTCTGGTGTGCTATGTGTGTGAAGCTACAAGATATTGAAGGACTCGATCAATTGGAAGCATTGCGGGAGGTGAATCTACGTGGATGTGGAGTAACTGAAGAGTTCTTGAGCCGTTTCAAGTTGAAGATGCACTGGGGGCCCGTTTAGAAGAAATAACAATGGAAGATAGATTGGACACAATTAACATGGAGGTCGCTCAACTACGAAGAGATTGATGCAAACTGAGTCATGTATTCTTTCCTGCCAAAGATTACTCGATCATATTCTTGCTCTGGTATTTCAGCACTCTTGCCTTGCATTGAGGAAGACATGGAAGAAATTTAATGCTCATTACAAACTTTCATGGTATATCAATTGGTTTTAAGTAAATAAATCAACAGATATGATTGTTTTCGTTTTCTTTGAATCTTGCATGCTGACACTGATTTGTGGTAACAGCTTAATTAAAGAAGACACGACGTCAAAAGACTTCCTTTAAGAGGTCCCAATTGAATGTTGGATCAGCTACTAGCATCCACTTTGTTGAATCTTCATGGAAAAGGTTCTTCAGTCCATTGATCGTCGTGGCTCGATAACTCATCTCTCTGCTTGTTAAAGTTGATAGATGATGAACTTGTTTCTGTCCATTTTATATTCAAAAAATCCGCTTCAGAACTAGATTGCCTAGCACTAGTGGTGTAGCCATAAAATAGTACTCTGCCATAGTAAATGTTAGTAAATCTCAACTCTGTAGTGATTTTAATTTTTTAGAGGAAAGGTCTATAGTTATTTTTCGCCAACGAAATGGTCTTCTTTGGAACCAAGTCAGTTGGTCTGGAGTCGAAGAGATGAAGAAGAAACCTTGTAAGTGTATTTGATGTTATAGCATGTGGTTGTCGACGTTGTTCCTGGTAAGGACTGCAGGATTGAATTAACAATTGGCATTAGAGTTTCATTGTTCAGCTACAATACAAACTTTTCAATTTAAAAACACTGCCAAGTAGCTCTTAAATAATAGAGCTAAACTTATAATATTTGTTTACCCAAAAAGCTAGGTTAATAGTCAACACTGCCATTTAGAGAGAAACGGGAATAACCAAGAGAGACAAAGCTAGGTTAAAATATTTGTTTACCCAAAAAGCTAGGTTAATAATCAATCAAGAGGATAGGATCAATAAAAACGAGGTAATAAGAATCAGATTTCATGATTATAATGGTGGAATCTGTTGTGGAGATTTTCTGTAATCTGATATCATTGGGTTTCAGTTGGTCAGGTTTGCAGCTGAATTTTAGGGAACAATTGGGTTTTCATTATTTGGCTACAATACAACTTGTTAAATTTATATAAAATAATGGCGAAGGTTATTATATTTGTGCGATCCTTTCGAGCTATCTTCATATTATTTGACCCACAGAGAGCTACGCGTTTTCGTTTGATTGAGACCTCCCAAAACCTTAGTCAACACCCACCTACTCCTAGATGCATGGACTTTTAGTTAATTTCAAGGTTACTTCCTTGGATAGTTTAGAGACGAGAGAAAATAAAGGGGAACAACAAAGAGAGACCACAAAGTGCAAATCAATCAATAAATCAAGAGGATCAGATCTGCATATACGAGGTAATTAATTAAGGATATCAGATTTCATGATTAATTTTAGGGTTAAAGGTCCTTTTGGTACCACATGTTTGCAAAAATTACACTGTTCATAACACTAGTATTTTTTCGTACCGAATTGGTACCATATGTTTCCAAACCTTACTGTTTTGGTACCTCCGTTAGAGTTCTGTCAAAAACAGCCGTTAAATGGCATGTGCCATGCACGTGACCAGCCCAAAACTTTCAATTTTGTTACAATTTAGTTCATCTAATACACCCCTAACTTTTATTTTGTTCAATTTAGTCATAAAACTTCAAAACCAAACCATTTTCCCAAATTGACCTAGCCGGACTTAGCCTAGGGCTAGGTCCGACCTTGGGTCATGGTCGCCGGACCCAGGCGACCCCGACCCAGGGTCGGACCTAGCCCTAGGCTAGGTCCGGCTGGGACCTAGCCCCAATTGAGTTAAATTGGGGCTAGGTCCAATTGACCTAGCCGGACCTAGCTTAGGGCTAGGTCCGACCCTGGGTCAGGGTCCCCTGGGTCCGGTGACCCCGACCCAGGGTCGGACCTAGCCCATGGCTAGGTCCGGCTAGGTCAATTTGGGGAAATTGTTTGATTTTGAAGTTTTAGGACTAAATTGAACAAAATAAAAGTTAGGGATGTATTAGATGGACTAAAATGTAACAAAATTGAAAGTTTTGGGCTGGTCACGTGCATGGCACATGCCATTTAACGGCCATTTTTGACGGAACCCTAACGGAGGTACCAAAACAGTAAGGTTTGGAAACATATGGTACCAATTCGGTACGAAAAAATACTAGTGGTATAAACAGTGTAATTTTTGCAAACATGTGGTACCAAAAGGACCTTTAACCCTTAATTTTAACTGGATCAAATCTAGTTTTGTTTAGAGAGATACCAGCTTGAAGATATGCTTTCTTTAATGGTTAAGAACCTATAAAAGGTCTGAACTATCACCTATGTTAACGGGAGATGTCTGAAATTTAAAAAGTTAATAACAGAGGTCTGAAATTTCAATTTTGTTGATTTGAGGTTTTCCGTCCATTTTTAGGGTTAAATTTAACAGAATTGTGTGAAATGACATTTTTGCCCCTTTAATATTTTGTTTTATTTAATATCTTATTTAAGGAAATGTGAAATGACAATTTTACCCCTAAAGTCAAACTAAAGCCACCCAACTCCGGCCACCACCACCCGACTCCGGCGACCACCACCTCGACTCCGACGACCACCACCTCGGCTCCGGCGACCCGACTCCGGCCACCACCTCAGCAAAAAAGCTCCGATCGGGGCCAACAAGCTCCGATCGGGGCCAACAAGCTCCGATCGGGGCCAAAAAGCTCCGATCGGGGCCAATAAGCTTCGATCGGGGCCAAAAAGCTCCGATCGGAGTCCAATCGGGGCCGGTGGCTCCGATCGGAGCCCAATCGGGGCCACCGGCTCTGATTTTGGCCCAATCGGAGCCTTGGTGGTGGTCGCCGGAGTACGGTGGTGGTCGCCGGTGTACGATTGGTGGTCGCCGGAGTACCGTGGTGGCTTCAAGGGCATTTTGGTCTTTTCACTCCAAGCATGTGAGGGGCACACTTAATAGAAGGGCATTTTTGGAAATTTATTTTATTTCCGGTCACATGCCAAGCATGTGACCAACTTCTGTTAGTTTTAACGGAAAAAAACTAACGGAGACCGCAGTTATCAACAAAACAGAAATTTCAGACCTCTGTTATTAACTTTTTAAATTTCAGACCTCTCCCGTTAACATGGGTGATAGTTCAGACCTCTCATAGGTTCTTAACCCTTGTTTAATGGTGAATAAGTATTTAGGGGTCCTTGAGTTAGTATTTACAGAGATTATTGTGATATTGATGGCTTGGAGTGATTATACATGTTGTGTAATCTGTAATTCATTGAAGTTTAATTAACTTTAAGAGAAGGATTTGATTTAGTATACGAACCTCTAACGATTATGATTACTTGGATTATTGTTAACTCGGATTTTCTCCTGCTGTCTCTTTACTTTCATTTTCATAAGCTCGAAGTGATAGAAAGAGGAAATCGAAGAATTACATGACCAGCATGGGGTCAAAAAACCAAAGTGGATATGAGGTTTTCTTGAGCTTCATGGGAAAAGATACTCGCAAAGGATTCATTGATCATCTCTATGAACAAATGGTAGATGCAGGAATCATCGTTTTCAAAGACAACGTCAATCTCCCTTTTGGAGAGGAGATCAGTACCAGTCTCTCAAAAGCGATTGAGCTCTCAAAGATTGCAATCCCCATATTGTCAAAAAATTATGCAGCTAGTCGGTGTTGTCTGGATGAGCTAGTTTGCATGCTAGAATGCAGGAATAAGAGGAACCAGACGGTACTGCCTATATTCTATGACGTTACCCCGAGTCAAGTCAGGCACCAGACCGGGAGTTATGTTGACGCATTCAACGATCATGCCAACAAATATGATGAAGAGACAATGAATAAATGGAGGAAAGCCTTAGCAGAGGTTACTTCCTTGAAGGGAATGGAGCTGGACAAGGAAACTGGAGAGTATTTTTTTATATGTCCTTTAACTCATTCCATTTATTAGATTCTTCAAATTATTTATAATTAGATTCTTAAAATTTGATAAAAACTTGAGGTAATAATATCAAAAGAGACATACTAATTTACGGTTTAATAATGCATTACATGAATGATACACATATATATGGCTTAAAGTTGACAATGCACCCATTGGTTTCACAGGCATGAAGGACAACTGACTAAGAAGATACTAGGGAAAGTTTTGGTTGAGTTGAAGAAAACTCATCTTCGATTAACCGACAAGTTGGTAGGAATTGACGATCAAGAAAAAGAGGTTAAGCATTTGTTAGCAATAGCCTCAGAGGATGTGAGAAGAGTTTGTCGGGCTTTGGGGTATGGGTGGTATCGGTAAGACTACTCTTGCCAAATTCATCTATAATCAAATTTTGGATAAGTTTGAATCTTGTAGCTTCCTCAATGATATTCGTGAAAAATCATTGGAGCGTAATGGTCTTGAATGCTTACAAAGTCAGCTAGTGTCTGATCTCTCAAGGCAAGGACGTAGAGATTTCAGTAGTGTTGATGGAGTCAATACGCTTGAACGCATGTTTCATGAGAAGAAAGTCCTCATTCTCCTTGATGATGTCGACCATATAGATCAACTCGACGCTCTTGCAGCAAAAGTTAATTGGTTTGGGCCAGGAAGCAGAATAATTGTCACAACAAGGAATATAGGTATCATGTATGATTTGTTGGGGTTAGCAGATGATAAGGATATAGGTCAAGACCATTGGTGGGCTTGTTATGAAGTCAAGGAAATGAACAAGGAGAAAGCCCTCCAATTGTTTTGCATGCATGCTTTTAGACAAGACTACCCTGATGAATAAATTCAGTGTTTTATCTCATTCAATTGTAAAGACCACTGGTGGCCTACCCTTAGCTCTAGAAGATTGGCTCTTTTCTTTCTCGGAAAAGAATGTCAATATGGGAAGAAACATTGGAGAAGCTCAGAATAATGCCCAAACTGGAAGTCCAAGAGAGGTAAAAAATTAGCTATGAGAGATTAGATGATCAAAAACAGATGTTTTTAGATGCTGCTTGTCTTTTCATTGGAGAGGACATAGATGTCACAATGCATGTGTGGAAGGATCGTAATTTTTGTGCAGAAATTGGAAAAGATGCCCTCTTTGTAATGTCTCTTATCAAAATTGTTGACAACAAAATTTGGATGCACGATCAGCTTAGAGATCTTGGTAGAGAAATCGTCCGGAAAGAGAACTATCAAGAACCATGCAAAAGGAGTAGATAGATTATGGAAGGAAGATGAAACAAGTACTGCAATAGTAAGTGTGTTTCTAGTATTTATTTACTTTATATGCGTTCGTCGGGTTCAAAATGCTGTTTCAGTTAACTTAAAAGCTTTTTGGTATTTTTTTTTTCAATTTATAACCAGTTTTTCCTTCTTGGGTTTTAGACTTTTAGTCTTGTGACTCTATGGTGTATAGATCATCGTCTGTGGTTGAACCCTCGTTCTGTTGAATTCAAACCAAGACAACTACTGGATTACAAGTGAGCAACTAAGGAACTATCCGAATATTTGGTTCCTCAAACTGTATCGTGTTAATCTCACTGGAGATTTTCGACATCTCCTTTCCAACTTGAGATGGCTTAGGTGGCGATGCTCTTCTGAAGACTATCCACCCATCAATATAAATATGGAGAAATTGGTTTTTCTTGATCTGTCTTTTAGTAATAATTTCGATAGGGAACTTTGGTCTTCATTCCAGGTATAGAAAAATTCCTCTAATTGATTCCATGTTATCAAGATGGAAGTTGAGTTCCCATTTTATGCTTAGTCTCTGCTCATTATTTTTACAGAGTTCAATGAAGCTAAAAGTTCTTCACCTAAAGTATTGCGATGGACTAACCACTCTTGATGTATCCATGTTCATCAATCTGGAAAGATTAGCCCTTGATGGTTGTCGAGAGCTAAAAGAGATATCAGTGGGGAAGCTGAATTGTACAGGGCTCGGAAAGCTGGCAAGCCTATCCAATTTAAAATCTTTGAAGATATTATATTGTGGTGGGTGTTTGAAGCTTCAAGGAATTGAAGGATTCGATCAATTGGAAGGATTGCAGGAGCTGAACCTCTCGGGGTGTTTATCGATTAAAAAATTGCCAAGACTTTCCAAATTAAAATCATTGCAGATGTTGAATTTTATGTCATGTTTTAAGCTGCAAGAAATTGAAGGAATTGATCAATTGGAAGGATTACAGGAACTCAATCTCTCTGGGTGTAGAGGGATTAAAAAGTTGTCAAGCCTTTCCAAGTTAAAATCCTTGCATATGTTGGATTGCTGTTCGTGTTTGAATCTGCAAGAAATCGAAGGACTTGACCAGTTGGAAGCATTGGAGGAGCTGGATCCGAAGAGATTGAAAAGTTGCCAATCCTTATCAAGTTAAAATCCTTGAAGATGTTGAATTGTTTGAAGCTCCAAAAAATTGAAGGACTTGAACAATTGGAAGCATTACAGGAGCTGAATCTCTCTAGGTGTAGTGCGATTAGAAAGTTGCCAAGCTTTTCCAAATTAAAATCATTAAAGAGGTTGAATTGTGGTTGGTGTTTTAAGCTGCAAGAAATTGAAGGAATTGATCAATTGGATGAATTACAGGATCTGAATCTCTTTGGGTGTAGAGCGATTAAAAAGTTGCCATGCATTTCCAAGTTAAAATCCTTGAAGATGTTGAATTGTGGTGAGTGTGTGAAGCTGCAAGAAGTTGATGGACTCGATTAATTGGAATCATTGAGGGAGTTGAATCTTTCATGGTGTGAAGCGATTGAAAAGTTGTCAAGCATTTGCATGTTAAAGTCCTTGAAGATATTGGATTGTAGTTGGTGTCTGAAGCTGCAAGAAATTATAGGGCTTGATCAATTAGAAGAGTTGCAAGAGCTGAATCTCTCTCGGTGTACGACGATTGGAAAATGCCATGTCTTTCCAAGTTAAAATCTTTGAAGATGTTGGATTGTGGCTGGTGTTTGAAGCTGCAAGATATTGAAGGAGTCGATCAATTGGAAGCATTGTAGCGAACCTGAATCTCTCTCGGTGTTCTGCGGCTGAGAAGATGACAAGTATTTCCAAGTTAAAGCCCTTGAAAATGTTGGATTGTAGTCATTGTTTGAACCTGCAAGAAATTCAAGGTCTCGATCAATTGAAAGAATATCTTGTTAAGAATCAACATAGATTTGATGGACGGTGGTTCCATCCCCATCCCACACACAACAAACACATGCAACAATTGAAGGAAGTGTGAAGTCCGAAGTTCGCACTACCGTCCAAGCCGTCGTTCACATTACCGTCCAAGTCGTAATTTGAATAGTGGCGCAATTTGATTGGTTGAGGTGATAGTAACTTTTGCCTATAAATAGGTAGTTTACATTCATCACAAAACACACCAAATACACCAAATACACCAAGTATATCAACACAATCAAGTTGGTAGAACTTCACTTTGAGATAAGTAGAAGTTGAGTTGAGAGAGATTTTGTGTGAGTGTGTGTGGGGAAATATTGAGTGCGAAGTAATTGTAATTGGAGAGTATCTTTCCGGGTGAGTGGTGTATTGATCATTCCGATCAATAACACGGTGTATCTCCTTTTGGTGAGAGATAGTAGTCCCGAGAGAGGTTGTTGTTGTGGTCCAATTACTGTCGGTCTCCCGCTGAGACCGAACTGATGTAAATCTGGTTTACATTGTGGAATCCTTGCCGGCCGGCCCCCGTGGTTTTTTACTCTCCTCATTGGAGGGTTTTCCACGTTAAATTTGGTGTCATCTCTCTTACGTTTATTTGGTATCAATATTGTTATATGCAATTTTACCCTGAGATTATTTTGGTCTAAGTCATAACCTGCGGATATTAACCTGTTGGCCAACCCCAACGAGCGTTTTAAATCCTAACAAGTGGTATCAGAGCCTCGTTTGTTCGTTGACATGACTAACAGGTTCGACATTGAGAAGTTTGATGGCACGGGCAGCTTCAATATGTGGCAGTTAAAGATGGTGGCGGTTCTAACTCAGCAAGGGCTAGAGGTGGCTCTTAACGGGATAGAAAAGATGCCTGCAACCATGGACGAAGAAAAGAAGCAGCAAATAGATCGGAAAGCCCTGACGGCAATCCATCTATGCCTATCAGACAGAGTCTTACGAGAAGTTTTCTCAGAAAAGACTACGGCAGAGTTGTGGAGTAAGTTGGAATACTTATACATGACAAAATCTCTCACTAACCAGTTATTTTTAAGAAAGCGATTGTATATGATGAAGATGACAGAAGGTACTCCTCTTGAAAAGCATATCGATGAATTTAATTCTATTATCACGGATTTAGATTCAATTGATTCTAAGATAGAGGAAATAGATTCCGCCATGATATTGTTATGTTCTCTGTCATCATCATATTCAAATTTTAGAGAGTCGTTTCTTTACGGTCGAAAGACTGTCACCGTAAAAGATGTTAAAGCTGCTTTGTTCTCTAAAGAAGTTGAGAAAAGATTGACTGGTTCTGTTAGTGAGAGATCAGGTGATGCTCTTGTGGTTAGAGGAAGAACTGCAGAAAGGAGCACGGAGGACCAAGGACGCAACAAATCCAGGGGGAAGTCCAAGTCCAGGAAGAAGGTGAAATGCTATCACTGCGGGAAACTTGGACATGTAAAAAGAAATTGCTGGAGTCTCAGTCAAGATGGAAATGGAGACAGAAGTCAAAGACGTGCGGATGACAGAAACACCGCTGCAACTACATCAACAATCGAAGGTGAAACACTTGTTTGTGCGAATGGTGATTGTCTCCACATCAATCCAGATGTGGAGTGGATAATCGATTCAGGTGCATCATACCACTGTGCTCCCAAGGTGGAGATATTTTCCACATACAAAGCAGGAGACTTTGGATGTGTGAGAATGGGCAACAAGAGCGTTGCAAAAATTGTGGGAATTGGTGATGTTGTAATACAAACTAGTGTTGGATGTAGATTGACACTGAGGGATGTACGACATATCCCTGATTTACGTCTTAACTTGATTTCCTCGAATGTTCTTGACAGAGCAGGTTTTGATCAACATTTTGGCAATGGTAATTGGAAGTTGACCAAAGGATCATTATTGATTGCCAGGGGGAGTCTTTGTTGCACTCTCTACAAGACAATTGCGAAAGTGTGTACTTCGCAGTTGAATGCCATTGAAGATGTTGCTTCGCCAAACTTGTGGCACAAGCGATTGGGTCACATGAGTGAGAAAGGGTTAAAACTTTTGGCTAAGAAGTCATTCATTCCGCTCACCAAAGGTTTGTCGTTAAACCCTTGTGATTATTGTTTGTTTGGAAAACAACATAGAGTTTCTTTTCGCGTTCCGTCAAAGCGGAAAGGAAATAAATTGGAATTGATACATTCCGATGTGTGTGGACCCATGGAGGTGGAGTCTTTTGGTGGAAATAAGTATTTTCTCACCTTTATTGATGATGCTTCACGCAAAGTGTGGATTTATTTGTTGAAAGCGAAGAGCGAGGTATTCGAGACTTTCCAAAAGTTTCACGTCATGGTGGAAAGGCAGACTGGAAAAGAGTTGAAGCGTCTACGGACGGACAACGGAGGGGAATACACTTCAAATGAATTCAGGGGATATTGCAAGAAGCACGGGATCAGACATGAGAGGACTGAACCCGGAACTCCACAACATAATGGTGTAGCCGAGAGGATGAACCGGACCATCCTTGAGAAAGTCAGGAGCATGTTAAGAATGACTAAGATGCCCAAGCCATTCTGGGGAGAAGCAGCCAACACTGCTTGCTACCTGATCAACCGATCTCCATCTGTTCCTCTAGAGTTTGACATCCCAGAGAGGGTGTGGACGGGTAAGAATCCATCTTACTCTTATTTGAAAGTTTTTGGATGTAAAGCTTTCATGCATGTACCTAAGGAGCAGAGGTCGAAACTTGACGATAAAGCCAAGGAGTGCATATTTGTCGGGTATGGAGACGAGGAGTATGGCTACAGGTTATGGGATCCGTTGAAGAAGACGGTGGTCAGAAGCAGAGATGTCATTTTTCACGAGCACGAGACAATGGCCAATGTGCAGGCGAAAGAGACAGAAGCTTCTGGAGGTGTAAGCAATTTTACACCGATTCTACTCCAGTTGATGGTGTCACGGAAGGAGTGGATGGACTGGAACTAGATGACCAAAATGGAGATGGTGGTGAGTCAGATGAGGAGGGCACTGAGCAGGGGGAGCCGACCCCAGCTCAGGAAGTTGCAGAACCTCAAGTTTGGAGGTCCGCAAGAGAGCGTCGGCCATCCACCAGGTATCCTAGTTCTCAGTATACTTTGGTTTCTGATGAGGGGGAGCCAGAATGCTTTCAGGAAGTGCAAAAGCACAAGCACATGGAAAGCTGGATTGAAGCAATGCGAGATGAGATGAACTCTCTCAAGAAGAACAACACCTATGAGTTGGTGGAGTTGCCGAAAGGCAGGAAAGCATTGCAAAACAAATGGGTGTTCAAGTTGAAGAAAGATGGAGACCAGATGGTAAAGTACAAGGCTCGATTGGTGGTCAAAGGCTTCGCGCAGAAGCATGGAATTGACTTTGATGAGATCTTCTCTCCGGTGGTGAAGATGAGTTCAATTCGAGTTGTACTTGCTATGGTGGCAAGTTTGAATCTGGAGCTTGAACAACTTGACGTGAAGACGGCGTTTCTTCACGGGGACTTGGCAGAAGAGATATACATGAAGCAACCTGAAGGGTTTGAAGTACAAGGGAAGGAAAACTTGGTCTGTAAGTTGAAGAAGAGTCTGTACGGTCTGAAGCAGGCTCCAAGGCAATGGTACAAGAAGTTTGATTCGTTTATGACCTCCCAAAGTTATAGACGAACTGAAGCAGATCCATGTGTCTATATAAGACAGTTTCCTGGTGGTAACTTCATTATCTTGTTGCTATATGTAGATGATATGTTGATTGTTGGACAAGATGTTGGCATGATATGCAGGTTGAAAGAGGAATTATCTAAATCCTTTGACATGAAGGATTTAGGACCTGCTAAACAAATTCTTGGCATGGCGATTAGTCGTGATCGTAAAGCTGGAAAGTTGTGGCTATCTCAGGAGAGGTACATTGAGAGGGTGTTGAAAAGGTTTAGCATGAATAATGCAAAGCCGGTTGCTACACCTCTTGCCAACCACTTCAATTTGACGAAGAAGGACTGTCCAACAACAGAGTCGGAGAAGGAAGCAATGGAGGCTATCCCATACTCTTCTGCAGTTGGTTCGCTGATGTACGCTATGGTATGTACACGGCCAGATATTGCTCATGCTGTTGGTGTTGTGAGCAGATTTCTTTCCAATCCGGGAAAGGTGCACTGGGAGGCAGTGAAATGGATCTTCAAATATCTGCGAGGCACATCCAGGTTGTGCTTATGCTTCGGGAGCAGCGAACCAGTTCTAAAAGGGTTCGTTGATGCAGATATGGCAGGTGATCAAGATAGTAGAAAATCTACTTCTGGTTATGTATTCACTTTTGCAGGGGGAGCTGTATCTTGGCAGTCCAAGCTGCAGAAGTGTGTTGCTCTGTCGACAACTGAAGCTGAATATGTTGCGGCTAATGAAGCGGCAAAGGAGATGCTTTGGATGAAGAGGTTCCTTCAGGAACTGGGGGTGATGCAAGACGAATACGTGGTATTTTGTGATAGTCAAAGTGCAATTGACTTAACCAAGAATACGATGTATCACTCGAGAACAAAGCATATTGATGTGAGGTATCACTGGTTGAGATCAGTGATAGAGGAGAAGCAGCTGAAGTTGATAAAGATACATACAGACAAGAATACTGCAGACATGTTGACGAAGATCGTTCCCAGGGTAAAGTTGGAGCTCGGCGCAAGGCAAGCCGGGCTTGACTCCATATAGTGGAGTGACGGGGAGAGTCTCCTCCTTTGGGGCTGGAGGGGGAGATTGATGGACGGTGGTTCCATCCCCATCCCACACACAACAAACACATGCAACAATTGAAGGAAGTGTGAAGTCCGAAGTTCGCACTACCGTCCAAGCCATCGTTCACATTACCGTCCAAGTCGTAATTTGAATAGTGGCGCAATTTGATTGGTTGAGGTGATAGTAACTTTTGCCTATAAATAGGTAGTTTACATTCATCACAAAACACACCAAATACACCAAATACACCAAGTATATCAACACAATCAAGTTGGTAGAACTTCACTTTGAGATAAGTAGAAGTTGAGTTGAGAGAGATTTTGTGTGAGTGTGTGTGGGGAAATATTGAGTGCGAAGTAATTGTAATTGGAGAGTATCTTTCCGGGTGAGTGGTGTATTGATCATTCCGATCAATAACACGGTGTATCTCCTTTTGGTGAGAGATAGTAGTCCCGAGAGAGGTTGTTGTTGTGGTCCAATTACTGTCGGTCTCCCGCTGAGACCGAACTGATGTAAATCTGGTTTACATTGTGGAATCCTTGCCGGCCGGCCCCCGTGGTTTTTTACTCTCCTCATTGGAGGGTTTTCCACGTTAAATTTGGTGTCATCTCTCTTACGTTTATTTGGTATCAATATTGTTATATGCAATTTTACCCTGAGATTATTTTGGTCTAAGTCATAACCTGCGGATATTAACCTGTTGGCCAACCCCAACGAGCGTTTTAAATCCTAACAAGATTTACCTTCAACATAGATTTACCTTCGTGGGCTTAAGATTTGTCATTATGGGTCAAGAAGAACTTACCATGGGTCAATACTAATTTACAATCATGGGTCAAAACTTAATGATTTGAGCTTAGAGAGATTGAGCCAAGTTGAAGAAATATCTAGAGATTAAAGTTTAACTAATGTGTCTATATAATTCTAGGAACTAAATAAGTGTAGGAAATTCTAGAGAATTTCTAGGGAGTTCTTAGTCTAGATATTTCTTAGTCTAGAGATTTCTCTAGTCTCCTATAAATAGAAGTGGAGTCATTTGTAGTGATCAAGCAAGAAAAACCACCACAACTAGATCCACCACCACAAGTTGTAAGAGCCTCATATTATATTTAGAGTAAGATAGTTATATATATAAGAGTTCTTCATTAGCTACCAGATACGGTCTTGGGCAAGTGAAATTAGGCACTTCGTTATTTTTTACATGGTATCAAAGCCAATTTCGCATTAACGTGGAACGATTCAAGATCGGGATTGAAGAACTCGGGTACTCTAAATATGGATGCTGCCGGTCGCGTGATTGTACAAGGAATGGAGCTGCTGAACTTGTCCAATTACCGGATTTGGAAGTCCTGCATGGAGTCGTATCTCGTAAGTGAAGACTTGTGGAATGTCGTTGGAGGCAGTGAAGCAACCGCCCCGGAGGAGACCGCTAGGAACGGTGAAGAGATCAATCGCTGGAAGCGGAGGAATGCCAAGGCGGAGTTTGCCTTGAAGAGGTCGATATCATCAGCGGTGTTTGAGAATATCTCACGATGCACCTCTGCAAGTTCGATCTGGAAGACGCTAGACCAGTTATACAACAAGAAGAACGAGGCGTGGTTACAAATGTTGGAGACGGATCTGGCGAATGCGAAGCAGGGTGAGTCGTCGATTTCACAGTTCTTTTTAAAGGTTAAGAACTTGTGTTCGAAAATTAATTTGCTCAATCCGGAGGAGCCAATTTCGGAGGCGCGGATAAAACGGTCCATTATTCGGGAATTACGTTCCGAGTATATACCGTTTGTTACGTCAATTCAAGGTTGGGTTCAACAACCATCTTTGGAGGAGTTTGAGAACCTTCTAGCTTCACAAGAGTCGTTAGCTAGGCAAATGGCCGGGGTAAAGCTGGAGGAAGACCAGTGCGCGCTCGTGGCTCAAATAAAAGAGAATGACGCCAGGAAAAAGGTTGGTGGGAATGCGGAGTCGTCTCGCAGGAATAACTTCAAGTGTTACCGGTGTGGGAAGTCTGGACATCTAAAGAGAAATTGTCGGACCAAGCTGAAGAATGGTAACATGGTGGAATATAAGATCTCAACTGAAGATGAAGAATGGGCAAAAAGTTTTATTGACAAAACCACTCCCAGATGTGCGCTTGCAGTTCGAAATTTAGGAAATGAGTGGATTGTAAATTCCGGTTGCGGTCATCACCTCACTGGAGACGAAGACCGGTACTCTACTTTTCGTCGTCATGGAGGAGAAGAAGTTATAGTCACGGCGGATGACACAGTTCACCATGTTGAGAAGGAAGGCACTGTTGTGATCAACAATAGCGGGGAGACATCGATCAAGCTCGATAGTGTTTATTATGTTCCCGATATGAAGAGAAATCTTCTTTCAGTGGCGAAAGCGGTTGATTCAGGTATGTACGTTTTATTTGGTCTGAATGATGTGAAGTTTCTAAGGAATGTTAAGATGATCAAGGCGGACGTAGTTCATATCGGTGAGCGAATAGACGATTTGTTCGTGATACCAGCTTCAAGTAAGGAAACTTCTTCAAATAAGGTTGATGGAAAAAGGGGGAGTTCGAATCCTCATGGAGATGTCCATGGAGGAGCCGATGATAAACAAGTGGTGAAGCAAGGATCAGGAATGTCGATCACTAAGCCAGATCGTGATCGGGATAAAAATCGCATCTGCGCTTATTCTTGCTTCTGTACAAGTCCGGTAGTTCGCAGTAAATCTCTTTCTCAAGATGAAGATATGGAAGAGTCGGACTTGGAGATGTCTAAGGGAGATGAAGTTGTGCTGCCGACGATGAGAAATAAGCGTCGACAGGTTACTTTGTCGCTTGCTAAGAGTTCAGTTCTCGATAAAGGAGGAAGTGCTTCAAGACCTGAAAATATTAACAGAAGAAGACATTCTTGGTCGACTAAAGGTGGAGTGGACAATGTAAGAAGAATGAAGATCTCGAGAAGAGAAATATATGAAAGTACGAAGATTTATCGAGACGGAAAATTTGAGCCGATGAATAAGAGTTTCACCATAATCGACAAGAAGAGAAGACTTTTATCGAGGTGGAAAAGTACGACTGAAGAATCGAGAGCGGCACAAATCAGAGTACAACATTGACAAGAAGAATCATGAAGGAAAGTCAATGTTGAGGGGGAGTGTTAAGAATCAACATAGACTTACCTTCGTGGGCTAAGACTTGCCATCATGGGCCAAGAAGAACTTACCATGGGTCAAGACTAATTTACCATCATGGGTCAAGACTTAATGATTTGGGCTAAGAGAGATTGGGCCAAGTTGAAGAAATATCTAGAGATTAAAGTTTAGGTAATGTGTCTAGATAATTCTAGGAACTAAATAAGTGGAATTTCTAGGGAGTTCTTAGTCTAGATATTTCTTAGTCTAGAGATTTCTTTAGTCTCCTATAAATAGGAGTGGAGTCATTTGTAGTGATCAAGCAAGAAAAACCACCACAACTAAATTCATCACCACAAGTTGTAAGAGTCTCCGTAAGATAGTTATATATATGAGTGTTCTTCATTAGCTACCAGATACGGTCTTGGGCAAGTGCAAATCAGCACTTTGTTACTTTACAAATCTGAAACTAGAAGGATGTGGATTATCTAAAGGGTTCCGGATCCGTTTCAAGTCGAAGATGCGCGGAGTTCCAGTTAAGAAGATATATAACAAGGGACTAAACAGAGAAGCAATTAACATGTTGGTCGCTCAACTAAAAAGAGCCTCATTTCGTTGATGAACCCTGCCCGAGTCATACACCAGGTATTCTTTCCTCAAAATATCAAGCGTGTAACTTGTGTACTAACACAAAGTGTAGAAGGATAAAAACACAGAAGAACAAATTGTCTCCAGTTTTGTGAATAAATTCGGTTTAGACTCGGCACTAGTCAATATTTTGTTTCCCCAATTAAAAGACAAGGAAAACCTCTGCGCGCCGTAGGTACTCTCTCAGTTGAGCTTAGAAGAATGCATATGCTACAACTCGATGAATAGTTTTACTACTGCATAGAAATTGGTATTCCAAAAGTAAAATAGAAATATATGTTGGTAACATAGAGCAAATAATTATATTGCATCATATTCTGCCAAACATTACTCAATCATGCATATTCAGAGCTTACTGTTACGCTTCTTCATTCGTGTTGCACGTTCTTGGTATTTCAGAGCACTTACTCTCGCCTTGGCCGAGGAAATGGAAGAAGTAATCCTCATTACAAACTTTTCATGGTATATCAATAGGTTATAATTAAATAGATACAACATATATGTCATTGTTTTCGTGTTCTTTGAATCTTGTTGTGCTGACACGGAGTTGTGGTAACAGTGTAATTAAAGGTCTGAATTGATTGTTGGATCAGCTACTAGAATCCACTTTGTTGAATCTTCATGGAAAGGTTCCTCAGTCCATTGATCGTTGTGGTTCGGTAACTCGTCTCTCTGCTTGTTATAGTTGATAGATCGTGAACTTGTCGATGTCCATTTTGTATTCGAAAATCTCGCTTCTGAACTAGATTGCCCAGCACTGGTGGTGTAACGGTAGAACAGTACTCTGCTGGTACGGAACTCGGGTTTTTTATTATTATTTTCCTATTTGCAATCCTTTTCAGTGGATCCACATTTGCTGCTCCACTCTCCATGCTATAAATCATGCCCCATCGTTAAGATCTTGACACGTGTCTTGAGTGTAGTTAATTTTATTGTTTTTTTTAAAAAACTCTATTGAGATTGGTGAACCTATAAGGAAAATATGAAATCTAAGGACACGTGTCAAAATATTAACAGTGATGCACAATCTGAGGCATGAAAGATGGGCAGCTGATCTGAATCCCATTTTAGTGCCTCAAATATAGTCGGCGAAAACCTCCCGTATACATACTAGAGTTCTCTACATACTACCTAGAAGAAGTTACATTCTGCTGAATTTACATTCCTATAAGATCAGTCTCTGTCAAACCACACAAACCTCGAACAAATTGTAACTCAAACAATATCACAAACGCGGACACGACACATATATACTGAAACGATAAATCTTGATTCACTAACAAAAGTGAGCGAATATTAATTTTGAGCCGCGTAATAATTGCTTTCCGAAATGTGATATTTGCTTCCACTCGGAAAAAGTTTCTACTAGTTTCCAACAAATCCTTACCGGGTATAATAAAACTCAAAGGCCGACAATTAGTAAATATTGGAGATCTCACTTAAGAAATTATTCTGGAGCCGTTAACTAAAGACACTTTGTGGAAAGACTTTGAGAGTAAAAGAATAATAGAGGATTTTTGGAGGATTGGAAATGCCTTGCAAGTTGCAAGTAAGTCTATTATAAGACAAACTTAAAATTAGTAATTTGTAATGACATTTTTTCATGGAAAGTAATTCCTCACAAATTATTAGAATTTTTGAATTTATCAGATTTTGAGGTGAATTCCATATAAAACTTAAAATTTTGTAAGAGATTTTCTACGGAAGTTTTTAGCCACTTTGGTTAGGAGTCATTCCCTTAAAAAAAGATTGAATGTTGTATTTGTAAGGAATTTTTACAACTCCCTCACAAATAAAATTATATGTCCCTCACAAATAAAGCTATCGCAAACGACTGTTTTCTTAAGTAACTAAAAGGTTGATCAGTCACTATTGTTTGGCGCCAGACATGACTCTTTGCTAAATATTTCAAAAATTAAATAAAAATATTTGTAAATATATCATAAATATTTAAAAATATATACTCTAGAATATTTTACAAATAAATATATATGCTTATCCTAATTTATGCAGGAGTGTTCTTGAAAATTCGTGACTTGCCATATTTGGACACTTTCTCATTTAACACGTCACATATTACATTTTCACTATATTAAATCTAGTTGTTTGTGAGAGATTTATTTGTAAGAGACATGTATAAGCTTATTTGTAAGAAAAATATTGACAATCCTTTATAAATACAACATTAAAATAATTATAAATGAATGAATCCTAACAAAAAGACTAACTAAAAACTTGTGACGGAAATTTCTTACTAAATTTTCAGTTTTGTAAAAGAAAATTCTTCAAAAACTTAATAAATTCTTTAAAAATTCTTATAATTTTTGAGAGGTTCTTGAAAAAAAATGTAGTCACATATCACTAATTTTCTTGTAGTGTTTAAATGCGCTATGTGCGGACCAAAATTTATTGCTTACATAAATACAATTTAACAAATATAAATTATATAAAATTATTGTAGAATAACAATTCGCTTTACTATTTAGTCTAATCAATTTCGACTTGCTTGGTCGGACTCGGGAGTCGAAGAAACGTGATGCTACCTAAATAAGCTTTGCAGCTGCTGCATGATAAATTGCCATCAGAGTTTTATTTTATTTTAAAACTGCCAACTAGCTCCTAAATAATAATAGCTAATAATAGTTATTAATATTCGTGCGATCCTTTCGTGGCTTCGTATTATTTACACAAGGAGCCATGCGTTTTCGTTTGATAGACCTCCCAAAAGCTTAGTCAACGCCACACCAAGAAGTTTCTCTCTCAAACTCACTTCACATCATGGATCATGCTTGGAGAGTTATTTAGAGATCACGGAAAGGGGAAGTTGAAAGACGCAGTGCAAATTAATCAATCAAGAGGATCAGACCTATAAGAGGTAAGGATCAGATTTCATGATTTACATGGATGAAAATATAGTTTTGTTTAGAAAGTTTGAAGATGTGCTTTAATGGTGAATCTGCTTTTTTTTGGGTTGAATGATCTTACCATGTTTAGATACCAAAAACCCGGATCCAGATCACCTGTCGACTCTTTATACCCAGATCGTGTCTCACCGTTTCGATCTTGACACGTGTACTGTAATTATTTTTGTGATTTTTTTCAAAATACTAGAAGGAAAATATGAAATCTAAGACACGTTCAAAATCTAAGGACACGGTGAGGCACAGACTGAGATATGAATAGTGGAACAAGCTATTTGAATCCCAAAAACCACCCAAGAACATGAGTTTGTCTACCCTTTCTTGGGTCCAAATTGTTGTTCTGCGTTCGAAATTCGAATCAACCCCGGAACAGTCTTTAGTGTTAGATTATTGGAAAATTTAATTGAATAACAACATAACGAACTTCATAAAGAATACATGAACATGATTATATATTGTTGTTGTGCTGCGGAAATGATTTGGAGTCGTTGAATTATAAGTATTTACGAAGATTACTATGATATTGATGGCTTGGAGACTTGGAGTGAATATGGATTTTGTGTTGATTCATTAAAGGATGTGGAATTCTAGTACTAACCTCCACAAGTATGATGTTGGTATCGTAATAGGTGTCTCGGACTGATTGATTTCATATCAATTTTTTGGGCAAATCACTCCGGCCGCCTCTACTTTCATTTTCGTAAGCTCGAATGGCCGAACCAAAAAGACAAAACCGCCATGTATCTTCTCATGGTCATGAATATGAGGTTTTTTTAAGCTTCATGGGAGAAGACACTCGCAAAGGATTCACTGATCATCTCTATGAACAAATGGTGGATGCAGGGATCTCCGTTTTCAAAGACAGTGTCAATCTCCCTTTAGGAGGGGAGATTGGTAGCAACATCTCAAAAGCGATAGAGATGTCGAAGATTGCAGTGCCCATATTATCGAAAAATTATGCAGCTAGTAGGTGGTGCCTGGATGAGCTAGTTTGCATGCTAGAATGCAGGAATACGATGGTATTGCCCATTTTTTATGATGTTACACCGAGCCAAGTCAAAAACCAGACAGGGAGTTATGCCACAGCCTTCGTGGATCATGTCAGCCAATATGATGAAGAGACAATGGAGAAATGGAGGAAAGCCCTAGTAGAGGTTACTTCCTTGAAGGGATTGGAGCTAGAGAAAGAGACCGGAGGGTAATCTTTCATCCTTTAACTCACTCCCTTTATGTTCAATTGTGTATTGTTTGCTTCATTCTATTGTATTTTTACCTAAGTTCGGACCTTGCTCAAGTTAGGCTCTAGTTTGCATTGGTTAATTACCTTTGTTTGAGTCAAATTCAAGCCAGGATTTTAAGAGTGGATTCAATACATAATAGGGTTAAGAACAGTCGAAGGTTTGTCCAATGTTGAAATTTGTGTCTGAAGTTTGAAATGTTAAAATGGACAGTCCCACTTTGTTGAAATTTGGTGTCTCCGCCCGTCTTTTCCTCTCACTTCAATCATTTTCATCAACCCATTCACTTTCTCATGATCCATCACTCTTTACTTTTCAAAAAATCGCCGAATTTCCCCCAAAACTTGAACATACAAAAGAAAAGGTTTCCAGCAGAGTGGAGTGGAGTGATTTCCAACGACAACGGAGCGGTATTTACTTGCGCGGATGTGGCCAGCTTTTTAGGTGACGTTCCTGGCAAGGTGACGAAAAGGGAGCGTGCATGGAACCTCAAATTTGACAGATAGTTTCGTCGGGATTGACTTCTCTAAAGTAATACACCGAGACACCAAATTTCAAAAAAAATGAAACATGGATTCTCCGTTTTAACATTTCAAACTTCAGACACCAAATTTCAACATTGGACAAACCTTGGACTGTTTATAGGTTCCTAACACTACAAGAAACTAGGGTCAATTAACATGAACTTTGACACGGGTGGTTCCTCGTGTCAAATTGCGACGATATTTAGCACGATGTTGACACGAATTGATATTTAAAACGACATTTGACACGGTCAAATGCCTTGTGTCAAACTGACACGACCTTTAACACGATTCAGACACCATGTATAATAACACGACCTAAGTTCGTGTGCAAATTGTGTAAGAAATAGTATTACACATGTCTCTGAGTCAAATTTGACACGAGGCAAAAAAAGATGTATTTTATAAAAATAAAAGGGGGCTTAAGCAGACTTGAACCATTAACCTACTGTAATAGAAGAACCCAGAAGCTTTACCACTAAGCTAGAGCAACTTTTTCCTTTCTTGTTTGCTGAAAATTATAAATGAAACATCATTAGAATAATCTTACAGAACAACTCTTTTAGTTTACATAACAACATTAATTTGAAACATTAATCATGTTAATTTGAACTTTACATTCTTAAACAAACTCGGTCAATGTGAATTTAGTCTAACCAGTACAAAGTGTAATATTGTAACACAAATCACAACTTATAATTAAATAAAAATGTTACATAGTTTACTGTAATAGTGATTTAGGTAATATTAGTTTAGCGTGTTAGGTATTTAGGGTTTAGTTTTGGTAATTAATGTTAAAGGGTATACATTATTATGATGTAAAGTTTAGTGATTTTTAGTTTAGTGGTTAACGGTGATAGTAATTTAGAGTATATTGATTTAGAGAATACAGTGTTATAGTTTATGATATAGACATTTAGGGTAAATTGTTAAAGTGTATACGATGTTATGATTATTTAGAGTCTAGTGATTTTTTGTTTAGTGGTTAACAGTAATAGTACTTTAGGGTATATTGATTTAGAGGATATAGTGTTATAGTTTATGGTATAATCATTTAAGGTATGCTAGTTATGTGTTTCGACATTTGGGTATACGGTGTTATGATGTAGAGTTTAACGATTTTTTGTTTATAACGGTAATAGTAAGGTATATTGATTTAGAGAATATAGTGTTATAGTTTATGGTATATTCATTGAAGGTATGCTAGTTAGGTGTGTTCGACATTTAGGGTATACGGTGTTATAACATTCATTTGAATTTGTAAAACCGATAAGTAAATAACTCCATGTCTAGACAATAGTCAAACCGTTGAAATACAAGTTTATTCGTAATTATAAACTTAATTATTTTGTATCAAACTTTATATATTGCATCCAGGAAAAATTCGCTCAAATACCTATGTTTACTAACTCAAATACAAATACAAGGTATGGTAAGTTTCAGAGACCAAAAATATGTATTTAGGTGATTTTCCTAGTGTTTACCTTAAAATCATAATGCATTACTATCTTGATTATTAAATTTGGTTTAATATTAATACTTTTTGTCTGAATTTTTTTAAAAAAATATGTACTATTAAATATCTTAAAAACTATTCGGACCGGGAGCGTTAAGGTTAAAGTCCTCCCCAATGCGGTGCCTCCGGCGGGTTTCGACCCTAGGTCGCCCACGAGGAACACAACTCGCCTTACCAGTTAGTCCAACCAACTTGGGTCTATCTCTAGAGATAATATTCACTTTCCTTAATATATTGCCAGTTAATAATTTTACAATTTAACACTCTATAATGATTGATATTCATTTTTCATTAGTTTTAGAAATAATATTATTTCATTTTTTTTCAATTATTTTATTTTGTTTTGTATGTATTCTATCAATCAATAATAAAAGTGATTTCAAAATAACATGTTACTAATATTATTTTGCCTAAAGCATAACATGTGTTTTGCCTAATATTATTTAGTTAACTGAAGTACTGAACTATATTTAAAACAAAAAATCACATCTCCGTCTCTTCCTATTCAAACCCTAAACCCTCTCTGCCTCTTCCGCCCCAACTCTCATCTGCTATTCCACCCGCTCGCCGCCTCATTTCGCTGATCGTCTCACTGCTTCGTTTAGCCCTGCCAGAGAGCTCCAAGTCTCCCAACGATTCAACTTCGTTGCCGTGCAGCCCTAATTTGTTCGTCATACTCCGAATCCTACTCTTTTCGTTCGACTCAGGCTTGTATTCGTCTGAAACGTTGATGAATACTTGCAGATCCACTCAAGGTACAATTGAAATTCGCAACCATGATTTACTTAACCTAAATTAGAAACCCTAAGTTCTCAATTCATTTTTTGGGGCGGTTTTGGCAATGGATAAGGATTTTTATTCCAAACTCACAATTCAGGAGAGTAATGATAGTGGTGGGAGTACTCCGAGGTCTAAGAACTTCGCGTTCAGAGCTTCTTAGGAGCATTTCACAGCTCAGGACTTCGAGCTGGCGAATATCTATGGCGTTGGTTCTTACTTCCCGTTTCATCGTTCTATTGCTTACATTCTGATTTAGGTGATTTTAGTTTGTTACTTTTTATGGTTTTAGGTCAATTTTATTATTCGACTCTTGCTTGTTGATTCGTGTTTCTATTTGACTGAGTATATCTGTGTGAGACATTGAGGACAACTGGCTTTGAGTGCGTCGATTTGTTGGGTAGAAGATTGAGGGCTTGCCGGAGAAATTGTTAAGGAATATGCGCAGAGTGGGTTTTGCTTAATCTATCCGCTAGTCAGCTTCAGGTTAGTACGCGATCCAAATATCTCTCTCTATACATTTAAAAATATTGATGACTGTGCATTAGGGCTTATACGACGTTAATTTATCAAAGTGGTCTGGTGATTGAGCTTGTTAATGAGTCATTTAAAGTTTGTCTCTACATGAGTGGCCCAGATTCTTGTTTGAGTGATTGATGATTGAAGATCGAGCAATGTTTAATAAATGCTCTTTTGGCTGAGAAACGCTGATGGTTTTTGGATACCTAAGTGCTGCAAATCTTAAGTTTGTAGTGATATTGATAATACTGGTTTACTGATAATGTATTAATGGATTCTACTGTTCTTCTTATCATCAAGCCTTAAGCACATGATGATTAAACATGTAGAAAGATGTAAGGTATATCAGGAAAGGGGCTTAAATACACAATCAAAGTGTGATGAAGGAATATCTGAAGGAATTATTATCAATTAATTCCTTTTTTGGAGAGTAAGGTTCAAGATGGTTGTTTTCATATAAGAGACATGGAGTGATCTTGAAAACTCGAAATTTGGTTAGCCTGCGAGTTTCTTTTTCACCCTATCTCTAATTTTAGTGAAATAATCATCTGTTACGGGATTGACCTTACAATAATATATTTTTTCTGGTAATAATCACTTTGTTCTAAAATTTTTCAAATGTATGGATTATGAAGAAGTGGTTTGTGAGGACATGATTCTTGGTATTTCAAAGAGTAACAACAGAGAAGGTATGTATTGTAACACTGTAATAAGCAAATATAGTCGTGTTCTATTACAACTCTTCAAGCAAGTATGAATTCCTTCATTTCTTCACTATTATTATTTTTATTGTTCGTCTTCACTTGTGTAATATCCACCACAAGTCAGGAGCCTTGCAAACTATATTTAATCTCCTCTCAGATGAGGCAAGTTTTTGTAATATGATTTGGCACATGACATCAGTTTGGATCTAACTTAATTTAGCTTTCAGATTGTTGAACATAGTTACTCATGGGCTGTGGAGATGTCATTTTTATATCATGGCAGAATGTATGTCTCAACAATCAACATGGTACATTTTCTTTCATTCAAACGCATTCTCAAAGCGAATGAAGGTTAGCCTTTTAGCAGCCTCTGTTAGACCAGATTAATTTCAAGTGTTTTTTTAATTGCTGGCTGGTCCATTAGGAATGGGAATATTAGCTGTTAGCTTCAATGGGAATATTAGCTGTTAGCTTCACTGGAACATTATTGAGTTGTTACTTTGCACTTCATGTAGGAACTTGTGGTAGATGTTCAAAATAAATGCTGCTCATTACATGATCACAATTTGTTGAAACTATGCCTTGAGTAAATTTTATTCTCCTGGAAAAATTGGCAGTGTCTTTTTCTTGGCTCAAGATGATTGTTTGATGATTATTTAAACTCTCTTAAAGTCTGAAGTTAAAGTATGGTATCTTGTTTTTTTTTCTTCTTTTTTAAAATTTATTTGTTTTGGATGCTAACTTTTATTTTCAGGTATCTTTCTATCTTGTTCAGCTAGATTCTTCTGCAAATCCACTGAAGATTTGATTTCAACAGTCTTTCTCTTGGTCGATAAGAAGGAACCTGCATTATTGCACATATATACTCCTATGTGTTGTTGCAAATTTAGTTTCATTGTTTTTTTTCTTTTAAGCATACAACGGCGTATGATCACTTACCTGTATTTTAAGTTGTTGGGTATTATAAGTTGGACTAATTGTATTTTATTGAGGAATAAATACAAATGTATTTGGCATTCATAGTTTTGGATTAATTTGAATTCGATTTTAATTACTGTATTATGTTCTTTGATTATAATTTCCATATTTAAAGTTTGATTCTAAAAGTTTTTTATTGAAGAACTTTTGTTGATTCTAAAAGTGTTGTTGAGACAAGTTTGTTGATTCTGAAAGTCTTTTATTGAAGCAAGTTTGTTGATTCTAAAAGTCTTTTATTGAGGCAAGTTTGTTGATTCGAAAAGTGTTTTATTGAGGAAAGTTGTTGATTCTAAAAGTGCTATCGAGACAAGTTTTGTTGATTCTGAAAGTATTTTATTGAAACAAGTTTGTTGATTCTAAAAGTGTTATTGATACATGTTTGTTGATTCTAAAATTGTTTGATTGAGGCAAATGTGTTGATTCTATATGTTCTTATTAAGACAAGTTAGTTGATTCTAAAAATGTTTTACCGAGACAGGGTTTTTGATTCTAAAAGTGTTTTATTGAAACTGGAATGATTCTAAAAGTGTTTTATTGAGGTAAGTTAGTTGATTTTAAATATATATTTTGAATCGGAATTATTTACTCAAAAACAACAAAAATGTACAATAATCGTGTCCAAGGTCGTGTGAAAATTCGTATCCAGCGTGTGAAAATCCGTTTACAAAAGTCGTGTACACTTGACACGGGTCAACATGAATTTGACACGGGGATATTTCTGACACGAGTCAATTATGAATTTGACACGGGCTAGAGTATTTGACACGCTCCTCCCCGTGTCAAAAAAAATTACTCACGCTATTACTTATCACGGGGCAAAATCATGTCAGGTTCGTGTCAAACAAGTTTATACACGATTTTAACACGAAATTGCCTTGTGTTAATTGACCATAGTTTCTTGTAGTGTAACCCTACATAATAATGCAGTATTGAGGATAAAATTGTTGGAACTTCTTTCCGTTAAACTAAATAACATAGGTGTTAATAATGTATTAGATAATACACAGATGACTTAAAAGATAATACACACATGACTTAAAAGTTTATGTACTTTGTCAAACCAATTAAAATTGGAGATTGACAATGCACCATTTTCTTCCGCAGGCATGAAGGACAACTGACTAAGAAGATAATAGGAAAGGTTTTAGTTAAGTTGAAAAAAAATCATCTTCGAGTAACTGACAAGCTAGTAGGAATTGATGATCAGGCAAACAAGGTCAAGGATTTGTTAGCAATAGATGCAAAGGGTGTTAGCAAAGTTGTTGGCCTTTGGGGTATGGGTGGGATAGGTAAGACTACTCTTGCCAAGTTCATCTATAATCAGATTTTGGATAAATTTGAATCTTGTAGCTTCCTCGGTAATATACGTGAAAAATCATTGGAGCATAATGGTCTTGCACGCTTACAAAGTCAACTAGTATCTGATCTCTCAAAGAAGGAACTTCGAGATTTCAGTAGTGTTGATGAAGGAGTCAATACGCTTAAACACAAGTTTCATAAGAAGAAAGTCCTCATTCTCCTTGATGATGTTGACGACATAGGTCAACTCGAAGCTCTTGCAGCAAATGTTAACTGGTTTGGTCCAGGAAGTAGAGTAATTGTCACGACAAGGAACATAAGTATCATGGATGATTTGTTGGGGTTAGCATATGATAATGATACACCTCAAGATTGCTGGTGGGCTTGTTATGAAGTCAAGGAAATGCACAAGAAAAAAGCCCTCCAATTGTTTTGCAAGCATGCTTTCAGACAAGACAAACCTGAGGGCAAACTCAGTGTTCTATCTCGTGCAATTGTAGAGACCACTGGTGGTTTACCCTTAGCACTAGAGGTTATTGGCTCTTTTTTATCTCGAAAGAGAATGTCAATATGGGAAGAAACACTTGAGAAACTCAGAAAGATGCCGAAACTGGAAGTTCAGAAGAGGTTAAAAATCAGCTATCAGAGGTTAGAGGATGATCAAAAACAAATGTTTTTAGATGTTGCTTGTCTTTTCATCGGAGAGGACATAGATGTCGTAATGCATGTGTGGAAGGACCGTGGTTTTTGTGCAGAAATTGGAAAAGATGCCCTCCTTGTAATGTCCCTTATCAAAATTGTTGACAACAAAATTTGGATGCACGACCAGCTTAGAGATCTTGGCAGAGAAATCGTCCGAGAAGAGAACTATAAGGAACCGGGCAAAAGAAGTAGATTGTGGCAAGAGTTTGAAGGAAGAGCTGCAATAGTAAGTGTGTTTTCTATAGGGTTAATAATCAAATCACTATCTGAATTTTGACATAATTACAAATTGCTTTCTGAACTTTAATTTTTTTTTAAATTGGCTACCTGAATTCTCAATTTCCGAGCAAAATGCTACCTCCATTAAAATTTACGTCAAATTGGACATAAATTGAGCATGTCTCGGAAAGTGTTTATTGTGTATTTAAGATTGATTCGGTAATAAATTGAATAAATTTCAGTGAAATACCTTCAATTAGACGCTCAAGACATGTAACCAATTACACATGTGTCTTTCAGTTGAGCACCTGATTGAAGTTAGGAAAATGATTTAAAAATTGAAATTACATGCAGAAATTTAGGCAGAAAATGTTATTAATGGTCATGATTTACTTGGTGTCTTGAAAATTGTGAAGGAAAAACAATACTGACCATTGGATTGCATTTTCTGCCTTGAAGTTATTTTGCAGCAATCATTTCAACTTCTTGACAAATCCATATTAACGGCAAAAGGTTCAATTATTTTACTGCATTTGTTGGTTCAAGTTGCTTTTTCAATTAATGGCAAAAAGATCAATTATTTTTTTTAAAAAAATTTGTATTGTTTAACTGACTTTTGTTCTTCTTCGTCCTTAGGCTAATAACTCTATGGTTGATGTATTATCATCTGAGGTTGACGCCCTCCATCTGCAGAATGATTCGAACCAAGACAATTTCATTACGAGTGAACAATTAAAGAATTATCCAAATATCTGGTTCCTCAAATTACGTCGTGTTAATCTTACTGGAGATTTTCGACATCTCCTTTCCAAGTTAAGATGGCTCAGGTGGCAATGCTCCTCTGAAGACTGCCCTCCCACCAATCTAAAATTGGAGAAATTGCTTTTTCTTGATCTGTCTTTTAGCTGTATCAAAGATGATTGGAAACTTTGGAGTTCATTCCAGGTATAAAAGTTTTCCTATACCATTTATTATATGCTATTGTGACGGAATTTGAGTACCCATCTTATGCTTAGTCTCTGCTCATTATCTTTACAGAGTTCAACGAAACTGAAAGCTCTTAACCTCAAGTCTTGCTATTGCTTAACCAGTCTTGATGTATCCATGTTCATCAATCTGGAAAGGTTGGTCCTTGATGATTGTGGACGGCTAAAAGAGATATCAGTAGGGATGAATTGTAGAGCGATTGAAAATTTACCTAGCCTTTTCAAGTTAAGATTTTTGAGAATCTTGGAATGTACTAATTGTGAGAAGCTGCAAGAAATTGAAGGACTCAATCAATTGGAAGCATTGCAGAAGCTAAATCTCGTTCAGTGTGTATCGATTGAAAAGTTGCCAAGCTTTTCCATGTTAAAATCCTTGAAGATGTTGAATTGTGGTGGGTGTCGTAAGCTGCAAGAAATTGAAGGGCTCGATCAATTGGAGGCATTGCAAATGCTTAATCTCGCTATGTGCCGAGCAATTGAAAAGCTGCCAAGCATTTCCAAGTTAAGATCATTGAATTTCTTGAGTTGTCTTGGTTGCTATAACCTGCAAGAAATAGAAGGACTTGATCAACTAGAAGTATTGCATGAGCTGAATCTCTCTGGGTGCACAATGATTAAAAAGTTGCCGAGCCTTTCCAAGTTAAAATTCTTGAAGATGTTGAATTGTGCTTTCTGTTCGAAGTTGCAAAAAATTGTAGGACTTGATCAATTGGAAACATTGCAGTACCTGAATCTCTCAAGGTGTACAGCAATTGAAAAGCTGCCAAGCCTTTCCAAGTTAAGATCATTGAATTTTTTGAGTTGTCTCGGCTGCTATAACCTGCAAGAAATTGAAGGACTTGATCAATTAGAAGCATTACAAAAGCTTAATCTCTCAGGGTGTAGAACAATTGAAAAGTTTCCAAGCCTTTCTAAGTTAAAATCCCTCAAGATGTTGGATTGTGGTAGGTGTAGTAAGCTGCAAGAAATTGAAGGGCTCGATGAATTGGAAGCATTGCAGGATTTGAATCTTTCAAGGTGTACAACAATTGAAAAGCTGAAAAGCCTTTCCAAGCTAAAATCCTTGAAGATGTTAGATTGTGGTTCGTGTTCGAAGCTCCAAGAAATTGATGGACTCGATCAATTGGAAGCATTGGAGAAGCTGAATCTCAACGGGTGTGAAAATATTGTAAAGTTGCCAAGCCTTTCCAATTTAAAATCCTTGAAGATACTAGATTGTGGTTGGTGTTGGAAGCTGCAAGAAATTGAAGGATTCGATCAATTGGAAGCATTGTGGGAGGTGAATCTCTCTGGGTGTGAAAACATTGAAAAGTTGCCAAGCCTTTCCAATTTAAAATCCTTGAAAATGTTGAATTGTGGTAAGTGTTTGACACTCCAAGAAATTGAAGGGCTCGATCAGTTAGAAGCATTGCAGGAGCTGAATCTCTCGGAGTGTATAGAGATTGAAAAGCTGCCAAGCCTTTCAAAGTTAAAATCTTTAAAGATGTTGGACTGTCGTTTCTGTATTAAGCTGCACAAAATTGAAGGACTTGATCAATTGGAAGCATTGGAGGAGCTGAATCTCTCTGAGTGTGAAAAGATTGAAAAGTTGCCAAGCCTTTCCAAGTTAAAATTCTTGAAGATTTTGAAATGTGATTTCTGTTCGAAGCTGAAAGAAATTGAAGGACTCGATCAATTGGAAATATTGGAGGAATTGAATCTCAATGGTTGTCGAGAAATCGAAAAGTTGCCAAACATTTCCAAGTTAAAATCCTTGAAGATGTTGGATTGTGCTGTGTGTGTGAGGCTGCAAAAAATTGAAGGAATCGATCAATTGGAAGCATTGGAGGAGTTGAATCTCTCAAAATGTAAAGCAATTGAAAAGTTGCCAAGTCTTTCCAAGTTAAAATCCTTGAAGGTGTTGAATTGTCAATTCTGTTCGAAGCTACAAGAAATTGAAGGACTCGATCATTTGGATGCACTGCAGAAGCTGAATCTAGATGGATGTGGAGTAACTGGAAATGCGGCGATGCTTGATGTAGTTAGCATGACAGTCGCTCGACTACATAAATACATATGATTGTTTTCGGTTCTTTGAATCTTGCTGTGTTGGCACTGATTTTTGGGTATGTAACAAAGTAAGAAGACTACACACGCATCAAGACGTCATTAAGATATTTGAATTGATTTGTTGGGAATTAATTAGGTACTAGAGTCCACTTTCTTGAATCTTCATGGACAAGTTATATCAGTCCGGTCATCGTAGTTCGATAACTCGTCTCTCTATAACTTGTTTATGTCCATCCGTATACTGTTGTGCTGTGGTAATTGACTAACTGTAAAATATTTGCATTGTTTCAGTGACATTTTGTATTCTGAAGTTTAGTTTAACAGCTACACCAAATTAGAACTCTGAAGTTTATAGATTGTATTCTAAAGTTTAGCGCACAACCACTACACCATAATAGGTTTTCGATTTTTTTCAACCAGAAAAAGAATCAGAGGCATTCGCTTTATAAAGATGATCAGAAATATTGCAGTGGAATGGGAAACTGATTCATGATTAAACTCAACAATAATTTGTAAATTGTTACTTGTTAGTAATCAAGATTACAGCTTTCCGAGGTATCATCTATCTACTTTACCGCTTCCGTGTTCTGATCTTATTCGCAACCTCAATGTCGAGCTAAATGAAAAATAATGTGAAGTAACATAGATGGAAATTTTGAAAAGACTAGGATGCAAATTGCGTCATACCAAAGTTGAAGGAGATACATTGGTACAATTTCTGGCACTTTTCTAGTTGTTAGATAGATTTTTTTCCTTTGTGGGTGGCTCTGAATCCGACAGTTCCATGAAGATAAGAAATTTGCGTCCATCAAATGTTTACGACTCGCTTTCCCATAAAGCAGAGTCAACACCAACGAAGTTTCAAGGTAACATCACAGTTCACACACCCAGTGAACGAAAGTGCAAATTAAGAGAACGAAAGTGCGAATTAATCAATCAGATCAGCTCAAACATCATCAAGAGGACTTTCTATAAGAGGTAAGGATCATATTTTATCTTTTTTTTATTTTTACATAGATGGATGGAATATAGTTTTTTGGTTAGAAATAGAAAGCTTGAAGATGTGTTAGGTACCAAGGACATTAAAGAACCCACCCCAAGAACACCAATATATATATATGTAGTCTCTATAGAAGAATTTATAGGCCCATGAATAAGTAAGACCTGAAAACGGGTTCAATTTCGTGAACCCAGATGAGTCAGTCTTCATGGGAGAGTACAAGCTGATTTTTTATATATGTCCGATAAATCCCTTAAATTGCTACATGAAATTTGTATATTTTTTTTTTATCAGCAATAGTTGTTTCTTCCGGTAATTAAAAATAATAATTGAAGACTAAGTTCAATGTTGTGGTGCTATGGGGATGATTTAGAGTCTTTGAATTAGTAGATATTGATAGCTTGGAATGATTATGGATTTGATTTGTGTAATTTATTCATTAAAGTTGAAGTTTAAGAGAATTAAGGATGTGAAATTTAGAATACTTAACCTTCACGACTATATGATTTTGGTGGCGCGAATATATGATTTTGTGGTAGGTAACGTGGACTGAATTGTTGTTATATCAGGCACATCGATCTCCGGCCACCTCTAGCTGACAGAAAGAGGATTTCAAAGAATTACATGACCAGCATGGGGTCGAAAAGACAAAACCCCCATGAAGTGGCGCCCGTATCTGCTCATAGTCATGGATATGAGGTTTTCTTGAGCTTCATGGGAGAAGATACTCGCAAAGGATTCACTGATCATCTCTATCATCAAATGGTGGATGCTGGGATCTCTGTTTTCAAAGACAATGTCAATCTCCCTGTTGGAGGGGAGATCAGTTTAAACCTATCAAAAGGGATCGAGATGTCGCAGATTGCAATACCCATATTGTCAAAAAATTATGCTGCTAGTAGGTGGTGCCTGGATGAGCTAGTTTGCATGCTGGAATGCAGGAATACAAAGAACCAGACGGTACTGCCCATATTCTATGATGTTACCCCGAGGGAGTTATGCCACAGCATTCGCTGATCATGCCAACAAGTATGATGAAGAGACAATAGAGAAATGGAGGAAAGCCCTAGAAGTGGTTACTTCCTTGAAGGGATTGGAACTGGAGAAGGAAACTGGAGGGTATTCTTTTATCCTTTAACTCGTTCCCTTTCTGTTCAATGAATACTCGTTACTTCAATAAAGAGTGGATTCGATACATAATAATGCATTACTGAGAATTAGATTGTTGGGGATTTTTTTCCATAACTTGAACCTAAGGCCATATTACCAAAATAGACATAATAATTAGCTTATGTTTTAGTAATGCATTATATGATACACGTATGTGGCTTAATATTGGAAATTGACAATGCATCCTCTGCTTTTGCACAACTGAAGGACAACTATTGGATTAAAGAGTGGACCTAGCTCAAGTTAGAATCTAGCTAGCATTGGCGTAGTTAAAAAGTTTAAGAGGGATGCAATATATAATAATGCACTACTAAGGATTAGACTGCTCGATAGTTTTTTTCCCACTTAATTGGAAAAAAAGTTGAGGTAATGATATCAAATGAGACATAATAATTTAGGTGTTAATAATGCATTACATGATACGGATATATGGGTTAATTGGGTACATAATCAAACCAATTAACACTTGAAATTGACTATGCACTGATGCGCTCTTTGGTTTCACAGGCATGAAGGACAGCTGACTAAGAAGATAATAGGAAAAGTTTTGGTTCAGTTGAAGAAATCTCATCTTCAAGTAACTGACAAGTTAGTAGGAATTGATGATCAGGAACAAGAAATTAAGGATTTGTTAGCAATAGATGCACAAGATGTGAGAAAGGTTGTCGGGCTTTGGGGTATGGGTGGTATAGGTAAGACTACTCTTGCCAAGTTCATCTATAATCAGACTGTAGATAAGTTTGAATCGTGTAGCTTCCTCAGTGATATTTGTGAAAAATCAATGCAGCCTAATGGTCTTACACGCTTGCAAACTCAGCTAGTATCCGATCTCTCAAGGCAGAAACGTCGAGATTTCAGTAGCATTGATGAAGGGGTCAATGAGCTTGAACGTATGTTCCATGAGAAGAAAGTTCTCATTTTACTTGATGATGTTGACGAAATATATCAACTCCAAGCTCTTGCAGCAAATATTAACTGGTTCGCTCCTGGAAGTAGGATTATTGTCACGACAAGGAACAGAAGCATCATGGATGATTTGTTGGGGTTAGAAAATGATAATGGTATAGCTCAAGAGTGTTGGTGGGCTTGTTATGAAGTCAAGGCAATGGACAAGAATAAATCCCTTCAACTGTTTTGCAAGCATGCTTTTAGACAAGATGGTCCTGAGGATGAACTCAGTGTTTTATCTCATGAAATTGTAGAAACCACTGGTGGCCTACCCTTAGCTCTAGAGGTCGTTGGTTCTTTTTTGTCTCGGAAAAGAATGTTAATATGGGAAGAAACACTGGAGAAGCTTAAAAAGGTGCCGGAATGGAAAGTTCAAGAGAGGTTAAAAATCAGTTACGAGAGGTTAGACGATGACCAAAAACAGATTTTTTAGATGTTGCTTGTGTTTTCATCGGAGAGGATATGGATGTCATAATGCATGTGTGGAAGGATCGTAGTTTTTGTGTAGAAATTGGAAAAGATTCCCTCCTTGTAATGTCCCTTATCAAAATTGTTGACAACAAAATTTGGATGCACGGTCAGCTTAGAGATCTTGGTAGAGAAATTGTCCGAAAAGAGAGTAAGGAACCAGGCAAAAGGAGTAGGTTATGGCAGGCAGATGAAGCAAGAGCTGCAATAGTAAGAGTTTTTTCAAGTCATCAAGTGTTTAGTTTGTTGCGTATGTTGGGTTCAAGCTTCTTTTTCAGTGATCTATAAAAGGTTCAAATATATTTTCATAGTGTTTAACTGATTTTCATTTCTTGGCTCTTAGGCTAATAACTCCATGGTGCATGGATCATCATCTGAGGTTGAATCCCTCCATCTGCAGAGTGATTGGGATGAAGACAACTGGATTACGAGTGAACAACTAAGGAACTTTCCGAATATCTGGTTCCTCAGATTGTATGATGTTAATCTAAGTGGAGATTTTCAACACCTTCTTTCCAAGTTGAGATGGCTCAGTTGGTCTTGCTCCTCTGAAGAGTGCCCTCCCACCAATATCAATATGCAGAAATTGCTTTTTCTTGATCTGTCATGTAGTTGTATCACCGATGATTGGAAACTTTGGAGCTCTATCCAGGTATGACAAATTTTCTCTACTGTTTATTCTATGCTATTGTCATGGACTTTCAGTTCTCATATGATGCTTAGTCTCTGCTCGCTATCTTTGCAGAGTTCAAAGAAGCTAAAAGTTCTTAACCTCACGTCTTGCTGGGAACTAACCACTCTTGATGTATCCATGTTCATCAATCTGGAAAGGTTAGTCCTTGATAATTGTCGAGAGCTAAAAGAGATATCAGTGGGTAAGCCGAATTGTAGAGTGCTTGAAAAGCTGCCAAGCCTTTTCAAGTTAAAATCCTTGAGAATCCTAAAATGTGCTGATTGTGAGAAGCTGCAAGATATTGAAGGACTTGACGAATTGGAAGCTTTAGAAGAGTTGAATCTAACTAATTGTATAGAGCTTAAAAAGCTGCCAAGCCTTTCCAAGTTAAAGTCCTTGAAGATCTTGAGGTGTGATTTGTGTTCGAAGCTGCAAGAAATTGACGGACTTGACCAATTGGAAGCATTGCAGGAGCTGAATATCTTTTTTTGTACATCGATTGTAAAGTTGAACGTTTCCAAGTTAAAATCCTTAAAGATGTTGGATTGTAGTATGTGTTCGAAGCTGTCAAGAAATTGTTGGACTTGATCAATTGGAAGCATTGCAGGAGTTGGATCTCTCTAAGTGTATAGGGATTAAAAAGTTGCAAAGCCTTTCCAAGTTAAAATCCTTGAAGATGTTAGATTGCCATTCATGTTTGCCGCTGCAAGAAATTGAAGGGCTCGATCAATTGGAAGCATTGCAGCAATTAAATCTCTCTCATTGTACATCGATTAAAAAGTTGCAAAACCTTTCCAAGTTAAAATCCTTGAAGATGTTTGTAAAGAAACAAAGTGCCGATTGCACTTGCCCAAGACCGTATGTAGACAACAAGAGAAGAACTCAAATGTATAAAGAGAAACACTCTAAATATGCTAAGGAACTTACTTGTATTACTTGACTCACTCACTTACTTGGTGGATAGATACAACAATGGTATGAGCTCCTATTTATAGGGAGTCATGGAAGTCTCTAGCTAGCCTTAGGACAAATCTAGATGAAGAAATCTCTAGAGAATCTCTAGAACCCACTAAGTACCTAGAACTATCTTATTCTAGAGATGTCTTTTACTTAGGCCTAATAATTTAACTAAGCCCAAAATTCATAACCCAAAATTACTTTAAACCCAACACTCCCCCTTAAAGTAATTTTTACTAACTAGTCCTAACTTAGACCGTAAAAATTCAAATTGACCCTTCGAGAGTGTCTTCGTGAAGATATCCGCAACATTCTCATTGCTCCGAACTTCTATCGCGTTGATCGTTCCATCTAGCACCTTCTCCCGAATGAAATGATGTTTAAGTTCAATGTGCTTTGTCCTTGCGTGAAACACTGGATTATTTGCAAGCTTGATGGCGCTCTGATTATCTCCATGAAGTGTAACTGGTTCATTGATAGGCACGTACAAATCTTCAAATAGTCTTCGTAGCCAAACACATTCTTGTGCTGCAAGTGCAGATGCTTTGTACTCTGCCTCGGTGGTTGATAAAGAAACTGTGTCTTGCTTCTTGCTACACCATGAAATACTCGTGTCTCCAGATAAGAAAACATACCCAGATGTAGATCTTCTATCGTCTGGATCTCCCCCGAAGTCAGCATCAGTGAATCCGCTAATCAAAAAATCAGCTCCAGCCTTGAATAGCAGCCCCATATCCAGAGTGGAGTTAACATACTTCATAATATTCTTTGCTGCTTCTAGATGGGGCTTCCTTGGAGTTTGCATAAACCGGCTAACAAGTCCGACCGAGAATGATATATCTGGTCTTGTAATAGTTAAGTATAGAAGACTCCCGACAAGGGCACGATAAGGTTGAGGATCTGGTAAAAGAGACCCTTCATCACGTTTAAGATTCACGTGAATATCAAGTGGAGTGGAACGTACCTTTCCGTGCTTGACTCCAAACTTCTCAACCATCCTCCTCGCATAACTTTCTTGAGATAGAAAGATTCCTTTACGCGAATTCTTAACCTCCAGACCTAAAAAGTTGCTTAACTCTCCAAGCTTCTTCATGTCAAACCGAATCGAGAGTTCTTCTTGAAGCCGGACGATTTCCGCATTATTGTTGCCGGTGATTATCATATCATCCACGTATAAGAGAACAATCACGTGCACTCCTTCACCTTTCTTGATGAATAATCCGGGATCTGAGTCTGAAGCCGCATATCCGCAAAACTGCAAGTATTGAGCAATCTTCCCGTACCAAGCTCTAGGGGCTTGCACTACAAGAATTAATGATTATTGCGGCGACCAAAATCGTCACAATAACCCTGAAAATCGTCGTTATATCTATATTGCGATGACAAATCGTCGCAATAGCTTCGTGACTATAGACCCCTAGCAATAGGTCCCTGTTGCGACAAAATTAGCTGTCATCGCAATAGAGTGTACGATATTGCGAGGACAATTATCAACACATCAGCGAGATTAGTTGTCGCAATTGATCTATCTATTGCGGGGATTTGATAACTCTGTTGCGATGAAAAATATAAATTATTTTCGCAATAGGTACATGTGTTATGAGGATTCATCAATTTTATTGCGACGAGAAATATAATGTTATAGTCGAAATCATTATACCTATTGCGAGGATTTGATGACTCTATAGCGTCGATGCACCTAAAAATATTATCCCAACAGGTACATATTGTGACGATTAAATAATTATATTGCGACGACTAATTTAAGATTATCATCACAATTGGTCTCCTATTGGTAGTATTTAATATCATTATTGTGGCGGCACATAAAAAATATATTGTTTGTTGCATGGATCAGGTAATTTATGTTTTACAATAATAATATAAAATTGTCGCAATAGAGTAATGCGCCGAGTTGTAGTTTTATTATGGCGATAAACATTGACATATCGTTGCAACAAATAAAGTTAGAAAATGTGTTGCAACGCTATGTCATCGTAATATAGGTTTGTAATTTTTGTGATTTTGAAACTATTGCGACGAAATTATCATTGCAATAGAAATATTATTGCATATAATTTGGAATAAATATAAATACAATTAAATGATTAAAATGACTAATGTTATAATCTTCGGACTATTGTCACAATTGGTCTCGCATAGCCGAGGTTCACAGTTTGGCCCGAGGGCGGTGTGTTAGATCCCCTTCTCCAAGTCCACGTGATATATCAATGTGCTTCGGCCTTACTTGAGAAATAATCAAATCACGATCTGCAGTATCTTATCAGAACCAAAAACCACGGCCACATCATAAAATACCTATAGCAAATGTTTTGAAAAAATTAATTTTTTAACGAGTCGCCATTAATTAATCGGTAATTTAAAAATCTAAATTTGCTAGAGAATGACGGAGTAACACTTTGGTATGAATTAAAAATTAGTAATAATATCGTCATTTTGGTACTCAGTTCACTAATTTTCAATAATTAAATATATATATACACAATTTCATAGCATTAGTTGACAAAACTATAAATATATATTTATTATAGTAAAACATAAGGCACTAAGAATTAAAATATAACTTAACATGATTAACATACATGTGATTTACTTAATTAAACTTAAGCCTATATATTAAATAAAGTCACGTTACATATATATAATATTATTATTGCTATTATTATTATAATATAATATAAAATAAAATTCTGTAGTTTTACCTAGATTTGAACCATGAAGGAGACGACGACCTCATCAGGGGTACTGTGTAGTGAAGGAAAACTGTGGACAACGAACAACAAGCTATGAGGTGGATCTGGCAGCGCGAATGATGGCGGGAAGCAGCTGGTGGACGGACTCGTGAAGACGGCGCATAGTCGGGTTGATCCGGAGCGCTGTGAGGAGGAAATGGACGACAGTTTGAGGCAGGCATTCCGTGTTGCTGCTACAGCTGTGGACCGAAAAATTCAAACGTTTCTAATAGTCTTTTTTTGGTAAAGCATATCATATATAAGTTACCAAAAATACATACACAATTAAGTCCTAGATATTCTTTCTATATTATTATTTGCTCATTAAACATATATACATAATAAAAAAGTTATATATATTCTTTATAAATTTATTTCCATTTCAGTAATAATTTCTTTAATCACATTTAATTTTCATAACTATAAATATTTAATTAATTAAATAAATTTTTTAGTTTCTATTAAAAATATTTGGCCAAGTTTCTATAAAAATGAAGGTAATTAAATAACTTTTTTGGTGATAATTAAGTATTTATATTTTAATGATAATATTCAAATGTAAGCAGAATTTTTTTGCAACATACTCAGGGACGAAGCCATGATTTTTAGTCGGCGGTGGGGAGAATTTAACTAGATAAAAAAAAATCTAATGGGCCACTTATAAAATTTTAAAGGGTCAAACTGAGAACATTTATATTTTTTTAGAATTAAAAGTATAAATCACAAAACTATGAAGGACTGCAACTCACCCTCGAAAGTATATTAAGAATTTTAGAATTTCAGAAAATATTTAAATTATTTATTTATTATTTTTTTTTTTTTTTGCATTTTAACTAATTCTTTATAATTTTTTATAACATGTATTTTATTAATTTCGAGAATTTTATCTAATTTTTAACTCATTCTTTTTTTTAATCATAACACCAAAGTTTTATAGTGTTTTTAGTAATAAATAAATAAATTAAAGTCTCTCCATTTGGAAAAAAAAAATTGCCGTTTAACATAAACAGATTTTTAATATTTAGGAAAAAATTTAACTTCTGATTTTTTGGTCCTTTATTGGTCTAAATATGAAAATTTATATAGATGTTGGAAACCTAGTTAAATAAGACAGTTTATCAAAAAAAAGTTAAATAAGACAAACATTGGAAAGCACTAAGATTTAAGTAAAAAATATAAAAGATTGGAAAGCACGAGGGGCAAATTTGATAAAACTTGTCAGTACCCATTAATTATTGTTGAACAAAACTTACTATTTATGGCTCATAAAAATATTAAAGAAATGGTCAATCCAATCAATAAAAAAAATAAAATCACTCTCTCCGATTAGAGTGTTTGACCAATGTAGGTCAATATAAACAACCAAGTACACTTATAAGCTATACGAACAATTAATTGCAAATCTAGATCTGATCAAAATCTTATTATATCAGAAAAATATTGGCACAACTTCAGTGAGAATGCAATTTTCGGTGAAGTTAGATAGTATTGTTGGCATAGATTCAAGCCGAGAATATCAAGTGACCATTTGCTTTCCTGACACCCAGTGGACACATATGAGCGAGTAAGTAATAAATGCTTTCATATATATTGCTCTATATTATTCTTATACTTTTTCCTATTTTGTTTTAATGTAACTTTTACGACATTATTATGAATAAATTAATAATACAACTTTTTTTTTTTTACAAAAATACTAATAATTAGGAAGTTGTATTAATTAAAGTCATTTAATATAATTAAAAATATAAATAGACAATTTTAAATCGAATTTAGGCTCTTATTATTTTTCTCTTGAAAAATATAGTTCAAATAAGTTGTCTAAATACCACTAGTGATGATGGTCTAATGGTTTAAAGTGTTTATTTTTATGTGGTTTGGTTCCAAATATATATGCAGGGAGTCACATGTCACTTTTTAGAATGCGCTACGCGCGTGTTGTGCGCGGACCAAAATTAGATTTTTTAAGGAAAAAATCCAACCAAGTTATTTTAATAATAACTGTCTGATATTTCGAAAATTTATAACAAATATTCCGAAAAAAAAAAAACTATTATAAATATTAAAAAATATTCACAATATATTTTACAAATAAATGTAGTTAAGGTTTAAGATTTCAAAGTCTAGAGTTTAGTTTTAAGATCTCAAGGTATAAGGTTTATGTTTAGAGTATTAATGTTAGATATTGAGGTTTAGAATTGAAGGGTTTGATTATTAAGGTTTTGAATTTATTTTTTTGGCCAATTTTTTTTTTTTTTTTTTTGGCTTCAATATTTAAGATTTTGAGACTTAGAGTTTAAGATTTAAGGTCTAGGGTATTAAAGTTTAGGGTAGCATGGTTTTAAAGTTTAGAATTTAAAGTATATGGTATTAATCTTATTAAGGTTTTGAGTATTAATGTTTTAAGGTATACACCTTAGAATTTATGGTATTGAGTTTAACAATTAAGGTTTTATGATTCAGAGTTTAAGATTTAAGGTTTAGGGAATTAAGGTTTCAAAAGAATTTATGTTTATGGTATTAAGATTTTAAGGTTTAGAATTTAAAATGGTAATAAACTTTAAGGTTTAGAGTTTATGGATTAGGAGTTTAGATTTTAAGTATTAAGGTATTAAACTTTCTATTTCGTTGCAATGCTATAGACTTGGCGTCGTCGTACTTGTTTTCTTATAGATAATTGGCACCAATTTTTGTGATGGGAAGTTTTTATTGCGAGAACCTGTCATTGCAATTGAGTATTCAAAATCCATGTAATAAAATCATTTTATTGCGATGATATGAGGTCATTGTAATAGATTATGTGTCGTCGCAATTGATTCCCCCGAAAATTTTGCATAGAAATTTTGGTGGAAAATTCGTTTGCGAGAAGTATTCGCCGCAATTGGACAATACATATCTTCGCAATAAATACATTATATTGCGACGAAATATGATCATAACTATATATTTAGCGTATTCGCAATTGTTTTCATATAGATAATTGACGCAAAATATTTTGTAGGAAAATTGTTATTGCGAGAACCATTCGTCGCAATTGAATATTCCATATCGTAGCAATAAACACATTCTAATGCGATGATATGCTGTCATCGTAATAGATTACGTGTCGTCACAATTGGTTTTACGAATTTTTTGGCGCCAAATATTTTGTGGAAAATTTATATTGCGAGAAGCATTCGTCGTAATTGGATATTAAAAATCCTCGCAACAAACTCATTATGTTGCGAGAATACGCGGTCCTCGCAAAAGATTTTTCGTCGTAGCAATACTTTTTTTATTGCGAGGACTTGTCGTCGCGATAGAATATTGCGACCATGTTCTTGTTATTACACACAGTATGCGGCAAAATGTGCAAGTCGTCGCAATACACACGATCTATAGCGTGGACACAATGTCATCACAATAGCAATCGTAGCTATAGACCTAATTTCTTGTAGTGTTGCTTCAACCCGTATAACGCCTTCTTGAGCTTACAAACATAATCCGGATGCTCTCGAGAAGCAAATCCGGGTGGTTGCTCCATGTATATGTTCTTATCCAACTCTCCATATAAGAACGCATTTTTGACGTCGAGCTGCCAAAGCTTCCAACCAAAACGAGCTGCCAGGGCCAAAAGAGCACGTACAGTAGTCATTTTCGCCACCGGACTAAATGTCTCTTCATAGTCTTCCCCGTACTTATGGGAGAATCCTCGAGCTACCGGCCTTGCTTTGAATCTGTCAATACTCCCATCCGCTTTCCGTTTAATTCGGTAGACCCATTTGCACGTGACTGGTTTAACAGTATCTGGTTTCGGGACTAAATCCCAAGTCTCGTTCTTTATGAGAGCACCCATCTCTTCATCCATAGCAGTCTCCCACTCTTTTATACCGTTAGCCTCATCATATGATGATGGTTCTTCTTCATCTACTGGCCCTGCAAAGAAGCACGAATATGAAGTGACAAAATTTTCATCTCGATACCGAGCCGGCTTAATGATTGATCTCCTCGGTCGTTGGTTTGTCACCGGTTCATCCTCAGCTTCTCGATGTGAAAATTCTTGAGGACTCTGGCTTCCTTGAGGACATGGGCTCCCCCTTTCTCCATGACTTGGGCTCCCCCTTTCTTCATGCTCCTGTCTTGAAGCGGTTTCCTCCCTTGATGATGATGGAAGACACATCGACTCCTCGTAAGAAGAATTAACACTTCCATGCTCGACTCGTCTGCTTTCTCCGTAGTATGACGATACTTCATCGAATACGACGTCTCGTGACACGACATATTTGTGCGTCTGGGGATCCATGCACCTCCATCCCTTCCTCCGCTCATCGTATCCCACGAAAATGCACTTTTTCGCCTTCTGGTCCAGCTTACTCCTTTGAGACTCCGGGACATGAACATAGCACACTGACCCGAAGATTCTAAAATGTTTGACGATGGGCTTTTCTCCATGAAGAAGCTCGTACGGAGATTTCATATTGTTCGGACTAAGCGGCATCCGATTTATCACGTAAGCTGCACACTTCATACCTTCCGCCCATAGTGCCCTAGGTAAACTTTTGTCGTGCAGCCAACTCTTACAAGTCTCCGAAAGATGCCGAATCTTCCGCTCCGCAATGCCATTCTGCTGAGGTGTCTCCGGACATGAAAACTCTCTCTTAATGCCATGTTGTCGACAGAAAGAGAAAAACTCATTCGACATGAATTCGCCTCCATTGTCCGTCTGCAAAATTCTAATCTTTGCACCAAGTTCGCCCTCCACGGTCACTTTGAACTCCTGAAACTTGGAGAATGCTTCTGACTTGTGTTTGATGAAATAAACCCAAGTATACCGTGAGAAATCATCAATGAAGAGCAACATATAATGAGATCCTGAATAAGATGGAGTTCGTGTTGGACCCATCACATCACTGTGGATCCGTTCCAGGGGAGCCTTGCACCGAGATGTAGATAAGTCAAATGGGAGCCTATGAGATTTCCCATATTGACATCCTTCACAAACCCTTCCATCGTCAATAGTCAACCTTGGAAGGCCTTTAACCAGCTCCTTCTGCACCATCACTTTTAGCTTAGTCATATTTACATGACCAAGTCTCCTGTGCCAAAGATATGCACTGTCGTTGCTGCTCATCTTCTCCACATAAGACCTTGAAGCTGATAGAACGTATACATCATTTACTCGTGCGCCCGTGTGAACGACGTCCGCCTTTAACGTTTTAATATTTCGAAGAAACTTCACATCTTTTGGACCAAATAAAACATAGTTACCTTGGTCGACTGCATTCGCCACAGATAAGAGATTCTTCTTCACCCCGGGAACATGATACACATTATTTAGCTTGATTGGCCCGCCATCGTTACTATCGATAACAACAGTGCCTTCCTTCTCGACGTGGTGAACCGTATTGTCTGCAGTGATGATAGCCTCCTTTCCTTCGTGGCGTCGGAGATCCGAAAATTGCTTTTCGTCCCCTGTGAGATGATGACCACAACCAGAATCAACAATCCACTCTGTTTCAAGACTCCTGGCTGCGAGCGCGGTTGTGGAGGTGGCCTCTGCCAGAAAGCATTTTGCCCATTCTTCGTCTTCGGTTAAGACCTTAGACTCTACGACATTGCCCTCCTTCAGTTTTACCCTGCAGTTCCTTTTTAGATGTCCAGGTTTCCCACATCGATAACAGTTGAAGTTTCTCTTGCTTGACTCCACCATTCCTTCATCTCTCTTTTTATCATCCTTCTCCTTAGCATGTCTCTTGAAGTTCGGACGTCTTTGAGCTACGAACGCGCTTTGGTCATCCTCTAGCTTGATCCCAGCCATTTGCTTAGCCAATGACTCCTGCGAGGCTAGAAGATTCTCGAACTCCTCCAAGGATGGTTGTTGAACCCACCCTTGGATTGATGTGATAAACGGTATATATTCTGGGCGTAATCCTCGAATAATACACCGTTTTATTCGTGCCTCCGAGATTTGCTCATCCGGGTTGAGAAGATTGATTTCCGAACACAAGTTCTTAACCTTTAGAAAGAACTGTGCAATTGAGGACTCACCTTGTTTTGCATTTGCTAAATCGGTCTCCAACATCTGTAGCCGAGCTTCATTCTTCTTGTTGTACAGCTGGTCTAGCGTCTTCCAGATCGAACTCACAGAAGTGCAACGAGATATATTTTCAAACACTACTGACGATATCGACCTCTTCAAGGCAAATTCCGCCTTGGCATTCCTCCGCTTCCAGCTCTTGATCACTTCACCGTTTGCAGCTGTCTCCTCCGGCGCGATGGTTTCGCTCCCTCCAACGACGTCCCATAAGTCTTCACTCACAAGATATGACTCCATGCAAGACTTCCAGATTCGGTAATTGGACGTGTTGAGTAACTCCATACCAGTTCCAGCTACACGGCCGACAGCATCCATATTTAGAGTATCCAAGTTCTTCAATCCCGATCTTGACTCGTACCGCGCTATTACGAGAGTGGCTCTGATACCATGTAAAGAAACAAAGTGCCGATTGCACTTGCCCAAGACCGTATGTAGACAACAAGAGAAGAACTCAAATGTATAAAGAGAAACACTCTAAATATGCTAAGGAACTTACTTGTATTACTTGACTCACTCACTTACTTGGTGGATTGATACAAAAATGGTATGAGCTCCTATTTATAGGGAGTCATGGAAGTCTCTAGCTAGCCTTAGGACAAATCTAGATGAAGAAATCTCTAGAGAATCTCTAGAACCCACTAAGTACCTAGAACTATCTTATTCTAGAGATGTCTTTTACTTAGGCCTAATAATTTAACTAAGCCCAAAATTCATAACCCAAAATTACTTTAAACCCAACAATGTTGAGTTGTGATTTGTGTACGAAGCTGCAAGAAATTGAAGGACTCGATCAATTGGAAGCATTGCAGGAGCTGAATCTCTTTTTGTGTACATCGATTGAAAAGTTGCCAAGCCTTTCCAAGTTAAAATCATTGAAGATGTTAGATTGTGGTGTGTGTAAACACCTAATTTTGGTACGCGCGGCACGTCGTAACATGTCAAAAATGTTATGTGTAACGCGTTTAAAAAACGAAGTATTTAAATATGGAAGGTCACGGGATTGCTAAAAATAAGCTCAGTTTAAATTAGGACAATACATATGATGTAAAAATGATGTAAAAATCAGAAAATATATAATATATATATTTATATATATATTTTCGGATTTAATATGGTGAATATTGAGGGAATATTGATTTCCTAATTTTTTGGTGTCAATTTACCTATAAATAGACCCTATGTACTATGTAATAACAAAACAGAAAATTAAACAAGAATAAAATACTATTTTTTTTAGAATTTCGTGCAAATCTCAGCCGTAGCAGCCACCCCGCTGGAATTTGCTCGCCGGAGCTCCGACCATCTTCGTCGTCGCCTGGTCACCTGACCACTCCGAATCGCGCCGCCTCGTCCCGCCTGCCCAGGTCCACCGGTCGACCGCTGCTGTCGTCGCGAGCTCCGGTCACGTCGTCCGCCCCACTCTGCTGCTGCTGCTGTCGAATTCCGCCGGCCACCAAGACAGACCACCGCCCAGCCCTAAAGCTCGCCCGCGCCGTCGGAATTCGCCCCCCGAAGCTCCGTGCTTCTGTCCGCTGCAGCGCCGCCGTTCGCCGTCGTCGGAGCCCGAGAGAAGGTCGCCGGAAATCTCTGCTGTGTTTAGGTATATACCGTGCTGCTGTTTTTCGTTTTTTTTTTTAAATAATAATAAGATTTTATTAATTATTTATTAATATTGTTTTTCTGTTATTTTTCTGTTATTTTTATTATTATTATTTTTATTATCATTATTATTATTGTTATTATAACATGTTAATTAGTTAATTTAGAGCATCCACAATCGTTTTACCTAAACTGTATTCTTTAAAGTTGCCACGTAGACTTTTATGTACACTTTAAGTAATACGTAAATTTAAGACACACGTAAAAAATATTTTCTCTGCAATCGTATTACTTAAACATATTCCTTAAATATATTTTATTATTAAATTTTCCAACAACCACCAATAAGATATTAGCATTAATTATAAAATGAATTAATTTATAATAAAAAATTGGTTACGTAATACATAGTGCATTACTTAAATTTAAGGAATACTTTATGTAAAAACATAAATTTACGTGTGGGTCCCATCTTTAAAGAACGCTATGTAAAACCACTGTAGATAGTTTTTGTTGTTTTACTTAAATAAACATGTAGGACCCACATTTACGTATTCTTTACGTAATTACACTGTGGATGCTCTTAGATGTAGATTAATTAGGTAACATGTTTTACTGTATATATATATGTGTAGGACGTATTATTATTAAATTATATCATGATTTTGAGCATGTTTGATTTTATTAGATTTTATCTCAATTATGAGTTTTAGATGTGTAATAGTTTTTTTTAGAGCTTATATTTGTCGTTGATAATATTTTTCGTATGAGAGTTAGTTTAAATTTTGATATCGTTAGATTAATTAGTCATAACGCATATTTAAATTTCAAAATTGGTAAATAGGTTAATTAAGTACGAAAGGGCGTAATTAGAAAATAATTTTTCTTAATTCGTAATAAAACCCCCGAACTTGGATTTCTGATCGTGGACCGATTTTATACCTAGCGTGTAATTTGTTATTGTTTAATTAATTTAGGATTCTAGACAGTTTGAAACGTTACCAAGCATTTCCAAGTTAAAGTCCTTGAAAGTCTTGAGTTGTGAGAACATGCCAGAAATTGAAGTAATCAATCAATTAGAAGCTCTGGAGCAGATAAATCTAGGTGGAGGTAGGGCAACCGAAAAGTTATGGAGCCGTTTCAAGTTGAAGATGCTGCGAAGGCCCCGTTTGGTACCACAGTCAGAAGATTCGCCAACAGAAGACATGCTGCTGGGCGCATTTAAAAGGACGATCGCTAATCAAATACGTGAGATATTTGATGAAAACTCTCGAAGTTGATGGCCTGCGTTTCACACGCCAGGTATGCTTTGAAGTGTAGATTTCATATTATGACTAGTTACTGCTTCAACAGTTAGACAAAATTGTTTTTGAACTAAACCTTAGCTAGGATGGTGCCTTTTGTGATGAATTCTGCTGTGTTGTGTCGAAAAAGACTATTAAACCCTTGGTTGTAGGTACTGATCTCGAGCTTAGAAATAGTGCATTGTAAATCTTGTTGTGTGTTCTCTCGTATTTCAGCGTGCTCTCACCTTGGCTGTGGTACTCCCATTTACTTTGTTGTTTGAGGCCATTTATTATTGCTGTTGTGGTAACTACTTTTTGGATTAAAAACATGGCTTTTAAAAAACAATGTCCTGTCTAATGTCTCGATATTGTGTATTAATTGTGTACGTGTTATGGTTCTTGATAACCCTAAAAACTAAAAACTAGATAGCTGAAATATCATAATTGAAATAAACTAGAGTTTGATGCTACTATCAGAGTATTAATTGTCAGTGTATTTGATGCTACCGTCAGAGTTTCATTATTTTAAAACTGACAACTAGCTCTTAAATAATTGAGCTCCCAAATAGTCAACGCAACACCAGAAATAAGCTAAGGTTACTTCCTTGGATCCTTCATTGGAGAGTTTATGAGGGACGACAAAGTGCAAATCAATCAATCAAGATGATCAGATCTATATATACGAGGTAATTATTTAAGGATATCAGATTTCATGATTAATTTTACATGGATCAAATATAGATTATTTGTTTGAGATCTGGTTTTAGGTTGCATCTTGCCATGTTTAGGGAGTCCACACCAAGAACACCCATATTTACTGATGATCTATAGAAGAATTTATAGGCCCTGGAAGTCGGACTTGCAAACGGGTTCACCCATGAACCCGTTGACGGGTTAATCTTCACGGGAGAGTTCAAACTGCATGTCTATTCCCTTAAATTGTTAAATTAGAAAATTTTCATTTGTTTATTTCCTTTCAAACTAGTTTTTTCCGGTTATATAGAAAATAAATAGTAATTGGAGACTGGGTTCAATGTTGTAGTGCTAGTAAGATCATGATCAGGAGTAATTGAATTAGTACTTATGGAGATTATTATGATATTGATGGCTTGTAGTGATTATGGATTTTGTGTAATATACCTGTAATCAATTAAAGTTAAGTATAATAGAAGGATGTGAAATTCTATTATATTAACCTTTCCACGATTATGATTTTGTTTTTTTGGCCATAACGATTATGATTTTGTTAATAGGTAAACTTGGACTATATCCGAGTTCCGGGAAATATCTCCGACCGCCTCTGCTTTCATTTTCGTAAGCTCGAACTGACATAAAGAGGAAATCGAAGAATTACAGTACCAGCATGGGGTCAAAAAGACAAAATGGATATGAGGTTTTCTTGAGCTTCATGGGAGAGGACACTCGCAAAGGATTCACTGATCATCTCTATCAACAAATGGTTGATGCTGGGATCTCTGTTTTCAAAGACAATGTGAATCTCCCTTTTGGAGGGGAGATCGGTACTAGCCTCTCAAAAGCGATAGAGCTGTCGAAGATTGGAATGCCCATATTGTCGAAAAATTATGCAGCTAGTAGGTGGTGCCTGGATGAGCTAGTTTGCATGCTGGAATGCATGGATACGAAGAACCAAACGGTACTGCCCATATTCTATGATGTTACACCGAGTCAAGTCAAACACCAGACAGGGAGTTATGCCGACGCATTCGTTGATCATGCCAGTAAGTATGATGAAGAGACAATAGAGAAATGGAGGAAAGCACTAGTAGAGGTTACTTCCTTGAAGGGATTGGAGCTGGACAAGGAGACTGGAGGGTAATTTTTCATCCTTTAACTCACTCCATTTCTGTTGAATGATACTTCACTTGTACTGTTTGCTAGCATTGTCAGTTACATTTAGATTGTTGGAGATTTTTTTTATTAAACTTGAAAAATAGTGAAGTAATAATAATGCCAAAATAGACATAATGTTTTTTTCGTGTTTAAAAAAGACGAAGAACGGCTGAAATAAGAGATGATTTGCAGAGAATCGAAGATATATTATTGATATACAAATGTGAAGATTTATATAAGATTTCATCAACTAATCTCCTAACTAATAAATAGACATTTGCTTCACTTGCAAACATAACTAAACTGACCACAAAACTATCTAACTAATCAAAATGGAGGCTAACTTGTTGCCTAAGATAAGAATCAACCTAATATGCTGACTTGACACCAAAGAAACTGAGAACTTAATTTCTATTTTGTTATCTTAACAGTAAAAACATGCTTTAACTGAGCTAACACCTGATTTAACAAACACATAATAACATAAGTGTTAATAATGCAATACATGATACACAATTACACATAGGTGCCTTAAAAGTTTGACTATGCAACATTTGGTTTCACAGGCATGAAGGACAACTGACTAAGAAGATACTAGGAAAGGTTTTGGTTGAGTTGAAGAAAAATCATCTTCGATTAACAGACAAGTTGGTAGGAATTGCCGATCAAGAAAAAGAGGTAATGGATTTGTTAGCAATAGCCTCAAAGGATGTGAGAAAAGTTGTTGGGCTTTGGGGTATGGGTGGTATAGGTAAGACCACTCTTGCCAAATTCATCTATAATCAGATTGTAAACGAATTTGAATCTTGTAGTTTCCTCAGTGATATTCGTGAAAAATCGTTGGAGCTTAATGGTCTTGCATGCTTACAAAGTTGGCTAGTATCTGATCTCTCAAAGCAGCAACGTCGAGATTTTAGTAACGTTGATGAAGGAGTCAATGAGCTTGAACACATGTTTCATGAGCAGAAAGTCCTCATTCTCCTAGATGATGTTGACAATATAGATCAACTCGAAGCTCTTGCAGCAAATGTTAACTGGTTCGGTCCAGGGAGTAGAATAATTGTCACGACAAGGAACAGAAGTATTATGGATAATTTGTTGGAGTTAGCAAATGAGAAGGATATAACTCAAAAGTGTTGGTTGGATTTTTATGAAGTCAAGGAAATGAACAAGGAGAAATCCCTTCAATTGTTTTGCAAGCATGCTTTTAGGCAAGATGGTCCTGAGGATGAACTCAGCGTTTTATCTCATGCAATTGTAGAAACCACTGGTGGCCTACCCTTAGCTCTAGAGATCATTGGCTCTTTTTTGTCTCGGAAAAGAAAGTTAATATGGGTAGAAACACTGGAGAAACTTAGAAAGGTGCCGGAATGGAAAGTTCAAGAAAGATTAAAAATCAGCTACGAAAGGTTAGATGATGATCAAAAACAGATGTTTTTAGATGTCGCCTGTCTTTTCATCGGAGAGGACATAGATATCGTAATGCATGTGTGGAAGGATCGTAATTTTTATGCAGAAATTGGAAAAGATGTCCTTCTTGTAATGTCCCTTATAAAAATTGTTGGCAACAAAATTTGGATGCACGATCAGCTTAGAGATCTTGGCAGAGAAATCGTCCGAGAAGAGAACTATAAGGAACCGGGCAAAAGGAGTAGATTGTGGATGGAGGATGAAGCAAGAGCTGCAATTGTAAGTTTATTTTATATATATAGTTTTTTCAAGTGCTTAGTTTAGATGTGTTCGTTAGATTGTGTTTTGTTTTTATTTTTTAGATGTAACTGATATTCCTTCTTGGGTCTTAGGCTAATAACTCTATGGTGTATGGATCATCATCTGAAGTTGAAGCCCTCTATCTGCAGAATGATTCGAACCAAGACAATTGGATTACGAGTGAACAACTAAGGAACTATTCGAATATCTGGTTCCTCAAATTGCATCGTGTTAATCTCACTGGAGATTTTCGACTTCTGCTTTCCAAGTTGAGATGGCTCAGATGGCAATGCTCCTCTGAAGATTGCCCTCCCACCAATCTAAACCTGGAGAAATTGATTTTTCTTGATCTTTCTTTTAGTTGTATTAAAGATGATTGGAAACTTTGGAGCTCATTCCAGGTATATGACAAAATTTCCTCGTACCTTTATTCTATATACTATTTGGATGGAAGTGAGTTTTCATCTTATGCTTAATTAGTCTCCACTCATAATCTTTACAGAGTTCAAAGAAGCTAAAAGTTTTTAACCTCAAGTCTTGCTTGGGACTAACCACGCTTGATGTGTCTGTGTTCATCAATCTGGAAAGGTTAGTGCTTGATAACTGCTCGGGGCTAGAAGAGATATCTGTGGGGAAGATGTGCTGGTTAAAATCCCTGAGAATCTTGATATGTTCTAGTTGTACGAAACTGCAAAATATTATAGGGCTCGATCAATTGGAAGCATTGCAGGAGCTGGATCTGGCTTGGTGTATTGGGATTGGAACTTTGCCAAGCCTTTCCAAGTTAAAATCCTTGAAGATTTTGATTTGTAGTATGTGTGTGAACCTACAAAGAATTGAAGGACTCGATCAATTGGAAGCATTGCAGGAACTGAATCTCTCTGAGTGTATGTTGATTGAGAAGTTGCCAAGCCTTTCCAAGTTAAAATCTTTGAAGATGTTGGATCTCCGTTCGTGTTTGAACCTGCAAGAAATTGAAGGACTCGATCAATTGGAAGCACTGCAAGATCTTAATATCTCTCACTCTTCAGAGATTGAAAAGTTGCCAAGTCTTTGCAAGTTAAAATCCTTGAAGATGTTGAATTGTGAAGGGTGTTGGAAGCTGCAAGAAATTGAAGGGCTAGATCAACTGGAAGCATTGCGCAGAAGCTAATGGAAACACCCGGTACAAGCGACTAGGGTATCCGTCATCTAGCTTAGTTCAATTCCTTATGAATAATTTTTCCTTGTCTAATAAGGGTAATCGCTTGAACTTATGCGAGTCTTGTTACTTTTCTAGGAGTCATAAACTTCCATTTTTGGATTCGTGTATTCGTAGTTCAAAACTTCTTGACCCATTGTGAAATCAAACAGACTCAATCAATTGGAAGCATTGGAGGAGCTGAATCTCTCTTGGTGTATAGCAATTTTATAGATTTCGAGACTTTCCAAGGTAAAATCCTTGAAGATGTTGAATTGCAGTGCGTGTTCAAAGCTGCAATGAATTGTAGGACTCGATCAACTGGAAGCATTGCAGAAGCTAAATCTCTATGGTGTGAGGCGATTGAAAAGTTGCCAAGAGTTAAAATCCTTAGAGACATTAGATTGTAGTTGATGTTTGGAGCTACAACAAATTGAAGGACTTGATCAATTGCAAACGCTGCGATAGCTGAATCTCTCTCAGTGTATATCAATTAAAAAGTTGCCAAGCCTTTTGAAATTAAAATCCTAGAGAATCTTGATATGTGTTGGTTGTGAGAAGCTGCGAGAAATTCAAAGACTTGATCAATTAGAAGCATTGCAACAGCTGAATCTCTAAGTGTACAACGATTGAAAAGTTGCCAAGCCTTTTAAAGTTAAAATCCTTGAAGATGTTGAATTGTGGTTGGTGTTCGAAGTTGCGAGAAATTGAAGGACTCGATCAATTGGAAGCATTGCAGGAGCTGAATCTCTCTTGGTGCACATCGATTGAAAAGTTGCCTAGTATTTCCAAGTTAAAATCCTTGAAGATGTTAGATTGTGATACGTGTTTGAAGCTGCAAGGATTTGAAGGACTCGATCAATTGGAAGCATTGCAAAAATTGAATCTTTCTAGGTGTACGTCGATTGAAAAGTTGTCAAGTCTTTCCAAGTTAAAATCCTTAAAGATGTTGGATTGTACTATGTGCGTGAAGCAGCAAGAAATTGAAAGACTCAATCAATTGGAAGTGTTAAATATAGTTGTATAATACAGTAATCATAGTTTTCCTATTTTAGCTTGTTTCCTATTTTAGCTAGCTTGTTTCCTAGTTTAGCCGATTGTATTCGCTATATATTCATGTAATATCTTTCAAATGAATATACTGAATTTACCGAATTCTTTCATGGTATCAGAGCCAGCTAATACTGATTCAATTACTGTCTTCTGTCTGTGGCAAATCTGGTTATAGTCAGTTTGTCGATTTGTTGTCTAGTTCAATCGATCTGAAACCTGCTCTGTTCTGAAGTTTCGCATGTTCCCATGCTGGTTGGAGGCTCTCTGGCGACATCGTTCTCTCTCCGGCGACCTTGTCTCCGGCGAAATCGTCACTGACGACCCGTTTGACCTCGAATCCGGCGAACTCCTCTCCCCGTGCAACGCTGGTCCATTGTTCTCGTCCTCACTGTCCCATTTTGCTGCTCTGTTCTGATTTCTGCTCCACAAGAATCTCGTCTCTGATCCGTTGCTGGTCCGCCCCTGATCTACCGTCGCCCGCCATCTGATCCGCCGCTGCCCGCCTCTGTCCTGTGGCTGTGTTCTTCTGCTCTGATTTAGGGTTATACAGCTTCTTGCGGTGTCATTATTTCATAATTTACTGATTGTTGGCTGCTGCATCATCATTCGGTCCGGTTCAATCTGCTTCGGTCTATTCTACTGATCTGGTCCGGTCTATTGATGGTCTGCTCTGGTCTATTATACTGATCCGGTTCAATTGCTGATTTTACTTATTTATACCATATTTGGTCCCGATGGAGAACTCAGCACTAATAGTGAAATCTTACATGGGTAAGACCACATATCAGTCAAGTCTTGATCATTCAGTCAACGAACATATTAATCCGGATGAAGTTGCTATACTTGTACGGCGACTTGCACATATGGGTTTCTCTCGTGTCAACATGACACCTCAGCTCCAGACTCCAAGGGGTATTATTACCCTCCCAGGTATGACTTCCAACTGTTTATTAGCATCAAAATCATCGTGGATTGTTGATTCAGGCGCTACTGATCACATGACTGGTAACAAAAGTTTACTGTCGGGACTCACCACTACCTCACAACCACCTGTCCAAATTGCAAATGGTTCTACTTGTCATATAGAAGGAATTGGATCTGCCCATATTTTACCACATATGCCATTGTCATCTGTCTTATACGTTCCTTCTTTTCCAGAAAATCTTTTGTCTGTGAGCAAACTAGTAGAACAATTATATTGCTCAGTTACTTTCACTCCTACTAAATGTGTTTTTCAGGAATTGGGGACGAACAAGTTAATTGGAACTGCATATAAGCACAACGGTCTGTATTACCTGGAGAGCTCGCCTCAACGAGTTGCCTACATGAGCACTAGTAGTGCTAAGGAGGTTCATTATCAGTTGGGGCATCCATCTCTACAGGTTCTAAAAACACTTCGTCCTGAATTTCATTCTGTCTCTGAATTAGTCTGTGAGTCATGTATCCAGGGTAAGCATATCCGTGCTTCCCATCCACCTAGGATCATTCGTCGGTCTGCTGCTATCTTTGATTTAGTACATTCAGATGTATGGGGACCGTGTCCAATTACAGCTATCTCAGATTTTCGGTACTTTGTCACTTTTGTTGACGATTTCTCTCGTGCAACTTGGATGTTTGTTATCAAATCTAGACAAGAGATATTCGCAAAATTTTTGATATTTTGTTCTTTTGTGAAAAATCAATTTGGCACTACCGTTAAAACTCTTCGTAGTGACAATGCAAAAGAATATTTCACAAATGAATTTATACGATATATGAATGATAATGGCATCATCCATGAATCATCATGTGCTTATACACCTCAACAAAATGGAGTGGCTGAACGAAAGAACAGACACATACTTGAGGTGGCACGCACTATGATGATACATGGTCATGTCCCTCATCGTTTCTGGGCTGATGCAGTTCTAACTGCATGTTATCTGATAAATCGTATGCCCTCCTCTGTTCTTGATGGTGCAATACCTTATAATATCATTTTTCCGTCTGCACCTTTGTTTCCAGTTTCACCAAAGATCTTTGGTTGTACTTGTTATGTGTACGACAATCGACCAGGCCGTACAAAACTTGATCCAAAGTCTATTCGTTGTGTTTTTATTGGCTATTCTGAAACTCAAAAAGGTTATCGTTGTTATAGCCCCACTCTTAAGAGATACTTTGTCTCATCCGATGTTCTTTTTATGGAATCTGTACCATTTTTCCTTGAATCTGAATCTAGTTTGTCTAGTAGTTCTCCACCGATCATGACTCTTCTGACATATCCTGAAGTTCAAGTTCGCTCTGCTACACTCGAGACTGATAATGCACCTCCTAAGCCTCCTATTACTCAGGTATATACTCGAAGAGATAAGACGCTTCCTGTTAATACTAACTCTGTTCAGACCATGCAGGATCATGAGACTCGTGCGGCACCCATTCCAACCATTGAACCCCTACCTGAATCTCTACCATCTCCTACACAACCAGTTGATTCCATACCAACTCCCAGACCTGACTCTACCTCTGATATTGACCTTCCTATTGCCCTTCGAAAAAGCTCTCGCCACTGCCCCAGTACCAGATATCCCCTAGATAGCTTCTGTTCCTATGCAGCCATATCTCCAGAACATCGTGCCTTTAAAACCAGTCTTGACAGTTACTCTGTTCCTAGAAATGTGACAGAAGCCCTGAACAATCCAGGGTGGTTTAGTGCTATGCAGGAGGAAATGTCAGCTCTCTGGAACAATCAAACTTGGGATCTTTGTCATCTTCCTCCTGGCAAAAAGGCAGTCGGTTGTAAATGGGTCTTTACGATCAAGGTACATCCTGATGGGTCGCTGCATCGTCTTAAAGCTCGCTTGGTTGCAAAGGGATACTCTCAGGAATATGGCATTGATTATGATGAGACGTTTTCTCCTGTTGCTAAAATGGCATCTGTCCGGATCTGCCTTTCTCTAGCTGCCATCCGTCACTGGCCGCTTCACCAATTGGATGTCAAGAATGCATTTCTCAATGGCATTCTTGAGGAGGAGGTCTACATGACTCAACCACCAGGGTTCGTTGTTCAGGAGGAGTCTTCCAAAGTCTGTCGTTTGCGAAAATCTTTGTATGGTCTGAAGCAATCCCCCAGAGCTTGGTTCGGGCGTTTCTCTCAAGCACTTAGTCAGTTTGGCATGACCAGGAGCGCTAATGACCATTCTGTATTTTATAGACACCTGAAAGGAAAGACAACCATCCTAGTCGCGTATGTTGATGACCTGATTATCACCGGAGATGATGTGGAGGGCATCTCGGCATTGAAGAATTTTTTGAGTCAGCAATTTCAGATCACGGACCTTGGTAAACTAAAGTACTTTCTTGGCATTGAAGTATCACGATCTTCTGGAAAGATACTTATTTGCCAAAGAAAATATGTTCTTGATATGCTTTCTGAGTGCGGGCTTCTTGGATGCAAACCTGTTGATTCACCAATGATTCCTGAAACCATGCTCATGCCTGATGATGGAGAACCCCTACATGATCCTGAAAAATACCGAAGATTGGTCGGGAAGCTTAATTATCTAACAGTTACTCGACCAGACATTTCTTTTCCAGTAAGTGTAGTGAGCCAATTCATGTCGGCACCGCATACAACACACTGGGATGCAGCTCTTCGGATTCTTAGATATCTCAAGGGATCTCCAGGAAAAGGACTCGTATATTCTGACCAGGGGCATAATAGAATAGCAGCATTCACTGATGCTGATTGGGCGGGTTGTCCTACTAGTCGACGGTCTACTACTGGATATTGTGTCTTCTTCGGTGGTAACCTTATATCATGGAAGAGTAAGAAACAAACAGTTGTATCTCGATCCAGTGCAGAATCAGAGTACCGTGCAATGGCAATCACAGCTTGCGAGCTAGTCTGGACGAAACGTTTAATCAGCGAGTTGGGTATTCTCCATAATGATCTGATGAGGCTACATTGTGACAACCAATCTGCCATGCATATTGCTAAGAATCAAGTCTTCCACGAGAGGACCAAGCACATTGAGGTAGATTGTCACCTGATTCGAGACATTGTCATGGGAACTTACACTTGTCCCCCGAGTATACAACTCATTCACGTTATGACAGATCACCAGCTTGCAGACATTCTAACCAAGCCTCTCCGCAAAGCTTCAATTCATTCTATATGTGACAAGTTGGGCATGTTCGACATATACGCTCCAACTTGAGGAGGAGTGTTAAATATAGTTGTATAATACAGTAATCATAGTTTTCCTATTTTAGCTTGTTTCCTATTTTAGCTAGCTTGTTTCCTAGTTTAGCCGATTGTATTCGCTATATATTCATGTAATATCTTTCAAATGAATATACTGAATTTACCGAATTCTTTCAGGAAGCATTGGAGACGCTGAATCTCTATGAATATGAAGGGATTGAAAAGTTACCGAGTCTTTCCAAGTAAAAATCCTTGAAGATGTTGAGCTGTTCTTTGTGTGTGAAGCTACAAGAAGTTGAAGGGACTCGATCAATTGGAATCATTGCAAGAATTGTACCTATGTGAATGTAGAGAGATTGAAAAGTTGCCAAACATTTCAAGTTAAAATCCTTGAAGATATTGGATTGTAACAACTGTGAGAAGCTGCGAGTTATTAAAGGTCTCGATCAATTGGAAGCATTGGAGGAGTTGAATATTTATGGATGTACAATAACTGAAATTTGAGCCATTTCGAGGCCCCGTTTAGAAGATATAACAATGGAAGACGTGCTACACAATTAACATGGAGGTCGCTCAACTACCGCGTGTCAAGTTAATATGTCCTCCATTTCATAAACCAGGTATTCTCTCCTAGCTCCTTAGAATTTTCAGAAGTGTAGTTTGTGTATTAACACATTGTGTAGAAGGATAAAAACAAGGAAGAATAATACACACAACATATGTGATTTGTTTTCGAATCTTTGAATCTTGTCGCTTTGAAACTGATTTGGAAGAGACTACATCAAATGAGTTCCTTAAGAGGTTTGAATTGATCGGTGTGAATCAGCAACTACTGTAAGTGGATTAAGACTTAAGAGATGAAGTTTATGGAGTTACTTGGATCACAAGTTAACGCGAAGCTCAAGAAGTTTAAAGCCAAGTGGAAGAGTCTTGCAGTACAAGTTTCTGAGATAATATATTTGCAGCACAAGTGTTCTAGTCTTAGAATAGTACTCTACCATGGTACAAAAACAGAGGCAAATGCTCAATAATATAAATTATCAGAAATTACAGTAGAACAGAAAACATACTCTTGATTAAACTCAATAATAATAACTATACTTCTATGTTTCCTCATTACTCTAAAAGGAAACACACAGTAACATCTATTTCATTCAATAATCTATATATCAAGGTTTTGACGTGATCTTAATTAGGAAGCAGCAGCTTCTGCAAATCCAACCCTCAGGTTTCCGAAATCGAACACCGTATGATACGCCTCCATGAATGTCTCTCCTAGTATCCTGCAAAAAAAACATAAACTTTTAGTCTGCTTTCTCTATAAATGAAGAAAAAAACTGCAGAATTTAAGGCAACTGAAGAACTAATTACCATAGAGGGCCTTGAGGAGGTGGTACTTCATCCTTAAGCGGAACGAATCCACTCGCGCAAACCATCGAATCTCCATGCCGAACTCTCCGTATATACTGCAAGAAATCATATCTTTAGCGACGGACCTCTATTTGCGGCCACTAAAATTGCTGCCACTAAATAAACTTTTAGCAGCGGTAATACATGTTGACAGTAATAGTTCTATATATAAAACTTACATGTTCAGGGCCAAGATGGAAGGATTTCCCCCCAAAGACAAATGAAACTTGTGGCAGCATCCCGATTCTATCGCAATCTACGACCAATTCCCCCGACGGAGGAAGCATATCACAAACCTTCGACCAAGAAAAGCAGAGTTGTGATTTTAGTTTGATTTGGCCGGTCGGTCCAAAGTCGAATAAAATGAAAAGATGTAGAAATCAAGACTTATAAACCTTGTCTGCGTATTCGATAAGTCTCTCTTTCGTGGCGTTTTGAAGCATTCGCGTGTGTAACCACGTAAGGGTCATCTGGCAGGCCGCACAAAGAGGAACTGCAGCGGATACTTTCTCCTCGACGACTTCCCTGATAGTACTGTAATAAATCGATCGATATGTTTTTGAGTTCTACATTAATGTCTAGATACAATAAAATCGTTGTGTAGTAGTCGGGATCGGAACCGAACCTTGTGGTTTTGGTTTCCTGGTAAGGACATAGCCCAAGAGTGGTGCACACCTTGTCGGGTTGCAGCTGTATTATAACAATTGGTATCAGACTCAGGTTACTATGCGACGGTACGTATATTTTAAGGTTTAAGTAGATGGACATACGCGAAACATTATGAGATTCCACATGAAATCTCCGTATCGAGATACGACATCTCTACACTGCATGGTCGTGAGTCCTTCAGCTCCAATCGCTGCGTTGATTTTACTTATAACTTCCTGCATTTTCACAAAGATTGATTTATATATGATCGATTTATATTCCTCCGTACGAAAATGAGATGTGAAATGATTTGTATACCTTCGGGCCGGCAATAAAGGAAGTGCCTGAATCGACAACGGCAGCACAACCACTGGGGCAAGCGCCCATGGAATCATTTCCGATGACAAAATCTTCGAGTCGAACCTGGAAGTATCATTAAATGATGTTATTTTTTGTTCAATCGATATGAAATATTGCATGATGAATAATTACGTACCTGCCAATAACCATTTCCGGTAACCGGAACGTAAGTGTGGTTGCCTTTGTAGTGTCGGGGGTCGATCCCTCCAAACACGATCTCGCCGCCCTTTTTAGACTTTGAACCGCGATTGAACCAGAAGGAGAAAACTTTGTTGCTCACTAGTCCTTGCAGGGCCATGTTGTGCCTACGTAAAAAGCTGCAGTTTTAGGCCGGAAAAGCTTGTAGTGTCGGTATAAAAATACGGGGCGAGAAATATACCAAACGGGGCGAGCACTCGCAACTGAAATTTCTTGAAACCCGAGCCCGAGAATTCCGTCGAATTGTGCTAGTAAGAGTTTGATAGATCCTTCTTTTGTTGCTTCGATAAATAACTGAAGATCAAGAAGAAATGATAAGTCTTTAGATCTAGAACTAAGTGAATTTTCCTCTAGCAAAACAAAAAGGTTTACCGACGAATTTGTTTTGTCAGTAAAAGTAATATTTCCGTCGCTGAAACAATTGCTAAACTCGGGTAATTATCGGCCAAAAAACTCGGTAATTATGATCCCGGCAAACAAGCGCAACCCCGTTAATGGTCGGGTAGTTTTTTCACTAGAGCTCAACATTAAAATTTTATGTTCGAATGTTTCGATCGTACCTGGTAGGGTTGAGCGTGGAACCGAGCCGACCTAGACCAGTAACCCGATCTGAAGTGTTTTAAATAGTTTCAGTTTAAAGAGAATTGTTTTTTTGTAATGGTTTAGTGTAAAAACATTTCAGTAGGTACTGTTTTAGAAATGTTTTCAAATTCGAGCTGCAGAAATATGTACTGGTTTAGAAATGTTTTACCAAAAACAATTCCAAATCGACCGTACCTTTTTAATGAAGAACTACACAAAATTTAAAGCAAAAAATAAGAAATCAGTCCAAAATTAGTTCCGGTTTCACAAAGTATACTAACGGTTCTTAGTATTGTTTACTTTTTATAAACTTAGTTTGTTTGGAACCGGTCTGAACTAGTCCGGTTCCGATCCGGTCAGATCAGACCGATTTTTGCCCCAACCCCTAATTAAGTTGCATTAAGACAAAGAGAAGATCAAATACTTGATTTTGCACAAGAAGGTTCCCGACTCGAACATTGTCCTTGCTCAAGCGCCCCGTGATCTTGCCCGACCCGTACGGTATATGGCAAGGCTTTCCTGATAATAATACAAACATAACACAAGTTCAAAATAAAACATTATCAACACGAATTATTTAAAAAAAAAAAACCATATAACTTCTTGCGACAAGATTTTATATGTCGTTATTACCTCGAATTGACGTATGTGTACTCGATCGGCCGCCATTGTACCTCGAATGAAGAAAACAAGTGATCTGAACACGAAAACCGCATCATTTGAAGCAATCAAATACGGGTTTCTTACCGATATCGAAATGGTAAATCGATATTATTACTCACGGAAAAGAATAAACAGTTTGATGAAGGTACCCAAAGGTTAGAGCTGCCGGTATCGAAAATCACGGTGAAATTTTGCGGCGGTGACCCGATTCCGATCTCCCCGTAATACTGCGTGTCCAAGTAGCTCTTGTGCGAGACAACATTGGACGATGCGACACTCATGTCGTTAGATAACATCCAGTTCTTCCGAGCCGCATTTATGCTGACTAGATCCAAGGGACGCTTCTTCAGGTCGATACGAACGAAACCGTCGGAGAAAGTCGGAATTATCGCGAAGAAGAAGAAGAGAAGAAGAAATCTCGAGTCCATTTACACTGCATGGATTAAAAACATGTCAAGAACATAACAATTTGAGTATTCTTAAAAAAACAAAAACATAATTATTGGATAAAATCGTATCGTACCGAACACGAGTTTAGTTAACCTTAGCAAACCCTAGCAAGTGTGTTATGCTGAGGAGAAGAAGAAGATAGTTGGTGGTGATTATAATTTGATAGTGAAGGAGTTGATAAGTGTATATATATATATAAGTGATATGGATAGTTATGAGTTATTTCGTGTCATGATAAGTTAATGCGACAAGAAACTTTATTCTAGGAAGGAGCGTAGAAGGAAGGTTCGTATGCATATAAGGTTAAGACCCACTGAAGCTCTTGAAGCCATTTCTGGAGCTCGAATTTGAATGGTGTAAAGGAAAATGGACCAAGTTAAGCCTGTTTCTAAACGGCTCCTCGGCGGTTTGTTCTTATTATATTTATATCAATTTTAAAATAAATTTGGACGAGTGAAGAATATATTGACCGATTTAATTATATTTTATTTGCAGAATATATAAATCTTAAAATTTGGCAGAATTTTTTTTAGTATTTAACTTTATTAGATATTTAAAAAAAAACAGTTAATTTATACGGGTAAAATCTTGACCATAAATATCTTTCAAATTATCGACAAAATTTGAAGTTACATTTTGCACATGACACATGATTCTGCTGTAGTGCAAACAATAGCACCATCCAGATAGAAAAAGTCGCGCCATTTCTACTACATATAAGTTTTTTTTTTTTTTATCAGATACTACCTTAATATGACATTTACATTTACCAAAGATGTTACATTTGATTTTAATAATTGAAGAAACTGATTCAAAGTATATACGGTGATACCAAAACCTACCTCAATTAAATGGTGGGTCGATTGAAAATTGCATAACTGAATTCAATTCAATTACAAAAATTCAATTTTGTGCGTTTCGCTCGCTTTTTCTCTCGGAAACCTTCGTCTACTTTCCTTGGGCAAGCGTAAAAAGGAGAGGTGCTAAAACTTCAATAATCAGAGAGGAAAGTGAGTGACACAAGACCCACAAACCCAGAATCTCAAGGAGAAGTTTTGAAAGAAGAAGAACAAGAATGGATTTAGACGATGACGACTGGGATTTGAGCGTCGAAGATTTGGATTCCCTCGAAAGAAACGCTCTCCAGCAACTTTCTCAGTGCCGTAACCCTTCGCCGTCGCCGTCCCCTTCACTGTCGCCTTCTTTTTCGAAGACTAACCAGTTCCAACCTAACAGCGGCGCGCCGCGTAGTTTTATCTCTACTCCGACCAAACCTCCGAACAAGGTAAACCCATTTCCAAATTCGATCCTTGGTTCATCATTGTTCTCTGGGTTAGTCATTTGATTTTAGAATTTGCTTTGTATTGTTGTTTTTCATGGAAATTCAGAGTTCCTTTTCTGAAATGTGTATGCCTTTCGTTGTTTGGAACCACTTAAGTACACAAGACGGTAATTTGGAATTTAGTTACCCGTAGTGAACTGGAAATTGGTATGTGTATCGAGAGAATTCTTGAGATATAGGAAGACATGTAATTAAATGATTATTGTACTCCAGATGATTTGAAACATTGAAAGTGACTGTTTCTTTATATGATCCTCCATTACTATATACCTAATTCATGGTTTCCTATACAGGTGGAAAATTCCAGATCAACTACAGGTTAACTCCTAGTTCCATTAAAATTCTGTAATAGCCAGTTCAAAAGGAGCCAATTTCATATTTTTCAGATTTTATATGCAGATGAAGCTGGAAAGGATTTGCCTAAGAAATCAGTAAAATTCTTTATACACTCCAGTGGAAATGTGGCTGCAAAGTTCCAATATGACCAGGTTGGGTTTTTTCTTTTTGGTCCAAAAACAATCAGGGGCATGATCTTAGTCTTATGATGGTTCTGCATTTTGTAAATTCTGCTTCACTAGGTAATTGTTGGTGCTTTCCGTAAGATCCCCAAAGCTGCTTGGAATGCTACAGAAAGGTCTGTCTTACTAAGCTTCTTTTGTTTTAACTGCTTGTTTTAGTATAAACGAACATGTAATATAACCTTTTGATATGGTGCTTCAAATCTGCAGGATTTGGGTGTTCCCACTATCCTCTTTGTCATCAGCGGAACAAATTCTGAAGGAAACATGCGGTTCTTGTGTCGAGGTTGTAACTCTGTATCACATTACACATTACTCTTCTTTGAAATATGATTGTTCTTGTTATCAACCATTCTAAATTTGTTGTTTACAGAATATATTTTGGTAACATATATAATCCAGAGGATAATTTTATGCTGTATAAGTTCACAAGAAACAAAGTACATGTACATCATATTGACATTTGCTGTAATGGAAGCAAGGGTGATTCAGACAACATATATGTATATATATTATGTGATTGTTCTTTATATGTCAAACTAGCATCACCAGAGTATAGCTTATATTTTACTTTGAATCTTTTCTGGGGTTCCTCAGATATTGAATCTAGACCCCTTGGTCTGTCGTGCTGTCGCTGCTTCCTCTGCAATGCCTGACCTTCAAGGTAGAAAGTTGATGATCAGCATTGCTCTGTCCATCTTATTCTCAATTTCTTCCAATGTTTAATTTACATCTGATGTCTCTATGTTTTTCAATTATTCAAAAGGCCGGTATGATAGAATTCCAAGTGATGTTGAATCAAAGCTTCTCCCCTTTCAACGAGATGGTGTTCGGTAAGTACTTAATACGGAGTTTTATGTTAATTATGAGGAAGTCTTTAGCATGTGTCTTTAGCTTATAGTCTTAAACAAAGGGTTTCCTCTTTAATTCTCAGGTTTGTGTTGCAGCATGGAGCTCGTGTGCTCATAGGAGATGAAATGGGACTAGGAAAGACATTGCAGGTACTGACCATTTATCTCATAAATATTTCAACTTGCTAGTTACCATTTAGTTTTTCTATATATAATCCCTGATGGGTTTCACAGGCTATTGCCGTTGCTTCATGTCTTCGGGAACATTGGCCTGTTCTTGTAATCACGCCATCTTCTTTACGTTTGCATTGGGCTTCAGTAAGTTTTCTCTTTTATCATCCCCATTTTCATTTGAAACACAGCTTTTGCCTGACAGATCTTATCTCTTATTTTCCCCAGACAATTCAACAGTGGCTGAATATTCCTTCCTCAGAAATAGTTGTACGTTGTTCATTTTTGCTTTGCCTGATGAAATCTTTCATACTCTTAATTTAGGATTTATTTTTTCACTGAGCTCATTTAATTGTTACTAGGTTCTTTTGTCTCAAGGTGGTGGGTCCAATAGAGCTGGGTTTAGGATAGTTTACTCCAATAGCAAGAGTGGTTTAAATCTTGATGGCTTATTCAACATAATCTCCTACGATGTAGTCCCAAAGATTCAAAATGTGCTTTTGTCATCAAAATTCAAGGTAATACACTCACTTTTAGGTAAACCAATGCTACGGAGTATGAAATTTCCTCTGTTTCGTTTTCTGCAGTGTGAATTGTAAGTGCTTGTGCTTATAGTGTATCTTTTATTCAGGTTGTGATTGCAGATGAATCGCATTTCTTAAAAAATGGACAAGCTAAGAGGACAACAGCAACTCTTCCCGTCATAAAGGTTCTCCTACCCTGAATAAGAAATTTCAAGTTCTTACTGAAGTTGTATCTAAATTTTCACACTTGTCAACTGCAGCAAGCTCAATATGCTGTGCTGCTCAGTGGAACTCCTGCTTTATCAAGACCGATTGAGCTTTACAAACAGGTGTATAATTTACTAATCAATTTGGAAATATGATTCCTCTTGATTTGATTATCTCTGGGTTAATATTTTGTCTCTGTTGCAGCTAGAAGCCTTATATCCAGATGTTTACAAGAGTATCCATGAATATGGTCAACGCTATTGCAAGGGTGTATGTTATTCTTTTAAAATTCCCACTTCGGAAAATTTTTTTTTTTTTTTTTTCCATTGTGGAGAAAGAAAAATATCTTATTGATTGAAATGTGTACAGGGTATATTTGGTGCGTATCAAGGTGCAAGTAACCACGAGGAACTGCACAATCTGATGAAAGCAACTGTCATGATTCGTAGGCTCAAGAAAGATGTTCTTAAAGAGCTTCCTGTAAAACGTAGACAACAGGTAAATACTGATTTTCCTGTAGTACTCTGATGTTTGCTTCGTTTCAGTTCAGTTTTATATGCAGAATAAACATTTTTAAGATTGCTTCTCATTTTGGCCTTCTGATTTCCAGGTTTTCTTGGATTTGGCTGACAAGGATATGAAAAAGATCAATGCTTTGTTTCATGAGGTAATTTCGTTATACTTGTATATGATTGTTACATTTTACCTAAAAGGGAGAATCATAAATTTTGGTATTGATAAAGAAACACGGGAATCTTCTCATCATATGGTTTTCTGGTTCATCTTCTTTTTACTGATTGCACTGGTGTAGTTGAAAGGAATCAAAGCAAATATCAAAGCCTGTACATCCAAAGAAGAAGCCGAGTCACTAAAATTTACTGAGAAGAATCTTATTAACAAGGTAAATGATGTGATTTTTACTTCAATTTTTGGTGAATCAAGCCTCCTTAGGAGAACGCTTGCCGTAAATTTTTTTTCTTTTGTAGATATATACTGATTCTGCGGAAGCCAAGATACCAGCAGTGCTCGAGTACCTAGAAACGGTCATTGAGGTATAAAAGTTTACGCCTGATCAATAAACTGTTGATTTTTTTTTCTACAATTGATAGCTTCCAGATGTTAAAAACGGTAATTATAATTCTTGCAGGCTGGCTGCAAATTTCTCATATTTGCACATCATCTACCCATGATCGATTCGATCCATCAGTTTCTACTTGTAAGATCAATATTCTGTCTTGCTTGAAATTTTGGTAAAAAATCCATATTTTCTAAACAGTAACCCTAAATACCCAGAAAAAGAAGGTTGGTTGCATTCGGATTGACGGTAGCACCCCTGCAGTATCCAGGCAACAATTGGTTACAGATTTTCAAGAAAAAGAGATGATCAAGGCAGCAGTGGTATGCATTGCACCATATTAGACCTAGCATTTTTTTTTTAAATTCGACTAAAAAAATTGTTTCTAAGAATTGAATCATTGTGCAGCTCTCTATCCGAGCTGGGGGTGTCGGGTTGACTTTAACGGCTGCAAGTACAGTAATATTTGCTGAGTTATCATGGACTCCAGGTGATTTGATTCAAGCTGAAGATCGTGCCCACAGGATTGGTCAGGTAAAATCTCCTACAAAGTAAAAAAAAACATACTTGTGAAGTATGATATTAGAATACCTTACCATTTCAGTTTAGCTGTTGCACTTTTCTCACCCAAACTTCATTTCTTTGAAAAAAAAAAAGGCAATTTTTTTAATATTAAATACTTTTAAATTTGACCTCTAAGTTGCACATTGTGTAAACAAATAAATCCTGTTTATTGTAAATCTCAATTGGCAATAAGTTCTTCAAAATTGCCTCCTTTGAGTGTAGGTGTCCTCAGTCAACATATATTACCTGCTAGCTAATGACACTGTGGATGACATAATTTGGTAAGTAGTCTCTACTCTTCCAATAACATCATCGATAAATAATTTTCTCGTAAGCACAAAAAAAGATGCATTTTTTAAAGCATTAACTGAGATAAGCTAATAAGCTGCTTTTTCCCAATGGTATACCTCAGGGATGTTGTTCAGAACAAGTTGGAAAATTTAGGACAGGTAATATTTGTCTCGTCACCTAATGGCTAATTATTGTAAAAATTATAATTTTGTTGGAGTAAATTTTATATTTTTAAATTTTTTTCTTGGGAAATAGATGCTTGATGGGCATGAGAATATTATGGAAGTTTCGTCCAGTCACCAGAACAGCAGTCCCATGAAGCAGAAAACACTAGACTTCAACCCCCAGAGCAGCAGCAGAAGCAGTCCTTCAAAGCAGACGACGCTTGATTCTTTCATCAAACGGTGCGATACTGTGGATCACCCTGAAAATCCATCGAAGCTCAAATATCCTCGACACTGAGTCACATCTTCTTAGAGGTAATTAAAGTAAAAAAAACTCCACCTTTTGCTTTGGATTTGCAATATACAAGCATAGTGTATTTAGCTCATGGGGTTGGATTATGATTATCTGTTGGTAATTCTGTAGTTTGAAATTGTGAGAAAACTCATGAGAGAGTAAAAAGGTAGTCTTTTTCGAGAAAAAAAATACATTTTTGGTTCCTTGTTAAGTTCATATGTTGTAATGTTGCTGTGTTTCTTCAATAGGATGTGAGAATTGTTGGAGGAATCAAGAACTAAGAATTTGATTGCTTGAAGGTTAAATATGTGTGTTGCTGCAATTTTCGGATCAAGTTAACTTTTTTGAAGAGAAGTGTTTTGGAGAAGACCTCACACGACACTACAATTTATTGCATCAAGAACCCATTTGAAGATTCAGATCAAGTCTGGACCTTTACTGCATCAGACCCATTTGAAGATTCAGATCAAGTCTCCAAATTAGGCGAACAGAAACCTCGGTGCTTGCAGGGGACAGAGGATATTAGGTTTCTGAGATGTAAATTCATCTATTATAACATACTCTGTAAAATTTCTAATTTCTATCAGTGCACTATTGATTCATCCTTCCAAATGGTTATAAAATCTGCTACCTTTTATATCAATGAATAATTGATTTGTAATTACGGTGGAACCTTACTACAAATATAATGAATAATTGATTTGTAATTACAGTGGAACCTTACTACAAATATCTAAAAGACCAAGACATCTTTCTATAATTCTATGTTGCTGGTGCCAAGCTAAGATCTTTCTGTCCCAATAACCTAGAAATAATAGCATCAACATCCTCTAAACCAACCCCAATCAAAAGAGGGTTCGAGCTAACCCTAACCGAGCCATCATCTTCCATCTCAAACCGTGTTCCATCCGAAACCCTAACATTCGGTCCATCCCTGCACTTCCCCATACACTTGCAGCCCACGATCGGAACTTCACCACCAACCGATCTCTGAAACTCTTCTATCAATGCCGCAGCACCCAAGTTACTGCACTTCTTTCCCGTGCAGACCTCAATGGTGTTCGGTTTGCAACAAGTTTCGATTTTGACTGTATCTATGGCATCAAGTTTCGATTTTGACTGTTTGGCAGGTGGGTTTGTTCTTAGACTGTTCATGTCGATTACTTCGGTTTCACCTTCACTCGATGATGAGGAAGAAGATGAAGATGAATCTATCATGAGCTTCTTTCTTTCTGCTTTGAGCATTGCTTTCTCTAGTTTCTTCTGTTTCTTCAGTTCCTTCTCCTCTGCCTTCAGCTTTTGCAGTTGATTCAACAGAATTTCTGCAGCCTCCTGAAAAGAAACCGATTTTGAACTAGATTAGACTTCAATCAATTCATTCATTCATCATAATGTATCAAAATTCCATATAAAAACATATAACAGCAGATCAAACCAGCAAACACAAAACTCATAAGATCTTATAAACAAATCTAATATAATCTAAATCTAAAGAAAAGAAAAGAGAGTATCCAAAAATTGAAAATGAGTTTCTTGAAAAGGATCTTACCGCTAGCCGCGTCGCCTGAGATTCACCGACCACCGAACCGGCAACCTCGTCACCGTCGAACTCCATCTTCGACAGCATAATCAATTCCTTGTTCACCATCTTCAACCTCTTCTTCGTTTTCTTCACCTCCTTCTCCACCTTGCTTCCACACCGTACACCGACGCCGCCACCGTAGTACTCGAGGTGCATATCGTCGCGGAACCCAGAACGTAATTTCACCTCGCCGGAAAAACTGCAACCGCGGCGGCTACCGTACGACACACGAGAACTGGGAAACAGAGTAACACCCCTGCAAGAGCGAGCGGCGCTTGAGGTACAGAATCCTTGGAGCTTCCGGGAGACGACACCGGAGCAATCCATCGAGATCGACGTATGCAAAATGTTGAAAGATTCCGGTGCCGGAAAAGTGATCGGTGGTAATAGAGACGTCAAGAAAAGGAATAATTTTTGTTGGGAAAAGTTGAGAGCTTTCAAGTGGTGGAGGGAAGTTGGTTTTGACTTGCTTTGGAAACGTGGAGCGTTTCTGTTGGTTGGAGATGACGTGGCATGGCTCGTGATCGGTTTCGGTATGCCACGATTTTGGTCGGCAGGACATGAGCCGCAATGGAATGATAGCAGTCCGATGTTGGGTTGACGAGATGGATGGATTGGATTATGTCACGCTGGCGCCACGTAGCAGTACACGAGGTTTGGTGAGTAGTGACTAGACGTTGGATATCAAAACTATGCCCTTGAATTTCGGAATTGAGATGGTTAGGTCCTCAATAATATTATATCTAAAAGTTGTGATCTATATTCTATATTAGCTTTCGGGAAAAAAAAAAATTCTATATTAGCAATAGATTTACAAATTTTATAGCATTGAAAAAAATTGGCCAAAAGCTTATAATTATGTATTTTCATTTTTAACATGGAATCAAATTTAGTTAATACTAATGAGCAACTTGCGCACTTTGTGAATAATTGTACTCTTATTAACTTAATCATGAGCATGAAAATTTAAACATTATATAAATGTGATGGGTTGCTACTACTAGTTCTTTTTTTAAAAAAAAAAAAAACTTAAGTTATTATATTAATAACACGTAACTTCGTTTTAAAATTAAAAAAATATATTAAAATAATATTTATCTTATGATTTATAGTAATATATGTAAGTTAGGGGTGACAATTTGTATTTTGTTGTGTACACATGTATCATTTCACCAATAAAACGCGTCTAGTCATGACGTGTCAAAACGTATTCACCATAACTTTGTGTCATGTTGTGTTTGTGTCATGAAACTATAGTGTCAAAATGACATGCGACAACTGTTTTCTTAAGAAATATAATACAAATATTACATGTTTGGTTCAAACAATTTGATTCAAATCGAGCACTAGAATCAAGTCAAATTCAAGTGATAACATTAGCTTAATCACGAATAATTCACGAATAACTTCTTTTTCAACTTCACACTATCAATTGATATTACAACAAACGTAAAGACATGACAACATTATTCGAAAATGTAATCTCTGTAAACTCATAACAAATCTCTCTACTACTTTCCCATCTTTCTAGTCCCCAATCCACTCCATTCGCACCTTCATTCACATAACTTGGCTCAACGGACCGACCTCAAGACGAAGTAATCCCCGAAAACATCTCGAGAGATCCTCCAAGATGGCTCGGCACGCGTCGCCTTATCTCTTCGAACACACATAATGTCTCGGAATCGAGCCCTCCGATAAACTGCACCATCAACAATAACATATTGAGTTGTTAACAGACCAAATTAACGGTTAACTAACGGATGCACCAAAAGTTTATAAACTGCAAACATATTACATCAGAAATTTAAAAAAAATATTGAAGAGTCAATTATGGTAAAACCTGTTGTACCAAAAAGACCATTTAACCCTAAATTTCATTACCTGATGAGCTCGATACGCGAATTGAACGCCCTGAAGCAGCAAAGTCTCCTGAGTCGCCTCTCGGTCGGATTTCCTAACAGACTCGAACTCTGTTGTAACTCTCTTCAAGTACATCTTCGCTAACTTCATCGACGCTTGTTTTATCTGCAGAAAACCTTAAGGTGTCAGATGAAAGCTCAGTTCACGGTTTTCTGATAAAAATGCAGAACAATCCGTACTTTTCTCTCAATTCCGATATCCAACATCCATTCAGTCGGGATTTTGTAGTCCTGGTAAGAATGTATGGCCGAGCCTCGCAGTTTAACGAGTCTTTGTATGCTCCGCTCCGACCTAGCAAGATTAGACGAAACGTAAAAACTCGGTTCTACAATATAGGACTCGGTAATTAACTGAGAAATTATGGCTTACTTGTCGAGCAAGGCAGCTATCTTTTTCAAGGCGGCCCCACACGGAATTGCAGGATCGTCTTTATACGAAGAGATCTCGGTCTCTAACAACTTTAGGCTGCGGTACTCGACTGCAGCTTCACGCATTGCATCAGCTTTCTTCTCCGGCCAGTTGAAATGTTTCAGAACAGCTCGTTCATCGGCCTATAAACATTACAATAGTTACTAGTTAGATGGTTAATATATAGATTGATTACTTACATTTGCCATATTATTTCTTCATTATATTCTTCGCACCCATAGTGTTTTTCACCAAACTAATCAAGTTTTCATAAAAAAAACTTCAATTTTTTTTCAAAAATCAAATCCGAATTCGAACCCAGTTGCAGATTTGGGTTCGAATTGAACCCAGAAATGCTGTTCTGGGTTCAATTCGAACCCAGAAATAATAACTTACCAATGAAGAAAGCTCGCCATCGAGCCAATCCACAAAGCTAACGACATCCTCGATATCCAAATAAGCGGCACCCTGAATCTTTCTGATCAGGCTATGAATCAACTCTCCCTTTGTTTCGATATCCGCTCTAATCTACAAAAGAATTGCAGATTCAGTAAACCTTTTGAGAAAATTTATCAACAGATTCGGAAACTTGAAAACTTACAGCCATGAGATGAGCAGATCGGTTCTGGATCTCACCAACTATGCTATTGTGTGCACTATTATTTGAGGCATTACCGATTCGCGGTTGATCTCTTTTACTTTCTTGTCTTGAAATGAGGTTGTAAAACTCCACGACAGCAGGACCCTTTTGTGGGGCGGTGGTTGCTTTAGCTCGGGGCCGAGGAGGCGGCGGTGGAGGTGGTGGGAGGGAGGAGATGGGTGGTGATTTTCTTTCTCCGGCGACACTAACTTTAGGTACCGGACTTGGTGGAGTCTTCAAGACCGCATTATTCGGTGCTTCTTTCATAGCTTTCGGATTCTCGAGTTTCTGTGCAATCAATTTCTGAATGTCTTTGAATTTAGGGCTTTGGTATTCTCCATTAGAGTCCCTCTTCAAGAAAGATAAAAGCTTAAGTTAACAAACTATGGATATGAAAAGGACACCCCGTGAATCAAATTATGTTCTTGATTGGCCCATGAACACTTTTATGTCAAAACCTGAACTTTTCTGACAAATTCAAGGATGTAAATGATTACCCACATCAAGAAATCCATTCCATGGTCTGATAAAGAATCAACAGAAGCTCAATGTTTCTTTTTTTGGGTAGAGAAGCTCAAAATATTGTCAAGAACTAAACTTTGGTGAAAATTTCATAATCTCAAAAAAAAAATGATTACCCAGATAACGAATTCCATAACATAATCTGAAAAAGAATCAACATATAAAAGCTCAGTTTTCCATTTTTTTATTTTTATGGTAGAGAAGCTCAAAATATTGTCATGAACACATTTTCTGTCATGATTGCATAAATTCAAAGCAAAAAAAGATTACCCAGATCATGAAATTCATAACATAATTTGAAATTTTTGGGAAAGAATTAAAAGAAGCTCAAATTTTTATTTTTATTTTTGTAGTAAAGAAGCTATAACTTTTGACTATTACCTGATCATGGCTGACCAGTAGCTCAATGTTTCTTTTTTTGGTAGAGAAACTCAAAATATTGTCAAAAACTAAACTTTGCTGAAAATTCCATAAACTCATAGCAAAAATGATTACCCGGATCAAGAATTCCATAACGGAATCTGAAAAACAATCAACAGAAGCTCAAGTTTTCCTTTTTTATGGTACAGAAGCTCAAAATATTGTCAAGAACAATTTTTTTGTCATGATTGCATAAAATTCAAAGCAAAAGATGATAAATCAGATCAAGAAATTCATAACATAATTTGTAAATTATGGGAAAGAATTAAAAGAAGCTCAAAATTTTGTTTTTGTTTTTTCTGGTAAAGAAGCTATAACTCTTGATTATTACCTGATCATGGCTGCCAAGAGCTGCGATCTTCGATTGAGCAGCAGCAAGATCCTCGGCGAGCTTCTTGTTCTTGGACTCAAATTCAACATTCAAAACCCGAGCTTTCTCCAGCTCCAACTTCAGCTGCAGAACCTCGTTCCTCAAATTCTTTATCACACAATCGCTCTCCTCAATCTTCTCCTTCAACTCCTTGCATTTCTCATCCACCGCCGCCGCGTCGCCGCCGCGGACCCGCCGGAGCCGAGCGAACTGCTCCGCAACAACCGCCGCCGCCGACGACCGAGCCATGAGCCGCGCCGGAACCCTACTCTCCCTACTCTCCTCCGCCTCGCGATTCTTCACCGATCCGGCGGAATTCTCCCCAGATTTAACCCTCGTCGGAGCCAGAGACCGCTTGACCTTGCCTCCGGCGGCGGTTGCGCTCTTCTTCATGTCGGGTGGCACCGACCGCGCTCTGTTGGCGCCATCTTTCGGCAAGTCCTTTGCTTTTAAGCTCGGTTTGGACCTCGAGGAGGGGTTTGGTGATGGGGATGGGGTTTCTTGCTTCATGGAATCGGAAATGCGGAGATTTGGTGGGAGGGAAAAGAAGGGTCAACTTCGATTCAGCTGTTCATCACCAACAACGGACACTGTTTACTAAGGGAGTACGATATTGCTTCACTGACATTCTCAAATCAGACAAAAAGAAGCCATTATTGCTATTATTGGTCACTGCCCAAGCAAGGTAGAGAACCAGAAACTACTGTGGAAGAGTCTACGGTCTTGGCTGGAAAGGAAACATACCCTTCACCGTAGGGAAGACAGGACATATTTTTTAATAATATTTTTTTTTTGGTTAACAGTTTTTTAATAATATTGTCTGTCGACTATATGTATTCTTTAATTGTTGGTTAAGTATCTCAAGAATGGTGATGGAAAGTTCTTAGACTCCACTTGGTTCTACTAATTATGGCAATTCTCTATTTTATTGTTGTAATTTTTTACTGTACTTTTTTTTGCCAATAAAATTTGTTTTTTTTTCTTAATTAATTAATTGTTGGAAAAAAAATGCTAATTAATTTTGAACCCATTTAAAAAATTTATTGTGGAGTAATTTTTTTTTCCGCCGGGTGGTCTAAGTGGACCCATCAGAAGGGCAACACTCGTAGCATACTTGTTCTAAGCTTAAACTAATCTCTACTCGCATCGAGTTCAGCCCGTAAATAGTAATGTGCTGCTCATGAATATTTTTTTCATTCTCATAGTCAAAATAGCAGGAATTAAAAGTCACATTAAGAGAAATTTCAAAATAAATATCAAAATTTAAACTTTTAGGTGTTTTTAGTGAGATACAAACTTGGTTTTCTGCGGTTTATAAACATAAAAATATTAAAAATCAAACTGATTTTATGTTGTAAAGTCATACTTGAAAGCTTTATGTATCATTGCATCAGGGGAGTTAGTGACCCCAACTTCCAAGAACTTTTATCCTACATTTTTTATACTTCCTCACGTGATGCTTTTGTCTAAGATACATGGGTTTTGCAATATCTTCTAACACTTTTCATGTAAAGAAGATATTCATGCAAACATCTCCTTTTATTTTGTATATTAAAGTTATTATATTTCTTCTATTATATTATATCTATGAGAAAAAGTGATAAATAATAATAATAATAATAATAATAATAATAATAATAATAAGATGGCATGGAGCTTGAGCTATATCTACAAGGAATATTCATGACCTTGAATAAGTTGTAAAAAAAAATATGATGGAAGTTCTAGATAATTATATATATAATAAGAGTGCACTATATATTTTTAACTGAAATTTTTTTTTAGTAGTCTCAATTATTAGCGTAAGATTTTTAGGAGCTTCAGTTTTACTTTAATTATCTGAAGTGTGACTTATCAATTAGTCATGACTTGATTCATTTAGTTAGGGGACTCGCCTTGATCAAAGTTCGAACCAAACTTATTCAGCTGGTATGGGGGAACATGTCTAGCATGAGTCAGATCGGGGCGACCTAGCTCGTCTAATTAGGCTCGTCTGATCTCCTAAACTGGGAGAATATGTTTGGTATGAACTTAAAACGAGCCACCTATTAGATGAATCGAGTCACGATTGACTGATAAGTAATATTTCAGATAGTTGACACTCTAAAAAAATGGAACTCTTATAAGTGACATACCAATAATTGAGAATTAAAAAATTGATTTTTCCTATTTTTTAATAGTTAGTTTTTTTGAATTGTAATGATCATTTCCAAAAATAATAAGGAATAAAAGGTTCCTCGTTTATATATGCTTGAGGCATACGACACAAATCTTTTTTTTTTTTTATTGCCATCCTAATTCCTCATTAGTTAATAAATATATATTTTTCGACTTAGAAGGCTAAAATAATGCACACACAAAAATATATACGTACACTTTACAAATGGATCGATATAATTGAACATGTATTTTGCATAAGCTCCATCTAGCTAGATATGTTAGATAATAAGGTGGGCCAACGGGAATTGATGTTGTGTGAAATCAATAAGCTCGACCATGTTACCTTTGAATGATCAAGAAAATGACAAGTCCTAACTATAAAAAAAATCGTACCATAGAGTTATTAGTAAATTAAAAAGAGAATCATTTTAAAATGCTATATATAGTTCCATTTATTTATTTATTTTGGATATGACTATTAATTAAACATTGAACCGATACGGAATTAGTATAATTGTTTTAAATAGTTCCAACCCAAAACAGAGCTGGTTTGTTTAAACCGTTCGAAACGGGTTATATGTATTAAACAAAAGAATCATTTTTAAAATGTGTTATAATAGTTTCATTTATTTATTTTGGATCCATATGGTGACTACCGATTATATTTGGCATGTAGGGCAGGTTTGCTATTGGCTAGGTCGATGACATAGGATGCTCATATCATGTTCACAGATTCGACTGTGTTGCTGCATGAGATCGAATCCTTTTCTACAAAGTGCAATCCTTATGTATTTGGAGTTATTCACTGCATTAAATTTATTTTAAACTTTTTTCTATTTATGTTATTGATGTTCCTAGATCAGATGTTAACAATGCGCATAAGTTTGTTGCTCGTGTGGCGGACTTGAATGTAACCGGATCTTGGTTCGCCCCAAATCTCTCGCTTTTTTTGCGTGCATCTTAGGTGACCTGTTTGTGGTATTATAATATTAACTTTTAATTATTTTTTTATTTTAAAAAAGAGTATATTTGGCCTATTGTTAATCTCTAGGTGGCCCTAACAAACGTATAAGGTTGCTGCATGAGATCGAATCCTTATGTATAAGGTGGCCCTAACAAACGTATAAGGTTGCTACATGGGATGCTCATATCATGTTCACAGATTCGACTGTGTTGCTGCATGAGATCGAATCCTTTTCTACAAAGTGCAATCCTTATGTATTTGGAGTTATTCACTGCATTAAATTTATTTTAAACTTTTTTCTATTTATGTTATTGATGTTCCTAGATCAGATGTTAACAATGCGCATAAGTTTGTTGCTCGTGTGGCGGACTTGAATGTAACCGGATCTTGGTTCGCCCCAAATCTCTCGCTTTTTTTGCGTGCATCTTAGGTGACCTATTTGTGGTATTATAATATTAACTTTTAATTATTTTTTTTATTTTAAAAAAGAGTATATTTGGCCTATTGTTAATCTCTAGGTGGCCCTAACAAACGTATAAGGTTGTCAATGTTTTTTGTTTTGGCCTAGGTGTAGACATGATCATCAATGGTAGGCTACTTTGGTTTTGTAGGGTTGGTGCACCCAAAAATGAAGGACTTTTGAAGTGGCTAAGTAAGTGCGTGTAGGTTTCTAGTGTGAATATAGCTATAATTATTATTTGTAATTAATTAAAGAAAATTGGGTCCCTCTATTAATCAACTTGCTAAGTGCCGAATCAATTTTGTTCAATGGAAGATCTTAACGCCACAATCAATTGGATTATGTCGTGTCTTTGAAGGGAAAATCCGACAAATTAAAATTGTTGCTTTACAATACAGACAATATAAATATTATTATATTTGTACCATTAGTAAAAGGGAGCACTAGATTAGATTGTTATGAATATGATTGATGGAACAATAATTAAAATAAAATAATGAATAGTGTTTTGTAGGCAATATAAATATATAATAATTAAAATAAAATACTGATTTGTGTGTTTAATAGTTTTGCAATTTTACAATTGTATTTATAAAACTTTTTAATAGTTTTTTTTTTTTTTTTTTGCAATTTTATAGAATGTATTTATATCATGTTGGACAAGTAAAAATTACAAAAATGAAGTAAAAATAAAAAACAACATATTCATTATTCACAATATAGGTAATTTTTTTAAAGACATGATTATATTTTTTTGGCAAAAAGACATGATTATATTTAACTACGTGCTTTATTTGATAAAACTTGAAAAGTTGTTCGAAGATGGAGACACATGAGGGACCAATTAAAGAAACAACATTGCCACTTGTCTAGCTTACCCCGTGAGCCCGTGACGAACCAATGTATCCTTTTGCCATATAACACGTGTCAATACACTGCATTTTCTATATTCTAAACAAAAGCACAAGATTCTTCGAAAGGGACTAATTTTTATTTAGTTAGACATCATATTCAACGCAATAAATAATAAGTTTAAACAAATCAAACCCAACAAACATATTAAATTATACAACTAATAGTATTAAGAGGCAAGCAATCAACCGGCGGCTATATTAGTGACAAATCATATGTACCAGACAATTGCAATGGTGCAAGCTTTAGTTAAAATGGTGTGCAACATACACCTAATAACGTTTAACTTTTATAATCGACACATAAATTCGACAACATAGTTACAATGTTATTGAGAAAATACAGAAAGGAAAGGCGCTTGTGCTTGAAAAAACTCCACAATATCTCTCTTCAACATCACTGAATTTGTTAGGAGAAACCGAATATTAGCGCTCAAGGATAAGGTGATGTGAGCAGCCCATAAGGCGAACATAAGCTTAAGAGCGACGAATCACCAAAATTAAAAAGATTCAAGACTTATGTTATTTTTATTTCTACATGTTGTTCTTAGTTTAAATTTATTGTAACAAAAGTGACACCCACTAAGAGTTGAACAATGATATAACAATAATATTTCTATCAAATTATAGAATATGAAACTTTCAACAGTCTCTCGTTGAATGCGCGTGTGAGCAGCCCTCAAAGTGAACATGAACTTTTAAGAGCGACGAATCACTAAAATAAAAAATATTCAAAAGTTATGTTATTTCAACATATTGTTTTGTTTTTGAGTTGTAGTTATTAATAAGCCCCACTTATATGTTACGAGTATTTAGTCCATAGGTGTTTTATTTGACCAACATGCACGTTTACGTCTTTTAAGAGTTTAAAGAGCTGAAAAAACCATCTTACACTAGATAAGTCATAGGTTTCTTTTTCTTAGTTGTTTGTGGTTTTAGGATTTATGGGGAAGAAAACCAAACACGTAATCATCAATGGTAAGAAAACCAAACACGTATAACAAAAGAACAAGTCCACATACAATAATACAACTTATATAGTAAGTTTCATTATCATTTGGAAGACCATATGTAAATTTATCATATGGTTTTGTGCTAAGAAATACACCTATTTAAACTCACGTGTTCTTTGTTAGACCATTTTTGAATTATTATAAAGTGACTTTTGAGGATTTTTGTGTTTGGTCAGTTGCTGCATCTTCATCAGATATGGTTGTCAGTTGGGTTGGATTGATTGTGATTTATAACTGGGATTACTTTTTATGTTTTGCAGGTTCATGATATATCACCATCGTGTACAAATGAGGACATATTCTTAAACCATCTTTAAACCCAACGTGTTGCTTCCTGTTGTTTTTTGTATCAAAGACTATGACAACCCACTAGACGATTGATACATCAAAATGACCTTAAAGTTACCCTTATGGTAAGTCCAATAAATTCCCATTTCCAAGTTTTTTTGGTTAAAAAAGGAATAAGTTGATGGGTAAATTAATGTATTTTTTTTTTCAAAAGCGCAGTTATAATACTTTTAAGTATAGGCTACACATAAAACGTTGTCTCTATACCTAAAGTAAAGACAACGCAAAAAATGTTGCCTATAATTAAAATTAAACAACGCTTTGTATCGTTATCTAAATCTTGGAAAAGGACAATGTTAATAAAACGCCGCATTTACTTTTTCTAAGGCGACGTTTAAGGCTAAGCGTCGTCAAGTTTTAGGCGACTCCCCCCAATCCCGACGCTTTCATTTGCGTCGCAGCTTGCATCGTTAATCGTTAGGCGACGCAAAAAGCGTTGTCTAAAGCATATTTAACTGTTGTCTAAACCCTGTTTTCCAGTAGTGACATCAGAAATAAATGATTTCGTCTTTTTATAAGCAAATGATTTTTTTACGGGGTGGTCTTAGGAGGAGCATTTTAAGAGAATGAAACGTTAAACTGTTACACCATATTTGATATTCCATTGTTACCGAATGATAAAAAGCAATGCTAGCTAGCTAGTGATAGTTGTTAGGTATAAAGTATACACCGTTTTATTTATTACCTTAAAAGTTTTATAACATTTGGACAAGTGATTAATCCACGCAATGCCCAATTAAATCCAAAATTTATTTGGTTGATTGAGTCAATTATTGAGTCCAAAACTTTCAAGCATCATAAACATTCATTCTATTATGAGACCCTTTGATTTTAGTACAAGGTAAGGACATATTTGGTACATATTTCTTAGGTTGTTGAAGGGACCATATCCGCTGTATGTTAAGAACTCATTGTCAGCCCAAATATAATTGAAGACCAAACCATAGGATCATTCCTCGTACATCACAAAAATGAATTAAGCAGAACAAATGGGCAAATAAAGATGAAGTTAACTGACAATATGTACCATCTCAGCTTGTAGTTTTTGCCAATTCTCTTCTGCATCTATCTTATCATAAAAGCAAGATCAAAGTAAACTAATGGTGGAAAGGATGTTACTGATAGAATGTAGAAGAAAAGGGTAAGAATGCAACATAAGTAAATCTCGGTGCACACATAAACTATCATATAAACCCGAACTTGTGAGTGAAGGATTTGATACATTTTTGTCTTTTTACACTTTATATAAATTGTGTCACCCGGATTTGAACTTGCGCGATGATACCATTCGAGTCAAGCCTAACAAGCAGGCAACCACCAATACAACTGAGTTTCACCATAAAACCAACCGGTCAGTTTAAAATTTCACATTAGCCCATCGGAGATTCGAACCTGCGTGTTCTGCATAATATGAAGTATCAAATGTCCAAAAAAGTTATGGTGATAAGTGAATATACGGTTTGATATTTATACTTCAACAAAAAAGGGTAAGAATGCATAGTATATGTATATCTTTCCTCAAACCACTGTTGATCTCATATTCACTTCTAAAACTTTATGATTGTATTACACACTATTACTGATGGTAAAAAAAGGTTCTTGTTCATGATGCTGAAATGAAGCAAAGACTTAGGCTCGCAATCGCAATACTTCACCTTATTAGTACAGACGCTAACTGTTTATAGTAACTAGTTAACTAGACTGGAAACGAAAATGCAACAGACCTAACAGACTTTTGAAACAAACTTTCATCCACTTTACCACTTATACTCTCGACAGTAAGTGTTCGTACAATCTGAATGAGCAAGAAGCGAGAAATGATTGGAAACTCATTAACTTATATTTAAAGCAATAAGACAGTTTGGCCGAGTGGTCTAAGGCGTCAGATTTAGGCTCTGGTCCGAAAGGGCGTGGGTTCAAATCCCACAGCTGTCATTGTTAAATTTTTATAATTACGGTTTATCTCTTATTCAGAGTTCGGGTGTCACGTAGTTACTTATGTCATTCTTTCTCTATTTTTGGTTATTAATGTGTCATGCAACATAACCGACGATTCTAGTTATTATTGTGTTATATAGTACAATTGACAATGTTGAACTTTAAAACACATTAGAAAAATTCACGTTATTACATAATTTAACTTTTACACCTTGTGAAAGTATAAAAGAAGAACTTTCAAATGTAACAAGATGCATATGTTCTGATAATGTATATTAATTTGAAAAAGAGTAACTTCTAGCAAAGTACAAGTCAATGAATGATATTAATGTAACTCGGAATTTAATGTAAAATCTCGTTCATGAAAAACTGGTTATATATAATTCTGATACAACACCAACCACAAGTTCACAAAGAAGACCCGAAAAAGAAACACAATTTGTTACATGGAGACACCAAAACACAACAGTATTATATGATAAGATATGATGCCGTATCACTAGCCTCCTCCGCAACCACCACAACCACCTCCACAACCGCCACCACCGTCGCAGCCACGGCCAGGAATATCCTTAAGAGAACGATCCGCTGGAAAAATATCACCGCAAGCAAAGACGATCATTGAGATGATCGACAGGGACACAAGAACCATGCTGCTGACGAAGAACAACCTTCCCAACGACCCGTAATCGCTACCGGGCCCGGCGGTGGTCGGACTATGTTCCGACAAATAAAACAACGTTGTTCTTACCATTCTTCAAAGGTCAATTAATTATAATTTATAATGGCCTTTCACTTTATCCATTTCCAGATGCACATCTATATATATATGAGCCATGCTTCTTGGTCAACACGGCTATTAGTGTAATTGCACTGAAACTTCTTCCATTTGCAATATATATACCTAGTCAAAGACTCAATGCCAAAGTCATATCCTTAAATCTCTCTAATTTATATCCATTTGGTTTTGAATCAAACATATATAAATTTAAGTGAAAATGTACCTAGACTTATTTATGGTTTATTGTTCTATTTAATTGATTGATATGAGATGATGTATTTTAGGAGTTGTACTCCAATTTGAAGCAATTGAGATGCACATTTATGGCATGTTTGGTTCATCAAGTAATAAGAAATTGGGAATTAGTATTCCTTATTATGTTGTTTGATTGATTAAATATTGTAGAATTAGGATTCCTAATTGCTAATTTTGAAGGAATACTCATTCCTAACTCAACCCCTAGGATAGTCATTCCAACTTCCCTAAAATAAAATATAAAAATAAAACATCCAATTTTAACCCTAGCTAACCTAATTTAATTATAATATATGCATTCATAATTTTCTCACGCAAAGCTATTCACCTTGCGTCTTCCGTCTACCAACGACTGCCTGCTGCGGTGTGACCCAGCTTCTGTTTCCAACTGCCGACTGATCTTGTTCCGGTGGCCTACTGTTGCGTGCCTTGCTGGTTGCTTCTTCGTTGCTTGTCTTGCTGCTTGCTTCTTCGCTGCTTGCCTTGCTGCTTGCTTCTTCGTTATTGCTTGTCCTCTGCTGCTGGTATGTGATGTCCTTTTCTTTATTTTAATCTACTATCTAGTGCCTTTTTATTTTTTTAATCTACTATAATAATAACTTTATATGTATACTTTAGTTGAATATTAATTGTATTGTATCTGATTCAAACATAGTAGCAGTTGTTGTTGTTGTTGTTTTTTTTTTTTTTTTTTTGCCATGAGACATGGTAAAAGTTGGAGTTAGTCTTATAATATGTTGAGAATTGGTAAATTTGGTTAATATTTTTGTTATGTTATAGATTTATATTTATATAGAACCAATTCCAATACATATGTTGTAGTTTGTTTATTATATATATATATATATATATTATAATGTATTATATCACATAGGTAAATCTGATTAAAAGTGATCAATTTTAATTTAATTAAGAATTATAATTTAACGTGTTAGTTTTAATATACAATTCACTAGTATATTAGTTATAATGAATTTTACAATGTCTAAAAAAAAATGTTTTTTTTTTAAATAACAACTTTTGCAAAACTTTGTCGTTTTTGAAGAAAAAAAAATCAATTTTCGTTTAATAATACATGATTTGTCATTTTCATATTTAATAATATTAATTTAATTAATAAAATAGGAAAAAGGTATATCTGTCAATTATGACTTGTTCAATTCCTTTACTATAACATGTTATCAACCAAATATTGGATTTGGAATCCTTATTCCATATTTCTCATATCAACCAAACAACATCATAATAATATTACATATTCTTTATTCCTATTCCTTATTATCCGTTCCTTATTCTCCATTCCTTATTCCTATTCCGCGAACCAAACATGTTGTTAGTATTTTTAAACATAAGTGCATATATAAAAAATATAAGGAAGAAGAAAATACATAATTTAAAGACGGTGATATGCGATGAAGTTTTGTCTAATTTTATTTTGTAGATAAAAATAAATATTACTGAATAAGCCATATATATACAAAATAAATTAGTAAAAAATTAAGATTTATAGTTTTTTTTAATCTGGATGGGTTCTTTCTTTGACAAAAAAATAAATAATAATTATATTTCCATTTATTTATGAAAATACATTAAAAAGAAATTTAATTGTCTAATAATAAAACTATACAATTGGCAATGACTTGCGGGTATGTGTTGTGAAAAAAATCGAATTTTATCTCGGTAAGATTTTTTCTTGAATGGAAGAGATATATTTAAGTTTTTTTCTTATGAGTTTAGTGAGACCCAAGTCCCAAGTAATGATTAAATTTATGAATAATTCAGATAAAATCTTGTGAAGATAAAAATTCAAATGTGAGATTTGAGAAAGCTATGTTCTTTACTTTCACAGCCATAGGACTTGGACCTTTTTCAAAAATACAAATTATATAGGGGTATATTCATGATTAAGCTATAAAGTCTCGACTGGGACTCTGAAGATGAAGGATAAGGCAATAAGAACAGTGAACACAGAGATAAAAAGCAAACAAAGAAGAAGATAGAGAGAGACCTTCAGTAACACGAGAAATGGCGGCAACTTCGCTATGCTTTCTCCAGCCAAGTTCCTTCTTGGGTTCTTCCCGCCACAATCATTCCGTCTCTTTCGGCCCCAAAGTGGTCGGAGCAGTTCCGCTGCAGCGGAGACAGCCGAAACTTCTTGTAATTGAAGCGAAATCTCGAACCAGAGATGAAGACAGGACCGCTCGCCACATTCGTATCAGGAAGAAGGTAATTGCTCTCCCCTTTGGTGTATTTTGCTTCGATTCGGTTCGAATGTCGGTGTTTGATTGGCTAAAGCAGTTGCAGATGTTTTGTGTGCTCAAAAATGGTAGAAAAAACTGAACTTGAATATCACATTGTTCATTTTACCTTGAAAACCGGAATGTGTAGTCATCTCTGCTCAGAATTTGGTTAGAAATGAAGATTGAACTCCATGGCAGTTTAATTGAATGTGATTTTTGTGGTATGGTGGCTTTATAATAAGCAAAGTAAGTGGAATGTGTGGAATTAATGCACATTGCTTAGGATTTGTCACTGAATATCAAAATTAGTTGGTTTTGGTGTATCACTGGATTGGTGTTGGCCCTTGATTCATTTTGCTTGAACAATGTAACTGATTTGTAGTTTTGAGTCTTAGAGTGGCTAGTCCATGGATTGAAAGTAGGTTCCTTTAAGCTCATCCTACATTCTTGAAAGTAAAAAAGACATTTTTAATGCGATTTGCCTTTGTATCGTTCATCTGTAGATTCTGTTTTTGTTACTCATCATTTGAACTCAAAATGCAAGATATTCAGACACATGAGGTGCGATTTAAGAACATAATCGAGGAAAAAATCAGTTGATTTGGCATAAAATGGAAGCACACAACAGTTGAAATATGGTAAATTTTCAGCTAGAATTCGAACCTAAGTTACTTATAAAGCATGTTCTGCAAAATTAAAATTTCTTGCTTAACGAAGTCCGTGAAGAAAGGCAAAAGAAAAGAGAGCAAACATGGTAAATCAATCCAAGATAGTGTCATGAAAATGCCTACATAACATGACCCCTTACCAGTTGAAATCTATGATGTTCCTTTCAGTGACACTTTTTGTGGGTGAGATCTTCATTTAAGCTAAAAAAGATATTTTTTATGAATCATTTATTTTGGGTTTCTATTAATTGTCTCCTTGATGATTAAAGGTATTAACTTAATGATTAAAAACGGTGTCTCAGGTTGAAGGGACTACAGAGAGGCCAAGGTTATGCGTCTTCCGATCCAACAAACACCTTTACGCGCAAGTAATCGACGACAGCAAGATGCACACCCTTGCTTCAGCTTCAACCATGCAGAAACCCATCTCTGAGACACTTGACTACTCTTCTGGCCCCACCATTGTAAGTCCAAATCTCAAGTACCAACCTTTGATCATGTAATTTATCCATCCTTGGCTGCAATTCAAAACCCTCTACTCAGTAATTACTTCTGGGTCCTCATATTTTGCAGGAAGTGGCCCAGAAAGTAGGAGCAGCCATTGCCAAAGCTTGTCTCGAGAAAGGTATCACGAAGGTGGCGTTCGACCGAGGTGGCTATCCTTACCATGGACGCGTCCAAGCGTTAGCCGATGCAGCTCGTGAGAATGGTCTTCAATTCTAAGGCACTTTTTTTTTGGTTTTGTAGAGGAGAGACCTTCTCAAGCTACTTGGAGATTCATGTTAATGTTGGTTTGTTCAGTTGAGCTGTGAACTATTTAGCTAGAAAGTTTGCTAATATATGAAGTTTTGGTACTTGTGTCTTTTGCTATGTGTACACAACTTGATAGAAATCTTAAAAAACATGCAAAATGGTGTACTGTTATCCCTTAATCACAAGATGTTAGGTTTCAAATCTCGCTGAGACTGAGAATGGAGAAATATTTTGTGAGTGAATAGAGATTGTAGGAGAGAATGATGTAAGCAAAGCAATACTAATGTTGAACATATTGTATTGAATGCTTAAAGTAATTTGAACTACAAGAGGTGAGGTCCTATATATAGGATCCTAATGTACTAGAATGTAAGACTCCTATACATGGAGGACTAATATAACCATATCATAAAACATACTACTCTATCATACTCTATCATTCCCTATGCTTTCTTCATCTTTCTATATTTGTCCTTCACATTCCAGCTTCAGCCGTGTCAATGTATCTGTCACTGCTTAAACAAGAAAAACTGAGTCCACTTGAGCATCAAAATCACCTTGATCCTTTGAATTGAACATCAGCACAGAATTGCAGCACCAATCCGAAGTAGTAGAATCACTTTCCAGGAACAAATCAGCTCAGAAATTGTAGAAGATGGGCAGCAAGAAAAGAGGAAGCAACAAACTGAATCATCACAACTCAAATTTCAGGTCACAGACAGCTTTAAACAATCCAAAAATCTCAGAGAATTTCCCAGAAGCAAGAATAGCGGAAGCATCAAGTTGTATCATAGGAAATAGGAAGCAGTAGGTTGAATACAGCAGCAGGTTGAAAGCAGATTGAATACAGGAGAAAAGCTTGTAAGCAAAGCAATACTAATATTGAACATATTGTATTGAATGCTTGAAGTTAAGTGAACTACAAGAGGTGAGGTCCTATATATAGGATCCTAATGTACTAGAATGTAAGACTCCTATACATGGAAGACTAATATAACCATATCATAAAGCATACTACTCTATCATTCCCAATGCTTCTCTTCCTTCTCAAATCTGTCCTTGAAGTCTTCACTTTAATTCAATCCCTAGATGCTGCTGCAATTTGAGATGAGCTGCTGTGCTGCTGCAAATTTGAGCCCTTGAAATTTCAGCGTATTAAAGTTAAGAGTTGCTGCTGCATGAACACATTCTTCATCATGTCGCTGGTTTGCTTGTGAACCAAGAGGAAGAAGTTGAGCACAGTCCATGCACAGGAGAAGGCAAAGCACAGTCAAGAAGAAGAGGAGACTGCACCAGGCACGGGAGGAGGCACGGACCATGATCAAGAGGGAAGAGTTCATCACACTGAAGTCAGAAAGAAAGAACAGCAGCAAGTTCAATTAATATCCAACCGAAATTGATCCATGTACCCTTGAATTGTTGTACAAACGTTTTGAAGTTCAACTCTCTTGAACCTTAATGATTCCAGTTGCGTTCCATGGCAAAAAGCTAGCAAGAATTCATCTAAAATGTTTGCAGCCGTGTCAATGCATCTGTCACTGCTTAAACAAGAAAAACTGAGTCCACATGCGCATCAAAATCACCTTGATCCTTTGAATTGAACATCAGCACAGAATTGCAGCACCAATCCGAAGTAGTAGAATCACTTTCCAGGAACAAACCAGCTCATAAATTGTAGAAGATGGGTAGCAAGAAAAGAGGAAGCAGTAAGTTGAATCATCAGTAGACAACTCAAATCTCAGGTCACAGGCAGCTTTAAACAATCCAGAAATGTCAGAGAATCTCCCAACAGTAAGAATAGAAGAAGCAGCAGGTTGAATACAGCAGCAGGTTGAAAGCAAATTGAATACAGGAGCAAGTTACTTACGAATGGAAGCATGAGCTGTCAATTAACAGCAGCAGAATCGAATCCAATGTAGCAGCAAATCAGATAATTCATCTCAAACTGAATCAAGTTCACAGCAGCAACAACTAATTCAGACCAGTAATCCAAATAAATCTGTACAGATCTGTAGGGATGACCAAACCAAATCAAAGGCAATGAAATTTGGACTTCTGTAATGAACCGCGAGAAGAACAGTAGCTCTATGATGAACAGTAGCAACTTGATGAACTGAGGCACTGAAATCCAGATTAATAGATCCAAGATGCTGATGGAGAAGCAGATGCCGATTGAGACAGTAGATCGGCTGGGACTGAATAGCAATCTAGAAATTCAGATCCACGGATTTGATTTCTCAGACTGAGAAACATGAGCGCTGCTGATCCATGTCCGCTTTGGATTCAATATGTACCATCGAAGCACGAGGTGGCAACAATAAATTGGAAATTCAGCTCATAATCGTACAATTCCAACGCAAATCAATGAAAACTGCTACAATTATGACAGCAGGAGGTGTCGATGAATTAAAATGCTGCAGTTATGGAAGCATGAGCTGTCATTGAATTAAAGCACCAGATCTGACGTGAGCTTTGAAGGAAGAGAACTCAGGAATGAAGATCGATGAACATGAATATAAAGAGATCAAATCCACAGATCGGTGGCTCTGATGCCATCTTAGTGTTCTTAGAATAACCATGGAGAAAAGGTTGAGAGCAAACCAATATGAATATCAAACATTATTTCTATTGAAGTGCTCAAAGATATGAGGGCCTATATATAGGAAACCTCTAGTACTAACATGGAGTGTTCATCAAGTAGTAAACTCTAGGTACTAATATAACTATAATGGAGACTATAATCCCTAACATATTTCATAGTCAGCACTTTATCACTTACGAGCTGATCTGATGCAATTATAGATTACTCTAATTTAGCACAAACATGTTATAGATATTGTCTTTTTAACTTTAACGGGAGGGCTCCTAAACTACCCGAAAAAAAACATCTTAAAAGCATGTATGATAGGGTGAAATCCTATGGGCCGGCCTCATGGGCTTCCAAGCCCATCTTGTTAGAACCGGCCATTGAACCCATATCTACAGCTTTCTTCACTGGGCCGAAACCTGCTTGTTTGTCGGTGGCCATTTGACAGTGCAGTTGGGGTAAAACCAGACACATCGATATTTATATAAATAATTTTTTTCTTCTCTTGTAATTTGTTTTCTCTTATTATCTAACATTAAGAAATCAACTTGAATTTAAGTCTAAAACAAAGTTAATTTAAATTCAAGTCGATCTCTTAACTGTAAAATTAAACACATCGAGATTTATATATATGATAATATGTTGCATTTTCTATCATGATTTAATAGTTAATAAATAGATTTAAATTTAAATTAACTTCATTTTTGCCAACTGTGTACAATATTCAATATCGTGCGTATTTTGGTGCCCGGACCCCATTATGGGGATTCATATCTCCTGCCCCACTTTTTATGCTCTAGATCGTGCATCACTGTTAAAATTTTGACACGTGTCTTTCGATTTAATATTTTTCTTCTGTAGTTCACCAATCTCAATAAGTTTTACAAAAAAAAAGTAATTACAAATATGACACATGTCAAAATCTTAACGATAATACACGAAAGAATAGAAAAATGTGCATTATGGATGTGATGCATGTCATGGCGCTATAAATAGATAGGAATCCTGCCCCTCTATGAATCACATTCCAATTACTTGCAATAAAAGACCCCTTATTAATACTCCTCATCTAGCTAATGTAGTTGGGTAACTTGGGTTCAGAGAGAAAAATCTACTATATTATATTAATTCGGTACCGGAAGCCCTCTGGACGACAAGTGGACAGTCCACGTAGTCATCGTTTCCTAATTTAATCGGAATTTAATTGGGGTTCTCTAAATTTAGATAAATAATATTGATTGGTTGAAAATTAAGAAGTATTTTTATCTCCTAATTTGGTCCCTACTCAATTTAAAGAAACAAATTAATTAAAAGTTTCCTTTTAAATTCATTATCTATACAGTTTGGTACCGGAAGACCGTAGGCCGCCACGTAAGCAATATATATATAGAATAATAAATAATATACATATTAAAATATAAAAAATAAAGAAAACGGCAGAATAGGGTTACATGTATATTGTTGCATATATATAATAATACTATATACAAAGTTCTATATAAACCATATTATAGAATAAGAAATAAAGTAATTATCAATAATTTAAGTATTTATTGGTTTATGAAATTAGGATAACTTTCGGTCATGCCAAAAGTATATTTGATGGTGTACATATATATATATATAAATAAAATATGTTTTAGAAGATATGTATTTACTATTTCATACATATTGAATTTATAAATAGTAATTAGTTTTATTTATGTAATTAGTGTCTTTTTGTCAATAAAATAACGTCGACAGTACATTGATATATATAATACTAAAGTTTTCAAAACTGAATAAACATATATTTATTTGACTATTATATATTTAGATACTATGTTTTGTCACACTACTTTACGTAATTTAACTCTCAATTAGGTTATTCTTTTAACTTATTTAGTTATTTATTTATTGTCTCTATTATCAACTCCATTATATATATGTAGAAGACGAATGATAAATATATATGTCTCTCATGTCTCTAACATGCATGCTTCTTTAATCTTATTTTGCTTATTATCTTTCTTAGTCATTGTTCGTGTTGTATTTTTTTGGTTACTGAATTCGAGTATACCTAACAGTTATATAGACATGTATGGATTTTTAGAATATTATTTTAAACCTTTCATTCTTTTCAGGTATATCATCCAAATAAATATAGTTATGATGATAATGAGAGAAGTATAGCGATGACAATATTTGATGATAACAGGAAGAAAAACAAGGTATATATATCCAGAACGTCGTTGAATCATTCATTCACACTAATGTCTTATGATGAACGTAAATTATATCTTTGTGAAGTGCAAGAATTACAATTGAGAAAGATATAAAATTATTGACCATTACAAGAAAGTTGGAAAGGCAAAAAATATATATATATATATATATATATATATATATATATATATATATATATATATAAGAAGTATTTATTTTTCATTCGATTGTTTTAATGGGTAATTTTTATGCTAAAACATATTTTTCTCGAACTCATTAGTATAACACATATGTTATAACATAAATAGAGTGTTTGATCTCTATGCTCTTTGGAATTTACTAATCTCACTTTTTTTAATTTTTTTGATAAAACATTTTATTTATGACTTATTAGTAGGACATATATGGTATAATATTAGATAGAGTGTTTGAGCTTCTTGCTCTTTTGGATTTTCTTTTTTGGGCCATGACTTTCTCTTTCACGTGCATAAGATTGTAATCAAATTTTTCAAGGTGTCTTTGTTGCTAATTTTTTTTAATACAGTCTAGGGACATAGATTGGTGATGTTTGCTTTAGCCCTTAGGCAACACAGTCTAAGCCTTTACACGGTCAAAAATATAAACTTGGTCTAGGAACATAGAGCGGCTATGCTTACGTAAGGAACCATCCCTAAGCCTTTACTACCAACTATTAGTTTCGTAAAGTTGTAGTGGAATTCGTATTATATACACTTCAAAATAGATCGATATGAAAGTGTATATATTCTCTTAGAATATGAACATGTAAGTACATTTGGTAGTATAATCATTTTTGTTTGTTCTATTAGTTTTAAAATTAATTAAACTTACATAATACAGAGTTTATTCATTAAGAATGTATTATTACTCGAGGTTGTACTTATTTTACTTCTTTGAATCTTGGTTTTATGAAGTAGTAGCGGGATTCGTGTTAATTATACACACCTGAGAATATATCAATCAATATAAAAAGAGTATACGTTTTTTAATTTTAGATTACAGATGAACATGTGAATACATTTTGTAGTGTATTCATTTTTTTCTTTTTTTGCACCATTTATTTATCTTATATTTTGTTCAGTTAGTTTTATAATTAACTAAATTACATAATACGAAAAGTATTCATCAAAATATATTATTATTTGAAGCTATACTTATTTACAGTAAATAAATATTGATATATAGGTTATACACTTACACTTCATATAAATTTATTTTAAATAATTCTTTTCTTTAGGGATAGATGGAAGGATAACTACTACCAGTGAATAGTAATGAAGAGGTTAGTTTATTATATTTTTCTTTCAAATTTTTTTTTTCTGTAATTTGATTTTCTTTAAACTAATGATACTTTGTTAAATTTATTATTTTGCAGGACAATAATGAGTCAAATGATAATTTACTGATGATGAAGGGTTCTTACTAAAAAAAAATTACATATATGTTTATTTAAAAGAAATAATGTAAAATTGAATAGTCTCTTTGTTATAAATACTTTAAATATAAGATTTTCGAAATTTGTTTCAACCATAAAATATTTATGAACTTTATAGTTATACATAGTAGTAAAAAAAATTACACACATATATAATAGTTTATTATAGATACTACATATAAATTTTTTAACTATATATAAGTGTATAAGCTAAATGATTCGTACCTACTGGAAAAACCGGAATAGGCAACAAAATAATTTGTGAAAGAAAAATATAATAAATACATAAATACGAGAGATGCCGCTTATAAAATATATAAAAGTTTATTTGATAAACACATATAATACTCTAAAACTACCTAATAGAATATATTAAATTTATAAATATTTATAATATCTTATTTAAAAATAAGAATAAGTTAAGTAGTTTAAATTATATTAATTTAATTTGAAGATATGTTTTACCCGCGCGGTGCGCGGGGTTAGTAGCTAGTATATATTAATTAATTTGACTATCATTAATTAATTACCTTAAATATTCAATTAAATCGACCACCTCTATTTGACTACTGTTTTCCTATTAAATTGGTCACATCTTGCCAAAAGTAATTAAATCGATCACTTCCCATATATGAGAACTCATTTATTAAGTCGGCTAATTTCCAAGTCTATATCAACAATTAATTTTGCAGTAATTTAACACATTTATTAATTATATACAAGTCCTTCAAATTTTAAAAGTGATTAATTTTTAATTATTCCTAAATTCCAATTCTTACTCCGATAAGTTATTCCTTTTTCCTGATTTTTTTCTCGTTAGAATTAACTTTTTGCGTGTTAACTTGTGTCACTGTGAAGCTAGCGACGCTTGTAGCGATACAAATCGATATGTCGTCACTGACCACCATCGTAATAAACTCTACGACGCTATGAAGCAGCGTCGTCAAATTCTTAAAAGACACACATTTTTTGCTTGCGTCGCCAGTGCATACAAGTGGCAACACAACTAAGCGTCGCTACAATAGTTTTTTCTTAAAAAATGTGTCACCTAAATCAAATTTAACGACGCTTTGAAAATTGTCGAAATAATTCAAGAAGAAACAACGCTACTACGAAGCGTCACTAAGTTTGAATAAATTTAATTATTGTGAAGATATCTGCGACGCTTGAGCAAGTATCGTCAATGAAAAGTCATCCAAACTTTACTGATTTAATCTATTAACATTATATTTACATGACTTCTTTCATTTTATAATAGCTATTATTTTGCCTTTATAAGAAATTCAATCTACCCACCAAAACTCAAATAGAGTCCATATAATTGTTCTTTAACTTAAAAATATATTTTCAATATATACTAAATTTTACTTATGTAATAATATCAATAATTTCTCAAGAATGTTAAGTGAATTAGTTATAATATCAATCGAAAAGAAAATACAAAAAAGAATGTTATTATTAATACAATTAGTAATTGGTTTTCAAAAGTTTAAATATATATAGCTTAAATAACTTTATATTAATTCTTTCCTTGATTTTAAATTAATATTTACATGTTAAATTAAGCAAAACTAACGTTTACAACATAGGAATACGGCATTTGAAGAAAGGACACATGTGACCACGTCCATCCATGCATGCATGATTTGACAACATGCAAAGTATATAGATTATGAGAAATCATCGGGTAGTTTGGTTTTCAACACTTGGAAGTCACCTGATAGACCTTTGACCACTCATAATCTAACACGTGTATTTTCACAGCTTTTGAGTAGAAGTAGTCAGTAAACAGAGACACGTATCACGTTATGAGTGGTTGAAGGTCCGTTAACTGGCTTTCAAATGTTGGAACCGAGCTACCTAATAATTTCTCATAGACTCCACCACTTACTAACCATGATTTGAAGTTGTTTTCATGCTTTCACGAAGGGTTGTTATCATTGGAAGTTAGTGGCAATCACCCAGGGGGATAAAATCACAATCGTCACTCCATCTACTTTGAGGAGGAAAGAACTTGTTAGATTACGTATCTAAAATCTCTTTTGACCAGAAAAAGAACTCCTCGCATGCAAATCCACCCACTCACCAATTCAATATATCATATCTATAACTTGGTTCGGAAAAAAAAAAATTGCCGACGAAAATTTGTTGGTCCAACATACATCTTTTACCGATAATTCATTTTTATCAAATTTCGTCGGTAAAAACATTTGCTGACAGTGGCAGCATCGACGGAACTTTCCCCACTTTTGCCAACTAAAATAGATTTTACTAACGAAATTTTGACTTTTACCGATGTAACATTTTCGTTGGTAATTCTTGTATTTCCGATTTATATATAGGATAATATCGTCTTGATAATAAGGAATATGGATTTCATTGTTTTGTTGCACATTGAATCCATATTACTTATTTCATTGGATTCTCATATTACACCGGTGTCAGTAATAGTCTTTTTAGATATACCTCATAAATAGTGAATACATATGGATCCGTAATAGACTTTGGATAAATTTGTCATTTAAAAAAAAAAAAACCTAAACATAACCCCAATATGTATAAATATATATATATATATATATATATATATATTTAGATCGGATCGACCCAGGCTTACGATATTTGATGATGTATAACGACGTAAACTTACATGTTGTTTATTGTCTTGCACGGTTCTTTGACTAATACTTTGCGAAAATTTGTAATTTTTTGCTAGCTGAATTCTAATGACACGTGATGAGGACATGCATGTTCCATTTACCATTTAAGAGAAAATTAGACGGAGATAACGGACCACAACATTACTTAAGTTGAGCTAGAAAATTATCCAAACCTAAAAGTTAAACTACAAACTATGTAATTATAACCCTTAAAAATATAAGAACCATTTTTGTTATACTATGAAATTTAAGGGGAGTATTTGCCGTATTGAACTTATTATTTGTATGTTCTTAGATCCAAACTCATCTCTCGTTTGCAAAAATAAGGTTTTCTTGTCACTAATATGTTATAAGTCATAACACAATTAGAATGATATAAATGCACGAAAATATGACTTATGTGTATTAAGGTTTGATATTCATATACCGCGTTATCACCGATTAGAAAACTCGAGTTGCTTTGTGATTTGGACCACCATATTTCCATATTAGCACAGGTATTAAGAGCGTGCCGATTAATTATAATTATCACGACGCGACACAAAGTAAAGGCTTCCGTAAGAAACCGCAAAATTAATGTTGCTTCCAACAACATGGTATAATAAGAATTGTGGAGAAAGCACTTAGCTTTGAGGGAAATTAAGATAAGATATATACATACACGTAATGCTATATATGACAAGTTTTGTGGTTTAATTAAGTATATATCTTTCTATACTTTTTAATTAAATACACAGTTTATTTTGATGATATTATATAAAATGAAGTTAGGCAGAAAAAAACGAGATTATTATATATCACGTAACTGAAAAACGATCTTTGTTTGATTTCTCAATTTGATACAACAATGAACAAATTTGATAAATTATATAATAGGAAACTCATAGCTGAAGAACCTAATATTCCTTAAATCTTCAGCGATTCTTTCATTATTAATACAAACAATGTAACAGATTGTAACTGTTAAGTTATGGGATCTCGGTCAACGGAGTGTCGGCTTTGATCCCACTTCTTACGGGGGATGTGTATGATCCGGTCTTCTCGGGTTGCCTTGCCTTTGTCTATGTCCTTCTTCCTTTCCTTCTTCCCTTAGTTCCTTCTCTTCTTCTCTCCCTTTGCCCTGCAAAAGGGGCAATACCAGACACGGAGGAGGGGGGGGTGGTGCCTGGTGAACCCTCTCCGATGCCTAAGTCAGAACTATATTTCTAGAGAGATAAAGCTAGAGAGATGTCAGAGCTAAATTGTTCCAATGGCCAAGATGATAAAATGAGTTGTGAAGGTGGGGTATTTATAGGCAACGGTGTCATTAAGGTGGCTTAATGACATCGTTAGCCTTTAAACACAATTAATTAACCTTTAAGCACATAATTAAGACCTTAGGATTCGGAGGAGGTAGGCGGAATGGACCGAGCATGGGCGTCTGAAAGGGGTGCCGGGACCCTTGGGGGGGAGAAATCCGACCCCCAAGGGTAGGGGTTGGGTGAGGACACCCAACCCCTCCTAGGGAGGGTGGGGTTGGCCAACCCCATCCCTCCTAGGAGGGATCGGGTTGGCCGACCCGATCTCCCCTAGGGGAGATCGGGTTGGCCAACCCGATCTCTCCTAGGAGAGATCGGGTTGGCCAACCCGATCTCCCCTAGGGGAGATCGGGTCGGCTGACCCGATCTCCCCTAGGGGAGGTCGGGTGTGGCCACCCAACCTCACCTAGGTGAGTTCGCCTCTATCGGACGGGCGCTTCGGCCCCGTCCGAGCCGTCGATGTTCTCGCGAAGTGTCCGGGTTGAAGTTTCGATTCGCAATCATAAATGGGACGATAAAAATACAACGGTTCGGAAGTCAACGGGTTCAAATTGGGCGTATATCCATCACATGCCCCCGAGTCAACCAATGGCCTAACCCTTGATTGACTCTATTTTAGGATGGTATGACACGCGCAATTTGAAACCGGGATTTTACCTTCTTTGCCTGAATGCCTGCTTACCCATGGATGCGTGCCTCTGACTCTGCCCCCTCCAAGAGTCACCATAGCCACCATCTTTCTTTTCCACTTACCCTTGGAGAGCAAGAAAAGGTTGGAGAGCACCCCCAAGGTAAGGGCCGGCCGGAATTTCCACCAAGGAGCAGAAATCCAGCCAGCCACCTAGCCGGAATCGACGACGGGAGGGAGCTTGGCCGGAGGCGACGACGCAGCTCCAGGCGGGAAACAGCTGACGGCGACGCGGAGACGGCGAGAGCTTGGCTGACGACAGCGAGGCACGGCGACGACGACTGGACGGCGTGGAGGATCGATTGGTGACGACGACATTGGCCGGACATCACCGGCAGGGCGCGGCGGGTGAGCGACTGGGCTTTTCTCCGGCGACGGCGACGGTGGGGCGAGCAAGGTCACCTCCGGCGACGGCAAGGCTCAAATTCCGGCGAGGGACTGATTTCAATCGGCCTCGAAATTCGAATTCCGGACCCGTTTATCACATCGGGTCGGGTTTTCCGAAGGTCCATTCTTTTCCTTTCCGCTACCGTATAAAATGTCGATTTTCGAATCGTTGATATTTGATTGCCGATGTTTGATTGCCGATGCTTGATTGCCGAAATTTGATTGAATGTGGGATTGCCGTAGATAGCCGTTGGTAGTTGTGGATTTTGGGGAAAAATGTTTGCCGGTCGTCCGGATATGGTTTCTTGTCCGATTGGGCTATCCCGGTCTTGAATTTGATGTCGTGCCGCCGTTGGTGTGTTAATCTTTGTTGGAGGGTATAACGGTAATTTTTTCCAAAACCCGACCTTAGGCTTGGATAAAACTATTTGACTCGGTTGTTGTCGTTGGTTGAGTGTCGGGGTATTTCCGGTTCCTCGAAAATTTCTCTTATCTTGATATTCGTCGTGTCGTGGCAGGTACTATACTCCTGGTGGTGTCCACGTACGCAGACTCTTCAGAGGCGCCGTATTCTCCGAAGGATGAGTGAGTTCCTTTTTCTCTTCCTTTTCGGTTGCGTTACTTCCTTTCCTATTGCTAGCTTAGTATCGTGACCTTCACTGGGGTGTTAGTCGAAATTTGATTCATGCTTTGGGGTTTCTTGCTATCTTTGCCTTAGGTCTTGCTATTCTGTCAGAGAACCATATCACTAGGTCCGATTACAACGAACATGTCACCCTAGGAGATATCAGTCCCCTAGATGAGCCTCTGTATCCTTTTCTCCCCTCCTTAGGGAATACTCGCGGGACAGCGACGGAGCCTCCTATAGGGAAGGTCGCCGTGTACCCCTCTCAGATCCGATTCGGGCTGAGGCTACCTTACTGTGACGAGCTTATAGAGTTGAGTAGGTTCTTCAGGATTTCTCCTGTGAACCTTGCCCCCAGTGCCCTCCGCGTCTGGGTGGGCTTCCGGGTATTGTGCCATTGGTACTCCTGGAAGTACTCTCTCGTTCTATTCCGATGTTTCTATCGGTTCCAGTACCGGATGAGGGTGGGGTTTGCGAGTTTCGTAACTCGCCATCCGACCTTCAAAGATCCCCGATTCTCTGATTTCGGGTTGAGTGGGGTCGAGTGGGATACCTCCCTCCGTTTTGTGACCCAGATTGACAATTCGGCCAGTCACTGGGCTAAGCACTACTTCTTCATTACGGACCGATACGTCACTTGGTCGGTCCTGAATGAGGATCGGTCCGACGGCTGGCCTGCTTTTGGAGAGTTCTCTTCGGATGATTTGAAGACTATGAAGATCATTTACGAGAGCAACAGGACCCGGTCTTACTGCCCCGTGTCTTTAATAACTGAGACGGATCTTTACGAGGCCGGGATCAGTCTGACTCCTGACTCCGGGGGTTCGGTATGTCACTTGGTCTTTCCATCTTTATTTACCTTCTGCTCTTCCTTTGTAGGTTGGTTTCATGGAAAAACCTATAACATGCAGGGAGCCCCTGTTGACCTGACCAAGAGGAAGGCTCCTTCTAGTTCTGCTTTGAAGAAATCCCCCCTGCCTGGGAAGAAGGCTGGGGCCTCTGGTATGCTTTCTCCTATTTGCTTCTTTATGATGTAACTTATATTTTCCTTATCTTGTTTTTCTTACCTTGCTAGTACGCTCCCCCTTGGTGACTGAGAGGGTCGTCTCCGTTGGCAGAGATTCTGGACCTTCCAAGTCCAAGCCGCGGCGATCTGATTCTGAGGCCGGGGCCTCGGCTGCTAAGAGGAAGAAGGCTGTGGATCCTGCTTCGCCTACTGCTCGTCCTCCGACCCTATCTCGTGATAAGGAGATGGTGGTCGAAGAGGTGCCTTCCCTGGCTGACAAAGGGAAGCGACCTGCTGGTGGTGGTTCCCCTGCCCCCCAGCCGAGGGCACGGTCCTCAGGTATGATCTCTACCTTGTACCGATCCTTGTATGTTTATACTCTCCTTTGACTTGCTTTGCTTGTGTAGGTGGGCCTCCGACTTTAAGTCGGAAGGATTTCGCACGGCTCACTGATGAAGATGTTATCGGGTCTGAGTGGACTCCCTTCGCTGGTCTGAAGGAGTTCCACCTCGATAGCACTTCCTCTTTGCGGACTCTTGAGGTTGGTGTCCGCGTCCTTCGCGGTGCCGTTCCCCCTGGGGATCGTGTTGCTCCGCCCAAGTCTCCTGGGGAGACTCGGCGCTTTGTTCAAGGGGTACTCTCTCGTTATGCACCTGTAAGTTGTTCTCTGCTTTCCTCTTATTTCTTTCATAATGTCTATCTTTCGGTTATTCATCCCTTGTTTGAATTGTTAGGGCATATCTGACATGGTGAACATGTCCTCGCTCGTACTCGAGTTATCTGACGAGAGGAAGACCCTTGAGGACAGCCAGGTTTCTCTCAAGGCGGAGGTCGCCACTGCTGCCGAGAAGGCGCGTATATCTGATTTGAGACTGCAGGAGCTCCAGGACCAGGTGTCCTTCCTTGAAACCACTGTGGGCAGTTTGCGCCGGGAAGCTGAGGTTGCCGCATCTGTCCATTCTGAGGAGCTGCGGAGGTTGGAGACTAAGTGTCGGGCGGAGGAGAGGGCTGTCGCGGTATCTGAATACAAGGCCTCCTCTGCCTTCACCGCCGACTATAGCACGCGTCTCACCCAGGAGATGAACCAATTCGGTGAGTATCTGGTTGATCACATATACCAGATTGATCCTCAGTTCCCCTTTGGTGACCTTGGTGACTTTGGGCCATATGCCACTGGCTACGCGACTGTTCTGATGGGTCAGGCTGCCGTTGCAGACGAGCCTGCCCCTGCCCAGGTGGATGCTACACCTGTGGAGATTGGTACCTCAGACTCCTCCTCTTCATCCATTTCCGCTGGCGGTTCAGCTTCAGGGGGTGAGGGTGACTCCCCCGAGGGTTCTGACTGACTTGTTTATCTCATACTATCCTTGTATATAATTACACTCCTTCTCCCCTTGCATGGGTTGAGTGTCCTTTGAGATTGTGATGGTGTTTGTTGTTACTTTCCTTTGCCGCATTATGTTGTTGACTACGTGGTTCGTTTGCCTTTACATTAGTGCTTCTCATGCTTTTGTATATATCTCTTCTCATGATGGCTCCCTATGCCTTGTGTATGGCTCTTTGGGTATGGACTCTTTACTTGATGTGTTTCCTTTACTTATCCTTCTTTCGTGTTTTCCTTCATGTCTTACCTGCCATTTCATAAAGAAAAAACATTACTTGTTCTTCACATTATTTTACTTAGAAATTTCTTTCTCATGTTACCCTTCCGAGCATGGTATCCTTTCAAACATGGTACCCTTCTAAATATGGTATCCTTTCAAACATGGTGTGATGATCTCTTCTGATACCCCTTACACGGTATACGTTGTACTGTTAGACCAAAGATACGCTCTTGGTGGGCGTCGAAATCTTTTCACGAGACAGGCTCTCGGACGGCACTTAACGTTTCACAGGATAGGCTCCCGGAGGGCACAGGTTAGTCCACCGATACCTTCTTGACGGGTGTCAAACTGTTCACGAGACAGGCTCTCGGACGGCACTTAACGTTTCGCAGGATAGGCTCCCGGAGGGCACAGGTTAGTCCACCGATACCTTCTTGACGGGTGTCAAACTGTTCACGAGACAGGCTCTCGGACGGCACTTAACGTTTCGCAGGATAGGCTCCCGGAGGGCTCAGGTTAGACCAAAGATACGCTCTTGGTGGGCGTCGAACTGGTAGTTTGAAATCTACCTCAAGATACGCTCTTGGGGGCGTCGAACTGGTAGTGTTTTTTCTACCTCAAGATACGCTCTTGGGGGCGTCGAATCTGGTAGGTTGCAAATCTACCTCAAGATACGCTCCTGGGGGCGTCGAATTCGTAGTTTTTGGAAACCACTCTCAAGATACGCTCTTGGTGCGTCGAAGTCGTAGTGTAATAACTACTCTCAAGATACGCTCTTGGGGGCGTCGAAGGTTGTAGTATGAACACTACTCTCAAGATACGCTCTTGGGGGCGTCGAAGTTCGTAGTTTTTGGAAACCACTCTCAAGATATGCTCTTGGTGCGTCGAAGGTCGTAGTATAATAACTACTCTCAAGATACGCTCTTGGGGGCGTCGAAGGTCGTAGTATGAACACTACTCTCAAGATACGCTCTTGGGGGCGTCGAATGTCGTAGTACGAAGACTACTCTCAAGATACGCTCTTGGGGGCGTCGAAGGTTGTTGACTTGAAGTCATATCTGTGTAAGGATAACTTGGTGATTGTAACATCACATTCACTGGTAAATATTTTTGAATAACTACTACTCTCTTAGGGGTATTCATGTTTTTGTACACTCGGGATGCCTTGGTGCACCAAGACATCCTTTGTAGGAAATTGAAGATAGTTGTAGAGTTGGAGTAACTTCGTGAGTTCTCCTTCTCAAGAGTTGTTTTTTGAAAAGCTTGTAATGCTAAAACATGCGAAATGCTAGATATGAAACTAAGGATATGGGGTGGTCACTGTGTCTGTTGCCACGTATTCTTTGAAGCTTCCATTGTAGATCATTTCTTCCACTTCCACCTTCAACACCATGCAGTTGTTGGTTTGATGCCCCCAGGTCCCATGGTACTCACACCAACCCTGTGCATCTCTACCTAGGAAGGCCTTGCCTTCCTCCCTGCATGCTGGCAGCTCTTGCTTGAGGCGCTTGTGGAAAATTTCTTCTATGCTGAGCGTGAGGGGTGTGAATGTGAAATTGACACCTCCTCCCAATGTGTCTGCTTCTCTTCCTTTCTCTGGAACTTCATCCAACTGTTCCGCCTCTTGTTCAAATGCCCTGTCCAGTTTCGCCTTGAGCTCTCTCATTGTGCTCGTCATGACCATCTCATAGAGCCCTCCATAGGCCTCGAATGAGCTTGGATGCATGTGTCTGATGAATGCTCTGACTGCTTCTCCCCTTGTGATGTCCATGTTGGCACCATAATTGAAGAATCTCTGGAAATAGCTTGATATGGGCTCCTGCGGCATTTGCTTGATATCATCTATGTGGCGGAAGCCTCTTAGGATGGAGTCCCTTGTCCTGCTCCCTATTATGGTGTCCGGCTGCCAAGGTATGGATGTCACCTTCACAGCCTTGCTCCTGTGTTTCCTTGTAGGCACTTTTTGAAAAAGCTGTCTGCTCAAACGGAGTGTCACTCCACTCCTCCTCCTTCCTTGCCTTTGTCTCCCTCCCCTCTTTCTTCTTTCCTGGTTGGCTCCTGCCATGACCATAGCCACTGTATCTGTCCTGTGTGATCCATGTCTCATTGAATTGACATAGCATTGTCTTGCAGTGCGTTGATCACCCAGGACCTCTCCAACTCCGTTCTCCGTGATGTACTTCAGCTTCTGGTGAACAGTGGATGGCACTATTTCATATGGATTTATGGTTGTCCTTCCTAGGATCCCATTGTAGGCTCCCAGGCTTTCAACCACCAAGAAATTGACATTTACCTTCAGCTGGGTCCATCCTTGGCCCATGGTCACTGGCAATGTTATCATCCCCAGGGGGTAGCTTGTTGCCCCTGAGAAGCCAACTAGGGGGAAGTTGACCGGATTGATGTCTGCTTTGGTTTTCCCTATCTCTTCCAACACTCTCAGGCTTAGGAGGTCAGCTGAGCTGCCCCCATCCACCAAAATTCTTTTTACATCAAAATTATCAATATCTAAAGTAATAACTAGAGCATCGTCATGTGGAAAGACGATGTGGCTCTTGTCCTTCTCCGAGAACTCGATCTTCACTTCTTCTCCTTCTCTTGGCCTTTTTCTCCACCTTGGCACTGAGCTTAGCTTGGATGCATAGACCTCTCTTGCATTAGCAGTTGGGCCTCCTGACGCTGCTCCTCCATGTATCATGTTGATGACTCCTCTTTTGTTGGGTGGAGGGTTATGGTCTACCTTTCCCTTGCCCTTGTCTTTCTGTGGTGGCCCCAGTTGCATACTATTGCCCCCATGGTCTACGAATTGCTTCAGTTCTCCCCTCTGGACGATGTTGTTTATGCTTAGCTTTAAGCTAAAGCATTCATTTGTGTCGTGACCATAAGCCTCGTGGTTGTCACACCATCTATCCTTGTGATTTCCTACCATTGGGGCTCTCCACCTGGCAGGGGGTGACCATAGCTTTTGGTTCCGCATCTCTCTAAGTACGGTGGCTGGAGTGGCGTTCAATGGGATGAACTTAATGACGTTTATTTCTCTGGCCTTTAAGGGTTCACCCATTTGGTTTCTTTGTTGTGGTGGACGCCACTCCTGCTGTGGCGGACGCCACTCCTGCTGCCTTGCATGCTGTGGTGCCTGGGGTGGCTTGCCTTTGTTTGGCCTTTGATTATCCTCCTTTGCTGCCTGGATTTTGGCCTTCTTGCTTGCCCTGTGCCTTTCAAGGTCAATATGCGTTTTAACTCTCCCTGCAAGCTCCTCCAAGGTGCTTGCTGGCTTTTTGGCCATCTTTTCAGCCAATGTTGACCCAAAGCGACCTAAGTTTCTGATAAAGGCTCGGATTATCTCCCCTTCAGTGATGTCTCCCTGGATGTCTGCGATATTTTGGTTGAACCTAGTATAGTAGCTGGCCAGGGTTTCATCGTATTCTTGTTTTACGTCATCAATGGAGCCTGTTCCCTTGAGGAGTTTCCTCTCCCCTAGGTATCTCTGCAGAAACTTAGCTTTTAGCTGCTCCCATGAGTGGATGCTCTCAGAGGGCAGGCTGAAGAACCAATGTGAGGCCACCCCTGATAGGGTGTTTGGGAAAAGGAGTGCCTTGTATCTTTCGTCAGTTGTCCTCCCGAATAGAGAGGCCTCATGCTGTTGGATATGCTCTAGGGGGTCTCCCTTCCCGTTGTACTTTGCAATTTGCACAGTGTGCAGGGAGTCTGGCACCTTGTTCATCTCCAGTTCCCTTGTGAAAGGGTGGTTCGTCTTGTCACTTAGACAATGCAGGCTGGGTTTCTTTGACTCATTCAATTTCCGGGTTATCATGGCTTCTATCTCCTCCGGGGTAATCATCACCTGTGCCGGAGTATAATCCCTCTGATATCCGTTGTAGTTGTAGACTGGGCTTACTGGGTTCCCTTGTCCCTGCTGGTATGGACTGTAGGTGTACTCTTGATACGCCTGCTGGGGTGCTTCATAGAAGTCCTGCCTCCTTGGAGGTCTTGCTTGTCTTTCCTCCCCAAGCGGGGTGTAAGCCCTGTTGTTCTGCTGTTGCCTAGGAGGCACAAATTGTTGCCTGCCCTCTGGGGGTGGCTCCTGGTGATATCTTCTTTGTTCCTCTCGCTGCCCTGCTCGAGGGTGCGAGTAGTACTCTTCTGCTGGGATCTGCTCCTCCTCCTGAGCTTCAGTGTAAGTCCCTTGGGTGTATGCTTGCCTTGCATATGCTGTGTGGGCGCGGTTGCCACCTCTCTGTGCTGGCATCCCATACGGGTACCCTTGGGGTTGCTCTTCATAATAGTATCCCTCAGGGGGTGCCGTGTTGTGGGAAGGCACTCCCTGTTGTCCTCTTGTTCTCTGTGGCCTTCTTGCCCGGGGGGTGGAGGCTGTGGAGGACTCAGCCCCAGCTGGGCGTGAAGGTCCTCCCTCCTGGTTGTTCTGTTGCTGAGGAGGTTGTGGTATTTCTTGGGGCTCTGGATGCATTGGCTGCTTCCCAGGGTCAGGCCGCCTCCCTGGAGGTATGGGTTCTCTTCTCCGCCCATTGCCCCCGGGTGGGTGTTGGGGCCTGGACACCCTACTGTTCGTCATAGCTCGTGTAATAGCCAGGCTTTCTGTCCGAAGCCTACAGACGGCGCCAAGTGTTAAGTTATGGGATCTCGGTCAACGGAGTGTCGGCTTTGATCCCACTTCTTACGGGGGATGTGTATGATCCGGTCTTCTCGGGTTGCCTTGCCTTTGTCTATGTCCTTCTTCCTTTCCTTCTTCCCTTAGTTCCTTCTCTTCTTCTCTCCCTTTGCCCTGCAAAAGGGGCAATACCAGACACGGAGGAGGGGGGGGTGGTGCCTGGTGAACCCTCTCCGATGCCTAAGTCAGAACTATATTTCTAGAGAGATAAAGCTAGAGAGATGTCAGAGCTAAATTGTTCCAATGGCCAAGATGATAAAATGAGTTGTGAAGGTGGGGTATTTATAGGCAACGGTGTCATTAAGGTGGCTTAATGACATCGTTAGCCTTTAAACACAATTAATTAACCTTTAAGCACATAATTAAGACCTTAGGATTCGGAGGAGGTAGGCGGAATGGACCGAGCATGGGCGTCTGAAAGGGGTGCCGGGACCCTTGGGGGGGGGAGAAATCCGACCCCCAAGGGTAGGGGTTGGGTGAGGACACCCAACCCCTCCTAGGGAGGGTGGGGTTGGCCAACCCCATCCCTCCTAGGAGGGATCGGGTTGGCCGACCCGATCTCCCCTAGGGGAGATCGGGTTGGCCAACCCGATCTCTCCTAGGAGAGATCGGGTTGGCTGACCCGATCTCTCCTAGGAGAGATCGGGTTGGCCAACCCGATCTCCCCTAGGGGAGATCGGGTCGGCTGACCCGATCTCCCCTAGGGGAGATCGGGTCGGCTGACCCGATCTCCCCTAGGGGAGGTCGGGTGTGGCCACCCAACCTCACCTAGGTGAGTTCGCCTCTATCGGACGGGCGCTTCGGCCCCGTCCGAGCCGTCGATGTTCTCGCGAAGTGTCCGGGTTGAAGTTTCGATTCGCAATCATAAATGGGACGATAAAAATACAACGGTTCGGAAGTCAACGGGTTCAAATTGGGCGTATATCCATCAGTAACCTTAGTTTTTTAATCTGACATATATAAAATTGCATGAGATGTTACAGGGCTTATCTCTCCAATCAGCACAATTAGAAATGTTACAAGTCCTATATGTCCACCAAAGTTGCTACACACTGTTTCGAAAAATATAAGAGACAAATAAGGAGATCAATCTATTTCACACATGATTAATGAACTGACATCTGAGGATATGACAATGGTCTTTTTTAATAGCCAACATGACCAATATTTGACTGAAATATCAACATGCCCAACACGACGATAGTAATATAATAGGAATCTCAGTATTTTATAATTATAGTTGGATGATGCCACATATAATAGATAATTGAAAAGACACGATGATTGGTGGATGTCACCTATTATAAATAATGGAAAAGAGATATAATGGTTGGTGGTTAAACAATATTTTATAATTATTATTGATTGTGATGCCACATATAATAGATAATTGAAAAGACACGATGGTTGGTGGTGTCACATATAATAAATAATGAAAATACATATTGGTTGGTTGTGAGACTACAATGTACTTTTAATATAGCTTTTCTGAATGAGAAAGAAAATATGTGTCATAAAATATCATATTTTTTCGTACGAACCCTCGAAGTACTTTTAATATAGTTATTATTCTGAATTTTGATAGTGAAACCCTCGTTTATAAAATCTAAAACGATCTATTTTTTTTAAAGGTTTATAGAACTCTATACATTTTTAGAATACCTCCTGCATGTGCATCATAGTATTTGCCTCAATTAGATTCCGTACTCTTCCTAAAATTTGCATCTTTAATGTACAATAATATAATAAATCATCACTTTATCTTTCCTTTAGATGTCCCATAAAAAAATATAGATCACGAGTGTTCACTCCACTGTTGAGTTTATTATTGTTGTTGCTATAATAATTAGTGCTAATCAATGTATGCATATAGTAGCCTGCCAAGTGCCATCCCAAACAAGATCTTAGCCGTGCAATGAAACGTACGACAGTTTGTAGACACGTATCCAACGGTTTATATATTATTATATTGATAGCAACTACTAATACAATGCATTCAAATTAGAGCTAGCTAGAGAGACCTTATAGTGGTATATGCTTGTGCTTATATATAGATGGGTCCATTGAGAAGAATGTAGTATCCAAGCTCAATCAAGACTGATCTAGCTAAGTGTTTAAGCATTTTAAGTCGTCTTCCCGAAGGGTCCGATCACCGACCTGCAAGGGTAGCCGCCTCAGACGACCGAGTCATCATGGTTTGCTTGAATGCTCATCAGTTCTCGTTCATATTCGGCCTGTTAGGTGATCTTTCAACATTTTCTCTGTAAAACTTATTCAGAGTTTCAAACTTTGTAACATCTGCTTAATAAATTTTTGTTAACTGTGCAGGCAACATAGTGTCATTTTTCGTCTTCTTGGCACCACTGTAAGTACTGTTATTTCTTAATGGATGATGTAATTGTTATGGAAAGAGATTTATATAGAGTAAATGACACGACACATTATAAAGCTGTGATTGATGATATTTCAATCATTGTACTGTAACATTAACATATAATATATTTATTCTCTAATACCACGTAATAAATATCTCATATGGTGGATGCAGCCCGACCTTTGCGATCATCTTCAAGAAGAAATCATCGGACGGGTTTCAGGTGATACCTTACTCGGTTGCGCTTTCTAGCGCGATGCTATTGTTGTACTATGGATACCTCAAGACCAATGCAACTATGCTCATAAGCATCAATGCATTTGGATGTGCCATTGAGCTCACTTACATATTTATTCACATAATATTTGCGTCCAGGCAATCCAAGGTGAAATCAGACATAAATAATTTCTAGTATTTTCGATAATAAATCAATATTTGCAATAACTTGACCTTATGAATGTTGAAAATAGTGATTCTTGTATTTTGATGAGTGCAGATGTTAACCCTAAAGCTGCTCTTGCTATTCAACGTTGGAGGTTTGTGCATAGTGGTGGCCATGACAACATGGATTCTAAAGAACCCGAAACAAAGAGTAGCAGCTGTGGGGTGGATTTGTGCTGCCTTCAACCTTGTTGTGTTTGCTGCTCCGATGGCAATCATGGTAACCATTTTCTTAGTCGACGTTAATTGTAAACTTTTACCAGCTAATTATCTCGCTGCTAATAATTTCACTTTTTACCGGTGACTAAAAGGTTGCTGCTAAAACTTAAACTTTGCTGACGAAACTAATTTAGCCGCCGTTAATTGTAAAACTTTACCAACTATTTTGTCGCTAATAATTTAAATTTTTTCCTAGTGACTTAAATGACGTCGCCACTAAAACTTTAACTTTACCAGCAAAGCTAATTTAGTCGCCGTTAATTGTAAACCTTTACCGGGCCAACTATCTCGTTATCTAAACTTGTATTAAAATAATAATTTAATTTTTTGCACTAAATTTTTACCGGCGAAACTAATTTAGTAGTCGCTATTTCTAATCATTTACCAACAAAGATATTAATCTCGCCACTAATAATTTTTAAGCGGCAAAATTATAACTTTCGCGGATAAACGGATGAACTCATATATTCTCACCCAAAAGCTTAAAATGGTTTTTTTTTTTTTTTTTCACTTATACATATACTACATTAACTCATGTTTTCTAGTCTAAAACCACATTGCCTTCTTTGTTATAATCTGAAACACAGTGCCTAAATTGTCTAGTTAACCTTTGATTTGTTGTTCATGTTATAGAGGAAGGTGATCAAGACGAAAAGCGTGGAATTTATGCCGTTCACGCTATCTCTGTTTCTCACGTTCAACGCGGTCATGTGGTTCTTCTACGGATTCTTCGTCAAGGACATGTTCATCGCTGTAAGTATTTATATACATATATATTGTAAAAAAAATGTTTCATATCTTCTCCATTTAAAATCCCTTGAATTTTTCATTACCTGCAGCTGCCAAATATCCTCGGTTTCTTGTTCGGATCGACTCAAATGATCCTGTACATGGTTTACCGAAACGCAAAGAGCGAAACCCTACCCACGAATCTGGAATCAATCGACAACGAGATGAAGCCAATGGATGAAGTGAACAAATCGAACAACAACGACAACGACAACAACAACAATGTCTAATGAAGAAAATATAAACTAACATGAAGAATATAATAAACCCTCGGCTATATATAAATATATGTATGTGGAAATGAATAAACCCTGTTTACCAAAAAAAAAAAAAATGAATAAACCCTAGCTAGTTAGAGCTCGAGCTCGTTTCTACGTGTGCAAAACCTAGTTATGTAGCTCCTTTGTAACAATAACCATCAATCAGCACGGTTTATGAACCTCTGGTGGTAAATTATGTTTATGATCATCGATATATATAACAGTTAATAGTATATATACTTCTGGAGTCTCATTTTGCATGCAGCACTAAGACTATATGTTCTTTTTCTTTACCAAACTTTCTATAACTATGAATTGACATATGTATAAATATATTTTCTAACCCTAAAGCTGCTTTTGCCATTTATATCATCAGATCTTTGTCATTGTCTAATATATTCACCCAAATTTTCGGGTTTATGTTCTGTTTAACCAATTAGTCCTTAAATGTCTATTCTTTTTTGTTTGAGTTTGCGCTCGTAAAACTAAGTTACAGGTTGTCGAAGCTTATTAATTTGTTAGTTTTTCGTTTGTTAATTGTGTGAATCTAAGGATCGTGTAGGCTATGTGCTGATACTGATATAGAAGGAGGTTAGAACATAAGTGATTATTTCGAGCTTGTGTTTGTTAGAAAATAATAATAATAATAATAATAAACTTGTTTCTAGATAGTCTAAGTTAGTTGGGAGATTGTCATTAAGACTAGGTAGTTGAGAAGTAGCATTAATGCTAAGTAGTTGGGAAGTATGTCTAGAGCTATCTTCTTGTACCTATAAATAGATGATGGAGATGAATGGAAATAAACAAGTTGAGTAGACAAACAACAAGTCTCTCATATCCTCTCCACTCTCTCACTCTCACACAAGCACATATTCATACACCAACAAGTGGTATCAGAGCAAGGTCCAAAGATCGCGATGGCCAACAACAAGCATGCAAGTGCCAAGATTGACGAAGGACAACTACGATAGGTGGTGTATCCAAATGAAGGCCCTATTGGGATCGCTTGACGTGTGGGAGCTCGTGGAGACCGAGTTCGAGGAACGCGAAGTGACGGCAGAAATGTCAAAAGAAGATAAGGAAGAATTGAAGGAGCAACGGAAGAAGGAGAAGAAAGCCTTGTTCACAATATATCAAGGTCTTGATGAAGCCACGTTCGAGTTAATCGCTCCAGCCAAGACATCACACGAAGCCTGGTTTATACTCCAAAAGGCGTACGGAGGCGTCGAAAAGGTAAAGAAAATTCGCCTACAAGCTCTTCGTGCTCAATTTGAGTCCCTCCATCAAGAAGCTCGGAATCCATCTCCGACTATTTCACGAGGGTCATTTCAATCGCGCATCAAATGCGAAGAAATGGAGAAAACTTGGAAGATGTTCGTGTCATAGAGAAGATCTTAAGATCTCTCGATCCAAAGTTCGACCTTGTTGCTGTGGCGATTGAAGAATCCAAGGTCTTAGAAGAGATGTCCGTGGAGCAGCTCATGGGTTCTCTACAAGCCCATGAACAACGAATTTTGAAGAGAGGAGAAGGTACATCCTTGGAGCATGCTTTACAAGCAAACCTGGCGTTGAAGAATGACGGATCACAAGGCGCCTTCCAAAGAGGAAGATTCACGACATGGAGAGGAAGAGGTGGTCGAACAACAGCCACCAACGAAGCCGACAGTGATGGAGAGTCGATCCAAGAAGGAGATCGAGGAAGAGGTCGCGGTCGTGGTCGTGGTCGCGGACGAGCCCAACGTGGATGGAGAAATAACAAATCAGGAGTTCAATGCTATGTATGCAAAAAATACGGTCATTATGCAGCAGAATGTTGGTATAATACCAACAACGACAGAGAAAAGGTGAATTTCGCGGAGAAGATCGACGACGATGGAGTTCTTTCGATGGCATACAATCAAGTGGAGGAGACGGAGTCCAACACATGGTTCGTCGACACGGGAGCTTCCAACCACATGTGCGGAAGGAAGGAGTTCTTTGCGGAGCTTGATGAAAGACATGGTGGCCACATCACCTTTGGCGATCTTACACAACACCAAATTAAAGGGAAAGGTAAAGTTCTCTTTGAACTCAAAAACGGACGACAATTATGCATCGCCAATGTCTATTTTGTTCCCGATATGAAGAATAATGTTCTAAGCGTTGGAAAACTGCTCGAGAAAGGATACGACGTCCACATGAAGGATCACGCTCTTAGCATCCATGATAAAAACAACAAACTTATCACGAATGTAACCATGACTAAGAACAGGATGTTTCCTCTACGGCTGAGCATACAAGAGGAGAATTGCTTGAAGGTGACCACCATGGACAGCTCATCTCTCTGGAACATCAGGTATGGGCATCTCAACTTTGAGGCGTTGAAGCTACTGGAAAGGAAGAACATGGTACGAGGCTTGCCGAAGATCGACCGTCCCAACGGCGTGTGCGAATCATGTGTCATCGGGAAGCAACAAAGAATTCCGTTCAAGAAGTATCATTTGAAGAGAGCAAGAGGCCGTCTTGACTTGGTCCACTCGGATGTATGCGGGCCAATCACTCCCATCTCGATTGGTGGAAACAGGTACTTCTTGACATTTACCGATGATTATAGTGGCAAAACTTGGACTTATATGATGAAGCAGAAGAGTGAAGTCCTGGAGAATTTCAAGGAGTTCAAAAACATGGTGGAGAAGCAAAATGGTCGTCATTTGAAGTGCTTGCGAACCGACAGAGGAGGCGAATACACGTCGCATGAATTTGACAAGTTTTGCAAAGAGAACGGGACCGTGCATCAACTCACCATGCCTCAAACGCCTCAACAAAATGGTGTCTTCGAGAGAAAAAATAGGACCATCTTGAATTTGGTTCGATGCATGCTCAAGGAGAGAGGAGTTCCGAAAGAATTCTGGGGAGATGCGGTTGCATGTGCCGTTTACTTACTCAACCGTTTTCCTACGAAGAGGATTGGAGACATAATGCCGGAGGAAGCATGGAGCAAGCGCAAGCCAAGTGACGAGCATCTTCGAGTCTTCGGATGCGTGGCATACGCACAATTGCAGCAGAATCAGAAGTGCGTTATGCTTGGATATGACGAGAATACTAGCGGCTACAAGTTATACAATCCCATTACAAAGAGGGTTGTGATCTCAAGAGATGTCGAGTTCGACGAAGAACAAGCATGGAGCTGGGAGAAGAATAATGACCAACCAAAACAGGTTATTGAAGGTGAAGAGCCGAAAAGAAAAGAAGCCCGACGTGTTGAAGTTCAAGAGCCAGTATCACCCTCACATGTTGCTACTCATCAAGAAGAAGGCGACTCGAGTGAATCACCGGTTCTGAGGACAAGGCGGATCAGAGACATATACGATTCTGCGCAAGTCGTTGATGTGAATGATGGTGAAGAATTTTATGGTAATCTATGATGTGAAGTCAAAAAAACAATGTGGAGAAAGAAAAAGGCGACGACGCATGGAAAATTCAAGAATCGTAGAGAGCGAAGACACGGATGGAGTACGGATTGTCGACAAAGACATTCAGGAAAAGGCCACCAAGAATACTCGAGTGGTTATGACAAAGATAAGCACAAGACCAGACATGCTAATAAGGAGAAGTCATGAACATCGTGCAGACGACAACAGAAGAAACAAGTTTAAGGGGGGATGTTAGAAAATAATAATAATAATAAACTTGTTTCTAGATAAAGTTAGTTGGGAGATTGTCATTAAGACTAGGTAGTTGAGAAGTAGCATTAATGCTAAGTAGTTGGGAAGTATGTCTAGAGCTATCTTCTTGTACCTATAAATTGATGATGGGGATGAATGGAAATAAACAAGTTGAGTAGACAAACAACAAGTCTCTCATATCCTCTCCACTCTCACACAAACACATATTCATACACCAATAATGTTCCATTAACTAAACGGTTCTACCTAATCTTTGGTTTCAGAGGAAGGTGATTAGGACGAAAAGCGTCGAATTCATGCCGTTCACGCTATCTCTGTTTCTCACAATCAACGCGGTCATGTGGTTCTTCTACGGATTCTTCGTCAAGCACATCTTCATCGCTGTAAGTATACGAATAGCTTGATTGTAAAAAAAGAATCACAGATTGACGAAAAAATGTTATACCAACGAAAATTTTGTCGGTAAAAGATATGTTTTACCGACAATATTTTTGCCAGATTTCGTCAGCAAAAACATTTTCTGACAGTGACAGCACCGACGGAACTTTCCCAACGAAAACTGTTTTTAACGACTTAATATAGACTTGTACTGATGACAATTTTCCGTCAGTAAAACCTGAACCTCCAGTAGTGGATCTTGTCCATTTAAAATGCATTTTTAACTGCAGATGCCAAATATCCTCGGTTTCTTATTCGGATTGGCACAAATGATGAAGACAAGAAGCTCGAATCAACAGACAACGAGAACAACAACAGTAACAATGTCTAACGAAGAGAATATGAATGGAGATTATTAATTAATGTAAAGTCTAAATACTGGGTTATGTATAGAAATGAATAAAACCTAGCTAGCTAGTTGGAATTAGCTGCTCTACTGTATGTGTGTAAAACCTAGCTAGTTATAGCTGCGATCTGTAACAATAACCACCAGGACGGTTTATAAACCTCTGGTGCAAATTATATATGTTTATGAACATCGATGTAATATTAGGGTTTGCATAAATTTCTTGCTGAACTTGGTAGCTTATAAACTCTTACGGTTTGCACAATTTGCTAGCTGAAATTTTATGTTAAACATAGTACGAGCTAAACTTATATATAGAAAGTTACAATATGATAACTTCATTTAATTTGTTGTTAAATGGGTGACGGAAATTTAGATGTTTAGCTTTGTATTTTGTGCAAATTGCCAACTTTTTTTTTGGTGTAATTTGCTACCTGATATTTGCAAAAATTCTTAATCTACTAACTGAATTTCGAAAAAAATTGCTATTTACACGACTTAAAAAGGGCTTAATAGCGACAAACTATTAGCAACAGGCGAGAATTCCTATAGCTAAAAGTACTTTTTAGCGAGAAGATTTTAGCCAGCGTGCTATTAATTGGGAATTTCTAAACATAGTATTACATGACTCGTCGCAATTGTTACCTTTTCCCAAAATAACTACCTAAGAAAATTCAAATACAAAAATGTAAACAATATTTTTTTGTAATCAAAATATAGCAAACACGTTGCTGATCTGAAATGCGGCTGCCAACCACAATATTGCACCCCTTATTTATGAAAGTGGTGCAACATTATATATGAATGTTATATATACTATTTAACTCTTTATATTTAATGTATATATATAGCTCATATATATAAATATATATCTAAATTTCTAACTGAGAGTTAACCGGTTTATTTATCAAACTGCTCTTAAGAGAGAGTTAGTTGGATACACTAGTGGAAAGTTATTGAAACTCCTAGCAAAGTCGGAAGTAGTGGAAACCCAACTTTTCCTCTAATACTACTCCAAGATTAATGGTTTAAAGGATAACAATAAGTTACTATATGGCTGTATTTAGTACTAAACCGGGCATAGTGCTATTTGTTTACGTAGAGAGAATGAGTTATTAGTTTGGATGATTAATTTTTTAAGTGTCCAAATAATAACGACACGTGAAGAATAAGCTGCCAAGTACCATGCCAAACAATATCTTAGCCGTGCAATGGAATGTAACGTACGACCGTTTTAAGACATGTACTAGGATAAACGGTTGGATGTTACGTACATTGATAGCAACTAATACTCCATGCCATTCATTCGGAAACTTTTAGGTGAGCTGTTTACATGTTAACTATAATTCGGTAAGTGTTTTCACTATCACATATTTAGTTGTTTGTTAATGATATAGTTGCAAGGGAAATAGATATTTTTTCGTAAAGAAAACGCTGATTTTTTTTTTTTTATAAATACAATATTTTCAAAATAAGTTTATAAAGAATGTCTGCTAATAAAAATATTAGTTAGCAATATTCAAAATTGTGAGAGTAGTACTTAATTATTTTATATTTATAAGATATTTTTTCTTAAAATTTATTAAATTCAGTTGAATTCATTATGAATTATAAGAGAATCTTTCCCTTGATTCTTATAGAACCTATTTGCTTTATGGGGTTCATCGTTCTCAATGTATTTTAGAAAGAAAAAACATAGAAATACTAGTACTTGTCATATATTAATTAACTAGTCATTTTTTAAAGCCAATTATTAAGACTTGCGCTTTTCACACACGATACTGCTATGATGACAATTTATATCACTGACTCTCGCTTTTTAAATTTTAAAAAAATATATTAAAAGAATATATGCATCTTATTATTGATCAAAGTGGCCATGGTATACGTAACTTGAAAAATATATATAATATCATATGTTGTTCGAAAGTTATTCACCCATACTTTTACATGAAAAAAATGTATTTTAAAGCTTAGAATCGTCGGTTGTGTCAATGGAGCAATAATAATCATTCAGGACAAGAAACTTTAAAATTGATTTTAAACTTCATATATATATCACTAATTTTGACACATGTCATTTTCTAATTATAAGTCACATCATATGTTTAGGTTGAAAAAAATGTATATCATATGCTTAAGATTAAATTGGCTTGGTGCATGGGCGGCTCTACGTGCATGGGCGGCTCTACCACATATGTAATGTGGGGGGACAACATTATTTGTTTCATTTTTTCAATTTCTTTTTACTAGCTATTTGGCTTAATATTCATTTTAGTAAAAAAAAAATATCTTATTGATATTCAGTAATTCAGAAATTTATTAGATACGTTAATAGAAAGTAAATAAAAGTTTTGTGTTCTTTTTTATTTAAAGTGATAAATTTTGTATCTCCAAATAAACTCAAATTAGGCATAAGAAGCAGGCAAATATATCTTTACAAGTTACAAATTATGTTAAAGTGGACAATTTTTAAGATATACCTTGTAGAATTTAGTTCTTTTTTCAAAGTATTATTATTATTATTATTATTATTATTGTCAAACTGTATACTATAATGTGCGTATATTTAAGGAATAATTTTGCTTGATTAACACTACAAGAAAATCTAGTCATTTGTGAGTGATTTGTTTGTGAGAGACATATAACCTTATTTGTGAGAGAATTGGGAATGACTCCTAACAAAAAACTTGGCTAGAAAATTCATTGAAAATCCCTCAAAACATTATAAATCCCCAAAAAATTCTTATTAATTTGTGAGAGAATTGGTTTCTTTAAAAAAATGCCGTCACAAATTGTCAATTTTCTTGTAGTGATAAATCGATAACGAGACATGACAAAAGAAACGATTCTGGGATTTAAAATCATTTCATGAGCTTCATATATTATCTAGTTTTATGATTTTGTATGATTTTTGTAACGTGACACATTCATAAATTTTGAGTTTGGTGTAAACATGAAACACCAAACCTAAATAATAGTAGGTCTGCTTGTTGTTGTATATATAGAGGGTGTCCATTGAGAAGAACGTATCAATTAAGTTCAACCAAAACTGATCTAGCTAGCTAATTAAGTAATTCAACATTTTAAGCAGATCAAGACTGATCGAGTCAGCATGAATGCTCATCACTTTGCTTTCATATTCGGTCTCTTAGGTATTATTGTTCCCTAATATATTCATATATGAATACACTGGATATACATAACTGCGCATTTTTCTTAAACATGTTTCATATACTTTATAAATTTTTTGTTGGGCAGGCAACATAGTGGCATTCTGCGTTTTCTTGGCACCACTGTAAGTTCTTTTATTTCTAGATCATCATGGATGATCCCACTCTACAAGAAAATCAATAATTTGTGAACGAAAATTTCTAAGAGAAACAATCTCTTTGATATCTATATAAGGATTTGCACTGATTAAAACAATACATTACAAACCAATATTAATATCTTCATCTATATTGTGTGGCTGCAGCCCGACATTTGTGATCATCTGCAAGAATAAATCATCGGCTGGATTTCAGTCGATACCTTATTCGGTTGGGCTTTCAAGTGCGATGCTATTGTTGTACTATGGATTCCTTAAGACCAATGCAACCTTGATCATTAGCATCAACGCATTTGGATGTGCCATTGAACTCACTTATCTATTCATTCACATGATATTTGGGTCCAGGCGATCTAAGGTGATGAAACCAACTTATAATATATTCGTATGAAAACTTAGGTTATAATACTAATAATTCACGCAATTTTAAAAAAAAAATATATTCATATTATTGTTGATTCATTTGTTTTAGTGGTGTATGTAAATTAGAAATATATCTAAATGTTTTCATCTCATCTTTTATATTAAAATCTGCTCTATCAGATTACGGTAAAAAAAGATATACATATTTGATTAAGAAAACTAAAAGTAAATAATTTTATAGTAAATTAAAGGAGTCAAATTATATTTAATGACGTTGAATCTGACTTAATTAAGCAGAATTATAATTCTTCATTCTTTTATTGAGTGCAGAAGCTAACCCTAAAGCTGCTTCTTCTATTCAACATTGGAGGTATGTGTACAGTAGTGGCCATTACAACTTTTATACTGAAGAGCAGGAAGCAGAGAGTCGCTGCAGTAGGCTGGATTTGTGCCGCCTTCAGCCTTGCTGTATTTGCTGCTCCATTGGCTATCATGGTAACCATTTATATCGATCATCAGATCTTTGTTATAGTCTAATATATTCACCCGACTTTCCGAGTTTATGTTCTGTTTGAGTTTGCGCTCGTAAAACTAAGTTTTGGTTCGTCGGAGCTTAATTTACTAGTTTTTTTTTTTGTAAATCGTGTAAATTTCAGGATTGTGTGTAGACTATGTGCTGATACTGATCTAAAATGTTAGAGTATAAGTGATCATTTCCGGCTTGTGTTCCATTTAACTAATCTTTGGTTTCAGAGGAAGGTGATTAAGACGAAAAGCGTGGAATTCATGCCGTTCACGCTATCTCTGTTTCTCACAATCAACGCGGTCATGTGGTTCCTTTACGGGTTCTTCGTCAAGGACATGTTCATTGCTGTAAGTATACGTAAAGCTTGATTGTAAAACAGAATCACAGGTTGACGAAAAAACGTATTGCCGACCAAATTTTGTCGGTAAGTATGTTTTTACCGACAAAATATTTTCGCCAAATTCGTCAGCAAAAACATTTACCGACAGTTACAGTACCATCACAATTTTTCCCGACGAAACTGTTTTTAAAGACGATATTTAGACTTTTACTGACGAAATTTTTTCTTGTCCATTTAAAATGCGTTATTCACTGCAGATGCCAAATATCCTCGGTTTCTTATTCGGATTGGCGCAAATGATCCTGTACATGGTATATCGAAACGCGAAGAACAAAACTATACCCATAGGGCAGGCAGCAAATACTGAAGACAAGAAGTTCAAATCAAATGACAACGAGATAATGCCGATGGAGGAAGTGAGATTGAACAACAACAGTGACAATGTCTAAAGAAGAGAATATAAATGGAGATGAAGATTTAATGTATACTCTAAACACTCGGTTATGTATGGAATTGAATAAAACCTAGTTATAGTTGGAGTTAGATATCTCCACAGTACGTTTGTAAAACCTAGCTAGTTATAGCTATTCTGTAACAAAAACCATCGGTACGGTTTATAAACCTCTGGTGGCAAATTATGTTAAGGAACATCAATATATATATATAACTTGCATTAAGTCGATGAATCTATAATATTAGGTTCAATTAGCCACTTGGTAGCTGAACTTTTAGGGTTTGCACAATTTGCTAGCTGAAAGTTTATGTTTAACATATTTATAGCTACATATTTATGCAAGGTGTAACAACACCTCACGATTTTGAAAATACGTCAATAGAAGTAGAATGACCAACGGTTGTTAGCTTGGTAAAATATCTGATGACCTAAGCTTGACTCGGATATTTATTGTGGTTGTTAACTGTTCTATTGATTCCGGTGTATGGTTGAGTGCAAAATTGCTCATAGTAACCTATGTTTTGGATTGAATGTTTGAGTTAAATGATTCGACATTTATTTCTACCATTCAAAAATGCTTACAAAAGATTATGGGCATGTTATGTTTTGCGTTATTAAAAAAAAGATATTGGGAATCTGCATTAGATTATGATTTTACATGAAAGTGTTTTGGAACGTAACAATTTGTCATAGTTTAAAGAAATGTGTTTGATATGAAGATAATTAGAAACGGTACTATTTATTGTTACAATGTTATTAAATGTGTTTTAATAAGAAAACATTTTATGGAAATACATAATTTGATATGAGTGTGTTAACACAGAGATAATGTACAACGACAATAATAACGATGTGGCTGCTCTTATATATTCATTCATCTTACCAATATCTTCTTCACATGAAGCATATAGCAGCCCTGTTTCTTACTGTCGGCCTTCTTGTTAGGCAATGGGGAAAACATGGCTTAATGGTTTAAGCCCAATTAATTCAAAACAAAATCTAATAAATCTTTTTAAAATAACATGCTCCATGTTTCATTATCTTCTTTTTCCAAAACCACGACTGATACCCGGTCTTCGCGAAATCCTAACCGAGCTTTAATAATGCATGATCTCGACTTCTCCTACACTAAGATTATACGCCAACAAATCTTATGATTTGATGTTTTTTTTCTCTATCTTGGTCTAACCGATTTGGAGAAAAAAAAAAACTGTTTTTGAAAGGAAGAGCAATAAACCTCCAACTCCACATTCTCTAAGACAAACAGACCTTTATCGTCATCACATAAATGAGACTTCTTCCTGTATCGTCATCTCAGCCCAAAATACCTGGATCTGGCTAATCGATGCTGCTTGCGAAATTGGGGTTTAAGAGAGCAACAATTTTGTTGCTAGAAATTCTCCAACCTGTAATCAATTAGGGTTTAAAGAGAATTTCAGTGGATTGATAAAAGGATTTTCTGCTGGAAATTCTCCAACTTGCAATCAATCGCTACGTTCGCATTAATCTTTTTTCAATACATTGCCTAAACTAGTAGATTAGGCAACACGCTAGCGAAAAGCGTTGTCTAAATTACACTGTAGTCGATGCTAAAGGCTTGCGTTGGCTCGAATTTTTTCTAAGTAGAAACGTCGTCTAAATCCTGTGCGCCAAAAGAGCTTGTAAACGCTTTTAAAAGCGTCGCAGTATAAGCGTTGCTTAAAATCTGTTTTCTCGTAGTGAAGTGGCGAGTATTCTTACCACTATCTTCTTCACGTCGAGCATAGCATCCTTATTTCTTACTTTTGGGCTTCATAATAGGCAATGGGCCAATCATTTGTTTAAAATTCGGATTGGAAACCTACAATGAATAATATCCGGCTATTTAGTATTTAGTGTCGGAAATTATATCGACAATTTGTTTTGTACTAAAAATTTTCATTTAGTTGAATGGTTCGGAATCAAAGACACTTTACCGTCATTCTTGGATCGTAAAACTGCAAACAGAAACCTCTCGCCACCAGTATCAATTCTCTCCGAACACCGGCATTACATTCACATTACGTCTATAAATGCATTTCGCTCTATCGATATCTAATCTAATCTCATTATTAACTGCGAAAAAGATCTCGATATTAATATATATATTTATTATTTGCTAATACCGGCTTATTAATTAACTAATTAATTAATTTTTGGCAAAAAAAAAACTAATTAATTAATGAGATCCAACGTAGAGCGCTTCAATACTACTATTTTCTTAGGTACTAATAAATCAAGCCATATATAAGTGAGATAGTTAGTGATTAGATTTTAAATTCTATAATTAATGCTAAATCAATGTATGCATAACGGCGCATAGGCTGCCAACAAGTGCCATCCGAAAGAAAATCTTAGCCGTGAAATGGAATGGAACGTACGACCGTTTGAAGACATGTACAAGATAAACGGTTGGATGTTACATTGAAAGTAACTATTACTGCAAGCCATTTATTCTGAGAACTTTTAGGTGAGCTGTTTAAAATTTAACTCACTATAAAAAATCAGTACGTAATTTGTGACGACGATTATTTTAAGGGAAACAATTCCTCGTAAATAAATTATAAGAATTTTTAAGAGATTTGTTAAATTTTGAGAGAAATTTTTTATAAAACTCAAAATTTTGTAAGGAATTTTTCACAGTAATTTTTAGCCAGAAGTTTTTTTTTTTGTTAGGAGTCATTTTTTTAGAAAGTTTTTTAAAGTTGTAATTGTAAGAGATATTTAACATTCATTTACAAATAAACTTATATGTCCCTCCAAATAATCTCTCACAAACGACTAGATTTCTTGTAGTGACTAAAATTCAGTAAGTGTGTTTTCGCAATCACATATTTATTGGTAAATGATATATTTGTAAGAGAAATAAACTTAATAGTAAGACAAAAGTTGAAAATCTCTTATAATACAATATTCCATTAAGTTTATAAAAGAAGGGAGAGGCTAAAGTTAAGTCGACTGACAAATCAGTCGAATTCATGACCATTGAATTTATTAGTGAGATGAACGCGCTGCTGGCGAGATTCTTGTCTGTCTTCTCCTCTCAGTTTGGTCCGTGCCCAACTTCCAACACCTTAATTGCCATATTCTCATCTCTCTCTTCAACTTCTCAATTCTTGGATTAAAAAAATCTTTTCTCTTTCTTCAATTTTATTTTATTTTGTTAATTGTATGTATTTTTTTTTCTTCTGTTAAAACCATTTTGGCCATGTTTTCGGTAAATTATTTACTATTTTTCACCAAATCGACAATATTTGAAAAATATATTACGAAATTAATAAATCGTTCAAAAGCAAATACACAACTAATTTGTATGTAATGTCAGCCGCACAATAAATTTTTTTTTTCGGGTTTGATTTAAGGTATATATGGATTTATGTTTTTTTTTTTTAATTCTATTAGAATTGGTAAACCAGTTTGGCAGTTTAATTTGGATAAATTGTTCATCCAATTTTAGTCATATAAAATCATTGGCGGATTTAGAAACTTAGGTAAGCGAGTTCCTGCTACGATCTTTTCTGTATAATAATTAATACCAAATCGATTTGGTATCAACTTGGGTTGAAATAAAAAAATATCATTTTTAATAATATTTTTTTATATATGTAATAGTTTAATAAAGTGAAAAAAAAAGTTACATATATAATATAAATGTTGTTATACTATTTAAATATTTAATTAGATAAAAATATGTTAATATTTTCTCAAACACCAAAATTAATTGACAACAAACTATTTAATGGGAATGGACCGTCTCAAAATTAAGATTAAAATAATTAATGTGCTAGAGTAAGAAAATCTGACAATTATTTCAAAATAAGAAAAACTATTAAATAAATATATTTATTGCCAGAAAAAAAAAATTCAACTTTGATAAAAAAAAATGCATTTATAATAATTAATAAAAGAAAAAAAATGAAGAGATAGGAAGTTTTGGGAAATGCGCTGACACTGATAGAGAAAAAAAAAGGAGGAAAGAAGACAGAGAAGGTGCTAAGGCGCGTTTTTTTTTTTGCCAAAAAGGCGCGTGTTTTATCTCGACTGATTTATCAGTCGGCTTAATTTTAGCCACTCCCATAAAAGAATGATTGCTAATGAAAATACTAATTAGAAATATTCAAATTGTTTATAAGATATTTTCTTTAAAATTAAATAAATTCAACGGAAATCCTTACAAATTATAAGAGAATGTTTCCCTTGTTTCACATATTGCTGATTTTCTTATAGTGTCTATTTACCTTTAGGATTCATCCATGTCAATCAATTTGTAGAAAAAACCCCATAAAACTACTAATATTTTTCATAAATTAACTAGACATTGACTTTCGGGAGAAAAAACTAGATACTGACTTGTAGCTTACGCGAGATTCTATTAAAATTAAAACTTATATCCCTAGCTCTCGCTTTGTACCTAACTTTTTTTTTTAAAAAAAATATTAAAATAATATATCCATCTTAATATTGATTAAAGTGGTTGACGTAAGTTTAAGAATATAAAATATCTTATGTTATTCGAAAAGTATTCACTTATATTTTCACATGAAAAAAACCGTTCGTAAGTCAGAACACCATAAAAAAGCTATGGTTTTTTTTTAATTATAATATAATATTATACTCAATTAAAGGAAACATATATTTGTATATATTATAATTATAAAACATAATTTTATGACATTGATATTTTTGGTGCGTTTTAAATCTTAGAATCGTCAAATTTTATATGGCGCAATATTACTCATTTCAGGACAGTAAACTCTAGAATTGACTATAAACATCAGAATCATTAATTTTTACATGTATCATCAACTGAATCATAAGTCAAATTATGTTTGTTTAGATTAATTTTGCTGGGTCTAAAGCTTTCAACCCCTAATTAATCAAGAGGTTAGGGGTTCAAACACTACGTACTGAAATCTTAAAAATGGAAAAATATTTAAAGGCATCATTTTACTCTGTATAGGCAGATCCGATCTGAGTGAGAATTATTCTAGTTGTGAAGTGAACATGTTACGATTATTACTCTCTTGATGACGGCCCTGCTAGGACTATCCCGCGAAAAAAAAGTGGCACTGCATATTGCTTATATATATATAGAGGGTGTCCATTTAGAAGAAGGTAGTATATATCAAGTTCAACCAAAGACTAATCTAGCTAGCTAAGTGCTTCAACATTTTAAGCTGACAGCATGGTTTGCTTGAATGCTCATCAGTTCGCTTTCATATTCGGCCTCTTAGGTATGGCAAACATTGATTTGATCCCTAATATATATGTTCATGTTGAATACATTGGATATACACATAACTGCACATTTTTCTTAAAACTTATTCTGAGTTTCATACTTTATAAAACTTTTATTGGGCAGGCAATATAGTGGGATTCTTAGTTTTATTGGCACCACTGTAAGTACTGTTATTTATCTAGATCATGGATTATTATAACTACAAAAAAAATATAGTGGTGATAAGAAATTCGACTACAAGATCAACAAGTTTTGATAAAATATCTTTTACAAATATCACAGTTTTTAAAAAAGAAAAATCAGAAATTTTCATTATAATTTTGAAAAAAATTTAGCGAACTCTTTCGTTCACTCAATTGGAAAACTTTTGAGACACGATATATTTGTAATTTTATTAATCAATATTTTTCTCACAAATAGGTCAATTAGCATCGATTCTTATAAACAACTAAATTTCTTGTGGTGCAATGTAGGATACGAAAAGAGATTTGTACAATAGTGTACAAAACACATAACGTTTTGATTGATATGGTAGTCCGATCATTGAACTGTAAAAATACGTTTATTTGTAAGAATACATAATGAATAAGAATTGAGAATAATGATTAAGTTACAAATAGAGTTTTGAAATAGAAATCAGATTTCCACTCTTACCCGGAATAATCATTTCTTAAACCACTAAGAATGACTGTTCAATTCCCCGTTCCATATTTCTCATTCTATTTTTACAGAAAATGCCGTAAGATCATGCAGCATTTGATAATCTTCCATTATTCCAATCCTAATATCAATTTTAATATCTTCATATATATGGCGTGGTTGCTGCAGTCCGACATTTGTGATCATCTGCAAGAATAAATCATCGGCTGGATTCCAGTCGATACCTTACTCGGTGGTGCTTTCCAGCGCGATGCTATTTTTGTACTATGGATTCCTCAAGACCAATGCAACCTTAATCATAAGCATCAATGCATTTGGATGTGCCATTGAACTCATTTACCTAATCATTCACATGATATTTGGGTCTAGGCAATCTAAGGTGATGAAATCAACTGATAATTTCCACTTGAAAATTTATTTTATAGTATCATTGTAATACCTCATATGCTTGTGTACCACATCGGTTGAAAATTATATATTTAAAGTCTTAATAAGAAAAAGAGATACTACTCAAATCCAATAGGAATTCCTCATTTCTAGGCCAAAGTGAGTACAACAAGCTTAGTTAGGCTTGGTTGGGCTAGTGGGGACAGTCGGTCGGGCTTGGGGGCGTAACAAAATGGTATCAGAGCCGACCCGAAACCGTGACCGGGCTTGCGGACTAAGGGATATCGACCCCCGGAGTTCCGATTACTTACAGGGGGCAAAGATCTTGGTCAGGTATGGGCCGCGACATTGGGCTAGTGGGGATATATAGTCGCTTGGGCTAGGGGCATAACAATAATAATATATTAAAATAAGATATTTATCTTATTGTTGAGTAATTTGTTATGATGGTAATTAGAAATATACGATGTCCTAAGTCATTTAGAAGGTCTTCATCTCGACTTTTACATAACAAGTCCTTTCATAAGTCTTTTTTGGTTGTATCATTACACAACCTTTTCCTTTTTTGGAGTACCATAAAAAAAGATATGATTATTTGATTACATAGACATTAAAACTATAAAATTTGATTACATAGACATTAAAACTATAAAAATTATTTAACGTCGTGGAAGTTGACGTGCACCATTATTGATTATGGTGCATTTTAAAAATTAAATTCATCTGCACAAGTCAATTTCTAACTTAACCAATCAGAATTATAATTCTTTGGACATGTTAAATGATGAATATTGTCATTCTTTTATTGAGTGCAGATGCTAACCCTAAAGCTGCTTCTGCTATTCAACATTGGAGGTTTGTTTATAGTAATGGCCTTTACAACTTTGATTCTGAAGAGCCGGAAAAAGCGAGTCACTGCCGTAGGCTGGATTTGTGCTGCCTTCAACGTTGCTGTCTTTGCTGCTCCATTGGCTATCATGGTAACCATTTATATCATCAGTTCTTTGTTATTGTCTAATATATATTCACCCGACTTTCTGAGATCATGATGTTCTGTTTAACCAATTAGTCATTAAATGCCTATTTTTTTGTTTGGGTTTGTGCTCGTCGAACTAAGTGACTTATCGCCGGAGCTTAATTTGTTAGTTATTTTTGTTCATCGTGTGAATCTCAGAATCATGTAAGCAGTGTGTTGATACTGATCTGTATGTAGTGTGGTCTTTACCGACAGATACCATTTTGTCAGTAAACACTCTTACCGACGACAAAAATATATCGATGGATTGTCGGCAAAAGTTTTGCCGACTAAATATTTTGGCCAGATTTCGCCGGCCAAAACCTTTGCCGACAATGGCAAAGGAACTTTCCTCGACCTAAATTTTTGCCGCCATAATTGTTTTTGCTGACGTTATTTTTTGTTGGTAGTTCCTTGATTTCCTATAGTGGTTAGAGTATAAGTGATCATTTTTCCGGCTTGTGTTGCATTTAACTAAGCAGTTCTACCTAATATTTGGTGTTAGAGGAAGGTGATTAAGACGAAAAGCGTGGAATTCATGCCGTTCACGCTATCTCTGTGTCTCACAATCAACGCGGTCATGTGGTTCTTCTACGGATTCTTCATCAAGGACATGTTCATCGCTGTAAGTATATGTAGCTTAATTGTAAAAAAGGATTCACATCTTGTTCACTTAAAATGCATTCTTAACTGCAGCTGCCAAATATCATCGGTTTCTTATTCGGGTTGGCGCAAATGATCCTGTACATGGTATACCGAAACTCGAAGAACAAAACAATACCCACAGAGCAGCCAGCACATGTTGAAGACGAGAAGGTCGAATCAACGGACAACGAGATGAAGATGATATTGGAGGAAGTGAGACTGAACAACAACGACAACAACAGCAGTAACAATGTCTGAAGAAAAGAATATGAATGGAGATGAATAATTAATGTTCGTTATTAACCTCTGGTGGCAAATTATGTTAAGGAACATTGATAAATATACCGTGCATTAGCGGATGAATCTTTAATATTTGGGTCAGTTAGCCACTTGGTAGCTAAACTTTGAGAGTTGGCATTTGCTAGCTGAGTTTTTATGTTAGAACATATTGCTAGCTAAACTTATGTATACAAAATACAAGTTTACAATATGCTAACTCTATTTAATTTGTTGTTAAATTGGTGACGGAAATTTATATGTTGTTTATTTGTATTGCTAATTTGTTATTTGTAAAAATTACTAGCTGAACATTTGAGAATCGGGCGGGATTGGGCGGGGTTTTTTAAAGAATAAAACCCGCCCATAAATTTTCGGGTTTTTCAAGTTTTTTTAACTTTAGACGGGCTTGGACGCTTAGTTTTAAACCCATTAACACATATATAAAAATACATATTATAAATAAATCTATATATATTCCAAAAAAATATGAAATTTATTTATTTTTGCTAACTACCGTATATTATCGGATAAAATTCACACTATTAAAAATAAATATATATATAAAATGATTTATATCATAATTCTATATTGATTATATAGAAAAAAATCTTATACAAAATGTTCATATCATTGATCCATTTGTCTCGAATGTTAATCTTTTTTAAGATTTATTATTGTTTGTTGTAATTAAACATGCAGAGTTTGGTTTTTTCTGATTTCCCAAAATGAGTCGGGTTTTAATTCGAAACGGGTTTTTCTGAACAGTTCGAAACGGTAATCCTCAGGTTTGGATTCCCGATATTTTAAACAAGGGTTAAAGGTACTTTTGATACCACATGTTTGACCGAATGTGGCCTTTAGTACTGAATGTTTACTTTTGTATACTTTTGGTACCAGACGTTTGAAAAAATGTGGCTTTTGGTACATCCGTTGGTTGGCCGTTAGTTTTGGCCGTTAAATGACATGTGCAAGTCACGTGATCGACTCTAAACTTTTAATTTTGTTCAATTTAGTCCCTCAAATATATTCATAACTTTTATTTTGTTTAATTTAGTCTTAAAGCTTCAAAATCGAACCCAATTGGGTCTTATCTCCAATTGGGTAAATTTGATCCAAATGAGGCTATCTCAATTGAATTCGATTGGTTTAATTGGGTCCGATTTTGAAGTGTTATGACTAAGTTAAACAAAATAAAAGTTAGGAATATATTTGAGGGACTAAACTGAACAAAATTAAAAGTTTAGAGTCGATCACGTGAATTGCACATGTCATTTAACGGCCAAACCTAACGGCCAACTAACGGATGTACCAAAAGCCACATTTTTTCAAACGTTTGGTACCAAAAGTATACAAAACTAAATATCCAGTACTAAAAGCCACATTCGGTCAAACATGTGGTATCAAAAGTACCTTTAACCCAGAAGCAACATCTATTTTCTGCTCCATCCAGTCATATCCCAGAATAATTCAACATAGTGTCATATATCTTAACTTTGCTGTTGAACTATAAATACTAAATCTCATATATAGTTACCCGATTAGTGAAGTGGTTTCATTAATTTAGTGTGATCTAACATTTCTTGTCCCATAAGAAAATATAAGCATGTCGTTAGTTGAGTGCCGCAAACTATATATATATTCGCTGCTCCCATATCATCCATTTGTAACCTGGTATTGATTGTATTATCACACGTTTACCCAACCCACCAAACAATAATAAGATCAAATGATCTTCAATATTACTATATTATCAGTTAATAAACCAAAAAAAGCTGCAGATCAATGGCTTCTATTTTGCATCTACCACTCTTATTCTTAGTATCCTTTACTATGAACCAAATGATCTTCAATACTACTGCTGCAGCTCATATATCAACACCGAAGATTAACGCTATTTTTCCAGCGGTTTTCGCGTTCGGGGACTCAATACTCGATACGGGTAATAATAACTTTATAACCACGTCAGTGAAGTGCGACTTCCCACCGTACGGCAGGGATTTCATCACTGGAAAACCCACCGGACGGTTCGGCAATGGCAAACTGATTATCGATTTCCTCGGTATATACATATTACAATGTGGTATCAACTTTTTATTTTGTATCGAAAAATCGATTTACATCCATTTTTGTAATTACTAAAAGAATTTCGTTTAGTTGAATGGTTCGGAATCAAAGACACAATACCGCCATTCTTGGACCGTACACTGCAAACAGAAGATCTCGCCACCGGCGTCAGCTTTGCTTCCAGCGGGACTGGGTTTGATCCTCTAACCTCCAAGATCATGGTACATATAATATCAATGTATATAATGAATGTAAACGATATAAAACCCGAGCTTTAAACATTTTGCATAAAAAACAAACCGAACTTTTTTTGAAAAATAAATTGAATTTTCAAGTAGATACTGTGAAGTGCAAAACTACATTGATTTCTCTATTAAAAACTACAAAGTGACGGAAATCGCACACATGGCAATCACAATCACATCATGCATTTAACGTAACAGACGAGGAACAGATCAACACAGTTTTTATTACAATACATTTTGTGGATGTGATTATTCGATTTTCATTACTTTTTAAAAGGAAAATCAACGTAAATTTTGCACTTTACTATATTGAAAAAAAAAAGGTTCATTTTTGTTATTTTAAGAAAAACTCACTACAAGAAAACTGGTAATTTTTTATGGCATTTTTTTAAGGGAACAAATCGTTCACAACTTATAAGCATTTTCTAGGGATTTATTAAGTTTTGAGAGAAATTCCTTACAAACCTCAATATTTTATAAAGAAATTTCAAGGAAGTTTCTAGCCAAACTTTTTGTTAGGAGTCATTCCCTTAAAAAAAAAAATTGAATGTTGTATTTGTAAAGGATTTTCACAATTTTTTTTACAAATAAGATTATATGTCCCTAACAAATAAATCTCTCACAAACGACTAGCATTTTTTGAGTGAATTGAATTTTCAAGTAGATACTGCGAAACACGAAACTACATTGATTTCTCTACTAAAAAGTGACAGAAATCGCACATGGCAATCACAAACACATCATGCATTTAACGTTAACGCACGAGGAACAGATCAACTCACTTTTTATAACAATACATTTTGTGGATGTGATTACTCGATTTTCATCACTTTTTTAAAGAAAAATCAACGTAATTTGCACTTTACTATATTGAAAAGAAAGTTCATTTTGTTATTTTAAGAAAAACTGTTCAATTTGTATTTGCAAAACGCAAAAAGCTCGTTTTTTTAAATATTTTCTTTTGTGGGTGCAAATTTGCAGTCAGTGATCCCCATGCATGAGCAGCTAGAGCTCTTCATGAAGTACAAGGCAAAGCTGCAAGCCGCCGTGGGATTGGAGAGAGCGGCCGCGATTGTGGCCAACAGTCTGTATATAGTGGCAGCCGGAAGCGATGACATCGTCAATACATACTTTCATGCCAACAAACTTCGCAGAAAGAAATATACAGTTTCCAATTATACAGACTTTCTTAGTATCTCAGCTTCTTCTTTCTTCGAGGTATGAACAGACTTCACGATCATAAACACTCTCATATAACATAACGTAAAACTAAATGTTTCCAACTTAATAAATTTAGTTGTTTGCTAAGGATCTATTTTATTTTCAGGGAAATGAACCTATTTCTAAAAACGATTTTTTTTTTTGTAAATATCGCATTTCAAGAATTTTCAATGGATTGATGCTTAATAACAAGACTCGTTTAAATATGTTCGAAATTCACTACAAGAAATCTGCTCGTTTGTGAGAGCTTTATTTGTGAGGGACATATAAATCTATTTATAAGGAAATGTGTTGAAAATAACATACAATACAACATTAATTTTTTTTTATAAGAAAGTGAATTGTAACAAAAAAATAGTTGGCTAGAAATTTGTGAAGTAATTCTCTTACAAAATTTTGAGTTTTTGTAAGAAATTTTGTTCGAAACTTAATAAATCCCTTAACTTTTTTATAATTTGTGAGAAATTATTTCCCTTAAAAAGACATCGTTACAACTTACCATATTTCTTGTAGTGATTAAGGAAAATCCTCCGAAAATTACTCATAGTTTTTCAAAATTTTGAAAATTAATTTCCAATAATTGATTTCTTAAAACTTGATTAATAAAACACTAGCAAATGTTGGAAAAAAAAGAACAAAAAACAGTAAAAATATTGTGCATAGTGTAAAACACCAATCGTTCTTACATTAATTAACTGTATCTAAATGTTAATTAATACTGTAAGGCATTACATGATCTCGGTGCCCGACACATCAACTTTTTGGGGTTGTCATCGCTGGGGTGTTTGCCGATTGTTAGAACAGTGCACGGAGGTTTAGGGCGTCAATGCGTGAACAAGTACAACGATGCTGCACATTTGTTCAACAAGAAGCTCAAACGGCGTTTCAAACATCTAAATCGTGTTATTCCTCGGGCAAAATTCGTCTTCGTTGACATGTACAACATATTACTCGACATGATCCAAAACCCTATTAAGTACCGTAAGTAGCACTCAATCAGCTTATTTTAGTGTGTATGTTTTGTATCGCATGTTACCGATCGCTACCTGGGTTTTGACCGATTTACAAATCTCTAACCGAACTTTAGTTTTTTTGTTTTTAAAATTAGCTACATTAAATATCAATTTGCAGACCAAAAAGCTATTTCTATTCCGTCAATTTGGACGGAAATGAGCATGTACCGGTATTTTCGTAGTTAATGATATTAAATTAGATATTAATTAAGGGAAATAGTTTTTGCTAAAATGCAACTGACCGCAAATACAACTGAATTTGCAGACGTTGGATTAGGAGAGAGAAAATTAATCAGATTTTAGGTGAGGGGAGTTTAATTAGATCTAAGTCTTTGCACAAATATCGATGTGTAAAAACTGCAAATACGACTTTATTTGTAGTCGATTACATTTTAGCTCATTCCTAAGTGAAATTTCTTCAACTGGACTTCCATCCAATTCCTACAGAATATGGTAAACCTAATTTTTTTAATTATTTGGCCAAAAAAAATAATTTTTTTAATTATCGTACAACTATTGTCTAATCAAAGACATTTCAATGTATTAATGTCCGATTCAATATCATTAACCACGAAAAAGATCTCATGAGACCAGGACATGCTCATTTTCGTCAAATTTGACGGAAATTATATCAGGGGTAGTAATTGGTTTGCGCTGCAAATGAAATTCAGGTAGCGAATGTGTAAAAAGTAAAGTCTGGGTATTGATCCCACTACAAGAAAATTAGTAATTTATGACGACTTTTTTCAAGGGAAGCAATCCCTCACAAATTATAATAATTATGAAGGAATTTATTATGTTTTGAGGAAAATTCTCTAAAAACTCAAAATTTTGTAAGAGATTCCACGAAAGTTTCTAGCCAAACTTTTTGTTAGTAGTCATTCCCATAGAATTTTTTGAATGTTTTATATGTAAGAGATTTTATCAATTCCTTTAAGAATAAGGTTATATATCCCTGACAAATAAATCATTTACAAACGACTAGATTTCTTGTGGTGTTCGTAAATCACTAAAATCCAGATAATTTTCTGATTAATTAGCCTTTTGGGTTACATTAGCTTCATATATCACTATAAGAAAATTTGTAATTTGTGACGACATTTTTTAAGGGAAGAAATCCTAACAAATTTTCTAAAGGATTTTCAATGGAAGTTTCTAGTTAAGCTTTTTGTTAAGAGTCATTCCCTTAAATTTTTTTTTTTTAATGTTGTAATTGTAAGAGATTTTCACAATTCCGTTATAAATAAAGTTATATGTATTTTACAAATAAATTCGCCACAAACGACTAGATTTCTTATAGTGATATTGTCGGTTTTATAAATGTTGTAGGGTTTGAAGTTAGTGATCGGGGTTGTTGCGGCTTGGGCTTAGTCGAGACGATAATCTTCTGTAACCGATTGAGTCCAGATACTTGTTCGAATGCGTCGCAGTTTTTGTTTTGGGATAGTTACCACCCGACAGAGAAAGGATATGAGATTATTACCCATCACATTATTGGAAAGCTTCTTTAAACAAGTTGTAATCTAGCGAATTGTATATATGAATCTTGTATTCAATTACTTTTTTTTTTTTTGCCAATAAAAAAATGGGCTAGTAGTGGCGACCCTAGGCCTATCCCGTTACGTAATATTTGACTCTCATGTTCATTATCTGAGTTTTTTCCGACTAGACTTAACGAACAATCAACGCATTAATAGGAAGCTAAATAACTTTCCAACACAAAAAAAAAAAAAAATAATAACTTTCCAACTAACCTAAAAATTAGAAAAAAAAAAAAAACAGCTAACAATAACTCCTCTAATAAGTAAACCCTACTTAATTATATTGGTAAATGTCATGCTTCAATTATACAAATGATATCATAAAGATCGAGTAATATTTATTTATAAAATTAATTGAAAAATGTTACATCGGTAATATAAAAAAAATATCAACAATTACTAATATGATGATAATGCTTTTAAATAGATTTATTCTTATGTTTTTATGACATGCATTATTTTTTATATTTAGAAATAAATATAAAATATTTAAGAAAATTATTTTAGTAATAATTAACTGTTAGTTATGTTCTAATTTGCATAATATGTTTAGTCAAGAAGTATATAACAATAATGTTCCACAAAATTGAAAAAAAAAAAAATCATAAACTATCTTAGTAATATTTTAATTCTTAATATTCATGTTCTAAGTTTTATGATGTATCCATAACTATAATTATCTACATGATGTTATGCGATAATTATTTTCATAAAGTTGATATGCAACATGCATAATTATCCTTAATTACTTTATATAAGCTCAGAATTTATATTTATTTTTAAATATTTTTAAAAGAAAATATAGTATTATAAATTTTAGTATGGAATGGATAACATTTATAAAAAAAAAAAATTAATAAAAAATCATAAATGTACATGAAAAATAATATGATATGGTTGAAGTTTATTTCAACTCATGTAATGAATCAACCAGATGCTTTGGAATGAGCTAGTAGAGACTATCATTAAACTCATTCGGCTATCTAATGTTCAGGCTCTCCTACTCACTGTTGGCGACTTTTTAAACGAGACTTAATGAACAATCAGCGCATGCACTTGTCCCGTAAATTTATCCACACCAGCAGACTAGTATAGTCAAGATTCGACACGTTAAGTGTAGTTCTAATCGCCTTCATATGCAATATGTAGGCTAAACGAGACCTGATTTTTTAAATAGCTCACCGTGAGATGACGTCCCTAAAGGGTTTTGAACCTAAGTTTTCGTAGTCTAACCACACAGAAGTAAATCTTGAGGAGTAATTTTTTTTGGCCATGAATCTTGAGGAGTTTAGAATCTGAGAATTCTGAACTAAACCATGTAAGAGTAAATTACGTTTTTAACCACTAGCATTCTTAACCATTAGACATGTGGTAGGTACTTATTAGATTATAAACTCTATAATCAATGCTAATCAATGTATGCATACGTACAGTAGCTTCAAGGACGGCACTTAGGCTGCCAAGAAGTGCCATCCATCCATCCTAAACAAAATCTTAACCGTGCAATGGAACCTAAGACCGACCGTTTAAAGACATACTAGATTAAACGGTTGGATGTTACATTGATAGCAACTATTCCTGTAACCCATTTATTCGGAGAACCGGTCCCCTCGGCGGTCCCCCGGTTCTTCGTCTCTTGATGGCTCCGTCCTTAATGATCCTTAAAACCATCCGTGAAAAAAATAATAAAAAAAAGTTAATTACAAAAAGCAAATTCAACTTTAAGTTGTTTGCAAATAATAAACTGAACATTTTTTCTTTGCAAACAATAAGCTCAACTTTGTATAACATAGTCAAAGTGCAAATTATTTGATTTTTTTATTAAAGAAGTTATGAAAATTGAACATGTAATATCAACATAATGGTATTTTAACAGAAGCTAATGTGATTTTCTCCATCATGCGTCACATGAAAAAGCATGATATGATTCTTATGTGTGCGAATTTTGTAACGTTTTAATATAAAAATCAACGTAGTTTGCACTTTGCTAGTTTTGTAAAGTTGAGTTTGTTGTTTGTAATGAAAAAAGTTTGGTTTGTCTTTTTGCAAAAAAATCAAAGTTGAGTTTGCTTTTGGTAAGTAACCCAAAAATTAATGGCACTGGTTATTGCTTATATATATAGAGGGTGACAATTGAGAAGATATCAAGTTCGAGTGTTCAACCAAAAGACTGATCTAGCTAGTTAAGTGCTTGAACATTTTAAGCTGTTAGCTGCCGAAGACCAATCGATTCAGCATGGTTTGCTTGAATTCTCATCAGTTTGCTTTCATATTCGGCCTCTTAGGTATGACATTTATACATTGGAGATATACATAACTGCGTATTTTTCTTAAACTTATTCCGAGTTTTCATATACTTTATAATTTTTTTTGTTGAGCAGGTAACATAGTGGCATTCTTCGTTTTCTTGGCACCACTGTAAGTACTGTTAATTCTAGATCATCATGAATGTTCCCACACTACAAGAAAATTAATAATTTGTGAATGAATTTTTTTAAAGAGAAATTGTATTTTAAAATTTTATAAGAATTTGCACGAATTTTATTAAGTTTTTGGAAATTATATATAGTTCACATAAGTATCAGTAAACCATGAATATATAAAATGAATAAAAAAATAAAGAAAATAAGACATAAGATTTACGTGGTTTGGTGAATTTAACTTGTGACAACTAACTATGTGGTTGCAACACAAATTTCGGTAACAATTGCAAGTACAAAAGATTACATGTGATAACTAGAAACTCTTCTCGGTTTTACAACACATCTCTCTACTCTCATATACTACTGACTACACAGAAAGCACTCTCTAAGGGATATACCTCACTCTTTCTAATAGATTTAATATTTTTCTTCTAGTGTTCATCACTAGCTCTAGTAGGTTTTTAGAAAACAACAAAAAATCGACAAAATTAACTACAAGTACACGTGTTAAGATCACAAGAATAAAACACAATCTGCAACCCATTGAACTATGATCATGCATTCCATATATAATATTAATTTTCCATTTTTCATTACTCGGTAATACGATAGATACCAATATAATTAATAATCTCATATATGTGTGTATATATATATTGTGTGGCTGCAGCCCGACATTTGTGATCATCTGCAAGAATAAATCATCGGCTGGATTTCAGTCGATACCTTATTCGGTTGGGCTTTCAAGTGCGATGCTATTGTTGTACTATGGATTCCTTAAGACCAATGCAACCTTGATCATTAGCATAAACGCATTTGGATGTGCCATTGAACTCACTTATCTATTCATTCACATGATATTTGGGTCCAGGCGATCTAAGGTGATGAAAATGATATATTATATAATTTCTACTTATACGAAAACTTATGTTGCGCTTTTAACATACACAATTTATTTTAATTGTAATATGTTAAAGAAGTACATTCATCTTATTGTTGATTAATTTATCATAGCAATAATGTACTTCAATTATAAATATATAATGCCAGAATTCATTTAGAAGGTTTTCATATCGTTTTTTACATTAAAAACTCATTTAGCAACATAGAAAAAGATATGCATATTTGATTAAGAAAACAAAAAGTAAATAATATTATAGTAAATTAAAAGAAGCAAATATATTTTGGTAGATATTAAAATTATAAAATATTATTTAATGACGTCGAAGCTGCCTGACTTAATTGAGCACACAATTATAATTCTGTAGATATGTTAACTGAAGAATATTGTGATTCTTTTATTGAGTGCAGATGCTAACCCTAAAGCTGCTTGTGCTATTCAACATTGGAGGTATGTGTATAGTAGTGGCCCTTACAACTTTTATACTGAAGAACCGGAAACAGCGAGTCACTGCCGTAGGCTGGATTTGTGCTGCCTTCAGTCTTGCTGTCTTTGCTGCTCCATTGGCTATCATGGTAACCATTTATTTAATCAGATCTTACATGTTCAACCTCAATCAGTATCTATATTATCATGTAATATATCCACTCGAGTTTCTATATTATAATATATCCCTTAATCACCTATCATCTTTAGGTTTTATAGCAGTTTGGTCAACTGATTAATAATCTAAAATTTCTCATGCTATTAGAACGTGTACGTTCGAATCTCCGCAGCGCTGCGTTAAAACCGTAATTAAAAAAGGAAAAAAGGTTTCACGTAGTGGATCTTTCCACCCACATGTAAAAGGTTTCACATGGTGGGCCTTTAAAATATTTCTACCCACGCGTGAGGAGAAGTTATTGCTTGTCACTGTTCTAACAGGTGGCAACTAAGCTGTGGCTCTTTAGCTAATCATGTTCTACCACGTGTTAAATTAACAGTCTTTTTCAGCCACATGTCTGAATGTGATGGCTGTAGAGCCACCACCTACTTGCCACCTGTTAGAACGGTGACAAACATTAATTTTTCACACGTGAGTGGAAATGTTATTTCAGCTCCGATAATCCTATCCTAAAAATGTTTTAGGAAATTTAGTCTAAAATTTCTAAACGTTTAACCAATTAATTAGCCCTTCAAATGCTTTTATTGTTTGAGTTTGCGCTTGTCGAACTAAATCACGGATCATCGTAGCTTAATCTGTTAGTTACTTTTTTTGTTAATCGTGTGAATCTCAGGTTTGTCTAAGTTGTGTACTGATAACTGGTCTAGAAGGTTAGAGTAAAAGTGACCATTTCAGGCTTCTGTTCCATTTAATTAACTAAGCAGTTTTACCTAACCTTTGGTTTCAGAGAAAGGTGATTAAGACGAAAAGCGTGGAATTCATGCCGTTCACGCTATCTCTGTGTCTCACAATCAATGCGGTCATGTGGTTTTTCTACGGATTCTTCGTCAAGGACATGTTCATCGCTGTAAGTATATATATATATATAGCTTGATTGTTAAAAAGATTCAGATATGTTGTCCATTTAAAATGCAATGAATGTTCATTATCTGCAGATGCCAAATATCCTCGGTTTCTTATTCGGATTGGCACAAATGATCCTGTACATGGTATACCGGAACTCGAAGAACAAAACTATGCCCATAGGGCAGGCAGAAAATGTTGAAGACAAGAAGCTGGAATCAACATACAACGAGAACAACAACAGTAACAATGTCTAACGAAGAGTATATGAATGGAGGTGAAGAATTAAAGTAAACTATAAACACTTGGTTATGTATGAAATGAATAAAAACTAGCTAGCTAGTTGGAGTTAGAGCTCCACTGTACGTGTGTAAAACCTAGCTAGTTATAGTTCCGATATGTAACAATAACCATCGATGGTTTATAAACTTCTGGTGGCAAATTATGTTAATGAACATCGATATATATGTATATGTATATGCCGTGCATTTGTTGAGACTTGTGAAACCCTAACCCTAAAGATTGAAGATGAACAGACATAAGCAATTACGGATCATTAAGACATATTCCTTCATAACACCGTATTAGGGGATGAGCTCAGGACGGGCGTGCTTTTTCAAAAGCCCGAGTACAAATTAAAAGTCCCGCCCCCAGTCGGGATTTAGGGAGGGACTCGGAGTAGCCCGAAATTTAAACAAAAATTTGGACAAACACCATTTAAAAACCACAAACTTGGAAAACACTATTTTGAAGACTATCAAACCTAGAAAACCACATTTCAAACACTATCAAACACGAAAAACACAATTTCAAACTTGTAGTTCTTGATCCATTTTAAAATCTATCTAATTCCAAAAACCATCTATATATTACCTAAAGTCGGGAAAAGCTTAAGACTTTCGTGAATTTGAGTAAAAAGTCCGAGCTCGATCTTAGAGGAAAAGTTCCGCTCACCCGAGCTCGGGCCTAATTTCGGGACAGGATTTTTGGTTCGAGCTCCGCAGGATGTTGGATTACTCGGATCTTTTACTCACCCGTACGTACCTATATAGGGGAACCCAAGTAGAAGCTCAAATATTCAACTCCATAGTTTCTAAAATGCAGGAATCACTCTCAAATAAAATACAACTACACAAACTTGTAAGAGACCTCCTTGTCTCAACACAATTCGTCAATCAGAGTTACAAAAACCTTCAACCACAGAGCTGCCTCAAGATGAGACTTTCTCGTTCTGCAAAAACTTGCTCAATGTTGCACAGTCCCACCAATATCAGGTCGAGTTATTGTCATACATAAAGAATTTCATATCATCCTTCTATATGAAGTTTCATCATCTAGGACAGAATCATCTGGATTAATGCTTTAAAATTCATAGAAGTTTTAGCAACCTTCCCACCAGCTAACCCAACTTCTGATATGATATCAACTACACATTTTATTTGGTAGAGGTACAACGCGTTTATCAGACCCTTCTATTTCAATGCCTAGAAAATATTTTAACTCACCAAAATTCACAATGTAAAACGGATTCTAGCACATGTTTAAGTTGAGCAATTATTTTTTTTATTGTTTTCAGAAATTAACAAATCATCAACATAATAAACTAGTAAGACAACCAACTAATTTCCATCAACCAACTAATTTCCATCCATTTTGAGAAATAATGAACAATTAAATAAAAATTGAGTATAACCAGCAGTTAGTTTCAAATTCCACTGCCTAGCTAGAGGCCTGTTTTAAATCATAATTTCGACAAACAAAATTTTGAGGCTTAGAATCCTCTCTTATTACTAAAACCCTATGGAAAAAAACAAATAACCTTCCTCATATAAATCTCTATACATTTTGGCCAAAAAAAATATAAATCTCTATACATAAAGGTATTGAAAACTTCCATCCGAAATATGGGCCAATTGCAAAAAGAGACTAAAGACAAATTAGACGAACAGTATTCATCTTAACAAAATGAAAAAAATGTTTCAAAATAATATTTGGCAACTAACGAGCTTTTTAATTTTTAAGTCTCCCATCTGCATTATGTTGGGCCTTACAATATGGGCTTTCAATTGGCCTCGGCATGTCAATGCCGTGGACTGGATTTGTTCTGCCTTCAGTGAAGCCGTCTTTTCTGTAATCATCAATTCTTTACTGATCGATTCGCTACCAGATCAAAATCAGCAGTAGGGGTAGATTTTTTTTATATTTTCTGTTACAATTTTAAATATTTCTAACACGCCATTTTATTATAGGACTATTTTTTGAACAATTATTGTAATGGGATTTACTATAGATATTCCATATTTTCGTTGTAAATAAGTTCATTGCCGATGGAAGCCCAACTTATGATTCGTTCGTATTGCAGAGGGAAGTGATTAGAACGAAGAGCGTGGAGTTCATGCCATTTACGCACGATAACACGGTAAAGTTGTGCTGAAAATCTTCATAAAGTAGCCCACTACAATAAGAACATGGTCTAACAAGAGAGATCAGCATGCTTCATAGTTCATGCAACCAATTGCCCAGAATGTTATCTCAAGAACATCAGTACCATGTTACCATACTGCTTAAATCTCATTGATTCACAGAACAACATTCAACAACTGATCCAACAAAAAGTTTTCACCTTTAAATGAAGAACATGAGAATCGGTTCAAGGAAAACCGCAAAGTCGAGAAGTTGGTTCCTATATTTGTCGTGGTTATATACAATTGACTGTGGTGAGCACTGAGCAGGAAATGAAGACTTAAACGTCGATTCGTTCTATATCGTTGTTATCTCCTCGAGAAATCATGTTCAACAATGACTTTGTTGCTTTCCCGACAGCATTGGAAGTCTTCTTGGCAGCCCCGACAACTACGGGTTGCAGTGAGATTATTGGAAGGCTAGCTCTCTCTTGAATCATGGCTGCAATGTTTATATACCAATGAATAAAAGTAAGAAACTATTCGATTCAAACTGTCAAAGTTACATTTTGATGGAAAAGAAAATAAGAGGCATTGAGAGTATTGTGCATACATATAGTCTGATCACGAGCAACTGTACCAATCTGCCTAATTCCAGCTTCTGCAGCTTGAACAACTTTTGCAGATTTTGTCACTCCTTCAGAAATTTCTTGGCTGATTTTGAATCAAATGCAGAAACATAGACAGTTTTATACTAGGAATTGCCTATAATACATATAATTGGCCAATAAATATACGGGTTAAGAACCTAAAAACTGTCTAAATGTTGATATTCAGTGTCCCAAGTATCAAACTGGTTGATTTCTAATTTTTTCTCTAAAATTGACGGAAAAAAAGATCTTTTTTATAAGCATCAAATAAGTCTAAACCATGAACAACAAGTCTGATACTTTGGAAAAAGTGGAAAACATCTTTTTGTTGCTTAAAATGCCAATTTTAATGTCAAAATCAGTCGAAAAAAGTGGAAAGCAACAAATCCGATAGTTAGGACATCGAATATCAACATTTTAAAATACACAGCAATAAAGGCTAGAGTTGATTTTATCATTTAAAGAGAAGGTGCCACAATTAAACAGAACACTTGTGATCAATACACAAGATGCATTTGGGAATAGTTCATTATTACCTTAAATCACTCAGCTCCATAGTCAGATCACTGATTTCCATGCCTGATAGTCTAACAGCAGCCATTGTACTAGGAAGTTCCTCTCTCGCAGTATCTGCAAGCTTCGCTAGCGAATTTGCTGCTCTCCCAAAAGCCTACAAAGATTATATTTTTTTTACAATCTTCTTAAAGCAGGACAGTACATGATTTCAACTATGCTTCATCACATATGCAATAGAATTTGCTTGTGTATGTAGTGAACTGTCAAACACATCAAGTGGAACTAACCAAACTACCCATAGAACAAGAAAAAAAACCAAATTTTTAGTGACCATGGATGAAATAAAATGAAGATTCTGCAGAAAATTATTCAAGCAAGCCATCAAATATGTAATAGAATTTGCTTGTGTATGTAGTTTACTGTCAAACACATCAAGTAGAGCCAAACTACCCATAGTAGAACAAGAAAAAACCAAATTTTTAGTGACTTATACTAAAAATGGATGAAATGAAGATTCTGCAGAAAATTGTTCAAGCAAGCCATCAAATGAAAGAATTGTTGGAAACTTACATATAGCGTAGGAACAGCTGCAGCAACAAGGCTGGCAAACGCCACCGATGCCTGAATAAACGAATTACCCAATTGAGCAGTTCACCATAAACCAACAAATCTCAACCCAATAGCCAACAAAATTGGAAGTTTTTAGATTTAGAGATCTCAATTACCGTGCAAGCAATGAAAGCCATAAGAAAAAACGCCTGATCGCTCAAACTCAAATTGGCGGCGGTCCGAGGGGAAACAACACTGGGCGTGCCGACCTGCAGGGTCCATGAGTCTTCGGGCCCCGGAAGCTTCGACTGAAAATCATTACTAGAGGAGCAGAGAGCAGTCGAGCTCGATCGATAAGGTCTCGATTTGGTTCGAGCAGGGAGGTGGAGGAACTGGAGACGAGGGTTCGGAAACGAGGAAGACGGAGGTGTCGTGAGGGGATGAGTGGGTCGGAGAGTTAAGGTTAGGGCTAAGGATTGCATTTGGAGCAGGGGTGTAGGAGTTGCAGAGGCGGAGTTCGCGGCGGAGATTTTAATTTCAGTTCGGTGGAGAATTCAACGCGACACGATGAAGAAGAAGAGCACGGTACGGATACTTTCGCAGCTGAACTAAACCGCTAATAATCGGAGGTTAACGCTTAATAAAAGATAGTTAATTTTTTTTTTTTTTTAATGTTGGTTTTTGGTGTCATACTTATATGTTTTTTTCTTGTAAGTTTTTGTGTCTATGTTTGCATTTTGTAGGCTTTTGGTGCATCTGTTAGTCAATAGTTAAGTTTGACCGTTAAATACTTTTATTTTGTTCAATTTAATCCTCCAATTTATATTCCTAACTTTTATTTTTTACAATTTAGCACCCAAAGATTAGAAATCGGACCTAGGTTGAAATTAACTGAGTCAGTGTCCGACCCACGGCTAGGTCGGACCCTGACTAGGTTACCCAGACTTTGGAGACCCTAGCCAGGGTCAGACCCAGCCGTGGGTCGGACCCTAGCTGGTCAACTTGACCCAAGGTCCGATTGAAACCCCAATCGGACCCTTGGGTCAAATTGACCTAGATAGGGTCCGACCCACGGTTGGGTCTGACCTTGGTTAGGGTCGCCCAGGTCTAGATAACCTAGCCAGGGTCCAACCCAGCCGTGGGTCGGAGACCTAGGTCTGATTTCTAATTTTTGGGGGCTAAATTGTAAAAGTTAAAGTTAGGAATATAAATTGGATGACTAAATTGAACAAAATAAAAGTATTTAACGGTCAAACTTAACTGTTGACTAACGATGCACCAAAAGCCTACAAAATGCAAATATATGACATAAAAAACCTACAAAAAAAACATATGGCACCAAAATACATTGCTGCAAGTATATGCGTTATCTTGCTGCAGTTTGATGATCTTGGTTCGCCCGAACCTATTCACACTATATTTGTTTTTCTATAACATGTGGCTTTTCACAAATCTTAAAATGTTTAATTATTACTTGGAGTCGCAGCTATTCAAAATATGACTTATTAGTCAATTATGGTCTGATTCACTTAGTCAGGGCTCACTTGGGCCTGAGTTCATGCTAGACATATTCACCTGGTCTGGAAGACCTTGTCAAGTTTGAGTCTAGGTTAGGACGAGCTTGAGTCTAGAAGATCATATCGAGTTTCATTTGCAAGACCAATTAAGTTACGACCGATTTAGAGTTACGATCGATTAGGGTCAGTCATAGAACTCACCCATGCCTGGAAAGTTTATTTATTTTTATTTTTTCGGGGCAGTAAATATCGGTAATCAAAATTGCTTCCGATTCATGAATACAAGAGCTTGGAAGAACTTGAATGCAGTCCTCAAAACACATCACACAGTGAGAGTACAATCTCACGTTCAGTCAATTTCACCAAACACTGCGTAGATAGTAGATCCAATAATTAATACTTGTTTTTCTTTTTCTGATATCATAACATTGCAGAGAAGATGGACCATCCAACCTATTAATGGCCATGGCGCTAGAGTCGGTCAGACATGAGAGAAAGAGGAATCTCTGCAACTATTCTTAGCGCAGTAGAGTGACCAATTCGTCGTGTTGTGCCACTTAGTTTCAGTTTCACGTGTACAGTGTACTTATTAATCGTGTGTCGTGTTAAAATGAACTAGTGATGAACATGATCCACATTTTCTAAACGAGACACGATTCGAATAGTATCCGAGTCACATCAGGAAAAAATACAGACACACGAATTACCTTAATGAATAATTTTAAAAAAAAAATTGGCAGTTTTTAGCTCATAACTTTTAAAAAATAAAATAAAATAACATGATCAAAAATCTCGATGAGCTTGATATTCCGAAGAGTCCTTCCCGAAAATTATGTCCCCAAATGGATCTTAGCCTGAGGGCGGGACTTTTCCTCTAAACTTGGCATTGAGCTCGGGTTTCAGTTTTTTAGGTCAAGTCCCGAATATCCCATCCCGAATTGGTAACTAATCTTAAATTCCTAGTGTTAGTTATCTTAATCAACTAGAGTTATCTTAACTCCGAATTTATAGAACTTAATGTTTGTATGAGAATTTGGTATATGTTAGAAAATTTGAAAAATGGTAATAATATGTGATTTTGTGTTTTTTCTTAAACTTCGGATTATCCCGAGCCCGTCCCGAATTACAAAAAAAAAAAACCGAAGCGGACGAGACTTTTTCGCTAAACTTGGGCTCAAGCTTGGGATCAAGACATTAGTTAGAGATCTGAAAATTCGGATTTAGGCATTTTTCTCGAAAATGTCTACCTATCCCGCCCAAGCTCACCCCTAAAACCAATCAGTAACATAATTTATTAAATAAAATCAAATCTTCACTTTTATAAACAACAAATTCATTAAAATATAGTTAAATATGAAAGGTTGGCCTTACAACTTTGAACTAAGTAAATAAAGTTGATATCCTAGTGTGTAAGTACTTTGTGTTTAACTTATGTGTACCTTATTCATTTACATGCATGTTAGAATTAGTTCACTACAAAAAAAAAAAAATGAGTTTAAGGTGACATTTTAAATGCAACCCTCCTCAAACGTCGTAATTATCTTAGTACTATTGAAATTTGACGATGCTTCATAATAGAATCATTTCTTCTTATATTATTATTTTGACACTTTTGGAAGTGTCTTATATTTTGATTTAGGTAATATAACTTAGGTGACACTTTCAAGCGTCAAGTAAATCTTAATACTTCTGAGGAGTGTATCACCATCATGTGACGACGCTTTTAAGCTTTTCAATAAGTTTCAGTCGCTAAATTCATAGGTAAATCGAGTCATGATGTACTAGTAATCAACCCATAATTAATAACCGAATATAATTTTTTTTTACAAGGTAATAAAAAAACACATAATTTATATAGTTGAGGCATTAATTTCTATTCCCTTTCATTTTCTATAGATTGGGGAAACCAGCTAGTTAGCTAACCACGTGGCTTGTTGGAATTTGCTAGTATGATTATATTGTGGGATCAGTTTATATATGCTATGCATTTACAGATTTAGGATTAGGATTAGGATTCTTCTCTAATTTCATGGGCTCCATGCTTAATTAGTATGGCCATGTTGTCCCTAAGCTTCCTTTAATTAATGGCTTCAATCCCTTTCTAGGATTTGTTTTGAAAGTTTAATAATTTTCTATTACGTGCTTTCTTTCTGTCCTATAACTTGTTAGCTTGAAGATGAACATACATATATCATTTTATAAATTGATTTTTCACGTAGTAAAAAATACATTATATAGTTCATGTTTGGAAAAAAAAAAAAAAGTATACACTTATCAATCAAACTATGGTCCTTCTTGAGACAATTGCCCTAATTATTATTATTTTAAAATTTTTGGATCTCAACTTTGAGAGTTGTACAAATTGTTAGTTTTTTTAAAAGAAAAAATTGCAAGCAAGATTTATGTAAAACACTGGAATTCTCACAAATGCCGACGCAAAGATGTTTTACACCGGTCAATAATTATTTTCTCGAGAAAAACATATTTTCCCGACCTAATTAATTTAACATGTTTTACACTGGGTCAATAATTATGGTTAATTTCGTCTAATTTGTCATTAAATGGTGATAAAAACATGCATACGCATCACAACTCATCAGAGTTCCCCCTGCAAATTCCTCCAAAATTCATATATTAAATTGCAAATTTCCACAATGTTCAGCTAGCAAATTACGAATTACACAAAATCAGAGTTAACAATTTGCACAAAAAACACAGCAACAATAAATAATATGCATATAAGTTTTTCGTGGTCATTGAACAACAAATTAGATAGCGTATAAATTAACATAAAAATTAAGTAATTAACCATACTAGGTAACTTTTTTTTTCCTCCTCAAGATCAGACTGAAAACACGTTGTATAAGAATAGAACACGATACATAGACGTCGTACTTTCTCTGTCGGTCTCTATCTATGCTTCTGAACATGATTAACAAGGACCACAAAAGAAGGTATCATGAATACGATGCTTCTTCCATTCATTTTTCCAACAACACATCTTCTTCACACCATTAGATTCAGTTTCTGTATATGTTCTTGTTTTCCTCTGTGGTCGAATGGGAGGTGTTCCGTGGACTGAGGAAGAAGATCAGTTGCTTCGGAATTGCATTAAACTGTATGGAGAAGGTAAATGGCATCGTGTCCCTACGTTGGCTGGTAAGTATGTATATTCATTTATTAATGCACTTTACACTGCTCATATAATTAAAATCGTATGTTCAGTTACAAATTCGAACTTATATGGATTAAGTTTCTCATATTAAACATTTTCATTATCTGTAAGGTTTATTGCCAACATGCTATAGTTGTTCTTTCAGGGTTTCGACAATTAGCTAGCTGAACTTATTTTTTCTTCTTCTGATTAAACGTTTATAAAATTGCAATTATATGCTAATTCCAACTTGCTATAAAATAATGATACATATATGTATATGCCAATCGTACCTGTCTTCATAATTCAACAAACAAATTGTAATTTTCTCTAAAATTCAGTTAGCGGATTGCATATAATCGCTAAATTCAGTTACCAAATCACAATTTTCTTAAAATTTACCTAGCAATTTGCACATCAACAGAGTAAGATAACAAAATCAACATGCAATTTTTTGCACTATTTAAAAACAAATTAGACATCGTTAGCCTATTATAACTTTTTATAAACTTAACCAGGCACGAAGCCATAATGAGGCGAGAGGGTCTTCAACCTTTTCTGATGTGCAGTTTTTACTATAAAATTTGTAATTATTATCAGTTTAGCCCTTTAAAATCTTACACTGCCTCCCTAGATTTTTGTATACTAATTATTTGCCACTTACTTAATTTTACCCCTGAACAGAATTTCTGACTTCGTTCATAAAATTAACTAGTAAATATTTCAACCTCCCTACAAATAATATCTAATATTTTCTAATTAAGCTTTATTGGTTTGTTCCTTAATTAACAAGAAGCTAGCTATGGAGATTAAGTTGTTTTGTTTTGGATGTAAGGTTTAAAAAGGTGCAGAAAAAGTTGCAGACTGAGGTGGTTGAATTACCTTCGCCCCAACATCAAGAGAGGGAGCTTCACTCAAGATGAAGTTGAGCTCATCATTGAGTACCACAAAATCGTAGGAAATAAGTAATATTCTTCATCCATTGCTTAACATTAAATTTATTTTCTTCGTATCAATAGCTCAAACCCATGACTTAAGTCTTGTGAGATTATTATGCGCATAATATAACCGCACATATACGTCTAGCTTACTTAAATCTAGACTCACAACACAAGTCTAATGAAATTCCCTTAAACCTTATTGGTAAAAGAACTAGCAAAATAAGATTATACATATAGTATGCATATGCATTCAACACTTGACTACACAAAGATGATATAAATTATTACCACTATATTAGAATTCTGCATTGGGATGAGTCAATCACAATGAATCAATATAAAGCAACTATGTATCATGTAAAGTTCGTTTTAAAATCAATTAGTGATAGGAGGAGGTAATTCACTTATTTATATAGTGCTCTAATTAATTAACCAAACGCCACCAGTGTGGGACTCCAAACTCAAAGTGGAGTATGTCTATTCCAACACTCCCCGCACCGTGAGGGCTCTTTAATTAAGAGCTGATTAATGCACGACGGGTTGAGACTAAATTCAACAAACTCGATCCAACACGTTCAGTAAGAAGTGAAATCCGATACCATGTTAGAGTTCTCTGCATTGGGTTAAGTCAAATCCAACCATATCAACATAGAGCAACTATGTATGCGTGTGAGAATCTATCTAAAAACAATTGGTGATATATAGAAGGATATAGTCCACTTCCTTATAGAGTGCTCGAATTAACCCAACACCATTAATATGCAACTCCAAATTCACGGTGGAGTATATGGCTATTTCAACACAATTCACTTGAACACATTAATTTTAGCATATATATTAACTTCTTGAAGTTCCTAAGGGTTTCTTTGCGTGCAAGTTACGTGCTTTTTTGATCCAACATTAAGAAACCTACCTATACATATTGTTTGACCAGGTGGTCGGTGATAGCGGCAAATCTCCCAGGGAGAACAGCAAACGACTTGAAGAACTTCTGGAACTGTCATCTGAGCAAAACCCTAACTCCTGAACAGATGAGCGTCCACAAAGAGAAGATACATAATTGCTCCGCAGTTTCACGAATTCGACACCAAGAAATCGGTAGTTCTGCATCGACTATATGTCCTAGTGATGTTAGAGACGGAGCACATCAAGCGTTTCCAGGTAAGTATGAAGGAAATATGAACATGTACTCCATTTAGATTGTAAGAGATAAATTTATTTATTTTTTGCAGATGTAACAGTTTAAGAATTTTATAAGGGAGTGATTTCTAACAATGACTCAAAATTTGAGGAAAACAAATTATCCTTACCAAATTTTAATATTTTGTTAAAACTCAAATTCTAAATGATTGTTTCTTTTGAAACTTTCATTTTCACAAGTTGTTGATTTTCTTGTAATGGCAGTTGAAGAACATGGTGTTGTTCTTGAAGATATAGCTGAAGAATTCCAGTTGGATGAAGCTGAAATCAATGGTATCGGAAGCAGCAGGAAATGGGATTGGGATGATCTGGACATGGACATGGACATAGATCATATATGGAATGATTCTTCCTAGTTGTTTAATGTGTTTGTCTGCTCGTCTGTCTAATTAAGATGCTGTAAAATAAATGAGATTCTGAGTGTTGCTGATAAATCCTTGTTAAAGATTGTGTAACGATAACCATTTGGCTATTTATGAAATAATTAAGGTTTAATACATAGTTCGGTTATTTACGTTTGAACTATGTGACTGAATGATTATTATTTTATGACGTGATTAAATGCTATTTACCTTTCGTAATATGATGAAATTGTTCAAACTTATTTTTTTTTGTCACAAAATAAATGATGTTCGACTATATCAGTAAATAACCATGTAATTTGATGTAGAGCTTCAACGCTTCATCCGTTAAACAAACGTTAAGAGTCAATCTCTGCTAGTAATAGTGGGAATTGAAAAATATTCGTGACCAACACTTTACATCTTAAGGACTAACCTGATGCGAGTGGGAATAATTAATCTAGATGTAGAGCAAGCAAAGTTTCGAATATTGCCATCATGCTGGAGGCCCATCCTAAGACTACCTGCAGAAAAAAAAAAGACTATATCAGTATATAAATATTGTTGATATTCCCATAAAAATTATTGTTACATTATAAACATCGTTCAGGAAAATATTATAATAAGGCATGACTGCCCCACGTATTACCCATTATCTCTCAGAAGTTGTAGGTGTGCCCCGCATCTTTTGACAGATAAATTATTGCTTGCATCAGTCTTACCGGGTGGCTGCCACCTGGTGGACCTTCATCCAATAAAAAGATGACATGTTCACTCTTTCTCATTAGTCGTCATCTTATGGGTGAAGGTCCACCAGGTGGTAGCCACCGGGTAGGACTGAAACAAACAATAATTTCTCTTTTTGAGAAGCATAACTAAAAGCTCCCTTCAAGGACAACAATTTGAGAAATTATTGGATGCATAATTCAGATTCAACACCTGACGCTGATGTGGTACAACTTAGTTAATATTACTCAATAAGGCAATTAACTTTGGAGAGATACTAAAAATTTATAAATGTCAATGGATATTTTAGATAAAAGAAAATAAACATGTAGTGAGACAGTTAGTGGAATAGACAAAAACGTCTCTCATTTTCTCATTCCATAAGTAATTGTCCATCCAAATTTATCCGCTTAAGTGCTCTTAGACCATTACATTCGAGTTCAATATTATTAATTAACTTGGTAAAACCATTTTATCTCGGGAGTTTGGTTCGGTCAGTGAAGCTAGGTCTATATAGAGCTCTCCCAAAGATAGTGTCTCCATTTTATTACAGTTGGTTCAACTAACCTTTGGTTAGGAGGACGTGTGTTCTACACAGATATCGACTTTCAAAGGTTGTCGGTGTACATTAGTTGTGATTTTACTATATAGTCTTTCAACTTTCAATTAATTGCGGATTAGTCTTAGAACCACAACACGTTTTTTCTAACACAACATTGAATGATATGTTGGAAATATAATTATAGCCTATAGGCTGGAGCTGAAGGTATAGTTATGGAAGCTTGTGGGATTCAAATCAAGAAAAGGACTTCACTAGAAGGGACAAAGTAGTACTACATAGGGAGAGTTTTTGGTGGAGAGGCCCTAGTTTATTTTTTTTATTTTTTATTTTTTGTGTGGTAATGATTTGTACATTGCAACCCCTATTTATACTTAGTAGTTGTCGGTGAAAAGAGGTTTACATGAATAAGCTTAGGTTAGGACGGTGTTTACACAAATCAATATGATAAATGGTAGTAATTTTGTGACTTTTTTTTTCTTAAAATTTGCATTTTTTTTCAGAAACAAATGAGACACTTGTTGGATTTTGATTCACTTTGTATAAACACCGATAGGGGTAGCTATTCTGGCTTGACACAATTACACGAGCTGTAACACACCTGTTTTTTCTCACATCCCGGATTGATACGAAAAAAAAAAAAATCAAGGTCTAACCACTCTTGACACGGCTTTTGAGCATGTCAATGTAGATTAGAGTTGCATGTCCAAGTTAAGACACGAATAGACACCATTATATGAAACCATATTAACTTATTGACCCAATAATTTTATCAATATTGCAACCAAGTCCTTAAATTAATATATATATATATATAAACCGGTTCCAAGTCGAGTACCCATATTCGGTGCACCGTCGACTCGTAACATTTAACGTGTGTATATATATATATAGCCTTTAATTTAAGATTCTAAATAGGTTCTGAACTGGTTCGAACCAGTTCAGATTATATATATATATATATTTTTTTACTAAATTGAACTTAATTATTTGTCAAAAAGTAACGTTGGTTGAGTATGAGCTATTTTGTAATAATTGTAAAAAAAAAAAAAAAATTGGGCTGAAAGTATAATACTTCTATCATTGATTTTTCCGATAGAATATAGCTAATGTGTTACATGCATATCACTAGAGAGCTGAGATGATAATTTGGATACACGGATACGACACGAAAATAAAATAAACATGTTTTAACACAACATGAATCAATACACATATATTAGTGACACAATATAATATGAATGACCATCCCTAAACATAAAGCTCACATAAGACTTTTTCACTTGATCTACACGATTATATTAGTGACACAACATAGTAGAATGACACATATATTAGTGACACAAACTAGGTCCTTAGGCAGTTGAGGCTACTCTTAAAATGACTTTCATCTACTAAGCTTTTCTAGATACCTATTTGGGCATTAAGCTATATGCTATATGGGCTAGAACACAAGATGGTGAGCCTCACCAAAAATGTCTGCCAACTAAAATAATAAATCAATGGAAGAATCATTTATCCGGTTGCAAAGATGAACTTATCTAGTTTTATTACTATTTTAGGGTGTAGTTACCTATACTTTATATATTTCTTTGCAAAAATCAAGTTTCAAATTTGGCCAAAAAAAATACAACAAAAATTTGATTAAAAAATATCATGAATTTAATCAAATCTGCCTTAACCGGTAACTTGCCCCGAATGTTAGGGTTAAGAACATAATCAAGTCCAAGTTTACACCATGTAGCTTTTAAGTACCTCAAGTTTAAATTGTTGCTAAAATGTGTTCCAAATTTCGTTTTCTTTGCTATAATAGTTGTCACATGTTTCGTTTTCGTTGCCTTTTATTTTTCCATCCGTTTTTTCCTTTAAATTTGACAAATTTGGATATGAATTTTCTTCAACTCATGTATATTATGCCAATTATTAAATTAAACCTCAATTTTGCATAAATTATTCTTCAATTTTATTGTATGGTACATACTAGACATAAGTTAAAGGGAAGCATAAGTACCATGTTGTTCTTTTATCTTCTTTAAATGCTCTTATTATTGAATTATGGAGTAACTTGACCAAAATTCGTCAAATTTTATAGGAAATACGGATGAAAAAAAAAACTTGGAACACCTACTGCCAACAATTTAAACCTAAAACACTTAAAAGCAACATTGTGCAAACTTGAGACTGTAATTTAAATTCTTAACCACGAATGTTATGATTTTGGTAAATTATGAGAGCATCCTCATTCCATTTACAATCGGTTTAGTTCGGTTTGTGAATCACTTTCGAATTCTCTTAACCTTAATTATTTTTTTTCCGGGTATTTTAAGTGTCTATATACACTTAAAATAATCATCACTCGCACCAGTCCGTTCGTAAATGATAAATTGTTGGCCAACATTGAAAGCTTGAATGCAGTTACCTACTTTCATGAGCTGCGATATCATCTTCACTTACTTATTTCTGGAACTCGGTGTGGACCACGCGCGGCTTATACAATACAAACAAATACCGTACATTACGCACGTTGATCAATCAATACACCGAACATTTAGTAGATACAACGATCACAGTTATTTTGTCTGGTATTGTTGGGAAGATGATGGACCATCTATATGGCTCTATTAGATAGCAAGTAGTGAAAGAGGAAAGTTTACAACGATGCACAGGTTATCTTTATGAGAAGAAAGAACACTCTGCAACTTCGAGCCCCGATACATATATAGATGGTCCAGACGATGCATTAATTCAAAACCTTTTTAGTCCTATATTAACTGATGACTACTTGACTAACTATTATAAAATCTTAAGATAATATCGGCTAAAACAATCTTGAAAGACAATTACATAATTTTTTTTTAAAAAATTAAATTTGGATTCAACTTTACCGGTATTAGCTAATACTTTGTTTGTTTACACTTGGTATTAGCTAATACTTGGTATTAGCTAATACTCAATTATAGGAGGAATTTGGTATTAGATTATACCAACTAAAAGTGATGTACTAATTAATATCAAACTCAAAATTACTTATTTACCCCTAACCTTATTTTATACAACTACCCCAACTTCGGCTCATAACATCGGCCACCGGCGACCCCCGGCCGGACTCCGGCGACCCCGACCGGCCTTCAATTATAATAATAATTAAAATATGAATATATCTATTTAGGGGTATTTAGGTCTTTTAGCCATTGTATTAGGATATCCTAATACAAAGTTCGTTCAAACATTGTATTAGTATATCCTAATACATGACACAATTAAAAATTGTATTAGCTAATCATGTATTAGTTAAGCATGTATTAGCTAATACCGGTATTATGATATCTCAATACCGGCAACAATCATGCCCTTAGGGTGATAACAGAAAGTAGATTTGGACTTGAACCGGTTCGAAACTGAATTAAACTGTTAGAACTTTTAAATTGTCATTCCTGGCTTGATAAAAGAATTGGCCTTATTTGAAAGGAAAAGAACCGGTACAGTTAAAACCGATTCAAAATAGATATTTTTAAGAAACAGTTTTAAACCTTTTAGAATGGTATTTTTTACAAAAGAAACAAAATCTTGTAAAAAAACCATTGGAAACATGTTTCTAAATACTTTGAACCGATTTTGAGTTGGTTCGGAACTGATTCAAAACGATATTGAATCGGTTAGAATTAATGTTGTCAATTGTGAAAGACAATTGTGAAAGACGCCTTGATGCGATAAGATAAAATACCGTTTCAAGTTTGAGGCGTAAACGAGACGCTCGCCTCATTGAGAAAAGCGACCTATTTGAAAACAACTATAACTTCTATACAAATATCATGTATTAACTCAAGAAAAAGAATATACTCTTATATTTTTATATGTTTGTTCTTTATTCTAATTTTTTATCCCTAAAAATTAATAGTACGCGCCTAGATGAAAAAACAAGTTTAAAGACTATTTCAATCACTATAATTATAAACCTCTAGATCTTTACACAATTTTTCAAAAATTATTAGTAAAAACCTTAGATTTTGTAACCCATCATCCATCTCCTCCGTCACTTTCATGCTTCTTCTTCAATGACTACTCTGCCTCGTCTCCGCCGTGCTCTGCAAATTTTTCGGTAACTTTCTTCATTTCAACTCCACTTTGCCTCGGCTTCCACCTCTCTCTATCCTTCCTTGAATCTCTATCCTTGATTAGAACTATTTTATCATGAGAAAATCATGACAATTTACCAAAGCCAATTTGGACTTGTTCACACAACCGGTTTGATATACCCTTTGGTACTGGCTCGGTTTTACTCCTAAAGAACTACTCTAGTTAAGAACCGGTCCACCGGTCGAATCGGTCAAAATTATCTAGTTCTAAATCAGTCAGATTTTTTTCAACCTTAGATGGCATAGTATGGAGAAGCGTTCTCAGCGGCCGATCGGACTCAAGCCTCCTGGAAAGGGGCGCCGTAGAGGGTGAGAGCCCCGTCGTGTCCGGACCATGTCGCACCACGAGGTGCTGCCGAAGAGTCGGGTTGTTTGAGAATGCGGCCCCAATCGGGCGGTAAATTCCGTTCAAGGCTAAATACGGGCGAGAGACCGATAGTAAACAAGTATCGCAAGTAAAATATGAAAATGAATTTGAAAAGGGAGTCAAAGAATGCTTGAAATTGTCGGGAGAGAAACGGATGGGGGCCGGCGATGCGCCCTGGTCGGATGTGGAACGTGAATGCTGGTCTTCCGATCGATTCAAGACGTAGATCGATGCAGATTGCGGCGGCGGCCCATGCCCGAGCCTTTGATACGCTCGCGGAAACGTCATCGCTGCAATCGTGGTAGGCAGCGTACGCCATTTGGCGTGCTTCGGCACCTGCGCGCTCCGAACCGGCATGTGGGCTCCCCATTCTGCCCGTCTTGAAACATGGACCAAGGATTCTGACACGTGTGCGAGTCTATGGGTGACAAACCCGTTAGGCGCAAGGAAGCTGATTGACGGGATCCCGTGGGAGCATCGCCGACCGACATTGATCTTCTGTGAAGGGTTCGAGTGTGAGCATGCCTGTCGGGATCCGAAAGATGGCATAGTTTAAACTTTAATCTTAATAATAATAATAATAATAATATATCTTCAATGGTTTTTAGTAAGAATAGTATATTGAGTTAGAAAATATTTCTAACTGTATATGGGCAAGTTCCACCTATCGTGGTTTTTATCTCATTCACGGGTTCCCTCCATGTGCCCACACTATCTTTAAGCTTTGGTAGTATATTGGCCACCATGCATTGTCCATGCTCCTTCCCTTTCTGTAGTCCTAAACCCTCATGATTTATCCCTTTCACTGTCTTCCATTCCTTGCTATAAATATACACTTTTGAAAGTGAACTTTGTTTTTGGGAAGAAATAACTTGGGTACTTTTCTAAAGAGATGATGCAGAATTAAAATCAAAATCGCTACTCGAATTTTAATTTTTTAGATATCTAGCAACTTTTAACTTATTATCAAGTTGCTATTTCTGTTATAATTTCTGTCAAATTAGACAAAAATGAGCATGCGACTCTCTGGTGAGGTTGTTTGATGTGTATTCAACATGAATTCATCAATAAATATAAATGATAACAGTAAAATACCTTCAATTAGTCCTCCACTCAATTCTATTAGTATCTTTCGGTTAAACTTCCAATTAAAAGTATTTCAATGCAATATTTTCAATATATCAGTAAATCTAGGGATTACATCAAAAGACCACTAAAGTATGAAAGAGAAAGTCAAGAGAAATTATTAGCTACCTCAATCCCAACAGCTTGCATCCAGCTGTTGGCATGCAATCAATAGGACAGTGACATTTGTCACTGTGTCTGCACATTTGTCCAATGAACTGCCATTTGTCACTGTTCTATTGGTTAACGTGCCAACAACTGGATGCCAACTGTTAGGACAGAGGTAGGTACTAATTTCTCGAATAGTCAATGATCAAAATGTATTAGTGCCTTGGTGGGGCCTATAGCACTTTCGGCTGGAATTTCACTCATTCTTTCACATGGTGTAGTAGCATTACTCGACTTACATATACTAATTTTATGTCTGATTTGACGAAAATAATTACAGAAATAGCACTTTACTCGTAAGGTGTTGAAAGTTCGAACATCAAATTTCAAAAATTATAATTCCGATAATAATTTATAATTTAATCAAAGTTTAATAATGATTATGACAATGCATCCTCAAATCATTAAAAAAAATCAATTTTACACTATAAACTAAGAATACAAGATAATTTAAGTATCACATCTAAACTATAGATTCTGAGTTCGTCACAATCATTATATAGAACCTCTTAGTGGCTACCTAACCAGATAACTTTTTGGAACGTCACGATCTGTCCAGAAGACAATTGAGGGAGAGAGCTATTGCTTACCTAAACAAACAAATATTCTCTAGTTAGATACTGTTTGTTAGATTTCTTATTGGATATTTTCTACTAATGGTGTACTTATATCACATTCACTAACATATTTATCCACGAATGTATAATAAAGTGAATTACTAACATGCCATTAAATATTAAATTAGATAGAAATGAGCCCGAGCTCAAGCCTGCGTTCAAGGAAAAATGTACGTCTGATGTGGACTTGTGTGATTCGGGGTCTGTCTCGGGCTAAACTAGGCTTGGCATATAAATCGGTCCGACCGGATTGGTTCGAAACTAATTCTAAACCGGGGCGGACTGGTTCTAAACGTTCCAATTCTTAAAAGGGTAAACTAGTAAAAATATGACTATGCTCAGTCTAAGTTAGAGTCGGTTCGGAACTGGTTTTGAAGCTGATATTTTGTTTTTAAATTTAAGGGTGTAAGAGTCTTTAGGTGCCACATGTTTGATCAAAGTTTACTTTTGGTGCAATTTTTTTTTATACTTTTAATGTAATATGTTTGCATTTTGTAAACTTTTAATGCATCTGATAGTTGTTCGTTAAGTACCCATATGCAAATCATGTGACTTCTCTTAAGCTTCATTTTTGTTCAATTTGGTCCTTTTTATTTTCTCCGACCAATTGATTATTCTTCCGACCATTGCACAAATCTATTGATCACGATCCAAATTCCAAGTCCACCGGTGACCACCAATCGGGGCCGGACGACGCCTATTGGAGCCGTCCGACCGTAATTGGACCACAAAGGGCCCATATCGGAGCCATGTGGCCCCAACCATAGCAACAGAGTCCAGACCGGAGCTTTATGGCTCCGACCAGAGCCAGATAGCTCCGATTTGGGTCCCCTATGGTCCATTCGGAGCCATCCGGCCCCGATTCGTGGTTACCGGTAGACTATTTCGAAGGTGGCCAGCGGACTTGTGCGGTGGCCGGAAGACTTGAACTGTGGCCAGACGAAGAATCGGTTGACCGGAGAAAATAGTAGGGACTAAATTGAACAAAAATGAAAATTAGGGGGAAGTCACGTAATATCACATGGGTACTTAACGCTGAAACTTAACAGTCAACTAATGGATACACTAAAAGTCTACAAAATGCAAACTTATTACACCAAAAGTTTGACAAGAAAAAATGTTGCACCAAAAATTCAATCTTATCAATTATTTGACATCAAATGACCTTTTAACCATAAATTTAATAATAAACCTTTAAAAAATGCTTGCCGGTTCTAAACCAAACATGTTGCCAGAGTTAATTTGCCACAATTCAATTTTTCAAACAATTTTTTTTCAAAGTTTAAACATTATCAAAACCAACATTACTAAAGTTCCCATATTGTGATCATATGATGATTAGACATATGAAGTTAAAACTTGGAAATCCCAAAATGTAGTAACGACGTGACCGACCGGGTCTCGATTATACCGAAACTTGAAAGTTTAACCTTTTCCCAATTTGAACTTTTATATAATTTCAATTTCAACAAAAAGAAAGAGTTATATTTATTTCCAGAGAGGTGTAAACAACATAGTACAAGAAAAGAAGAGAAAACAGAGACGTAGAACTTAGCTGTCTGTCTCAATCTTAGCTAGCTTCTGGACATGAGCAAGGACCACAAAAGAGGATATGAATATGATGGATCCATCTTACTTTGCTGCTTGGAGTCAGCACTGATCACTAATGCTTGCCTCCTCATTTTCGAATACTCTTCCAACACTGCTACAGAAAGTCTAACGTAGCTTAACCCTAAGTTTCACTCCCATGGATACTTTAAAAACCCTGCATATCCAAACCTATTTCAACTTATTCCATCCAAGAAGAAGAAGATGGGCGGTGTTCCTTGGACTGAAGAAGAAGATCTTCTGCTCAAGAAATGCGTCGAGCAGTTCGGTGAAGGGAAATGGCACCGTGTTCCGCTTTTAGCCGGTAAGATCGAGTTCGAGTTCGAGCTCGAGTCTGATCTAGATCTATTTATGACATAAGCTGTGTGATCTTTATTTGTGTGGTGAAAGCGCGATTAGGGCCGGGTTTCTTAAAAAACCCGATAAATTTGATGGAAATATTCGAACTTACATGATCTGACATATAGCTTTTATAAATTTAAACGCGATTAGGCCCGGTTTCTTAGAAACCCGATAATTTTTATGGAAATACTCGAACTTACGTGCTCTAATATATTCCGTTGATAAACTTAAACGCGATTAGGCCCAGTTTCTTAGAAACCCGATAAATTTTTATGGAAATATTCGAACTTACGTGCTCTGATATATGTACTATCAATTAATTTAACGCGATTAGGCCTGGTTTCTTGAAAACTTTGATGGAATAGTGGAGAGATTTGGAATTGTGTGTTCTGATGCTACAATTGTCTCGTAAGCTTGAACTTGAAGAAACCCGGAATTTATTTCCCTAACTACTTGTAATGGCATTCCCCTTTTAGCCGGTAAGTTCGAGTTCGAGTCTGACTAGATCTATTTTATAACATAAGCTTTGTGATCCTATTTTGCGTAGTGAAAGCGCGATTAGGCCCGGTTTCTTGAAAACCCGATAAATTTTATGGAAATACTCGAACTTACTTTCTCTGATATATACCATATGGATTAATTTAAACGCGATTAGGGCCGCTTTGTTGAAATTTTTGATGGAATAGTGGAGAGATGTGGAATTGTTTGATCTGATACTACAACTGTCTTGTAAGCTCGAACTTGAAGAAACCCAAAATTTATTTTCACCAACTGCTTGTTCTGCATCGAAATGATGGGAATCGGACAAAGCATTTAGTACTTGAGTGTGTGGTGGAGGTTTCTTTGTACCCCATCAATGGAGAGGCCCCTCATTTTATGCTAAATGTGGTGAAGAATTAACACGGGATCGAGATTAAGTCGTGTTTTTGTTTCGGATATAAGGTCTAAACAGGTGCAGGAAGAGTTGCAGACTGAGGTGGCTAAACTATCTCCGACCGAATATCAAGAGAGGGAGCTTTACTCAAGATGAAGTCGAGCTCATCATCAAGCTCCACAAGCTTGTTGGGAATCGGTACGGTTTGATTGTTTCGTAATTAAATCTGTTTTGTTACTAGTTTTCAGTATTTAAGTAGATAACTTAAGCACCAAGTTATTTGAGTTTCTGTAGATTTCAGTAATGAGGTACTCAAACTGTTACTAAAAGTCTAAGATTTCGTTGCTTAAAGTTTTTAGTGACTGCAATTACAGGTCAGGAAATGGTAACACTTTGGTTTGATTGTTTCGTAATTAAATCTGTTATGTTAATAGTTTTTCAGTGTTAAAGTAGATAACTTAAGCACCAAGTTATTATAGTTTCTGTAGATTTCAGTAAAGAGGTACTCAAAACTGTTGCTAAAAGTCCAAAATTCTGTTGCTTATAATTTTTAATTACGGCAATTACGTGTCGCAAAAGAAAGATTACATTTTGAAACAAGAAAGGTCGTTAATTGTGTTAGGTGGTCGATGATAGCCGGAAGACTCCCGGGAAGAACGGCAAACGATGTCAAGAACTTCTGGAACTGCCACCTGAGCAAAAAGCTGACTGCCGAACAAATGAGCATCGACCCTGAACAAAGCATAGATAGCCTAATCCCGGTCATAATGCCACAACCGCGAAACCCCGAATCGGTATCAAGAAAGTCGAACAAAAGAGACCAAGTTGGGACTTCAATAGTGACACTTCCAAGCGTTGGTGAAGATGTTGCATTGAACGCAGTTCAGGTCATCGATGATGGAAAGAAGAACCCTCCGACTCAAGAACATGGTGTTGGTATCGGAGATCTTCCGGTTGAATTCCAGTTCGACGAATGTAGATTAGATGGGATTAGCAGCAGCAACAGCAGGAAATGGGACTGGGACGATCTCCTCATGGACATGGATATCGATCTGTGGAATAACTCCCTGTAATCTGCAAGTTACTTCTTCTTACGCAGAATAAATTAGGGTTTCAAATAAATCAGCTGTCGAATGTCGAGTGATATTTGCGTAGAAAACCCTAGTCGGGCAGTAGAGAAGACAACATTGTTCGTGGTCGGGTAGTCGATTAAGTTGCGTGTATCGTTGTACTGTAACATTATGATTCGGTTATTTTCGGTTCAGAGTACGCTTTGATATCGAATTGCCATAAACATATTCGGCGAATATAACCATTTGACATCACTGTAATTTGTACATACTAAAACATGTAACATATGTATCATAAAAATCATGATTTCCCGAAACGAGTCGATCTATCGAATGAAACAAACACCCGTCAACTTCCACCGCACGGTCGTCAATCGAACGTAAACCTGCAAATATTACTGTTTAACTGGTAGCAAATATTGCCATTCACTATTTCTGGCAAGATCCATTAAACATTTATGAAGTACTAATAAAAACTAGCAAGATTTGGCTACAAAAGTATCAAAATTGTGGATACAGAGAAGGATACAGCGGATATAATGACTGGATAGCTTGATGAACTCATGATACTGCAGAATCATTATATCTTCAAGTCAAATACCAGCAAAAACCAAATATGTATAGCGTAATCCGTAATGTAATAACGGGTGATTGGGAATTCAAGGGAGTTACTTACAGTATTGAAGCAGCTTCATCTTCACATATCAATCATCTGACCAGGACGGATCGTATCTGTCTTCAAAAACATGGACATAATCGTTCCTTCGCCTTTTATCTCTTGATCTTGATTTTCGATCATCCTCCTTCAGATCGTTCCTAGAAGAGGATTTATGATCGTGGTACCTGGATGACCTTTCAAGTTCGCGTCTCTTGCCTCTGTTAACTTGCATATCACGCCTTTCCCTTTGGCGACTATCATCAGATTTTCTGCAGTTCCTTCTTTCAGGACCCGTTTCGAGTTGGGTGCCACTTGGATTAGCTCCAGTGTCTTTGGCAATGTTTTTTATCGGGTCGTTAAAAGATGACGGAGGTCCGGGTGGGAAGATCTCGATGTCAGGACCCTTCTCAAAGCATCCAATACCTCCAGCTTGCTTTATTTCTTCCATAAATTCCTCAATAATGTCCCTCACCACCTTATATTGGTATTAAGAAAAACAATTAGGCAGGTCATTTACATGCAAAAAAAAAAAATATTTTTAAATAAAATCTAAAGATGAAGGATCCAGAAAAGTGGGACACATTCGGCTTCTGGCGGGTTTATACAAATACCAAAGGCAGCCAAATATTTCACTGAAAAAATGTGATTTTTTTTGCCACTCAGAGAAAAGTGTTTTATTGTGCAACATAGATGAGTGTAAGGATAGGGGAAAATAATATTTTGCAGTCTTGAGTATAAGGATAGCATCAATTGTATCGTCTAGTATGAAGTGAAAGCATAGATGGATATCTACCTCAGAAGGGTTGCGTTTTGATTTTTTGCCACGATATGACATTCTTCGACGCTTGTAATCCCTTTCCTCTGCTAGCAATTCCTCTCTTGTTTTCGTCTTGCCAGTTTCCTGGTGATTAAAAGAATGAGAATCAAAATGTGATCATAGAAATGATCAATAATTGCTTCGGAATTACCTGCATAGATGGTGCTTGCCTTGGGAGGCCATCATGGTCAATAATTGGCCTATAAGTCGGACGCTTTTTTCTCTCCTCAGCAGCTCTGGTTGAGATATCAGTATGCTCAATTACCCTACACATCGAAAAAGATTTGTTCTTTACATGAACTTATAACTTTTCTGAAAGTGCGGTTTCTGGAGATTTAGACTGGTAGTTGCAGAAAAAAAATTGAACTTTGAGAAACTTTTTTTAAAAAAATAATGGAAGTTTGGAAATCCACTGACCGCTGATATCTTGGAGGCGGCTGCAATTGGCGCAACGCCCGGATTTTCTGTTCAAGTAAGGACCGTTCGTGCAATGCTGCAACAGCTGCCACAACTTGGGACACGAAAATCTTCTTCTGATAAACAGTTTGACCAGCAAGACTACCAAATTCACCCTCTTCCATTTCAAGTGATGCTTTGACTCCTTGACCAGCAGCTAAATCAGGACTACTTTGCTTTCCATAAGGATATAATGAAAGATACGACGCAGCATCTAGTAACCTTTTCTTGAGTAAGTCAAGAGCGAAGCACTTCCCTTGAATTTCACCGTATAAAACAGAGAACTGAGATGCTAACCATGTTATTGCCCGAACCAAAATAGGACAATCAAGCATAGTCTTGCCCTTGTCTCTTACCAAGTTGATAGCCTCCCTGACAATAGCTTTTAAGCAGATACAAAATAGCAGTGATATATGTTCTTTCATGGAAAAATCAATCACGACTCCAAATTTCGGTGAATTACTGATGACCCATCTCCCTAAATCACAATCTTTAACATTCTGAAAACCCGAAATTGCACAAACGACAGCATAAGAACATGTACTGGGACAGTCATTCCAAGTACCAATCTCATTCTCAATACCAACTACTTCTGAAGGCAGGATCTGAAGAAGAGTTTTATCAGTAGCATCTACCTCTCGACTATGATCAGAAACAAAGTTGGTACATTCAACCGACAGAAAAGCTGGCATTGTAAAGGTTCTGTTAGAAACCTCATCTTTGCATGGAAAAGTGATAACCCCTGGGCAATCACTGTAAAAGATATTTGACATGAAATCAGAATACCCTTCCAAAGTAAAGCAGAGCTCTGCATGTGGGTCACCAACAGATGGGTTTTCGATAGCTGCTTCTTTAGAGGATTTAAGTGTCTTGGGGTAATGAAGAGATTCGACCACCGAGCTGAGGTCCAAAGAAGTAGGGCAGCGTAGATAGTGACTGAAGAGCGATTCTGGAGGCAATCGGTGGTTGGGATTGAAAGGACACTGGACAAGGCCATCGTTGTGGGGTTTTAAGGGAAGAAACTTCGATATGGAGGTCAAAGTTTGGTGAGAAAGGTCTACCAGAGATTTGAGGTTAGCGATCGTGGTGTAGAGGTCACCTGTGGTAGGTAATGCAACTGAGGGAGGAGGGTTATGGGGAAAGGGATTGTGGTGACTAGGATTGGGTATAACATACTGATTAGGATTAGGAATTGCAGAGAAGAAAGGGAAGGGTTGTTGATTAGGGTATGGAGATAGAGTTGGATTCATGGGGTACTGATTAGCATGAAAGACTAGAGAATTCAATGGAACCGTCTTGACACAACATCATTAGACTGGACTTTTAGCTTGTAAGGCCACAGAGCTCTCGAGCATCCAAACTCGATTTTAGCTCAAGCTCGGCTTTGCTTAAAAAGGTATGAATTGCTGCACAACGACAAAATACTTAATCAGAAACATTAGCTACTGTGCAGCTGCAGCACAACTAGCAAAGATTCTTAACCGAATTGCTATGATCCAAACCAACTTAACTGCTACTATTGGAGAAGTTGGTTAATCAAGTTTTGATTTTTCCTTCCAACTTAACTTCTTCATGAATCCAAAATCTTGACAAAAATGATTTCTCAGAAGAGGGTATCAGTTCATCAACAAATTAGATTCGTTTATCAATTAGTTTTACTCCATTTACATAAAAAACAACACTTGAGTCTTCTCCAGCAGATAATAACAAAAAAAAAGACTTGCTTAACAACGTAATGACAAGGTCTACTGCAGCGGAAAAGGGTTTGAAGGGTTTGAGCAAATAGTTTACTAATTCATGAATCCAAAAAGTTGAAAAATTGATTTCTAACAAGAGGCTATCAGTTCATTAAAAAAAAATTAGATTCGTTTAAATTGACTTCCTTTGCAGAAAAAAGAACAATTTGAGTCTTCCCCTGCAGTTAATAACAAAATTACTTGCGTAACAACGCAATGAAAATGTCTGCTGCAGCAGAAAAGGGCTTCAAAGCTTTGCCGCAAATAGTTCCATATTATCCTGTTGTAATCCTGATTCAAATGAAGGGTAATTAAACTGCAAGATATGGAGAGAGATCTTACTCAATGTTTCAGCAACCCGGTGACTCCAAAACAGAGACATTGGTGACAATTTGGAACGGCGGGTGGTTGTGGATGGCGGGAACAAGGTGGATGCCGGAGAGGAGAAGAGTGTCGGGGTCGGTGACGGTGACGGCGATACTTTTTTTTTTTTTGGTAAATCGACGGCGATGCTAGAAGAAGAAACTCAAGAAAGAAACGTCCGATCTCCGATGGTAGAGAGAAGGAGAAGGCACGTGACCAAGAGGAGCAACCAGCATTCACTTTATGTCACGTGCAACCTCAAAATAATATATTATTGAACCTTGAACAATAGATAAACGATATATTAACCCTTATAGAATTAACATAAAATATGGTGGAATCTATCTATATATATATATAATAAGTTAACAGGAAAGAGAAAGTGGTTACCTGAATATTTGCCACGTCAGCTTCAGGAAAAAATGTAATGCTGCCACGTCAGCATCGTTTTTGACGCGCTGCTCCTCTCATCCCTGCCCTTTACAGCTTTACTTCAGAGTTCAGAGAACGAAGCGTTTCAAGTCAGTTACTATCTATCATTTATCTCTCTATAATTAAAGACTCATGATAAAACGAAGCGTCAGTTTAATTGCATATAGTGGTGATTCAGACTCGGATTCTCGGTGAATTTCACTTTTCCCTCTTCTTCCTTCTCCCTCATATGCTCTTCATCATTCTTCCTCCGCTTACGCTCTTCCTCACCGCCTCCATAACCGTCGCCAGTCGTGGAGCCCCGTCCCTAACGGCGACGACCGATGGCCTGGATTATATGGAGGTACTCGGGATTGGGTTGGTCTTCTTTTGGATTTTATGGAGGTATTCGTTTTGATCTTCATCTGGATGTCCCTCTCCGTTAATTATAATCAAAAACCCTAATTATTTTGTGTGGTTGGGTTCAATTGGAATTGAATGGCCTGAAAATCGGTACCAGTGTCTTATGAAGAACTCGATTTCGATTTTTTTTATACCCAATTGAAGAACATACCGATTTAACCTTCTCTCCTCCAGTCGAATCAATGGCGAGGTGAGTGACGAATAAGTGCTTCAGATGAAGATGAAAAGTCGGTGTCACCAGATTCCGATCAGTCAAGAGTGTTGTGCATTCTGCCTCTGGGATTGGGGTTCCAATCCGCTACGGAGAAGCGCGAATTTGCGATCTACACGGCATGGTAGTCCTGGTCTCGGTAAACTGTTCAATTTGATAATACTAAACTTCTATTAGTCTATTTCTGGAAGATTTTTGAATCATAAACCATGCTTCTCCGGTTGTTCGAAGTTTTTTTTTTAGGATCCATTCGATTATTATATGAAATTGGAGGTTCTAATGAACACAAACACAATTTGATTATGAATATGATGAACATATGAAATTATGCACCTCACCAATTTTGTGGGTTAAAACAAAAATCAACTTTTCTAACAGTGGTGATTTATTATCTGGTTCAAAGCTGAAGCAGAAGTTAAGAATTGGATCAGATGAAAGCAACTCAAAGAACGTTTCCTTAGGAAACCAGAGGAATTTGAACAAATATACCCTAAATCACACATGTTGATCCTTTCGAAATTGGAGATGGACACCATAGTCTGCCTTATAAACCATGGTGGGATCAAGCTCCTGAAATTTTATTATGCATTAGCGTTTCTTTTCTAACATCGGTGATTTATTATTTGGTTCAAAGCTGAAGCAGGAGTCAAGAACTGGATCATTTGAAAGCAAGCAACTCAAAGAGTGTTTCTTTAGGAAACCAAAGGAACTCAAACAAATATGCCATAAATCACACATCTAGATCCTTTTGAAATTGTATATGGACAACATAGTCTGCTCATAAACCATGGTGAGCTCAAGCTTCTGAAATTTTAATATGCATTAGTTTTTGTTAAGTTTACTTGATACATTTCAGCTGAAAAAACTGACTATAATACCCAAATGAGAGATTGGTACTGATCTGCTCATGATTGTGGGTGCCCCAAATATTAAGAGCAAATGAATAAATGTTAATTTTATTGTTTCCACATTGAACCTTTATTTTAGGGTTTAGGGTTTAACGTTCCCCAGTGCGTAGCAAGTCATGACCGGCACCAATGTTTCTTTGGGCAGTTTTGCTTTTGGGAGATATTAAAAGGCTAAACAGCTGAGAAAAGCCAAAAGTGTTACTTGCTTATATATAAGTAGCTCTCTGTATTGATAAGTATACAAGATGAATGACAAGTTGTTCTTGCTCTTAATAATTTAGTCTTAGATGGAATCATCTCCATCACGATCTTTATTTGTTGTGCTGATGGCTTAACTATTAATGCATATCTCATGTAACTTACAGGAAGATACCAGCAAGAAGGGTAACGTAATCTCGAGTCTTACCAATAACTTACATTGATTTCCCTCCATGTTTTGAAATGGGAGAAGATGGCAATGATACATGTTACTAAACTTGATGCTGCAGCAATTCAGATAAACAATCGTATGAATGTGTTTGCTGGTTACGACACCGTTGATTATGTCAGAACCTTCGTTACATATGCCTTATGTCGCATTGACATATTTTCAACATCATAATTTGTAACTATATATAAATTTCATCAGATGTTACTTTATTAATTTATTGTTATATTATATGTGCTTAATTTGATGTTGAACATTTTCGTAGGTTGATTATTTATTGAAATTGCTTCCACATACAAAAATTGAATGGTTGAAGTCACATTCGTAAATTGTTGCTGCTATAAGACTAATATTATTTGTTTGGGCTCTAATATTAGTTAATTTTTTGTCGGATCCAATGAACCCTCTACAATGGAATGACACAGGAGCCTTTTTTTTTTATCACATATAGACGCACATGGACAGCTCCGACTCCGCGTACATGGATGAAGTTAATAAGAAGATAAGTTAGATGGAAAAGAAAAGATATGGACTAATTAAACTTTAAGGAAAAACATCTCAAAGTTCGCAGGAATAGAACGTACAACTCTTCTAATTAAAACTGGGAAACAAAATTTATTTAGTGTCTCATGTTTACCCCATGTGTCAATTTGGAGTCTCAGAGTTAAATTGCTACTTTCGTCTGTCCGAGGTTTCAACTTTGTTGCTATTTGGTATAACCGTCAAATTTTGGGTTAAATTTAACAGAAATTGGTCATGTGCCATGACCGAATAAATTTGAAAATTCATAAATTATCCAAAAATGCTCGGAATCGAGAATCGGGTCAACCTTGAATCAGAGGTGGGTGCCCGAAATCGTAGGTGGGTGGCCAGAATCGGAGGTGGGTGGCCGGAAGACGAGTAGCTTGGGGAAAAAAAGTATAAGGGGCAAAATTGTCTTTTCATCTCAACCTGTCAAATTTAATCCCTAAATTGGACGTAAAACTAGGCAACAAAATTGAAACTTTGAACACCAAGTAATAACAATTTAATCATAAGACACCAAACTGACACATAGGGTAAACTTGAGAATCTAAATAGGTTCTTTTCCGTTAAAATTACATTAAGATAATCATATTTTTATTTATTAAAAATTTAAATGATACACATGTTGAAACATACTCAACTTCAATAAAACAACCTGCAATACACTTGCTAGATCACATATTCAAAACTTCATGTTTACGATTTAGCAGGTCGTCCCGCGCGTAGCGCGGGATCAGCACCTAGTATCTATATATATAATAAAGCAAGAGGAAAGACAGAAGACTAACCTGGTGATGCCACGTCAGCATTCAGAGTGCATATGAAAGCGCCACATCAGCCTACCACAGTATGACACGTCAGCCTTCATTAATCCACATCATTATCAGTGTGGGCTGAGTTTGTTTTCTGGGCCATTCACATAGCAAGGTCTGCTAAATCAAACCCATGTAGCCTATTCACATTCCACAATAGATTCACTTTTATTATTCTTGTGGGTTCTGAACTGGACAGGGGGTTGATATCTTAAATGGACATTTTCTGAATAAGAGAGTTTCGGTTAAGTCTAATATGTTAAAAATTAAAATGTTATATCGTTTTATATTTATTTTTATCAATTTGTTACGACACTATCTTAAACATCCATTATTATCTATATATAATAAAGGAAGAGAAAAAAGATGTAACAATCTTGAGGCCGCCACATCAGAAATTAAGGAAATTTTAAGAATGCCGCATCAGCACACACTCTACTAAATTGAGTATTTTGGCTGAATGATTCGGCTGAATACATTTGACTCAAATTATTTTTAGCAATGTTTGATACTGTAATATTTACGTGGGCCGATTCAAACCCCGTAATGAAATAGTAGGGCTACAACATGTAACCTTAATACTGTAATACATTTTATTTAGTACAAACCCATCATTATACAGATAGGTCGAATAGAATAATGATTTGTTATATTTATTGTTATTCACATATTTAATAATTTAAAATGATTAGATTTTTTTTTGAATGAACGAGGTGTAACTTTGTTCATAATATATATTGAACAAAATTGATATATTTTTTGTATAATTTTTTATGATTTTATTTTGCTAATACATCTATCTATATTTTCATTTATTTTGGAATTGGTAAGATTGAATAAACTTCTTTGAAGAAGTTTTACAATCGTGTACTTTTTTATGTCTTAAATTAAGAAATTACATTTTAATTGAGAATAAAAGAAATCACAATTTAATTACTCATCATTATTTCGGGGTTAGTTTAGCAATTTCAACATTAGTTTCATCTATCCTGAGGAAAAAATAAAGATGTGATTAACACAAATTCGATAATTTGGAATAGTGCAATATGGTGTAATGTGTGTGGGATAGGCATTTTTATACACTTTTGTAACAAATCATCTTATGTGCTGAGCTAAGACAACACTCTTATTATATAGTTTAATCTACAAAGTGAAAATGAAGATGCTTTGGCCTTTTCCCGTTGATGAATGTGAATATGACAACAATGACGATATGAATTTGAATGATGATAGAAAAATTTGAAACCAATGCATTATGAAAATTTTAAATTATATTCAATCTGCGGGTCGAGAAGAGCTCTCAATATCGACAATTTTGAAAATTAGAGACTTGATGCATATTATATCTAAAGTCAAGAAACTTAAAATAGATTTTCAATCTTTTACATATAAGGTTAACGTTTGTATTTTAACAGGTTGCCCCGCGCGTAGCGCGGGGTCAGCACCTAGTATATAATAATTCAAAAGGAAAGAGAATGGAGTGTTCTCAAATTGCCACCTCATCTCTAGCATGCTTTCTCAATCTGCCACATCAGCTCTCTTAGGTGATGCCACGTCAGCTCTTCAATGTATTTAATTAATCATGCTATAAATAGTTTTAGTATTTAATATTATTTTCTTATTATGTATCATTTAATGTAATTATTATATATACTTATTTGTCATGGAGTAATGATAAAAATTAATTGTTGTACTAATTTTTCTTTCAAAAGTGATAATTAATGAACTTTCTAATATTTTAGAGTATCATATTAATTTGTAAAAATTGTAATATAAAAGAATCACTAAAGTCTAATATGAATAAAATTGACCAAAAAAGTAGCAGATTTTTTTGCGAAAAATACCTAGAATAAATATTAGCAAAAAAAACTATTAGCATTGACTAAATACATTTTTTTTTTTTCAAATTCTATTATTGATGCAATTATTTATGAAATTCTACACAGTTAAGTACTCCATACTGTGTAGTAAAAAAAAAAGTACTCCATCAGGTAGTTTGATAATTAACTGTGTAGAATTCCACTATTTTATTTTTAATCTTAATGTTGTTAGGTTAAAATTTTTCTCTTTATTTTTTCATAGTTATTTTAATATTTACAATTTACTTTTATGTGTCATCATTTTTAGCATATTTTGAGCCAATTTGATAGATTCATTTTCGAAAAATCAATGTGAAAAAAATCATACAAATTACCCGCGAATTGCGCGGGTCGTGGAGTGTTTCAAGACATAAATGGTTGCATCTCAATAGGAAAAATTATTTATGTATATACTCAAGTTAGATGATTGACCAAATGTAAAGATTTTAATTTGAACCATTTTAGTTTTATTTGACTAACTATGATTTTGTAATTGCTTAGCTCTCAAAGATGTTTAGCGATAAATGGAATAACATGTCGGAAGAGAAAAAGAAGTCTTATCAACTCAAAATATAATTTTAACATTCTACATACATATAATCGGGTACGTTTTAACAGGTCTCCCCGCGCGTAGCGCGGGGTCAGCACCTAGTAGTTTAATAATTCATATTTCAAAAAGATTTTAGGGATTCAAACCACTTATACTTTGAGAATAAAAAAAATATTTATTATTAGTTTTTATTTCGTATAAACAAATCTGATACAAATAAAAATTAATTTTAAGTGTAAAATAAAACGAATATTTTTTCGCAATTGGTCAAGACCCACCTCAAAAACCTATAGTATTGCTTTTCTTCAGAATATCTTATACTAGAGCGGGATAATGATGATCAGGTCCCACTTACTTCGAGTGGGAGATTTGAGGCAGCAACACAATTGAATGACATGGTAAATGAGAATGGAGACATTTTCATAATAAATCCAGTGGGAGGAGTCAATCCAACCACACAGATCACTGTTGCTGCAGGTGCGAATCAAGTGGAACCTGATAATCATGTTGCTGAACCGTTGGATGAAAATCCTATAATTCCTCAACTACCTACTCGTGACAGTGGGAGTGGCACTACCAACTTGATTCCTGGTCCTAGTAACCATGGAATTCATCTTGGAGGTAGAATCCTGAGATTAAGAGGTCGTCCAAGAAAAGTTGTTGGTGAAGGTTCGAGTAACGCTCTTGTTCCTAGTGAGAGCATTTTTCCAATTAGGAGCATTATTCCTAGTGGGAGCGTTATTCAAGTTCAAGATGGGACTAATGATCCTAAACGTAGTCAAAAGCATCGAACTTCTCCCAAGAAGTATCCTATTGAAAAGGGTGATTTATTCACTCTGAGTTCAGTTGATGAACCGGTAACGGTTAAACAAGCTTTGGAAGGACCTCAAGCGAAGGAATAGAGGAAATCAATGGAGGAAGAGATCTCCTCTATGAAATCCAATTCGGTATGGTCTTAAGTTGATTTCATGCTAACCGCAGAGCCATAGGGGCAAAGTGGGTTATGAAACTGAAACTCACTGCTGATGGAAATGTCAAGCGATACAAAGCTTGAATCATTGCGAAAGGATATACCCAAATTTATGGAGTGGACTTTGATGAGACATACTCACCGACTGTGCGTTACACCACAATCAGGGTCATTCTAGCCCTGGTCGCATGCCTTGATTTAGAGCTACAGTAAATGGATGTTAAGACTGTGCTCCTCCACGGAAACCTGGAGGAAGAGATCTATATGGAGCAACCAGAGGATTTCATAATCCCTGGAAATGAACGTAAAGTTAGTAAGCTCCAAAGATCGATCTATGGTCTTAAACAATCGTCCCGGCAATGGTACCGCAGGTTACACGAGAAAATCGTTGAAAACGAATTCGTGAATCTTCACGAGGATCCATACGTGTACACTAAGACCTCTGACTCAGAGTACGTTATCTTGATATTATATGTCGATGACATACTAATTTCCGAGAATGATGTGATTACCTGAATGAATCAAAGTCATTGCTGGCATCTATATTCGAGATGAAGGACATGGGAGAAGCCACACACATCATATACATTAAGATTGCTCGGGATCGGACTGCTCGTAAACTATGTCTCTCTCAAGAAACCTACATCAACAAAATTTTGAAAAGGTTCAGGTTACAAGATGCCAAACCCGTGGACACCCCGGTTGTGTTTGAGTGGGCGCTGTCAAAGCGTGAGTGCACAAAAGACCAGATTGAGCGTGAACATATGAAAAGTGCGGAGTACCTTAGTATGGTTGGTAGTCTAATGTACGCAATGCAATCACTCATCTAGACATCTGTTACGCTGTGGGCTTAGTAGCACGATTCCAGTCAGACCCTGGCTATCAACATTTAAAGGCTATGAAATGAATTATTCGATACCTCAAAGGTACTGCCAACTATGCACTGTCCTATGGGGGTGGAAATTAGATTTATTGTGTTCAGTGACGCCGACCACGGTGGCGATCCTCATGATCGTAAGTCCACCTCAGGAGTAGTATTTCTCCTTGCTAATACCGTTATTTCATGGATGACAAAGAAGCAATCTTGTGTCGCGTTGTCTACGATAGAATCCAAATTCGTAGCCCTCTCTAAGAATTCGCAGGAAGCAGTCTGTCTTAAAAGTCTCTTAACTACATTGCTTGACGTCGATGACGGGAGTAAGCCTGTGAAGGTATACTCTGACAGTCAATTAACGATTGCAACAGTTAAGAATCCTAAGTACCATAGTAGGATGAAACACATTGATGTGAAATATAATTATGCTAAAAGTATGTTCGAAGACAAATTTATCACATTAGAATAATTGTCCTCTGAGAGTATGGTGGCAGACCCATTGAGAAAACCTTTATGCAGGGATGTTTTCGAAAAGCACGTTAAAATGCTTGGACTCCGTAAGGTTTAAGAGGCTTGTGTTGTGATGATTGAACTTTGAGATTTAAATTAATATTTGAATAAAAGGAATTGTAATTTGATTTTATGATCTTACGACGTCGTAATGTTTGAATTACATTGGATTTTACGTCTATAAACTAGTAGTAGGAGGGCAATCCCTCCAAATAAAACATGTCGAATGTGGGCCAAGCCTCGTCACACAGGCTTGGTCGTCTTGGCGGAGAGGGGGTACCTCTGCCATGTCAAGGCTGGCTAAGAACCATGGGTGATTTTGAAAGACAAACCTGGTTAAACAAAACGATAATTTGATTCTGGGTAACACGACATGGTCTAAGTTTTGCGCATCGTCGTGACGAACTTTATTCGTCAGCAACCACATTCTGGGCCTGATGAAAAATCTGCGATAACATATGACATTTACCACTCCTGACAACATGTAAGTTCAATTTATGCTATCAACGCGCGCTTCATACTGCGCGTGCCATGTTCGACCATGGGGTCATACTCGGTTGTGCAAGGTAGAATCCACGAGATTCGGATGGGGAAAAACTTCTTCACCTTGAGCGTGTGACTGATCTCGGATACTATACGAAGAAGCGTATGAAGTATCCTTATAGACTCATAACTCATATCAAAGGTCAAGCTCAATTTTCGCTTCCCGGCGTACGAACGCAGTGCTGAACAAAAAGGCCTAGTGACCACGTCTTTGGAAACCGGTTGAGTTTGACTAAGGGTATGAGCGATGGGGATGGTCAAGTTGAGAAAATTATACAAATAGCTACATTTTTATTTTATTTGTGCATAATATTTTATGTAAGAAATCAAAAAGTCTAAGAAAAAGCTGTCTTTGCTTAATTTAAAATATTTTATGAACAAAATAAAATTTATTTAAATATTTCTTATTTTATATAAACATCAATATAAGGGTATATATATATATATATTACATTATTTTATACTAAATAATTTTATATATTTAAATTTTTATTAATGATGACATGGCATTTTATTTATGTCGCGACTTTAGTATTTTTAAGATCGATCTGTATATGTGTGTCATCTAATAGAAATTTTTAATTATTTGTTTCTTTATTTACGTTGAGACTTTTTTTTTAAGTAGAGACTTGAATATGAGAAAATGCTTCATTTTTTTTTTTTTTTTGCGATTCCCCAATATTTTGTAACTAAACATATAGAGTTGTGATTAAATTAAAAACATTGACTGGAAAAAAATGCACACATATGGATAAGAAAAATCATGTGAATCGAATTAATATATAGAGCGACCCTAGCTAATATGAGTCCTAAAGAAAAATCGTAATATAATATATACTAGATATTTTGCCCGCGCTTTGCGCGGTATGCATATATTTAAATTATTGTAGTTTAAAGTTACCAAAATAATATAGATAGAAAAATTATAAAAAAAAAATATTTACTTAATTTTTCCATAAAATAGATATAAATAGAAAAAATGTATAACGTGATTGATTATTTTAGTAGTCTAAATTGAATTGTTTAGACATAAATATTCATGCTTTCAAATTTACTATTTATTTTAATCATTTAATCAAATTGAATATCAATACAAAAATAATTATGTCAGTAACATTATTGAAGAAATATTATAGTTAATAGTAATAAATAAATTAAATTCAGACTAATTGTAAAAATAGGGATCTATATTGTTGACCTGAGAAGTATGATATATATTTATATATGTTTATTTATTTTATTTTCGCTGCAAAATGTATGTTAATAAAACGTAATACATCAATATAATAATGTTGTCGGTAACACAATAGACAATGTATATAAATTAATTTAACAGTAATAAATAAAAATTTAATTCTTAACAACTAAATGAATGTAGTATAACTGCTGACTGAAACTAACAAAATAATTAGTAATAATTTTAAAAATATTGATTGATATTGTTAAATGAAACTTACCTAAAATAAATTAAACATTTTTAAGATTGAATGACAGACTTTGGAGCAATTATCTCGGTATAAGTGTACACATGACATTGTCACTTTATTGGTGATAATTATATAGACGTGGACGAATAAGATGTTTCGCTTTTGACATGTAAGTGCGTCATTCTATCACTTGTCACAGTTCATTTATCCAAATTAGATTACATGAAAAATAATTATGCATATGTTATATTTACATACAGACACTTATAATTATAAAATTAAAATGATGATGACACTATTCATATATTGCATACGACTCTCATGAAAGAAATTTTTTTTATCAAGTATTTTTATTTACCTATCCTATTGTAAGTGTGAAATTTGGATTTTTTTTTTTTTTTTATAAATGTGAGAAAAAAATGTATCAAAGTATAATATCAATAGAAAGTTAAGTTCCCCAAAGGCTATTTATAAATCCCAAACCCCTTAATCAATCTTAAAATAAAAATTTATTTTTTCTATGTCTGTTTCATTTAACAATTAACAATAATATCATTTATATATTACAAATAAATTAATTTATATACTTTTTATTTTGTGTAACCTACAACGTTATTATAATGATGTATCGTTTGTGCTTATAAAGTTAAGTTTTTTAATAACAAATTTGATAAATTAAAGAAAACATAAAAATTGATATCTAGAAAATTTAATTTTAAAAATTTAACATATATATATTATGTGTGTAATCAAATCGATCCTTATGTTTAAAATAAGTTCTAATTTAGTTTATTTACTATGAAATTACTTATAATATTTATTATATAATTTTGCTATTATATTTTATTTTATATTCATCTATTTGATTTGATAAAATAATTAATAAATGTAAAGCTAATGAAGATGAAATTTTATATCTAATAATAATTAATTATATTACATGTGATAAATAAAATATATGCTATATTTTTTAATTACATAAACGATCAAAAATATTAAAATATCAAATAAATATTATCTTAATATGTTATTATATTTGATACTAAAATATACATATACTAATTTTTACCAAAAAACCAAATTTAATATGAAACTCGATAATTCTAATATTAAAGTAAAATTACTAAAAAAAGTTAGCAAAAACACAACTTTTTATTGGAAAAAAAAAATCAACATTTTTAGTATTTGTTTGTAGTGGATTGTCAATAATAAGTAATATTAATATTAATTTACAAAAAAACGGACAAAATAATGTAACGGCCTTCAACATGCAATTAGGAAGCTTGGAGGAAATCTAAGTGCTTACATTAGTCTACATGGAATTGACACGTCATAGGAGAGATACTTAAGTTGACATGGACCAATAGAATAACTCTGTATTGACATGTAACCGACCCATTTTGTTATTTGTCAAAATTTTGTTTAACCTATTAGAATTATATTATATATAGATGCTTTCAAGAAGCTTAACTGTTTTTTCTTCAGCTGAGTTTAATTTGTGGGGTTTTACCCTTTAGATCCACCTTCCTACTAAAATGTACTTTTTACCATAGCCCACTTTCCCAAACTAGTAAACCCATTTTAAGATTGTAAACAGTCTGAATGAGTCTGCATAACATATAATTGTAGTTAATACAAAGAAAAGTATAATTTTTTCTCCAGTTTTCTAAAAACTCTATGATTCAGATTTTCTACCATTTCTACTCTCTTATATGGTAAATGGCAATGCAATGTCCGTTAAATAAATATGTAAAAGTTCAAGTAACACACACATTTACAGTTCTGATACATACTGGACCGAGAAATGACTCCTTTAATGGCGAAAACAGTGATTCCATGCAAGCAAAGTTAGCTCAACTGCAAAACACAACCAACAGCAGTAAATTCTGCTTGAACCGTTAAGGTGGCTCTTTGCTTCTTCCATCATAATACCAATCGATTTCAAAACTTCCCCAAAGCTATAAAAACACCATCTTTCGTTTTCAATTCTCATCCCAACCTGAAAACTAAACCATAAGTCAAAACATCTCATTGCAATATCTTCACTCCATGGCTATTTTCCGGGTAATTGCCTCATTTCTCATTTTCGGGCTTGTTTTAGGGTTAAGCAACCCGAACCTTCGAGTTGAAGCCCGAGCCTTCTTCGTGTTTGGGGACTCACTAGTCGACAGTGGCAACAACAACTACTTGCTGACAACTGCTCGTGCCGATGCTCCACCGTATGGGATTGACCACCCAACTCACCGTCCTACCGGCCGATTCTCTAATGGCCTTCACATTCCGGACATTATCAGTAACTACCTTTCTTCTTATTGTTCATTTTCCCTTAAAACATATTACTTGGGACGCAAGTTATCTGATTATGTGTTTTTTAGGTGATCGAATGGGGTTGAAATCGCCACTTCCGTACTTGAGTCCCGAGCTCAACGGACACGAACTGCTTAATGGAGCCAACTTCGCTTCTGCAGGGATCGGGATCCTTAACGACACTGGAGTTCAGTTTGTATGTTATTCACAAAAAACCATTTATATTTTTAGAATATGGGTTAATAACCAAATTGCTACCCTAACTTTGGAATATAGCAAATACTATATATATGGGTTATATTGCTAGATATGATTAAGACATGTAATCTTTGCAGGTGAATATCATTAGGATGTTCCAACAATTCAACAACTTTGAACAATATCAACGACGAGTTAGCGCTCTTATCGGGAAAAATGAGGCGAAGAGACTTGTTAACCGAGCATTAGTCCTCATAACGGTTGGAGGCAATGACTTCGTGAACAACTACTATTTAGTCCCGGTCTCCGCTCGATCTGTGCAATACCCTTTGCCGGAATACGTCAAGTTTCTCATCTCAGAGTACCGCAAACTCTTAACGGTAAAATTACGATCGCAAATCTCACTATCAGTTCTACCACGTACTAAAAGATCGTTTGTTTCGTTTGAACATAAATATTGCAGAATCTATACGAATTGGGAGCTAGGAGAGTTCTTGTAACGGGAACCGGACCGATCGGGTGTGCTCCGGCCGAATTAGCCCAGAGAGGCACTAACGGTGGGTGCTCGGCCGAGCTAACGAGAGCTGCAAATTTGTATAACCCGCAGCTTCTTCAAATGCTGGGGCAGCTTAACAGTGAGATTGGTCAGGATGTGTTTATTGCTGCAAATACAGGTCAAATGCATATGGACTTCATCAGTAACCCTCAAGCTTTTGGTATAATATTCTCTTTGCCCTGAATCTAGTTTCTTGGCAAACAAGTTATGTTGTCACGCCTCAAGCCCGATCGATTGTTCTTACTAGCTTAACCCAGCTTAACAGAGTTCAGAGTTCGTTGCTTTCACTTAGTTTTTGAAAATGAGAAATTTTTGTTGGGTTTGAGCAGTAACTCTCTTGCTTATCAAGACTCTAAATCTCTTATTTTAAACACAGTGTTGCATAACCATATGCAGTACTACACTCTTACCATTTAATGCGTATGACGTCCTCGTCGCGACACATACAAGAATCGTTTTTACTCTGTTAGGTGGGTCGGTAGCTCTTGCTATGCAATCCCGATCACAGTCCCAGGTCGGCTCTGATACCTCTGTCGCGCCCCTAAACCCGAACGACTGTCCCCACTTGCCCAACCCAACATAATATAGCCCATTTGTCCTCACTTCGGCTTTGAAAATAAGGAATTTCTATTGAGTTTGAATAATACCTCTTTTGCATATTAAAACTCCAAATCTCTAATTTCCAACCAATATGTTACGTATATTTATCCTGTCCGAATATTTGCATGGTTTTATTCCGACAGGATTTGTGACAGCGAAAGTAGCATGTTGCGGACAAGGACCGTACAATGGAATCGGACTTTGCACGCCAATGTCCAATCTGTGTCCTAATAGAGATCTTCATGCATTCTGGGATCCATTTCATCCAACTGAGAGAGCTAACAAGATCATTGTGGAGCAGATGTTTAGTGGATCGAACGAGTACATGAGTCCGATGAACTTAAGCGCCGCTATCGAACTCGATTCGAAGCTGACTTGATTTTTTGTTTGTGTAGAGAGATTGGTGCCTGTGTGTACTGAACTGTTGAGTGAAATGAAATAATAACGTGATTTTCTGCTTCTCCTTCATCAACGTGAATGATCTATTTTCTATCGAATATTAATCCATTCCATAATTAATACTAATACTTATTGATAGTTGAGGGATTTCATAATAAAATAGAAAAAATGTTGGAAAACCTCTTATATTTGCACCATAATTACTATTTTCTCATTTAAATTTTGTGTGTATGATACTCATTTATGTTTTAAAATGTATTAACGCTATCTGATTGCAACCATTAAATATTTAAATTGAGAAAATGCACTTATTTATATTTAATTAGGACCTATTTAAAATATTATTAATAATATCATTTCTAACTTTTTACAGTGTAATTTAATTCCTAGAGTGGATCAATCGCGGAACTTAATTATTTCATATTGTTGGTGGAATCAAACCTAACACTTCAAATTTGATCAAAATTTTATAATATCTTCATCTTCTCTTGAGCTTGATAATAGCTATAATTAAGTGCTGCCAAGGTTGGCAAACTTCTGTAACCGCACGTATATGACACGCGTATGATATGATTATGATAGGATAGAAATTACGTGATGGTTAAAACGTTCGTTTTGCATATAATATATAATAATTTAACTTTGAGGGCAAGTTATTGTATATATAATCATACGCAAATTTAATACATCTAAATGAAAAGGATGTGTTTATATAGAATACATAGTTTTCTTCGCATAATTTGGAGTTCCATAAAATTGCTTGTGTACTTTGACAACTTATAGCTAGCTAGTAGAAATGTACATCATGTAACCACTTTCATTTTTATAGGGTTAATTAATTATGAGATTGCTAACTTTTGTTTGACATTTTGAACAAATTGCTAGTTGAATTTTTTTTTTTTTTTATCATTTTAATAGCTCGGGTATTCCATGCATATAATTTGATAACTCAATCATGATTTCTATTTTGCATAGAATTAACCATGTGGGGTTACGTTATCTAGTTAGTAATTTGTTAAAATCGCCAAATATCAGTTAGCAATTTAATCGACAAAGTTAAACATTAGCTATCCATTTACATTATTGTTTTTGTTCATTACGTCTTAATTAACCCAATTCTGTCAAATCTACTAGCTTCCAGAACTTTACTAGTATCTGACCAATCATTTCTCAAGACAGGCCAGATGTTAATTAGTTTTCTTTTCTCCATTCACTAATTACTTAATTAAAGTAGCAAGAAACCTCATTGTCGGCGTTATTAATTATTTTCTGATCTCGAATATGAAAAGTTTAATGAAAGTGAAAGCCTATATTTAATTTATAGTTTACGTTAATTAAAGGTAATAATTAAGGATGTTTAGAGTTTAGACACGTAGGGAAGATGATTAGCCAACTGCATAAGTTAACGAGTTGGCAATATCCTCTATAAATAGACATGATTAACAATTTGCTGTTATCAAACAAACTATATGGAGCGACTATTCAATTTCCTTACCCTTTATGCTGTCTTGGCAATGTCATGTATATTATTGACATTAGCCGCTGATCCTAACCCTCTTCAAGATTTCTGTGTCGCTGTAAATGAACCCACAAATGGAGGTGAAGTCATTTCTCCTAGTTAGCTAGAGCAACCACTAATTATATTAGGGTTTCTAATCAATGCATGCTTTGTATATATCTTGGGTTAAACCCTATTTGCTACCGGAATTCGGGATTTTGTCCAATTTGTTAGCTGAACTTTAACATATGTATTTGACAAATTCATAGTTTTTCATAATGTAAAATTGTAATTTCCCAACTTCATTTAATTTGTTGTTTATTTGAGACAGAGATAAGCAGGTACGCATTATGTCAGCAAACAAATTTCGCCAAATTTCAACCGGTAATTAATTGCATGTTTTCACTAAGATCAGCTAAGAAATTGCAAACTTTTCAAAACTTCTAGTAGCAATTTGCACGAAAACAAAGCAAGACCATAAAAGAAACACAATTTCTATCATCATTTGATAATAAATTAAGTTCATCTAGCAAATTGTTCAAAAGCTCTAAAGTTCACCCAGCAATACAATAATTAACCCTTATATATTTAGAACTTCTTTTGTATGTATGGACGGATCTAGTGTAGGAAGAGGGGCCCTTAACTTTTTATGATTTGCAATTTTTATTTTAAAATTTGTAATTATTATCATTTTCACAATTCCTAACTTTTGCCCCCTGCAATATTCTTATACTAATTAATTTTCCGTAACTCAATTATTGCCAACTGAAAAAATTTCTGACTTCGTCCCTGCATGCAGTTTACGTGAACGGAAAGTTTTGCAAAAACCCGAACCTCGCCACCTCAGACGACTTCCACTTCGACGGAGTCCTAACTCCCGGAAACACCTCAAACCCACTTCGCTCCAAAGTCACACATTTCTTCATCGACGAGGTCCCGGGCCTCAACACCCTCGGGGTCGGCCTGGCTCGAATCGACTACGAAGTCGGTGGACTCAACCCGCTACACATCCATCCTCGCGCAACCGAGATACTCACCTGTCTCGAGGGCACACTCTACGTCGGGTTCGTGGCCACGAACACGGATAACGGAAACCGACTCTTCTCCAAAACCCTAAACCCTGGAGAAGGGTTTATTTTCCCCATGGGGATGATCCATTTTCAGCTTAATGTGGGGAAAACTAGAGCTCTTGCACTTGCTTCGTTCGGCGGGCAGAGTCCGGCGGTTATAACCGTCGCTAATGCGGTGTTCAATACGGATCCAACGATAAAGTTTGAGGTGCTTGCGAAGGCGTTTCAGTTGGATTTGGAGCAGGTGGTTGATCGGTTGACCAAAAACTGGGTTTATAACTAAAACCTGGCTTCAGATGCGTAGTAATGAATATTATACTGTTAATGGCTGTATATAAAGTATGAAGTTTGGTTGTTTTACAAATGTTGGCTCAAACTTGGGGGTTGTATTTTTTTTTTTTTTTTTTTGAATTTCTCTACATGGTTTTTTTGGTTTTAGACCAAAAAAAAAAAATGTACTAGTTCTGTCACTTTGGCCGTTAAAATTGGACCGAAAACACACTACAAAAGAAAGTGTATTTACCGTCACTTTTTTGTTCAAATAACGGCACTTTTGTACAGCCGCTAGCATCATAACGGCAGTTTTTATTAATGTCGAGGAATGCAGTGTCGCTAGCCAATTACGACACTTTTTGGTAGTGTCGTACATGCAAGTATCGGCACTTATAGAAAGTGTCGATAGTTCAAGTGCAGTGGCACTTATAAAAGTGTCGTTATCAAATTGAACTACGACAGTTATCAAAGTGCCGTTAGGTAGGTTAAACTGCGACACTTATAAAGTGCCGCTAAGTTCATTTTTTATTTAAAAAAAAAAACCAAAACTAAAAATAATAATATGTATATTGATTATTATGATTAATGCATACAACACTATTACAAAAAAAATTCAAACACCAAGTTAAGTAATTCAAAGCCAAACTGATACATATTTCTAACAAAAAAAAATCTACAAAATTACAAACTTATACATATATATATATATATATATTTAAAATTTGGCTACTACCTGCAACAAATACAATGATACATGTGTTTTTAATACATTATTTTTATCTTTATAGTTTATAGTTATTCAAACACATGTTTGTCGGAAACCAAGATGGAAAACGAAGCCAAGATTTGAAATAATTACCTTCAAGGTTAACACCTTTCGGGAACAACAGTCCATTTGCAGAAAACCAAATTCATACCAGTACATCGTCTCTTCTTTTTCAATGTCCCATCAAAATGTAGAACATCTTCTCTTCTTTTTCAAAGTCCCGTCAAAATGTAGTAAACAAGCTTTGACTGGCAGTGCAATTAGCATCCCAAATATTATTACCCTGTATAAATGAACGAAGAAATAACCACGATTTATAAAGATAGATAATTTACTAACAAACAGTGAGTGAGACAGAACAGAATGCAATAATGCAATGCAATGTAATGTAATGCAATGCAGTGCAGTGCAATGCAATCAAATACATATGAATGGATGTGAAACCCAGTGCTCAGGATGTCAGAATGAAGATTATACTCCTTTGCAAACACTAACGGAACAAATCCTTGCGGAAGCACAACCTACAGATAAAATGGCGTAGGAAAGAATACATGTTACCATACCTGTAGAAGATGGCGTAGTAAGCAAATGCAGTATTGTCTGAGCTTGTCAGTGACTGCATGATTTAGATTCCCGGTGCCACTTGGCTACATAATTGCCATTTAAGGAGAAAATTACACTTCCTAGTAAGTGAACACATTATCAAAGCGAAAGTTTTTTCTTATGTAAATAAGAGCTCATTCATTCATTAGCGTCTCAAACTGAACCATTATCATTCAAAGCATCAAAAAAATATAATCAATTCTGTCAACATCTTTTTGAGCTTCAGACACAGTGTTGCTTGCTAGCTGGACGAAATAAATCACCACGCATGCTTGTCCAGAGAGAGAGGGAGATCACTGACCTGGGTTTCAGAATGACCTTACAAGGCTTCCAAAAGCGGATCTCACCTCTTTGACAGACTGATTAACCGATCCAGACAGTTTAGAAGCAATCGAGAAGAGATCATCATCTAGATAGATCCCAACAGAATGATTATCGTTCTACAACTAAGAAATACTTAGAGGAATATATCGTGATCAAGAGTGCGACTGTAAGAGAAAGGAAGAAAGCTTACATAACCATTCATCTTCCTTCTGTTCTTATTGTTATTATTGGTGTTCTAGAAAACTTACATCAATCCACTATTCAGTTGGATAAGTAATATCCTCCCTTACTTGTCATGGTAATCTCAATGCAATTAAACCAGAAACCAATCGAAAGAAATGCTAAATGCATGACCAAGAGCACTTATTCAATATATACTTAAGAATATGTCATAACATGAGTGATTGCTCATACACGCAGCACCAAAATCAAACCCATGCCAGATGTTGAAATAATTGATCGATCATCTAATTAGTGTTTTCCTAGATCTCAGAGATCCATTCAAGAGACGACGCACCTGACTCAAGGCACAATGGAAGACGAGAGTATCTTTCCCTTCGCCAAATTGGAGAATCGGAGGAAGTAGAAGGTCACGTATTCGGCAATGTCGACGTCTTCCTTCTACAAGTCATCTTCCATGTCGGCACTTTTGATTACGATTTTGTGGTCGGTTGGCTAAGGAGAGGAGGATTTGCGTTCGTCTGAAGATGTTGGTGTTGGATATCACCATCGGAGCTCCAGGATTCCTCTGACGCGCAGCGTCGACGTTGTAGCTCATGAATCAATCGGTTGGTGGTGGTGGTTGTTGATGATTACCTCTCGCTCCAGTAAGATCTAGGTCTTGACCGTGGCTCCGATAAAACCTAGGTTGTCAAACAGATTGCTTAAAGAGAGGAAATGATCATGATATTCCATGAAACCTTTTTTTTTTGTGAGATGTGAGATATTCCGATGAAATCGAGGTTGCAAAGTTTTTTTTTTTTTTAAAATAATTTTTTTACTAGTAACAGCACTAATACAAAGTGCCGATACAAAAAAAATATATATAAAAAATAGCGGCACTTTACAAAGTGCCGTTATATATTTTATTATTTTACATAACAGCACTTTTAAAATGCCGTTAGCTGAAAAACTCAGCGACACCATAACAAGTGCCGTTATATGGATTTTCAAAAAAAATTAACGGCATTTTCATTAGAGTGTCGTTGCTGAGTGTCGTTAAGTACTCATTTTCTTGTAGTGACATTATGTGTTGCGCATATGACTGTTCTTCTCGCGTCATTGTTGAATTATATAGTTTTTTATTAAGAAATAAATGCATAAGGGAGATTTAAGGATAAACTTGTCATTTGGTACGAAAAAGAGTCATGTGTACGACACACATATGGGGTTATTGTTATTCAACTTGTTTTAACGGTCACAGGGACAAAATATGTATAAGCCTTTTTTGGGTTTAAATTTCAAAGTTGAAATAGTAAAATTTAAAAATGAATTCGGATATAGATTTGTGAAACGTTCATAATTCAATGAGCAATTTGTTTATTAACTTGATTTTATATGGTTCATGTTAATAATAGTTAGGGCATACTACTTTCTAGAGAAGTTTTCTATTATATTCAACCCTTTTATATAAAAAAAATTGTTTTTTTTATTAATATAAATCATGTGATCAAGTGTGGTTAATTTATTATGAAATAACAAAGATATGGATGAAGAAGGAGGGATTGATTAATTAATAAGGCAATAGTAATAGTTTGGACGTATTAAAATACAGGATTCGAATTTGATTTGATTTCCTTTTTAGAAGTCAACTAAGTTTTATTGGTCAGTCCAACCATCCATAATCCAACATAAGAGTTTGCTTTCATTACATATTTTTATGGATTCAGATCTCCTTTTATGGATTCGGATATCTTGTCTCACTTTTCGTGTTCTAAATCGTGTCTCGCAGTTAAGATTTTAACACGTGTCCTAATATTTAATATTTTTCTTTTAAGATTAACTAATCCCAATAGTATTTTAGAAAAAAATCACAAAATTAATTATACTCAAAACACGTGTCAATATCTTAACAGTGAGACGCGATTTGAGACAAAAAGTGTGGGCTAGGAGATCTGTATCCTATTTTTATCACCGAAATTATGTCATGTATGGATCACATGAGTATTTTCCATTTATTTATTAAACGAAAAACAATTAATTAAACATATCAAATGACTATTACATAAGCAATAGCTTAGAGCAACCACAATGCACAACCCCAACTCCAATTATACTTTGTGCCACATAGGTGCCAACTAATTAACATGTCATATATGACGATTTGTGCCACTAGGAGTTGTCCATGACTACTTCAATAATGGTGTCTATTATGTTCAAGTCTCATATTTATTTTTGTATTATGACGAAAAAATGGACGGAATATAACGGTCGGACCAAAACTAGAAAAATCTGCAAACATATGGTACCAAAATTAGTAAAAAAAAAAAAAAACATCATGGACCAAAACACAAAAGTGATCGAACATCATGAACCAAAATACCTATTAACCCTTATTTTTATAACATACATGACAAATAAATTAAGATAAGAATGGGCTACTTAATTATCATGCTCCCATTTATTTATGTATACTGAATGGCTTCTTAATTACGGCATGTGGAATTGCGTCTGCGTGGATATATAGTTAACATTTTGGGCATTTTACATGCAATATCCTTCTCTTCTTCTTCTTGATCTCTTTCATTTCTCCGCTATCATCATCAACCAAACTGCAGAAGACATGGACAACCCTAAACCTTCTGATGACACTGGGACTGCGTTAGAGAGTATTCTTCATATGAACAATGGAGATGGACCCAACAGTTATGCAGCTAACTCTAGTTACATTCAGGTCTTTCTCTATCTCCCAATTGAGTTAATAACCAAATAGGTTAATAAGATACTTTTGGTAAGCATGTTTGGATCATGTTGGCTTTTGGTAATTTTTTTTTTTTTTTTGGTATACAATACGTTTAGGACATGTTATTTTTGGTATATTCATTTGTAAGTTGTTACTTTTATCCGGATTTTTCTACCATGCTCTTGGAGCACCATACTTTTGCTTTTTTTAATACTATGATGGACTTAATTGTAACATAAGTAAAACTTTAAGAGTATGAAAAATTATGAATTTTTTTAACTACACCTAAGATATGTATCATACTATTAATAATATCAATTTACCTATGGGGTTCACCTTTAGGGCAATAGAAAAAAAAAAAAATTAGAGACAAAAGCATGGTGCTCCAAGAGCATAGTAGAAAGGTCCCTTTTATCCGTTAAGTACCCATGTGCAATTCCTCACGTGACTTCCCACAACTTTTATTTTGTTTACTTTAGTCCCCAATATCTGTTTGGTGAGCCAATCCTTCTCCGGCCACTGCCCATATTCTCCGGCGATCACCCACCTTGACAAGCGAGCGTCGTGTTGGTCACCCGATGACCACCCCAGTCACAAATATTTGGAGCTGGAGGGCTTCGATGCGGAGCCCTTTGACTCCAATTGAGCCACAGAGTGCTCTGAATGAGCCCCTTTTTAACTCATAAGCGACCACCACGTTAGTCGTCGTTCAACGTGAGTGGCCGCCAGAGAATATGGGCGGTGGTTGAAGAAAGAGTGACTGGCTAAAAAGAATATTAGATATTAAAATGAACAAAATAAAAGTTAAGGGAATTTTTTTTACATCACTATCTGAACTTCACTTTTTTGAAATGAGCATGTGCTGTAAATGTGGAGTCTCTTTGGCATGCAATGAGATTAAATTGATACAACTAAATGACTTCAATTGGGCACACCCACCTGAACCTTCACTTAATTCCAACGACACATTCAAATCCTAAATAAACCATAAATCTTATTTGTGAGTTACTGTGTAATTAAATTTGACGTAAATTACAACATATGTAATGATTTGGTACAATTGAAAGTTCATGTATCGAATTATAAAAAAAAGGGTAGCAATTTGTACAATAGATCAAATTCCAGATAGCATTTTGGGTTTTAACCTCTATATATATATATATATATATATCGGTGGCTAATCATCTTACTACACCAAATATAATTGTGAAATGCAGAAAAATGCGATGCAAAAAGTGAGATCAGTACTGCAAGAAAGTGTGAAAAGAGTATATAGCAAAAGCTTGACAGTAGATCACTTTTCAGTAGCTGACTTAGGGTGTGCAACGGGGCCGAACTCTCTTGAAGCAACATCTACAATAATAGAAGCCATAACTGAAGTACGCAAGCAAGTCAGGAAGTCAACGTCGGAGATCTTAGTATTCTTGAATGATCTCCCTGGAAATGACTTCAACTCTATTTTCGTAACTCTTCCTGATTTACACGATAGGCTGTTAAAGAAGGACGAAGCGTCTAACAAGTTGGATACGAAATACTTCGTGAGTGTTATGCTAGGCTCATTCCATGGCAGATTGTTCCCAACCAAAAGTCTCCACTTTGTTCATTCATCTATGAGCGTCCATTGGCTCTCACAGGTCTGTCGTCTTTTTTGGGCTAATTTTGATCAAATCTTTACCTAAACTTTGATTAATTTACAAATCCAATAGAGATTCAAGATGATAAGCATAGAAAGACTTTATATTTTCTACATGAACATTCAATTGCATACCAAATGATTATATCCGTCATACTTTGGATGAAAATGATCATGTGATGTCTAAGTGAGGGTTTTTGTTGAGGTTAAAGAGATTAGAAAATTGTACAGCCTTCAATTGGATGCTCAGTTGTGCAGTAATAGACAAATTATGTCTAAGGTGTGTATGTACCGTAGGAATTGGGAGGATATCCAGTAGAATGTATTTTGTTGCATCAATGTCCAATTTAATCTCATTAATCGTGAAAAATACCTCACATGACCGGCAGATGTCTACTTTTCTTCTGGTTTGACGGAAAATTATGTATATTGGAGATAGCAATTTAATATGCAATTAAAAGCTCAGATAGTGACTTTTTTAAAAAATAAAATTCGGATACCCATTTGTAAATAGATCAAAATTTTGGTAGCAATTAGTTTATTAACTATAATATATCTTCTTCTCTAAGCTAGTCAGTTTGATTAGTGATAAGAGTTTCTCTAAAAATGGATGGAATGGGTGCTGATAATTAGGGATGGCAACGGGTCTCGGGGCCCCGCTGACCCGCGGGGCCCCGACCCGGTTTTGACCCGCCGACCCGCCGACCCGCGGGTCACGGGTCGGGTCCGGGGCGGGTCGGGCTCGGGTCGGGGCGGGTCCGGGTCTAGAGACCCGGGGCCCCGTAGACCCGCCCCGAAATCCATATGTATATAATTTTTTTTTTTTTTTAAATTTTTTTATGTTAATATGATCTAACATTTAATAAAAAAATATGGTTAATATAGTACCTATATAAATAACATGGACCAAATAGATTTATATTTAGATTATTAGGATTTGTTAATTTGGTGTTTGGATTTAAATTTGTATTTGTAATGAATTTGATGTGTTTGTTGTTTATATTTGATTGATGTTAGATTTATGTTTTGAATTTATATATAATGTAATATTTTGACAAAAAAAAAATTGTATTTAATATTGAAAAGTTAAAAAAAAAAAAAAAAAAAAATTGTTCATATGACGGGGCGGGTCGGGGCCCCGCGGGTCGACCCGCGGGATTGTTGACCCGACCCGACCCGAACCGAAAGGCCCATTTGGCCGGGGCCGGGTCAGCCAGGCCGACCCGCGGGGCGGGTCCGGGGCTGCAAAAACCCGCCCGACCCGCCCCGTTGCCATCCCTACTGATAATACATATGATTACAGATTCCTAATGGACTGGAACACAACAAGGGAAGCATTTGCATAGCTAGGAGTAGCTCTGACAGCGTGTTAGAAGCGTACTTGAAGCAGTTCCAAAGAGATTTCACGCTGTTTTTACGTTCACGAGCACAAGAGATTATTACCCAAGCTGGTGAAATGGTTTTAACTTTTATGGGCAGAGCTAGATCGGACGTAAGAGACGAATACAATTTCTACTATTGGGAGATGCTCTCAAAATGCCTTGTTGAAATGGCAGCTGAGGTAATTATGTCATCACTATTTTATTACACACAAAAATCAGTAGCATTTTAATCATTCATTCAATTATCACGGGTAGCTAGCTATGTATAAAAAAATGTTAACTAGTAAAATGTTTGCTAAACTTTAATTATATGTCTATATTCGTATTTTAGTTTGTAGTAAAATAATGCTAGTTGGACTTGTTGCATGGAAAGGTAAATATTTAATTAGCTCTGTCCACTCTAACATTAATTATTGGACTGAATTTTCACTACATTCGTTTATGAGAGATTTATTTGTGAGAAACATATAACCTTATTTATAAGTGAATTGTGAAAATTCCTTACAAATACAATATTTTCTTTCTTAAAGAATGACTCTTAACAAAAAGTTTGGCTAAAACTTCCTTGTCCCTTACAAAAATTTGAGTTTTGTTAGAAATTTTTCTAAAAACATAATAAACTCCTAAAAAATTCTTATAATTTGTGAGGGATTTAATTCTCTTAAAAAAATGTCGTCATAGAAGACCAATTTTCTTGTAGTGTTTTATCCATGTCGGTCATGTAATTTACCATGGACGGTTTTTACATGATCTTCGATGTAGTAGGGAATAAACACATCAATCTAAAGTCCAGTTGTTTTGTTAGATGTCTCTTAAATTCCACATTGGGCCGAGTCAAACCTACCTAACGGGCCAATATCGAGCAACTATTTTCACAAGTGGGGTTCCATCCTAAAACCAATTGGTGATAAGAGGAGGTAGCCCACTTGCTTATATGGTGCTCTAATATCTAGCGGTGAAAAAATGAAATTTGATTTGCACTATTAAGAAGATGGTGTTCTGTTTTCGTGATGAAACTGTAGATCACGTGACCAGCTCATGCAGAATTCAGTCCAATAATTAATGACAGAGTGGACGGAGCTAGCACATTTTTCCAATAAAAGTTAGCAATTTGCACATTAAACCTAAGTTTAGCTAGCATTATACTAATTAACCTATATTAACATGGTTGATTGATATTGTCATAGGGACTAGTTGAAGAAAAGGACATTGATTCATTCAATTTGCCGTTTTATATGCCCTGTGAAGAGGAAGTAAGAGATATAGTGGAGAAAGAAGGCTCATTTGCCATTGATAAGCTTGAAACTATTCAAAACAGCATTGGACCATTCAATGGCGATGAAGAAGAAGATATCAAGTTAAGAAGTGTAAAAATGACTGCGTTGACCTTAAGAGCTGTGGCGGAGCCTTTACTAGCTATTCACTTCAGAGCTGGAGGTCTGATATTAATGGATGATTTATTTCAAAGATTTGAAACTAAAATGACCCAATATTTATCTTCAGGAACACCAATAATCTGGGCCTTCTTATTACTTTCTGCAACCAAGAAATGAACAAACATTCATATCATTTAGTTTCAAATCTTCACCGATTACGTAAAAGTTTTAGAACAGTTGGTGAAATATGAATGATCCAGTCATTTATACTTCACTAACTGTTCTAAAACCTTAAAGTGATACACTACAAGAAAATGCTAGATTACACACAATAATTTTACACATAGGAAAAGATGTGTGTAATTTCATTCCGATTCCACACCAAATCCATACTTGAAATGTTTTTTTTGGTTAAACACCGATTGCACACTATATTACACACCAAAAAAATATGTGTGTAATATGTGTGTAGTTATTCATAATTTCACTCCGTTTGCTCACATATTTGAGTTTGTGTGTAATTTTGTTGTGTGTAATCAGATGGGGAAGTTTTGAACATAACTATGTAGGGATGCAGTGTGTAAATTTGGTGTGCAAACCGAATGTAAAATGAAATAAATACATTTCTTGTGGAATAGACTAGTAAAATGGACTTATGTTTACATCTATTATGTTGTTGTTTACATAAGATAAAATTATTTTGGGAAGTGTCAATTGTATGCATACAAGTAAACTTAATTGATTTTAAGATATAGCATTTGAGTATACAATACGTATTTTTTAATCTATTGGGACGTTTGGATGGATGTATATGTGAAATGTAATGTCATATGTAAATACATGAACTTAAGTTGTTACTGTAAATATATAAACTCATCCATGTCTGCATATGTGATTACATAAACTCATCTATGTATGCATATGAGCTGCAAAGTGCTCTGTTTTCTTCGTCATAAGCCATTATAAGACCTATGTATGTAAATATAATTATTACTAGGAAATCAAGATTTCTATCTAGACTTAGTGTCGACTCTCAAAAATTTCAGTTTTGTTTTATCAAAGAACACACTAGAATCGGATTATACAAATGTAACTTTAGAGTAATATAATGAAAAGCTTAAGGAAAAGTTTCAAGTTGCAAGTGAGAAAAAGAAACAGAACTGCAAAATAAAGGGAGGGGGAAAATAATTCAAATTTTAAAAAATGGGCGGCATTTTAGTAAAGGATGGTAGATAATATATTTATAAGGATAAGTTTGTCATTTAAAAAAAAAAACTCTCTGCGTTCCTTTTTCACTCCCATCCTAAATTGCTCCTTCTTTCTTTCAATATTCTTTCATCTCTCATCCGTTCTCTCTGTTTATCCATCTCGGTGAAATCGGCGTTATCCCCACTGCTGTTATCCCAACTGGCGTTATCCCACTGGCATTATCTCCATTACGGTAGAGACATCAGTTTTAACCCAAGCTGGCGGTAGCGACACTGGCGGTTGAATCAGAACTGTTGGTGCTGGCTCCAGTGGCAGCAGGTCTCCATTAGAGGCAGGTAATTCTGCAGTTTTTAAGTTTTAGCTAGATCTCCGCATGAGGCATGTAATTCTGCATTTTTAGGGTTTAACTAGGTCTCTGTAATTCTACGCGGTGGCGGTAATTCTACCGCGCCTGTCGAGGCTGATGCGCCTCTCTCTCCAATTGGGCTCCGGTTATTAGTGTTGGGATGAGGTTATGTAGTGTCGGTGATAGTTGGTCGTTTAGTAGGTTCTGGCAACGGATACAGAGGCGGCGGGTGCTGACAATTCCTAGAACAACATCTCCCAAAATCCAGAAATCAATGATCATTATGATGTAGCTAAACGTGAGATCAACCAGATGGAGAATTATGTGTTTCTTTGTGGGGGCTTTGTTTCAGATCTAAAAAAGTACTTGGTTTTTTCCCCTATATGTGATGCAGCTTTTTCTGTGTATTTTTTTTAAAAGTTCGCTCGAGGGTTTTAACTAGTTTGGTTTCCTTTGATGATTGGTTTTGTGATCTTACAACTCTGTGGAAGCAAATCCTATTGCTAACATTCCAGTTCTGGTTCCGAAAAATGACATTGGACCCGAGATGAACTTAAGGTTAGGCCATGTGCACAAATGATGTACCAAAACTGAAGCATGCTTCCTAAACTAATCTCTGTTTTTTTAGGGTTATCACTGTAAATGAATCTTATGAAAGATTGGTTCCATCTTCATTATTATATCAGGTAATCACAACTCTTCTCAACTCCAAATGCTCTTGCTCATGTAATAAGCATATGCTTACACAAGTTTATGATATGCTAACACAGGTTTATGATATGTTTACATATGCTCATGATAAGCTTACACATATGTGTACATAGTTTATGATATGTTTACACATACTTACTCTAATGATGTTGTCTATTGCACTATTTGGGAAGCTTGCATTCAGACACCTCCTTTGCAATAGGCTTGTTCTAGGGTGACTCAGTCCGTGTTCACGTAACACTTCTTAATGCACTCACATTCCTTTTTGCTTGTTTGCAGTTGAGCAATGGAAGAAGATACAAATGTAAGTTGCTCTAGTTATCCATGTTTATAGTTGTGACTTACCCAATTACATTGTTATCTTATATTTGAAGGTTTTTGTTTTGAACCTAATTTGAATTGACCTTGAAGCTTTTAGTTTATCTTTATTATTCACCAAGACTTCTGTCCAGCGAGGACCTCATTGAGCTTATTATTGATAACATTATAAGAAGTATGTTGACAACACTTTATGGTCAGCACCTTTTATTTTTACAGATTTATATTTGAATAGTGTTGTCTACTACACTTTTAGGAAAGCCTACATTCAGGAATCTTATTTGCAATCGGTATGTCTAACTCTGTAGATGGAAAGAAGATGCATAAAAGCTTGAAAAACTATCATTCGCATTTGAAAGTCATTGATGAATATGAAGCTGTAAGTATTTTTTAGTGCATTCAATAGGTTATTTTATGGAAATTTATTATATTCAAGCAGGTGTTCCTAGCTCATTGACCTTATTATTGACAACATTATAAGAATCATGTTGACAACACTTGTTCATTCTTGTTATTTTTATTTTTTTTGAATTCTTGAACACATATTCATTTGTGTCAATATAGTGTTTTAACCAAAAAGTTTACAAATGATCAAATCTGTTAGTTTGTTATATTGGACGACTTAATTATTCATTATTTTTTTTGATATTACAGATGGTAAGAGTTACTTCGTGGACAAAAGATGCATTATGAAGATGGTTGTCACTTTTCTTTATTAAGTCAATGTTTTATTCCTTAAGTTGTGAAAATGTTGAACTTGCACAAATCTGTATGTTGACTCTTGGATTGAATTTATTAATAAATAATTAGTTATGCTTATTTTTTCTATAAAATAAGTATTTCTATTAAAATAATAATTAAATTTTAAAATATAATTGAATTGTTAGACTAATAAGAGCATTATTAGTATCAACAAGTCCAAATATAACTTTTGAAATTTATGAATATAATACTAAATATGTATTTTTAGAATTAAAATGTTTGTAATTAAATAACTCTATTAAAATTAACTTAGTCAATTTCTAATGATTCTAAATAGATTTTAATTTAGTAGTTACTAAATCCGACTATTTTGGAGCCACAAATATTATTCTAAAGGTTTTAAATAGATTTTAAATTAGTAGTTACTAATTCCAACTAATTTGGAACCACAAATACAATACTGAATAATCTAAACTGATTTTAAATTTGTATTTACTAAATCAGACTTTTTTGGAACCACATATGCAAAACTAAATGTTCTAAATAGATTTTAATTTAATAGTTACTAAACCCAACTTTTTTGGAACAAAAAATGCAATACTAAAGGCTATGAATAGATTTTAAATTGATAGTTACTAAATCCAACTTTTTTGAAACTACAAATGCAATACTAAATAATCTAAATAAAGTTTAAATGCTAATTACTAAATGTCACTATTTTGAAATTATAAATATAATACTAAGTATATATATTTGAATTGAGATGGGTGATACTAAAGGTAAGATGTAGTAATATACTTGGTAGGATAAATTTGGAATCCCATTCAGAGTGCACACAAATAATTCGTGTGTAAATTTACACACAGATTCAAACTCATTCTGATTACATACAAAAAATCTCGGTGTGTAATTTTTACACACAAGAAATCTGGTGTGCAATATTGCGAACCATTTACCATGTCCAAATTCCACACGGCTTTTTTAAGTGTGGAATCGGTATGTACACTTGTTTACATACTATTTCCACACCAATTTGACCGTGTGGAAGTAAGGATTTTCTTGTAGTGATAGGTGAATACGTGGTTTGATTATATGTGTACATTTGTGTTATGTACGTTTTTTTAGGTCATCGTGTGTGTTGTTTTGTACGTTAAAACATGAACTTTGGCTTTGTTACATTTACATTTGTGTTGCGCTTTATGGTATGTGATGGGGAATATTTGTTAGATCAGTTTTGACATGTCATTATTTTGTGCCCTATACAGAAGAACTAGCACAAACAGATGGTAGGACTATGGTATTGGTTTTAAGAGTTCATGGCTTATCAAGTTACATAGAAGATATAAATTTCAAGGAGAAAAAACATAAAATTAACCAAGCTTAAGGACCATATATATGGTCCAGGAGAATTAGGATGCAAAAGAATTGTGTTTGCATATGATGTCCGGAAATAATTAATTAATACATACATTATTGATTCGTGTCTTGTCTATTCCATAGAACTTAGAAGTCTATATATATGAGCCATAGTAACAAAACATAAATGGTGTAAGTCTAGATAAATTAGGAATTATTACTAGCTAAACTTTGTCTTGTAAGCCAAGTTGCAAGCTATTTGAATCCCATTCGCCTATCCTTAAAGGAAAACTTATAAACCGAGCTAATGAGCGAATGATAATCGTGTAGAGCGCTCTTGAGATCAAGTTGTTATATCGATGAGAATTGAGATCGAGGAATACTTAAATCAATATCGAAAAGATTTATTGAATATTCATTTTCGAATCTCTTATCATTTCATCTATATAAATGTAATGTAACCCTATATGAAAACTTCAAAGTATCTCGCTGATGAGCTAAATCTATATTACGAAGAGGAAATGCGTAACAACGAAAAAAACAAAAATAAGTCAACGAGTTGTTACAATATTTGGTGTATATATATGACACGGTTAGTTATTAATTTAGTGAATGATCTTATATATTTCATGAAATAATAAACATTTTATTTGACCCGACACCTTATAAAAGAGAACATTTATATATTCATTTTATCAAAGGAAAAACTATTTCGTTTGAATTTCTATAGGAACCAATATTCATAACAATTTACTTGACGTATTTATTTGTGGTTATACAACTTATTATAATTATACTCCGCGAAAGCGATAGTCTTCGCTAGTTATTGAATTGAATGTTGTCAAAGCTCAAAGTGAGACCCAACTCATCATGATTCCTCTATCAATCGATCAAGACTAATTCCTCCTCTATCAGTTAAGTCAATCACATCTATAATATTATTATTGTTGTATTATCCTTATATTATCTAAATTTTAGAAACACCGATCACATGGACCAAATCTTCCAACCAATAATAGTATGCAGAATCACTACTACAACCCTAGACGTGTTGACTTTGCGAGAGGATAATGAAATTATTAAAATATTAATCTCGCCGTTAATAATCTTTTACCGGTAAAATTTTAACTTCACCGGAAACTAAAGTTTTACCGGCCAGTATTACTACCTATACATTTATTTTTTCGCAAGTAAATTGGGTATTTCTTGTATTATAATACGACCCGGTGGATATATAGGACCAGAGGGTAGACGGCAAAAGTGATCGACCAAAGTCACCGATTTAAAATTCGGACCGAACCTTGAACTACAAGTGTGGCTGGTTCTCGGATCAATCCGGTTCGACCGGTTTCAGTAAAAAAAAGGTCAAGTTCATCAATCGTCATTCTTATAAACTTGCAGGTCGAGTCCAGTCCATATTTGTTATCATTTGATTTGAATCAGCACCGGTGGTTTACCATGTCAAACCCAGTTTTCACTAGGCAAACGTATGGTTTATTGTGCAATCTACAATTTTACTAGAATCAGACTGCTTGTGTGGCGATTCATGGTAAGACACGGTCCGACCGCCGATCTAAGTTTTCAAAATAGTGAAAGTCACTCTTTATGTTGCATCATTTTCATATTAAGTGAAGGGATCAAAATTTACTTCCACTATTATATATACTAGGAGCTAAACCCGCGCGCAGCGCGGGTATGGTGAAAAAAATAAAGATTGTAAAATAAAAAAATGTAAAAAAATGACTTATATGGAAGAAAAATTCAATCTAATTAAAATCAAAATATATTTGTTCAAACAATATATAATACATACAAAATTATTGGAATCAATTTGCTGTTTATATAATTTTGACAAACAAAAAAAGATTATAAAAAATTTATCCTGAAATTTGTGTACTTTTTATTATAAAAGAAATGAATTTGATCCGAACATAATGAATTTTATCTCGTGCACGGTAACTTAAAATGTATCTAAATGAATAAAATAATATTATTACTAACACTATAGTTTTGCATATTTGTTACTATACAATTCTTTTTAAGAATAGAGTGTTACTATGGGAAGTAAATAATTTTCTTCAAGCACCATCAATCAATCATACTAAAACTCCAATGATAGAATAACTCTATCCCGTTTTGCACCTCCCCTAATTCTCTCAACTTTATTTTCCAATATAACAACAATTTTTTTTATTAAATAACTTCAAATTAAGAAAAAGAAAATATGCCTAGAATAAGAATAATAATATGTGTAGTATAATATTAAACTATCACGAATTTTTCTAGGCCAAAAAAAAATTCTCCTAGACTAATTTGGGCTTAGTCCAAGTCCAATTTAACATACTAAAAAACCTATCGGCCCCAAAAAAACATACTTAAAAAACCGTAGCATTTTTAGCCATCAGCCATCTCATTCTTCTTGACGCAGCCATCTCGTATCATAGAGAATCCATCCCCATCGTCGTCGCCATCGCTAGCTCCACACCGACAACCATCGTCGCTCCGGCTAGTGTGCGGTGGCCGTATCTGGATGGAGCCACAAACATTATTCCTCCAACCATGCGACCAATAAAGTGTTTAGTTGTGCGGGGCGGCAGAGAAGAAATGATCTCAGTCAGATCAAGCCTCATCCGCCATCTTCCCATATCTCCCCCTACGATGGTGCGCATTTCACTATTTCAGAGCCGCTGTGTATCGGTTGTTGAAGAGGCGGGCTAATGTAGGAGTTTCCAGCTGCATTGCGGACCTTTTCTTTATATATGTATATATATATGTTGTTTGGGAATAATTGATTTTGATTTTTTATGTTTAAGTGAAGGATTGCGTTACCAATGCTGGGAGAATATGGGGAGTCCATTTCGTTTATGGCAGCTTCCATTAATTGCTCAGTCGTTTCGTTTATGACTAAACCGCTTGATTGAGCAGACATAAGGTTTGCTATTGATTGCAGAACAGAAGGATCTTAAATAAATGGAACTAATTAGGTTTAATAACAAAAGGGGCTGTTTTCTTTTGATGACGTGTCAACACGAGAATTGTCCTCTTGCTCTCTTTCCATCAGCCTATAGCTGCCACATTATAGACGTCACAATCAAGACCTCTTATCTGAGATTAAAATGGGAGAGTCAATGTAAATGATGTTTAATTATTGGGTGTAAGATTTTTATTGAGACCCTCAATCTTCTACTAATGAAATTGCTTAGGTGTCAGTCTCTTAGTGGTTTCTTTTAATGACGTGTCAGCCTCAGAAGAAGCCACCATCAGAATTAGTATAATATATAGATAGATAGATTATATCTATAGAAGATATATATATAGATTTGAGAATAATATAGTTGCATACCCCTCATTTGTAGGTTCGTCTGTCACGTGTAATTTTAATTAAATTGAGATTTAACTTAGCAAGATTTGAACTTGCACGCTTTTATATGACAAGTAAAATTTTAGACTAACTACTTTACCGACAATCCTAAAACCTTAGGATTATAACACATTCTCCTCATGAGCTAGTGATCTGAAACGTCTTTTAATACCTATCACGTATAATTATTTATTATTATATAATTAAATTGGGATAAACAATTCGAATATTTGAAACTGCAAGCTCTAATACTACTGTATAAAATTATTCATATTATATTGTGAAGGGTAGACATGCGATTTATTTGACGTGATCAGTTCAACGAATCACACATATTGATTGACTTTCCTTCTTCAACAACAGAAGGATCTTTTGTTTATTTATTATTTGAAGATCAATGCAGACGTAGGAGGAATATTAAAACACGGCGTATTGTTACCAAATTGGAAACAATAAAGAGTTTGAATTCTCCAATTAATTAGCCTATAAATAGACTTGCTTCTCTTTCTGTTTTCCTCACCAAGTAAACCAGAGAAACCCTAGCCTTAACCCTTAAACTCGTATATATGGCACCACGATTCGATTTCCTCATCACCTTCTTCACCGTCTTGGCTTTGGCAAGTTCATTTGCCTCCGCAGCTGATCCGAGCCCTCTTCAAGACTTTTGCGTCGCTGTTGATCCATCTGCAGATAGCGGTAATTAACTTTTTCTTCGTTTCCGATCTCACTTTCTTATTATATGAACTTACTAGTACGAAAAGTGACGTGAATCAACTATTCTAAAACCTTAAGATATTATCAGAAGGTCCAAATAACGATTTTTTTATACCACACCCATTCACGCAAATGTTTGTTAGAGCTTGAAGCGTGTTTTGAAGTATAAGACTGCGCTAAATAACTTCACTCATAAGTTCGGACTTATGAGACAGTTGGTTAAGCGCAGTACATCTTATTTTCTACATGGTATCAGAGCACACGGGTCAATGTTACCTCCTATTTAAAGAGTTTGAAGCCCTTTTGTTTGACACTTAATTAATTAGTCAAGCATGTGGCCGGGCTGATACTCATAGTTTGACCCTTAATTAGTCAAGGTCGAGGAGGCTGGGAGAATGTTGAAGTATAAGAGTGCGCTAAATGTCTTCACCCATAAATTCGGATTTATGAGACAGTTGGTTAAGACGCGCGTCTTATTTTCTACAACGTGTACTATACAATGCTTTTTTTATACCGTTCGGGGGCCATGAGAGAACTGAACTTGAGATCTCACGGTCAATAAGGCTCTAAAATGTTATTTTTCATGCATGCATGGTTATATCTAAAGATGTTATTTTTCATGCAGTCTACGTAAATGGAAGATTCTGCAAGAACCCTAACATAACCACCTCAGACGACTTCCACTTCAATGGAGTCCTGACACCTGCAAACACATCGAACCCACTCGGCTCAAAAGTCACGCACTTTTTCGTGGACGAGGTTCCCGGGCTCAACACCCTAGGAGTCGGTCTGGCTCGAATCGACTACGATCTAGGTGGTCTTAACCCACCACACATGCATTCTCGTTCTAGTGAGATCTTGACTTGCCTTGAGGGAACACTCTACGTAGGGTTTGTGACTTCGAACCCGGGAAGCCGCTTATTCTCGAAAACCCTAAAACCCGGAGATGCTTTCATTTTCCCGGTCGGGACGATTCATTTCCAGTACAACGTTGGGAAAACTAAAGCTGTTGCTCTTGCTTCATTTGGGAGCCAGAGTCCAGCAGTGTATACTATTGCTAATGCAGTGTTTAACTCGAACCCGGCCATTAAACCGGAGGTGCTCGCAAAGGCGTTTCAGATGGATACCGGGGCGGTCGGAAATCTGTTGAGCAAGTCCTGGTTCTATAACTAAAATGCATATATGATCAAATGAGTACAAAATAAAAGATGATTATTGGATTAATTCTTGACTAGTTCAAGTTCTAGTTTAAATAAGTTGTGTGTATTCGTTTGTTTGATTTGAATAAAAAGGTTGACTGCATTGGTTGTAATTTAATTGTATTGATCCCAAATTCAGCCATAGAAAGTTGAATAAGAGAATTGTGTGATTTTTTTAAGCTGTACATATTGTTTTTAATATGTTCTGAATACAAGACATACGGTACTATGTCTAATATGGTATTACTTGCAAAATATATATTTCTAATCATTACACGTGCTATCGTTTTCACGTTATTCTAAAATGATTGTACTAATAGTAATAGAGTATCAATGTTATATATACTATAATGATTACGTATACGTACCATATATTGTCTTGTACTCGGAACATATTAACACAATACATAGACAAAATCACACAGTGCCCTTAGATAAACCATTAAATTGAACATTCATATATGGCAGAATTTTGTATCCATAATAATTACAAACAATGGGGGTCGAACCCTTATTCAAATCAAACAAACAAACACACAGATACAACTATATATATACATACATACATAAATTTAGAAACAAGAACTAGGGTTTAATCAATCAAATAATAATCTTTTTTATTTGGGAAGCATCTGATGATCATATGCATTTAGTTATAGAACCAGGACTTGCTCAGGAGATTTTCGACCTCCGCCGTGTCCAGCTGAAACGCCTTCGCGAGCACCTCGGGTTCAATGGCCGGGTTCGAGTTGAAAACCGCGTTAGCAATAGTATACACTGCTGGACTCTGGCTCCCAAACGAAGCGATCGCAACAGCTTTAGTATTCCCAACGTTGTACTGGAAATGAATCGTCCCGACCGGGAAAATATAAGCATCTCCAGGTTTTAGGGTTTTCGAGAATAAGCGGCTTCCGGTGTTCGAAGTCACGAACCCTACGTAGAGTGTTCCCTCAAGGCAAGTAAAGATCTCACTAGAACGAGAATGCATGTGTGGTGGGTTAAGACCACCTAGATCGTAGTCGATTCGAGCCAGGGCGACTCCTAGGGTGTTGAGCCCGGGGACCTCGTCGACGAAAAAGTGCGTGACTTTGGAGCCGAGTGGGTTCGATGTGTTTCCAGGAGTTAAGACTCCATTGAAGTGGAAGTCGTCTGAGGTGGTCAAGTTAGGGTTCTTGCATAATTTTCCATTCACGTAGACTGCATGGAAAATAAAATCTTTGGAATTTGGATATAACCATGCATGCATGACGAGACTAAAAAATAATAATCAAATCAACAAACTATAGTGGAAAAGATAAGTGCATTATGAGTCATCTTTTCTCGATTATTAGATATTAAAAACACCATCCAGATCTTATCACTTTAAACCTTAATAAAGATTTTAGAATAGTTTAGTTACTGTCTCACATTGTTTTAAAAATGGGACCAGATCTTGAACCTGCAAGGTGGTCAGTTTCCGGATCAATCTGATTGAGCTGTTCTATTAAAAAATAGGCACAACTCAATCTTCCTTTATAAACTTGCAGACTCAATCCAGTCCATTTTTTTATTTGAATAAACTAGCGAACTGGTATCGCTTAATCCGACCCAACCCAATTTTCACCAGTTAAATCCGGTTCATTATGCATTATATTATTTTACTAGAACCGAACTGTTTACGTGCCTGTTCAGGGGTCAAACTAGTCCGACTACCAATTATTAAGCACATGATATTAAAAAAATGTCAGTGAATCAGTTCAAGCTCTAACAAACATTTGAGTGAATTTATCCGGTTAGACAATAAAACCGTTATCTCGGCATTTATATAACACCTTAAGGATTTAGAATAGTTATAAGTTATACGTATCTTTGACAGTATCATATAATTAAGAAAGTGAGATCGAAAATGAAAAGAAAGTTAATTACCGCCTTCTACAGATTGATCGACAGCGACGCAAAAGTCCTGAAGAGGGTTAGGATCAGCGGCGGAGGCAAATGAACTTGCCAAAGCCAAGATGGTGAAGAATAAGGCGATGAAATTGAATTGTGGTGCCATACTTTGGGTGTGTTTTTAAGAATTTTTTCTTGAGGCTAGGGTTTCTCTTGTTTAATAACTTGTGTGATGAATGAAAACATCAAAGGAAGCAAATCTATTTATAGGCTATAATTAGGACAATTCCAACTCTATATCTTTTTCGATTTGGTAACAATTAACCTGCCGTGTCTAAACATTTCTCCTACGGGTTGCATTGAACATAAAATATAAAATAATAAGTTTCTGGTTGTTGCAAAGAAAAGTCAGCCAGTATGACTATATGATTCGTTAAAACAATCACGTTAAACATCTCCTTTTCACAAATAATATTTTATGAAAATGGTGATTGATTAAGCTGTAATCGGTTCCTATATTTTTAATATGGTATTCGTCCGGTCAACGTAGTCCATGTTCTAAAGGTTGTGTTTGGATGGATGTAATGTGACATATAATTACATTACTTCCACATTACGTCTTTTGGTTTGTTAAAAGACGTAATATGCATTGTAATGTAATGTGTATTGTAATATGAAATTACGTCCAAACTTCATTTAACGTAATGTGAGATTACATCCAAAAACGGATGTAAATGTGAGACTACGTCCAACATTACGGAGTGTTATTATTTTATTATTATTTAATAAATATATAAAATATTTTGTATTATATTTATGGTTTATTATGATATGCTCATGATGTTCGTATAAAATGAGTAAGTCTTTTTCGTTACATTTTTTATTTGTGAAAATTACATTATAAAACTATATATAATGTTTTAATTAATAGAATTTTAGTAGCAATGTGTATTGAGTTGAATATTTAGTTTTTAGAATTCCTAAATGACTATAGTATTTAACCACACACATAATCTTTAAGAAGTTAGTTGTTATCAAAATATATAATAATATACTCTCATAAAGAATAATATAATAATAATAAAGTCACATTACAATGCACATTACAACATATACCAAATATTGTATAATCTAACATTACATTCCACATTACAGCACAACCAAACACTGTAATCTAACATTACATTATGTAGCTCACATTATTTGTAATCTCACATTTCAAATAATCTCACATTACGTCCATCCAAACACCCCCCTAAGAGTCAATAAATCTAACGTAAGGCGAAAATTGATAAAGCATGTTCTTTCGTTTATTTATGAGTAAAGACCTTCAATTTAAATTGATGTCTGTGAATATCTTACAAAAATATATACGATTAAGCTCCTAAAAAAATTAGATTATTTTATTATACTAAAAACGTAAATAGTAAGATTTTAAGATCCGAATTGGAATTAGACAACCTTCCATAGATAAACTTCTCTCTAGCCCGAGCTCCACCACCTAACCATATATAGCAAAACCTTATGTTTATGGATAACTGTATTACTCCACGTTTCCATGTCATGATTATTGATTCATTTCACCTAAACTATACCATATAAGCCTAATATATTACGTGCGTAGGATCAATAATCACTATTTTGGAAGCTTATTTCTTGTTAATATATCTCGACCACGATTACAATTATGTCTTGTACGTAATTCATATCCCTCTCAAAACATTATACGTACGTTTGGCTAATTACGTTCTTTTTTGGATTCAAAATCGATGATTTATATATCCATAACTTAATTAAGTAGAGGACCCACTATAAGAACAACCTATTCTTAAAGTGACTTATCGTACTCTACTATATATTTGCTCAAGCATAGTAAATATCTTATCACTATTCGAATTCAGCAATGCTACTCCCCTTGTTTGTTTTTGTATTATATCACTCTTTAAAGTGTTTATATGTTTTATTTACATAACCTTTAATTCAAGCGTCCATTTTAGCAATATTTTAATTCAAGGAAACACTTATTATAACGACGATCAGTAGTGCTGCTACTTGCATTCATTGTCTTAATTACAAGCAAGGATACACTTTTCATGGCAACACTTTTCTTAATCAATCAGTTCTAAATTCTAATACATATATATCGGGATAAGAACCTAAAATGAACTTCTACTATATGTTGTATTGTTAAAATGAGTTTTTAAAAAAACTGTAAGATATTTGCTACACTCTTTATCTGAAGTGTTGATTATAAGCAGTGTTATCAGAACCGGACCGGACCGGCGGTCGGGCCGGAACCGGACCTCTCTACGGTCCGGTTTGCTCATTTCCGGAGGATGTAAGCGAACCCGGTTCTGAAGTCCGGTTTTCACCGAACCGGCCGGTTTTGGGCGAACCGGGCGGTTCGCCGGTTCGGACTCCTTTCCTTTCATTATTTTAAAAAAACAAAACAAAATTAGGGTTAACTTACTTACAGAGAACCGGGACGGACCGGCGGTTTGGATTAATATTTATATTATTGGGCTGAATTATTTACAGCAACCGAACCGGGTCGGACTGGCGGTCTGACCGGTGAACCGGGAACCGGCACCCTTGGCGATTCGACGTCCGGTCCGGTTCTCATAACACTGATTATAAGTACCACATAAAATGATTCATCACTTAGTCAGGGGCTCGCTTTTACCCAAACATCCGCTATATATGGTCTACTATGCTAAGGGCTAACACAGGCTCGGGCAAACGAGCCATTAAGTAGGTGAATCAAGTCATATGATACTCATAATCAACCCTGATGGGTTCCGATGTAATCGTTAGCCCCGTTAACAGTCAATGGACGGCGAGTAAGCCCAGTAGGCCTTGTGAAAGGCCTAGAAGGCCCAGAAGCCCAGTATGAAGGGTCCCGACCTTAGCGGTCCCGATATGCCTTTGAGAAGGCCCCGATAATAAAGCCCCGAGGAGGCTGGACCTGTCTCGTGAGACAAGAGGTCCTGGGTGGTGACCTAGAATGAGATAACTCTGGAGTCCCCGATATGAATTGGGACTTGTGATCAGAGGATAAGGCCGAGAAACCCGCCTACTAGATAGAGTAGTGGGGAGACGGTTGAGATACAGATAACCTCCCCCGAGATACGCAGGGCGTGCCTGAGATACGCGGAGTATGGGCGAGATACGCGGAGCGTGGGGCGAGATATATGGAATCCCGAACGAGATATGCGGAATCGTGGGTAAAACTGCCAGGCGCGGTTACAGGTAACTGAGTAACTTCCCTTCCTATATAAAGGAGGAGGTTACCTCAGAAAACACACATTCTAATACGAGCTTAGATTATTGCTTACCACCCCATCATTCATATACTCATTTATGCATCGGAGAGGGATTCTGGGTCACCACCCAGGTCATCCCCTTTTGCAGGATTACGCGGAGCCCAGGAGTTCAAGCCTTTCCGTCAAGAACGTAACGGAGCTTCGCCCGTGATCCAACATTGGCGCCGTCTGTGGGAACCTTACAAAAAGCCAAAATAGTTTCTACTAGATCGATGGCTGGTGGTGGCAAGAAGAAGCAAGTCCAGGCCGGCAGTTCTCGCCCTGCTGGAACTGTGAATTCCCCGTTGCCGGAGTATGCCGCTGAACAAGGTGAGCACCCTGCTGTTTCTCAAACAGGGGGGCATGGTGGAGATTATGAGGTCTCAGTCCGAGACACGGCGGCGAACAGGCAAGATATCCCGCGAAGGGAGGTGGATGCTCCTCCAAATCCGGTGGGGCACGGAGAAGAAATCCCGCGAAGGGAGGTAGGTGCTTCCTCAAATTCGGAGTTGGCTAAGGCAGTAGCAGATGCTATGCCCATGTTCCTAGCTGCCATGGAGACTCTGTTGGATAAGAGAGAGGCTGCCAAGAGGGCAGAGGAGTTGCCTCCACAGGAAGAGTTGCCTCCACCTCCTCCAAGAGAAGTTCACGAAGAACAGGAGGTTCAGCCCAGGAATAAGGGTAAGGAAACCGCGCACCCGGAGAAGTTCGTGGTTGATGGTCCCGGACCAGTGCAACACAGGACCATTCCCCTGAATGGCCCCATCACCCCCGATCAGGTGGTGAAAATTGTCAACATATGCATGGGCGATCAGAAGCATATGACATCGGAACTGAGGGACCGATCCACTCACCATTTTGTTCCACGGCTGCTGGATACTGTCGCCCCGCCAGGGCTAGGCATCCCGACCATCAAGGAGTACGATGGTGAAGGAGACCCGGTCCGCCATGTTCAGAGGCATGTCCAGGCCTGTATGGGTAGGACCTCGAATGATGACCTCGTGTGTTCGCTGTTCCCGATCACCTTGGGAGAAAGGGCCATGACATGGTTTTTCAGCCTACCGCCGGGAAGCATTACTTGCTGGGCCGATATGCACGACCGCTTCATCAAGCAGTATCAGGGTGTAGGCGTCTGTTGAAGAGTGTGAGATCTTTGACCCAGGTGGTGCAGAGGTCTGATGAATCGTTGGCATACTACTACCAACGGTTCACTGCTAGTGCCGCGGAGATCGATGAGGAGATATCGGAGGGAGAGACCATCCGCACTTTCCTTCGGAACCTGACTGCTCCGTATGGTTCCGATTTGATGCACAGTGTGGCCGCGAAGGCTGTGTGGAGCATGGAGGCCTTGCAAGCGAGGGTGAAGCAGCAAATCGACGTGCAGGAGTCAAAGATTGCTGCCGGAGAGCTTGATCCTCCGAAGTCAGGAAGAGGAAAGCCATCGTCCAAGCTGTCGGATGATCGCAAGGGGAGCGACAAGTCGGAGGGAAGTAGGAGCCGTGGTCTCCCCGATAGAAGGGAGGACAAGCGTCCTCCGAGAAAGGATAACCGCGAGGGTCGTAACGTACCCTCAACAGTTCGATGACCTCCGTGCTAGCGGTGATGGATCGGCAGGGTCTCGCTCGATACCCCCCGAGGAAAGAAGGTGAGTTCTTGGGAGGACGCTCTGATCGTTACTGTCGGTACCATCGAGCCAATGGTCACGACACAGATAACTGTCGGGAGCTGAAGAAGGAGATAGAGAAGCTGATCCAGAAGGGGAAGTTTAAGGAGTTCATCGGAAGGGGACGGTGCCGTTCCCGTTCCAAAACTCGGTCACGGTCTCGTTCCAAGTCCCGCGATCGATCCCCAAAGAAGAAGAAGGTTGAGCCGGAATCCTCCGGTGCCCGTAAGGAGAGGCGGGGAACCATTAACGTCATTCACGGAGGAATGGCAGCGGGAGGTGATACCTCCGCATCTCGGGAGAATTATGCTTCCCGCATCTCTGCTGCTGTGGTGCTAGGAAAGAGGTCCCGGTCGTGGACTGTAAAAGAAGAAATGGTGATTTCTTTCTCGGCGGAGGATTTGATAGGCGTGGAGAGCCCCCACGACGACGCCTTGGTCGTGACCCTGGACGTGGATGGATTCGAGATGAAGCGGATCCTAATAGACGGAGGGAGCTCCTCCGACATTCTTTTCATGGACGCCCTGGAAGCCATGGGAAAGACAAAGAAGGACCTAACGCAGGTGAACTTCCCGATGGTGGGCTTCTCTGGTTCTACTTCCTATCCATTGGGGATGATTACCTTACCGGTGGAGTTCGGTAGTGGCTGGAAGATGGAAAGGCGGAACGTGGATTTCGTCGTAGTAGAGTCTGCGGGGACGTATAACGCTATCATCGGGAGGACCACCATCAACCCTCTCATGGCGGTTGCCTCGACCGTCCACCAGAAGATGAAGTTCCCGACTGACAATGGGGTCGGAGAGGTCAAGGGTGACCAGGTGGCGTCAAGAAGGTGTTATGTTAACGCCACTCGAAGGAGAAGGAGGGAAGCCATGGCTGTCCTGCAGACTGACGCCGATCCTCAAGAGGAGTTTGGGCGTCCCGCTCCCATGGAGGATCTGAAAGAGGTCGAGATTGACGGACCTCAAAGGAGGGTGAAGATCGGGTCTGCTTTGTCGGAGGAAAGAGCCCGAGAATTGATCGACCTCTTGAAGGATTTTAAGGAGCTGTTTGCCTGGTCCCCGAGCGATATGCCAGGAATCAGCCCCGACGTGATTGTGCACGAGCTGAAGATTGATCCCGCGATCAAGCCTATCGCGCAGAGGAGGCGTCCAATGGGCGCGGATAAGAGGATCGCGATCCAGCAGGAGGTGGGCAGGTTGCTCGACGCTGGATTCATCAAGGAGCTCCGATTCCAGACTTGGGTCGCTAACCCGGTCCTGTTGAGGAAGAGTAATGGGAAGTGGCGGATGTGTGTCGATTTCCGCGACTTGAACAAAGCTTGCCCGAATGATTGTTATCCGCTCCCAAGGATTGATCAGTTGGTGGATGCCACATCGGGACACGAGCTATTAAGCTTCATGGATGCTTATTCCGGCTACAATCAAATCAAGATGGCGAAGGAGGATGCCCCCCATACAGCCTTCTATGCTGATAGTGACGTCTATCACTACGACGTTATGCCCTTCGGGTTGATCAATGCTGGAGCAACTTACCAGAGGATGGTGAACAAGTTGTTCGGGGACATGCTGGGGAAGACCATGGAGGCTTATGTGGATGACATGCTGGTGAAGTCCCGACAGGCAGGGGACCATGTCCAGAATTTGGCGGCGGCGTTTGAGCGGATGAAGTTCCATCAGGTTCGATTGAACCCGGACAAGTGCGCCTTTGGAGTGAACTCGGGGAAATTCCTGGGATTTATGGTGAGCCAACGAGGAATCGAGGTGAATCCTGAGAAGCTAAGAGCAATCGAGGAGATGCAATCTCCGAAAACCCATCGGGAGGTCCAGGTGGAATGGACGATTGGCCGCGATGAATCGTTTCCTATCCAAGGCGAGTGACCGAGCCATGCCATTTTTTGACGTGCTAAGGGCCCACAAGAAGTTTGAATGGTCTGATAAGTGCGAGGAGGCATTCCAGGCACTCAAGCAACACCTCCGTACCCTCCCGCCGTTGGCGAAACCGGTTCCAGGCGAGCCGCTTTATCTCTATTTGGCCGTTTCCGAAGTTGCTGTTAGTTCTGTTTTAATAAAGATTGTCAAGGGCAACCAAGTGCCTGTTTATTATGTAAGTAAGGCGATTGCCAAATCAGAAATGAATTATCCCGCTATTGAGAAGTATCTATTTGCGTTGATTGTTGCTGCTCGAAAGCTACGGCCTTACTTCCATGCCCACGAGGTTACGGTGTTAACTAATCAGCCCTTGAAGCACTTTTTGAACCGACCGGAGGCGTCGGGGAGATTGGTGAAATGGGCCATGGAGCTTACGGAGTTCCGTATCCACTTTGCTCCGAGGACAGCTATTAAGGGCCAGGCATTGGCAGATTTTATAGCATAGTCTACAGCACCCGATCTGGAAGAAGCAGGTCCTGTAGAGGGGGCAACCATGGAGGTCCCGATAGCAGAACAGCCAGAACAGCCAAATGAGGAGAACACTTGGGCGATGTACACTGATGGTTCATCTAGTGTAGAAGGATCGGGGGCAGGATTCGTATTGATACCGCCCGGTGGAGGCGAACCCTTGCGATATGCCTTGGCCTTGACGTTTAGGGCCACCAACAATGAAGCTGAGTATGAGGCTCTCATCACGGGCCTTAAAATCGCCAAAGGTACGGGAGTTGATCATTTAAGGGTGAAGTGTGATGCTAGCCTGATCGTGAATCAAGTCCAAGGGAACTATGAAGCCAAGAGCCCGACAATGAGGAAGTATTTGCACGAGGTGCAGACTTTGAAGAGAAGCTTCAAAAGTTTCGACATTGAGGCAATCCCGAGGGAAGAAAATGCGGAGGCAGACGCCTTAAGCAAGTTTGCTCTGGGAGTGGCTCCCGAGGAGAATCGGAAGGTGCACTTTCTGGAGAAAGTAATTATCTCAACCATCGATCCGTCGGAGGTTTGCGCTATCGAAGCAGGATCGGAGGAAGAAGAGAAACCCACCTGGATGACCCCGATAGTCACATACCTGACTACGGGGGCACTCCCTGATGATGAAGTGGCAGCTGTTAGGTTGCGACGAATCGTGAGCAACTACGTGATGGTGGACAACCAGTTATACAAGAGGGGGCATGTAAAGCCTTTTCTGAAATGTGTGGCGGACCCTGATACGAATCGGATCCTGAGAGAGCTGCACGAGGGAGTCGCGGCCTGTCATGAAGGGGCCCGATCCATTGTGAGGAAGGCGTTGAATCTAGGCTATTATTGGCCTTCGATGAACAAGGAAGCGACAGCGATGGTCCAATCCTGTGATGCATGCCAGAGGTACGCTCCGAATATCGCGGCTCCTGCCGCGGACTTGATGTCCATCAGAAGTGTTTGGCCCTTCGCGCAATGGGGCATTGACTTGGTGGGACCTCTTCCACAAGCAAAAGGTCAGTGCAAGTATTTACTCGTAGCCATCGATTACTTCTCGAAGTGGATAGAGGCTAAGGCGTTAGCCAAGACGACGGGGCAGCAGATCCTCAAGTTCCTTCAAACTCAGATCGTATCCCGGTATGGGGTTCCTCGAGTGTTGATCAGCGATAATGGCCCTCCGTTCAATGGGGCTCAGTTGAAGGAGTACCTAGAGGAATTGAACATTGAGCATTGGACAGCTTCCGTCCACCATGCTCAGACCAATGGCCAAGTCGAGTCAGCCAACAAGATCGTGATGGATGGCTTGAAGAAGAGGGTCTACGCCTTGCAGGGTCATTGGCTAGATGAGCTTGAAAACGTGCTGTGGTCTGTTAGAACAACACCCAAGCAGACGACAGGGGAAACTCCGTTTGGCCTTGTTTATGGCACGGAGGCAGTTGCTCCCGTGGAGATAGCGGTGGCGTCCCATCGCAGGAGGTATTATGAGCCTCTAACAAACGAGGAAATGAGACGTCTGGACTTAGACTTGCTCGAAGAGAAAATGTGGAAGGCTGATGAAGTTCAGGCTCGGATGCGCCTGGCAACAGCCCGGTATTATAATCGGCGTGTCAAGTCCCGACAATTTTTCGTGGGAGAACTTGCCTAGCGGAGGAACGAGTTCGTTCAGCAAGATCGGATCAACAAGCTATCACCGAAATGGGAGGGACCTTACAAGATTGTAGGGATGCCAGCCCCGAATGCGTACAAGCTAGAAGATCTTGACGGCAAGACGTTGAAACATTCCTTCAGTAGCGCACACTTGAAGAAATATCATGTTTGATATTAAGTCGCCGCGAATGGCGCAAATTGTCTATCGATTGATCCGATGTAAGCCAGCTTTGAGTTATTAATGAATAAAAGAAGTTGCTTCCAAATGCTTTTAGATTTATTCTAACTGTTAGTAAGACGTCCTGAAGGACGCGACAAAAGCCATTCGAGGTACGATAAAAGCCTTACGAGGTACGAGTAAGTCGCCTTTATGGCGCGACAAAAGCCTTTCGAGGTACGGACAAAAGCCCTACGGGGTATGAGTAAGTCGTCTTTATGATGCAACCAAAAGCCTAGGTACGAAAAAGCCCAAACGGGTCCGCATAAGTCGTCTATATGATGCAGCAAAAAGCCTTAAGGGGTACGATTAAGTCGTCTGGATTGACGCGATAAAAGCCCTAAGGGGTACGATTAAGTCGTCTAGAATGGCGCGATAAAAGCCTCAAGGGGTACGAAAAATCATCTTAAGTGATGTATGAAATTGCCTTGAATGGCATGGATGAGAAACCTTAAGTGGTAAAGTCCCGAGGAAAATGTCGTGAAAGACATACGAAATTACATTAATATGGACGAGAAACCTTAAGTGGTGAAGTCCCGAGTAAAGCATCGGAAAGATGTATGAAGTCATCTTAAGTGATGCATCGGAACGTTTTAAGTAACGTATCTAAAGTCGCTTTAAATAGTGCAATGATTATCGAGACCAGAACAGATGAAAGGAATTTCTTATAAGGGCTCAAAGGCCTAAAGGTTCCGATACAAAAGATAAGGAGGAAAATTACAAGGACTTAAAGAATAGAGCATTAAGCTTGGTCCTTGTTAGAAGTTGGGTCCTCAGCAGCTTCGGAGGGAGCAGGAATCGGGGGGGCCTGAGCAGAAGGCTCCGCAGTCCGCGGAGTCGGGTCCGCGGCACCTGAAGGAGGATCGGCCTCATCACTCTCCGCGGGGAGACTGAAGTATTTCTCCGCGAAAGGGGCGAGGGTCTCGGACTTCTTGAAGTCGATGGAATCCTCGTATGCCGTGTAGAGCTCCTCGACGGCATTGAACAGAACGTTCTCCACCTCGGTTTTGCAGAACCCCACGGCATCCGCCTGGAAATCATCGGAGTTCCGATACTCCTCGCGACCTTCTTGGCGACCCTCCTCGCGGCTTTGAGCCTTCGCCTCAGCCAGCTTGGCAAGAAACTCAGCCTTCTCGGCCTCAAGCTTCGCCTTAGCTTCCTCAAGTCCCGCCTTGGCTTCCGCGAGAGCTTCTGCGAGAACGTCCTTTTCGTGGACGAGCTGCCTCTTCTCTGCCTCGTGCCGCCGTTGTTCCTCCTGGAGCATCCTCCGCTCCCGACGCAGCACGACCTCATGATCCTGGACCTGCTTGTGCAGGCCCAGAGCCTTCTCGCCAAGGAGGGCCTGCGCCTTGGCTATCTTATTCTTCGTCGCTACAGCCTCGTCAAGGTCCGCTTGGAGCTTGGCCAAGGCGTCGGGGTCCGACTTGGCTTGTGCCTCCTCCAAAGCACCCTTCAGAGCCAGGATGAAGCCAAAGCAGCGCTGCTGGTCCGTGGTTTCCTAAGACGAAAGGGAAAAAGGATTAAAATCCGATAATCGAAGGCAAGAACAATGAAAGGAAGAATAAAAGCGAGAGTAAAGTCTTACCTCCATCCGACAGATAGCCATGTTGCGGAGCTCTTCCTCGATGTCCTCCCGCGCCAAGGAAATTGGGCGCCTCAAGGCCGGTGGAATTGACCCTGCCAGCAGATGCAGGGCCAATTCAGGCTGAAGGTCTCCCCGATGGAGTGAGACCCCCTGGAGAGACTCGATCGGGTTCCAGGGAACCGTCTCCTGGTCGGGGGTGAAAACCTTGTAAATATTCTCATCCACGGGGAGAGGAGGGATGAACCTGGAAGCCTCAGTCGAAGGAGCCACCTCGGTCGGAGGCTCGGGAGTCGGAGAGCGGAACTCCGGGGGAGGACTCCGGGACACGTCCTCCACAGTTGGCCTCAGGACGCTTCGACCTGGCCTTTGGCGGGGAAGCAGGCCGCCTTCGTTTGGCCCCTCGGAGGAGGGGGAAGCCTCCAAGTCGGTCACCTGACGGAACTGAGCTTCCGTCGGGACATCCTCCATCATCGGCTCCTGCGGAGTCGCAGCCCTTGCTGGAGTGGCGGCTTTCTTCGGAGTAAGAGCCTCCGAGGGACCTGCTGTGGCGGGACGAATGAAGTCAGGCAGAATATTATGGGGGCACCAGATGATTTGGCGCGCGACATATTGGTCCTTTCCAAAGAAGTTGTAGTATCCCGCCTTGAGGACGCGGGGGGTTTCTCCTCGAAGTATATACTTAATTTCTCGGACCCGCGACTCCCGATCAGCGGGGATAAACTCCTTGGGAACCAACCTCCTATATTTATTAATAGCGAGGCGAACGCGCTTACCTTCCTCAGCAGTGGTGACACCGAAGGCCTGGTCTATCTCCTCCCTTCTGGCCCGCTTGGCCGTCCCGATCTGCTCTTCGGTCGGAGGAGCTGCAGAAGAAGAGGCTCCCCTCTTCAAAGACTTCCGCCTTCGCTTGGAGGTGCCTTGAACAGCATCAGTCTCCCCCTGCTTCAACACGAGATGAGTCAGCAGAGATGCCTTCTTGGCTGCAAAATGAAAATACAAAGTGGTTAGAAGTGTTACCCAGACAACCAAATTCTTGGAAGCGGAATCGAGGAGCTGGACTCCGATCTGGATCAAATCCCCCTCCACGAGCTTGTTGCGTCGAGGTGAACGAAGGATTCCCCCCAACGGTAAAGCTGGACCAGCTGGAGAGTGTTGAGGTCATCCTCGGTGTAGACTCCGAGCTTGGGGGCAGGGTCCGCCACAACCTCCCATCGGGGCCATGGGATAGAGCTGTTCTGGACGAAGAAGTAATACTTCTTCCATCCGCTATTGTCGGACCCCGAGTCACGAATGAGCACCCGATCCTTATTGAACTTCCAGGTCTCGCTATCCGCCAGCCGAAACGTGAAAGTTGCTCCTTTGTCCATTTGGGGAGTCGGGGAGTGAAGGAGCAAACACCAGCCTTATTACACTTCATTCCGTAGAAGGTGCGGAAGAGTAGCAAACTGTACGTCCACTGTTGGCGGAGGCACAGAACCTGGAAAGCATTCCACACGCGGATAGCATGTGGAGAGAAGGTGCAGGGATGCGTCTGGTAGAGAAGTTACACATCTCCACCAGGTTCCCGCAAAAAGGGAATCGAATCCCAGCATTTATCTGTCCGGTGGAGACAAACACCTCCCCTTCCAGAGGACGCGTGACGATATGCTTTCTCCTGGTGGCTGGATGAGACTCGTAGGGGAAGCGGGGTTCCCAGTCTGAAGTAACACAGCCTTCTCGGAGAGCAGCCTCATACGAGGTCTCAGAAATTTCGTTAATGGCAAGCTCAAAGATAAAAGGGGTCCTTTCCCCGGAACTGGCCTCGTCTAAAAACGGCCACAAACAGGAAAACTTAAGAAAGGAGGAGAAGGTAATGTCAGTAAACCATAGAAGCGAAGAAGGAAAACCTTACCAGACATTGTTGATGGTTGCTCGGAAAAGATGAAGAAAGATCTGGGGGCTGAAGGCCTTGGATCACTGGAAGAGCAAAAGAAACTTGGAGAAGAAGCTTCGAAGTTGAAAATGGCAGAATTTCCAGAAATCAAAACGGTAGAGAAGAAGTGAATAGTGCCAGGGTTTTGGCTTTTATAGACGAAAGGACAGCTGGATGGATTCAATCTGGACCGTTGAAGATGAAACGACTCAACCTTGATCGCCGAGATTATAGGCACGGTACGGAAGAGACGTTTGTGACGTAATGAGTGTTTTTTCTGAAAGCAGCAGTCACGCTGGCTTGGGCGTCGTTTCATTATCCCCAGCATTTAATGCTGCAGTAACCGAGGAGTCTCCTCGGATTTGGCAACTGTCCTTAGAGTCCAGTGGGCCTAAGGCAATCATGAGTGAGAAGCTCTGTTATTCAAGAATTGTGCTCAAGGCAAAAGCCTCCGATGGAGATATCAGGAGGTCTAAAGACAAAAGCCTCTGATGGCAATATCGGGAGGTATGGAGATAAAAGCCTCTGACGATGAGGTCGGGAGGTCTGGAATTGGAAGACACGACGGACTGCAAGTCCCCCATGTTTTGGGGGCAAATGATGGGTTCCGATGTAATCGTTAGCCCCGTTAACAGTCAATGGACAGCGAGTAAGTCCAGTAGGCCTTGTGAAAGGCCTAGAAGGCCCAGAAGCCCAGTATGAAGGGTCCCGACCTTAGCGGTCCCGATATGCCTTTGAGAAGGCCCCGATAATAAAGCCCCGAGGAGGCTGGACCTGTCTCGTGAGACAAGAGGTCCTGGGTGGTGACCTAGAATGAGATAACTCTGGAGTCCTCGATATGAATTGGGACTTGTGATCAGAGGATAAGGCCGAGAAACCCGCCTACTAGATAGAGTAGTGGGGAGACGGTTGAGATACAGATAACCTCCCCCGAGATACGCAGGGCGTGCCCGAGATACGCGGAGTATGGGCGAGATACGCGGAGCGTGGGGCGAGATATATGGAATCCCGAACGAGATATGCGGAATCGTGGGTAAAACTGCCAGGCGCGGTTACAGGTAACTGAGTAACTTCTCCTCCTATATAAAGGAGGAGGTTACCTCAGAAAACACACATTCTAATACGAGCTTAGATTATTGCTTACCACCCCATCATTCATATACTCATTTAAGCATCGGAGAGGGATTCTGGGTCACCACCCAGGTCATCCCCTTTTGCAGGATTACGCGGAGCCCAGGAGTTCAAGCCTTTCCGTCAAGAACGTAACGGAACTTCGCCCGTGATCCAACAAACCCTTCAAATAGATGGGGTAGCAAATATCGACAAAAGTAATATAAATATAAAGATTCTTTCAGCAGCACAGCAGCATGGCTCCTTTTAACTTATATATTTAATTTTCTTTTACAACATTTGGTATGTTGTAAATTGTAATCTACCACGCAATTGTGGTCTAATGGTTGAAAGCACTGATTTTCATATGGTTTGGCTCTGAGGTCACGAGTTCGAATCCCCCATACTTGATTAATATCATTTCCCGCTTTTCGACTATACTAGGTTGTTGGAGGTGCTATGTTGACGGGTTCAGTGCATGCGCTGGTTGTTCATAAATATGATATACTCGTAAATAAACACGAAAGTCCGGACATTACGTTGCGCGCGGAATGGGTCTAGGGTCGTCAATAGCCCATTCCTTTTTCGTACCAAAGAAAAACAATTGTAATCCACATGAATAAGTAAGTATCAAGGAATACAATTTTATTGTTTGTACTTTAAGCCTGTAGTACTTATTCTATTAGACAATTCTGTTATATTTCAATCTGTAATAGTCATTTCTCACGTCTTCAACAATAATGTTGAATACAGATGAATTCGTAATAACTTTTGGACAATGTTATATTTTCTGTGTTGCTCTAACGAATAACTGTTTGCTGCGTATCCCACTAAATACAGTTTACTTGCTATGCAAGTCTATAAGAAAGCATCCTCAAAACGCAAACCCATGTTCCAGAATTCATCTACACAGTGCAATCAATCAACAAGTTGTCATTTTGACATCTCACCCAGCAGAGAAAGCTCACCGAATATATCATCAAAACCTTCCTTGAGACGCAAGAAACACCTTCACATTCAAAGAAAGCAACCTCATCTGATCACCTGAGAGACACTTCAAGTTCTCAATCTTCGTCTGTCACTTGAAAACATATATATGGGACAACTGCAGAAGTTGAGTGAAAACAGTAATTCATCTAACATGTATTATGCAGTTTCCGTATGAACTCCATGTTTAATAAATTGTCGTTTGCCGTAAATACACCATCAAGCGACGAATTCGGAAACCACATGAGGAGCACAACAACAAGAACAACCACAACAGTTTAAAAATAAAGCACACCAACCTTACAGAAAGAAGCAACAATAACCCAAGAGGAAGCCTTTTGACAAAAGAAATGATAATCCAACACAAACAAACAAATTAAGCAGTAAAATACACATCACAAACCAGCAGAAGAATGAGCAGATTCAGCAGCACCAGCAGTCATGCATTGCGAACGTGTACTAGCCGGCATTGTAGTATGAGAGAGCGCTGTAGACTGTTGATATAACTGTTAACACAAGCAATACAAATGCGGCAACGATAGATATGATTGTACTCAATGGAGGCATGTGCGTCCATTGTGGAGAAACTATTATTATTAATAGAGAAACATCGTACATGTGTACATATATGTTTGTTTAACTGAAAATGTGTTTGTAGCTTATATAAAATAATCGCAAATATATATGTGACTTGATTTAATTCTACAACTAAATCTAAACAAATAGTTCATATATATGAAGAAGATTTTGTCAATCCATTTTCGGTGAATTTATTAGGTGAATATTGTCAAAAGATGAAGAGCTATGTCTTACTACACTAGTTAGGGAACTATTGGTCAACTTTAGTAGGAAGAAAACTACGTATTCACACTATACTTTAAACTATATTAGTATGTTTGATGCGTAGATGAACAAGCAGCAAGAAACTCCAGAAAGTTATCGTAGTCTTTTATAGTTATTGCTTAGTTTTTTTTTTTTTGGGTGAAATATTTGTTTAGTTGAATACACTAAATCTCTTTATAGATATATACACACTTTGTTTATATGTATTTAGGGTGTGAGTGTGTAATACTTGTATCTCCTTATATTATCAAATTATGTTTTCATTACTACTACCAATATAATTCACCCTCACACCGAACCATTAGACTACTATTACAAGTCTTTGTTTAATCTAACATCTATAATAAATGTTTGGGCTGTCCTCACACCCAACAGGCATGTAGTTTTAGGCGCCTGTTGGGAAGTCTACATTGCCAGTTTCTCAATTTCCCCTCTTCCACTCTCCCCTCGATCAACAGACAACAACGAACCAGCGGTGGTGACGGATCAATTACATTTTAACTGTCCATCTGCAAGAGTGTGGACGACGGTCACAGAGGCGGAGTGTGCGAGCGACTGGAGGAGGCGGAAAGGGCGTCTATCAGATCTACGGTGCCTATCTGTATCGTTGTTTTCAGGCTGCGTTGGGCGGATGTTGAGTGGCTGCGGTCGGCAGAAGGAGGCCGCGCATACGGGCTATTGGAGGCGCAGAGCAGCGGCTGGCGGGAGAGGCGAAGCGGGCGATTGAAAATCACCGGGGTAGAATCATACGGAAACTTGCCAATTTTGCTCTGACTATAATTAATTGTTTTGTTCAATTCATTCTTTGTTTCAGACTTTCAGTTCAATGTTGACTGAACATGCGCCGGCAGACTACTTCTTGTTATGGGAGTCTTCTGCTTCAATTCAACACCTAAACGTACGATACTCTGAAAGGTAACAATAGAATCATTGACTTTTCTTCTTAATAATTCTCCATATCACATGTTCTCCATTCATTAATTTACTTGATGTTGATGTACATGCAAAATCAGTAAGTTTGTATATTGCATATATCCAAATGAAAGCTTCCATATTTATATTGTCTGCAATTTGTTCGTGAAAATGACTCACAAAAAATACAAACCACTCTCTTGAGAATCTTGACCATTTACAAGTTTGTTCTTTTGTCTTGTTTTGATTTTGATATCGGTTGACCATGGTTAATACCTCTCAAGTAACTCACGATATTTAGTTGATTTATTGATACATGCTCTAGATGATTTGGTCTCACATTTCGATTTGTTGTCCTCACATATCATGTTATTTATTCATAACTCAATTATTTTTTTTACTTAACTTTGGAATTTTTTTTCTTCAATTTGACATATGATGGGAATTGGGATTCTTGAACCACCGAGTGACACAAAGTTGGGGTTGTTATGTTTGGGCATTAGTTATAAGCATCGTCCAAAAAAAATTGGTTGCAAGTAGTTATCCTAAGAACATATTTGAATAATTGCTTCTTCAGTAACATTGACAAACGATACCTATTTAGATAAGCAACTTATTTGTAATAAAACTTGTTGTTCGGGAGAAAAGAAAACAACATTACTTTGTGTATTAGAGTTGTCTGATTATGAACCAAGAATTTGGTTAACTGAATTGAAATAGGCATGCGCCTTAGTTTGTGAGGTCTCTTCGTGTCTGGGTTCAGATTTTATTCAGGGTTAATATGAATAGATGAAGTTGAATGCAATTTGTGAAGTTACTACGTTTTCAGATATGCTATGAACTTATTAACAATATTTACTCAAAATAAAATAAAAATGAACAACTTAAAAATGTAGAAGATAAATTGAATATCAAGATATGTGGGATTTTGCAAATCTAGAGTTTGACAAATGCAAATCAGTTACTGAAACAGTTATTTCAATTCTGGTTGGAAAGCAACAAGTTGAAAAGTATCGAAGGTAAATGTGAAGACAATGAGCTAACTTATCATCAGCTTTGTCTTTGTCCGTCTTTTGCTTGAAAAGTAAGAATTTAAATATATTTTTTTTAAATTCAGTATTTGATATAGTTTTTAGGCATGGAAACTCTTGATCAGTAATGCTTATTAACACTTCTTACTCCAACTTTTTTGCCTTGCATTTGTCACTCTACCATACTTTAAGTTCTAATCTACAATTGGGTTAGACCCTTTATCATTGCAGCTTTCACGTTCTTCTTACAATGCAAACTAAGATTGTCAGTTGTGTGATGACATTGTATCAGAAATTTAGATATTTACAGTAATTGGCTGGTTTTCCAAGACTATTGGGCATTATTGAAGAATTTCACATTTTGCAGCATATTGGTTTTAAGATACAAGGCTAGCGACAAGACGATTTACAAGTTCCTCTTTCTTCTAAAACTGGTTATGCGATTTTACAAGTTAATGTTGAACTGAAGATTTTAATCTGATCTATCATGTTTCATATATACACTCTTAATATGTTTGAGCAGCTTCTTGTAATGATCATTTGGACCTAGAAAAATGGTTTAATTAAATTTGTATTTCACAACTCATTTATAAATAGATTTGCAATGTCAAAATGTGAACTGCAATTGTTTTAATTCGTGATGAATTAATGCTTATTTTTTTTGCTTCGATGAAACTTGTAAATCATGAATTCATGATGGGTACATATGAAATTTAGAATCTTTTTATTGAGTGAATTTTGGTACTGTATGTTTTGTTTTATCTTTCATCCCTATCATTTAATTTCTTATGGTTTTCTTCCTTCATAAGTTAAAATACTACTCTTTGAAAACGTGAAGATTTCTACTTTCGTATTAGTAGAGATTGGTGTTGCCATGTATTGCTGCTTATTATATTTTCTTTTATAATGTAACTCACGTTCGTTTCATGTTTTGGTAGGGACTAGGGACCGATTTAAGACTCATAAGGGTCTATGCTGATTATGTATTTTTATGTTTATTGGTAACTTTTCCCAAAATGAAGAGTTTATAGATACATTCTTACCTCCACAATATTGGTCTGATTATTTAACTAGATGAAGGTGTCTGATTCTGGTTAAATTTCTTGTGACTTTATTATGTTGAGCATAATATAAATTAATGTGATGGGTTAGTGCCGAAGACAAGTAACAAGACGTATGTTTTCCTCTGCAGGAACTATCTATTCTAGAGTGTTTTTTTTTCTACAATTTTTTATGGGTATACTTTATAAGTTTACCCCGACTTTGCTAATATCATTCTTTTTAACCTTTAACATAGTTTAGTCCGACTTTATTAATTTTCAATAAATATTTTAGAGGGTTAGAGCCACATGCACGTACGTCGCATATGCTGATATTCTAAAAAATGTTACTTGCTTCTCGCTATGTTGTAGTGTTGTTCTACTGATGAGCTATTCTAAATTTCGAATTACCCACATTTTGTGTAGATTTTTATGGTGAAGCAAATGGACACGTTGTAGACTATCATGGGATTTTTTCATATTGAATATATATATATAATGTTTTATAATCACTTTTATTGTGTGTTTGTTTATAGCTTGACTTTTTTTAGGCAACCTTTATTTTAACATATACTATAACAATTTTCAATTTTTATCAAGTTCAGATATTAACTTTATTTTCTAAGTCGTCTAATCTTTTTTAAAACTAATAACCAAAAACTACAGTCACGCGTGCAACGCATGCGTTGACATCTAGTATTATATAATGATTACAAATAATATCAACTCGGTAAATAATAAACACCCACTACATAGATTTCCTTATTCCTCAACTCTCTATGTAAACGCTAAGTAAAGCTTCATGAGAATGAAAATACCATGTAGTGAGTGACATCTAGCTATTTTACTGCTTGGTTTGGCTGTCTATTGGATTATTGTTGTTTGTGTAAGGTGTGTTTTGTTTTTGTTGTTGCCGTCGTGCTTGTTATTTCTCTTGGTCGCTCGGTGTGATGTTGGGAAACATGATTTCTTGGAGATGATGTTGCTTGAGATGGTTGCTTTCTCATTAGCACTTTTCTCAAACTGCATTCCTGATGCAGCATGATGGGATAGATGGAACTAAGACTTGTTGATTCGAAAGGGAATTTCGAGAATTTGATGGATAGAGAGCGCAAAACTCGTTGATTTAAAAAATGCCGAGAATTTGACGCAGGGTAGAGGAAAATCTCAGTTTTTTTCATATATCAATAAATTAAATGTAAAGAAGGCTAAACATATCTTAAATACTGAAAACAAAAACCCTAGCCCTAGGTAAAAATCCGAAATTTGCAAACAGACTCTAACAAAACTGATATATTACAAAAAAAGACTGACTGCAACATAAAACTGCAATTTCGACCCTTTAAACGAATGAATTTGACCGAAAAACGTCAGACCCCATAGTTTACTATAGGTATTTCTCAAATCTCCATTTCTGCATAAAATACAATACTCGTACGCCAAAATCCGACACTTCAATGTCTCCCTCATTATTTTCCGAAGCAAACTTTTTCTTAAATAGCTTTGGGGTTCTCTCTTATCTTCAAAGTGATTTACTATGCCCTGAGAAAATTCATTTTGTTTTCATGCTGTCTTTTCTTCTCTATTCTTCTAGGCTTGGGTGGATTCAGTTTGAGAGTATTCATGTTCCTCTCACATATTGACCTGTCTTTTATCGGTTGGTCTGAAACTGCTTGTACCACATTTATTAATATATCTGAAATTTGGTGTCCCGAGTCTAACATGCTTCTACTCTCAACGTCATGTTCCTCACATCCGATGGTATAAATACAATTTGTATGTCGATTCTCTCTCGAATTGCCGATCTCAGGCCTTTTACGTATCTTGCCACTTGTTATCCTTCTATCTTTGAGAAGTTATTTCTCTCTGCTAACCTTGAAAACTGTGCAGTGTATTCCTAAACTGATTTTTGACATTTTATACATACTAGTTATTTATGCATGTGCTTTGCACATGCATGTTTCTGTTGGATCACGGGCGAAGCTCCGTTACGTCCTTGACGGAATGCTCTGGACTCCTGGGCTCCGCGTAATCCTGCAAAAGGGGATGACCTGGGTGATGACCCAGAATCCCTCTCCGATGCTTAAATGAGTATGTGATCAATGGGGGTGATAGCAATAATCTCAATGTGTATTAGAGAGTATGTCTTTTCTGGGGTAACCTCCTCCTTTATATAGAAGGAGGAGTTGCCCAGCTACCTGTGACCATACTTGGCCGTTGTACCCATGATTCCGTGTATCTCGCCACGATTCCGTGTATCTCGTTTAGGATTCCATGTATCTCGCCCCACGCTCCGCGTATCTTACCCGTACTCCGCGTATCTCGGGCACACCCTGCGTATCTCGGGGGATTTATCTTTATCTCTAACCGTCTCCCACTACTCTATCTAGTAGGCGGGTTTCTCAGTCTTTATCCTCTGATCACAAGTCCCGACTCCTGTCGGAGACTCCAGAGTTGTCTCATTCTAGATCACCACCCAGGACCTTCAGTCTCTACGGGACAGGTCCAGCCTCTGCGGGGCTTTATTATCGGGGCCTTTACTAAGGCATATCGGGGCCTACTCAGAGGCTTCTTGTCGGGAGCATTCAGCTCATACATCGGGACCACTAAAGTCGGGACCCTTCATACTGGGCCCCTGGGCCTTCCAGGCTTTTCACGAGGCCCACTGGACCTATTCGCCGTCCATTGGCTGTTAACGGGGCTGACGGTTACATCGGAACCCATCAGTTTCTAAGATTGTTACTTATATAAGTTGTTAATGTATAACTATGATAATTATATTAAATATAAGGGTTAATAACTAATAAACTGTCTGAGGTTTGACCGTGTTGAAATTTTGTGTTTGAATTTTAAAGTGTTAAAATGGTCTATATGAAGTATGGATTTTGTTGAAATTTGGTTTTCCGTCCAAAATTGCTTTTAATTTTGACAGAATGTTGCGAAAAGTCAGAATTGCCCTTTCTACCAAATATGAAGTGACAAAATTACCCCTAGATTCAAAACAACCACCACCCAACTCCGACCACCACCACTCAACTCCGGCGGCCACCACCCAACTCTGGCCGGCCACCACCCAACTCCTGTCGGCCACCACCCAACTCCTTTCGGCCACCATCCTACTCCCGCCGGCCACCACCCAAAAACCCTATAGGTTGTTGATTTAGTTAGAAGGGGTAATTTCGTAAATACGCTAGGTAATTGAAGGTCAGGTTTTTTTTTTAATTTTTTTTTATAGAGGGTCATTTTTGGAATATCCATTTTATCGAGCTCACGTGACGGTCACGTGATACACTTCTATTCGACTTAACCCAAAAATAGAAGGAGACACCAAATTTCAACAAACACCAAACCTGAGACAGTCAATTTCAACGACGGACACCAGATTTCAACATGGCCAAACCTCAGACAGTTTATTATTAACCCTAAATATAATAAGTTTATTTCTTTCTAGTAACATGTGTAGAATTTGGTGATCATTATGGGGAAAAAATTGAGATTTTTGCATGATTGTCCTTTAATAGTTGGGACATCATATGTAATGGAACATAAAACGGGCAGCTTTTTAGAGTGTGTTGTTCAAATTCTGAACCATATACATAAAAATAAACGTGTGACCCTAAATACGTCGAATCGTTGATACATCACATATCATCATATATTAAATAAGAGTTGAGAGAACCAAAATTTACGGATTTCTTCGGCTTATTGGTTTTTATAATAGTGCCAGTTTGGTTCTATATTCTAAGTCATTACTTTTTTTTTTTTTATAGATTGTGCCGGTTTTGTAAGATTTCGGTCAAATCCGGTTTTATAAATAAAAAATAATTCAAACCTGCCAAAATAGTATGGTTTAAACATTAGAAGGTTTTGATATTTAAAAATAAAAATAAAAAACTTTAGAAGGTATGTGACTTTTTTGGAAGCTATGTATGGAACCTTTTGGAAGGTATGTGACTTTTAGGGTGAGGACCCAACACAAATTATATATTGGTATATAGACGAGGCGCAAGGGAACAACACATAATTTATATATTCATTTAAATATTATTTTTCTCACACTGTAAGTGGATTGGCGCATTTAATAAGTACTAATTAAGTAGGAATTACGTTAAACTCAGTACGAGAAAATCAGCTATATGTGATAGATCTCTTGTGAGGGATTTGATCCTCAAAATTTTCAAAATTTAGTGATTTTTTTAAGAGATTTATTAGGGCTTGGTTAGAAAAACTGTTTTAAGGGATATTCTCTCACGGTTTTTTTTTCTAAATAAAATACTAAGGAATTTGTAATTTGTGATGTAAAATTTTCCTAAAGTCTTGGTTTACTTTGAAGTCGCGTCTTCGCTAGATACAAGAAAATGTTGTGTGATGTGAATTCATTTGTACATACGTTGTGATGACTAGAAATATATAATGATGGGTCTTGGTCTACTTGGAAGTATTCACCAACGTGTTTCGTGGAAAAGTAATTAAATATGAAGGGACGATATATAATACATGCAATTTAAGATGTAGGCGTAAATTCAATAATAGAAAGAATTCACTATTTATTAAAATAAATAAATATTACGATTAATTATATTCTTGTAATTGGTTTTATATATCATATACATATTTTTTATACGTTTAACTGATAATTAATTAAAACATTAATTAATTCGTATTTCAAATTTGTTTTTTTGTTTATTAATATAATTTTTGCCAAAAATAAGAATAAATAATTGATATATTCATATTGTTGTCCAATTGACACGCGCTAGTAGCGGTGATTATAGGCTCATTCCGGAATGTTCGGACTCTCGTGTTCATTTGCGAACATATCATACTTATGAACAAACAGCGCATGCAAATATTGTAACCACCAACAGCCTAGTATAGTCGAGCACCAATCCTCTTTTCCCAGGAAATAATTTTAATCAAGTCACTGGGGTTCAAACTCGTGATCTTCAGGCCAAATTACATGGCAGTTAGCGATCTCAACCACTAGACCACAACTGGCGGCGTGGTTAAGGTAAAAAATGCATGCATGCACACATATTCATATTTTATGGTCAAGATTCCTTCTGTCGTTGTTTTAGCCCCTCGTTGTATATAAACAACCCCTCCATCTCGATGGACTTACACATATTCATACAATATACACTACAGTGCAATCATACAATACAATATATTATGGCTGCTTCACAATCACATACTACATTAGCTACTTCTGCTACTTTATGGTGTTCCATCGTTGTTCTTCTCTTCAGTTTGGCAACTTCCTCCTCCTCCTCCTCAAGTAGCAATGGCTTCAGCATCGATCTCATTCACCGCGACTCCCCGAAATCCCCTTTCTACAACCCCGATCGAACCCCGTACCAGCATGTCCAGGATTCTCTGCGCCGTTCGGCGTCTCGTGCTGCTCGTCTCACCAAAAGTATTACTACTGCTTTCTACAAGAAAATTGATAATCTGTGACGACGTTTATTTCAAGGAAAACAATCCCTGAAAATTATAAGAATCTTCAAGAGATGTATGATTCCTTACAAAAACTCAAAATTTTGTAAATAAATTTTCTCAAAAGTTTAGCCAAACTTTTTATTAGGAGTTATTCGCTTAGAATTTTTTTATATTATTATTTGTAAGTAATTTTAAACATTCCCTAATAAATAAGCTTATACGTCCCTCACAAATAAACCTCTCACAAATGATTAAATTTCTTGTAGTGGCTGCAGCTGGTGAAGGCGGTGAACCCGTCACGGAAACGCTCCCTATTGGTGGGACCTACGTCATGAACATCGCTATCGGGACCCCACCCGTCGAGATTGTCGCGATTGCTGACACGGGCAGTGACCTCATATGGACTCAGTGCAAACCTTGCCCTAACTGCTTCTACCAGAGGTTTCCTCTCTTCGACCCGACCAAGTCGGCCACTTAACGCGACGTTTCTTGCAGTTCGGATCAGTGCGGTTTGTTAAATCAGAAATCTTGCGGCGATCAAGGAAGCTGCGTGTATGTGCAGGGTTACGGTGACCAATCTATCTCAACAGGATACGTCGCGTTAGACATCGTTTCCATGGCCTCAACCTCTGGCAAACCCTTATCTTTCCCAAAGACAGTCATCGGTTGTGGACATAACAACAATGGTAATTAATCATATCGTGTTAAATTTACTAGACAGTAGCACACCATTTTTTACAAACACGAACACGGTATGCAACTTTTTCGTGTGTTTGTGTCGTGCTAACGTGTTATGGTAAGTTAATAGTTGTATATCGATGTAGGAATTTTTTGAGCAAGTACTTCATTAGTAAAAACTATAAATTAATATGTCAGTATTCTCATAAGTTAACAGTATATACTATATTAGCCAAAAAAAAAAAAAAAAAACAGTATATACTATAGAGTTGATAGATTCTAAAAATTAAATAACTGTAGTTTTAAATTTTTTTTAAATAAAATATATTTAAAAAATACTCAAGAATTAGACTTAGTATAACAACTTTAATTATTATACGATCACATGTGTTGTGCTGTGATACATTATATGTTTGTTCTTATTATCATAGTGATTAGTGTCATATGTTTACAACATCACTATTTTTGTGTGTTTGTACTGTATTATTGTGTTGTATGAGAAATTAGCCGACCATACACACATGCGTTAGGATTTTTCTTAGTATTTAGAGAGTTTTGTCATCATTTTTACTATTCATATACGTACTAAGGTGTTGATTGTGTCGTACACTACTAGATAAAAGTACTACCGACGAAAAATTGTATCCGTAAAAAAACAGAATTTCGTCAGTAAAAAGAAAGTTTGTCGGTTAACAGATTAATTAATTAATCATTCCTCGGTAAAATGATTACATATCGAAGAATAATATTTTTCATTATTAATAATTAATATTTCTGACAATTTTTTGTCAGTAAAGATAGTATTTACCGACGAATGTATTGTCAACGAAATTATTTGTCGGTAATTACAAAATCTCCTGTAGTGGTAGTAATTTGTTTTAAGTCTTACAGTTGACGATTATTTCGACTATGTTTAAATGATTTGTAACTCTACTTTCCAACAGGTAATTTTAACAGCTACACTTCCGGCATCATCGGACTTGGTCGCGGACCTCTCTCTCTCGTCTCCCAGATCGGAAAAGATCGATTTTCGTATTGCTTGGTTCCGTTGTCCGCCGTGGGTGACAAGACAAGCAAACTAAGTTTCGGTTCAAAAGCTGTTGTTTCTGGGCAAGGAGCTGTTTTCACTCCCTTGATCACCAAGCAACAGTACCCTAGTTTCTACTTCTTGACTCTGCTAGGGTTAACTGTCGGTACCAAGCGAATCGCATACGCTTCTCCTTCACTTCAACAAGGAAACATCTTCATTGATTCCGGCACAACACTCACGTACTTGCACGAAGACATTTACTCACAAGTTGAATCCGAGATTGCCGCCAGGATTCAACTGGAACGCGTAAAAACCGGTTACTCGTCTCTCTGCTACAGGACACAAACCGAAATCGAAGCTCCGGAAATAACGGTTCACTTCGATGGTGCGGATATCAAGTTGAGTTCTACCAACACCTTCATTAGAGTGGATCAGGAAACTGTGTGCTTCACTTTCGATTCGACGGGTGGATCTCTTGCTGTCTACGGAAACTTGGCACAAATGGATTTTCTGGTCGGTTATGATAAAGTTCAAAATGTGTTGGGGTTCATGCCCACTGATTGCTCTAAATTTTGATCATATTTTCTAGTTATTAGGTATTATTAAGTGTATTGCTTAATCCATCGTAGTATGGATTATATCTAGCTAGACTGCTAATTCAGCTGTTAGCTATAAATTTCGGTTCAGCCCACATATATGTGTGCAGTGTGTATGCCTTTGCTTTTCTATATAGAAAATGAAACATTTGGTTAAACCCTGCCTGGATAACAAAACTTAGTTAAACCCTAAAACACTAAATATGTGGGCTCGGCCGACCAAGAAGTTGGTTACCGTAGATGGGCAGGTGGCTTTGTTAGTTGTTACAAGGGTAAAAATATGTAGGACTAAAGTCCAAAAATTATTATTCAGTAATCAACATACAGTTAACAAGTAATTTGTATGTGTATGAAAAACTAAAATTGCGATCTGAAGACCAAATGGAAGGACGGTATTTTAACCGAGGCCCGTGCTGATCATGGTCTCCTTTAGAAAATTTCGCATCATCTCACACTCAGGTTATGCAACGAGGTTAATAAGGGACGATCACATCCCTGATACAGTACTGTCATTGAAACGAATCATGCACATAATTCGTTCAACCGAACCGTACAGTACCTGAACTCAAACAAGAATGTGAGATCCGAATAGAAAATAATAAAAGAATGAGAATGAATCTCGGAATAAGAACAAAACCAAACGGGTTCACGCAGGTAGGCTTTTCAGGCATTATATATGATATAAAATAATGAGCTTTTCTACACTGGTTCGGATCCACCCCGTGTCCCACATGTTTGTGAGATGCACATGAGGGATAACTATTGAAGTTTTTATCTAAAGTAAGAAGTAAATTAAAGGACAAACCTTTAATTGACTAAAGGTCGTTTTTCCTCCAATTAATTTGAAAATCTCATAGATGTGGGCAACTAGAATAACCGATTCAGTGTAAGTGAAACAATGCTTCAATTTGGCACCCAAAAAAAAAAAAACAATATCTCGGATCCACCACGTGGTATCCCTCATGTATCTCACAAAAATGTGGTTACAAAATTATTAAGTGGTTAGATCCTAGAATCTAGTTCAAGGATGGTGCTAAGGTTCATAGGCTCCATATACTCGGTCGATGCACTAAACATCTGCTCCACGATCATCTTGTTAGCTCTCTCCGATGGATGGTACGGATCCCAAAATACGTACAGATCCCGGTTCGGGCACAGGTTCGATAACGCATTGCATATCCCGACCCCGTTGAACGGTCCTTGTCCGCAACACGCGATTCTCGACGTCACAAAACCTGCCGGAAAAAAATATTAAAACAAATTTAACACGATACCCTGTTAATTTAATTTGGCTTCATTTATATATATATGAAAATTAACAATTTGTGAATAAAAAATTTCTATGGAAATAGTCTATTATATTATATCTTATAAGAATTTACATTGGTTTTATTGAATTTTAATTTAATAAAAATCGCTCGCAAATATAAAAATGTTGAAGTAATATAAAAACAAATATTGTAAGAAATTTTCCTCAGAATTTTGAATAAGTAACGAGTCATTTTGGAAGTCAGTCACACTAATAAATAAAAAAAATTAAGATAACTTTACATTGCCGACGTTTGATCAAGTGTCACAAACATCACCACATAAATCAAATTTATTCAATTTTGGCAACACTTTGTAGTAGCATTAAATCTTCATGTATTATTTCGACGTTTTTTAAAGTGTCGTTAAGTTTTGACTTAGGTAATATTTTTTCAAGAACAAAATTATTATAACGACGCTTAGTTGTGTTGCCACTTGCATGCACTGGCGACACAAACAAAAACGACATCTCTTTTAATAGTTTTGTGACACTTGCTGCAAGCGTCGCAGTGTTTTAGTGATAGTAATCAGAAATAACATATGTACTTGTTTCAATAAAAGCGTCGCTAGTTTCAATAAATTTTTAATATTTACCTTACAAATAAATCTCTCACCCGCAACTAAATTTCTTTATATATATATAGATATTAATGGCTAGTTATGTACCGTATGCTTGAGGGTTCTCGATGAAGTTCATATGCATTTTGCCTGTATTTGTTGCGACGAAAGTTTCGGTGCCGATGTCTCGATTTAGTTGCCGTAGCATTTTGAGGAGCTTACGGTTGTACAAGCCTGCGGCTTTTTGCAACTTAACTAAGCACTTAGACCGTTTACCTCGTTGGACCAGTTCGGCCGGCGCGCAACCTAGCGGCCCTGTCCCCGTGACGATGATTCGCCGTGCTCCGAAATCATATAGTTTCTACAGTTGTATTCGATAAGTCGATTCAATGTGCAATAAACTCGAAACCCGTTTAGGAAAGGTTTTGAAAACCGAATCGGACCTTAACAGTTTGAAAGTATTACCATTAAGATTTTGCGGTACTCGGAGATTAACAATCTGACATAGTCCGGCACGGAGAATTGCTGAGATCTTTTATTAAAAAATAAATATATTAGGAAAATTTAAAAAAATATATATAATCCGATAATATATTGAAAATGTATCTATTCCTAATATAACTTTATTAGAATATAATAAAATATATTTTTCTAATACCTTTTAGAGTTCGGTACTAAATAATAGTTGTTCACGAAATCGTTCCCGCCAACCGTTATAAGCACGAGCGACTGATTTACGAGCCGCTGTGCTGCCTCTCCTCCGATGAGTGCACGAACTCGGTGCTTGTATTCCTTGAAGTGCTCCAACTGCCGATACATTCGAATGACGCCAAGCTGCAGAGATGTTTCACAATTAGCTTATCATTGTGTTAAGATCAGTTCTTTCAACACTCGCAAAATATTAAGAAAGAAAGCAACAAAGAAGACACGATGGCGGCTGACAATTTTATTAATTTTCTTTATCACACTTTTACAGAGAATACATCGTTATATATAGCTGCGAGAATATGACGTTGTAAAATGTGGTTCGAGTTTTGATATAATGACTTACAAACTGATAACCCGTGTCGTTAAGGATACCGATCCCGGCTGATGCGAAGTTAGCTCCGACGAGAAGTTTATGTCCTTTGAGTTCGGGGCTTAAGTATGGGAGAGTAGGTTCGGATCCTAGTCGCTCACCTGTATGTAGCAAACTGAATAAGTGTTGAAGTATGTATAAGAATGGGAGGATGTTGAAGTATGTATAAGAGTGTGCTGAATGTCTTCACTCATAAGTTCGAGCTTAATGAGACGGTTGGTTAAGGTGTACTTCTTATTCTTAACATGATATCAAAGCGACGCTATTTTAAAAATAAAAAAATGTTAAATAAAAAACCTTCTAACTAAAAAAATCTGGAGTGTACAGAATGTCTTCTCCGTAAGTTCAAATTTATGGAACAGTTGGTTGATGCGCACGTTTTATACTTAACAAAAAGATATTGGAGAGAAACATTACTGATAAGATCCGGAATGTTCCGTCCGTTCGAGAAACGCCCGGTCGGTTGGTGAGTCGGGTAGTCGATCCCATAAGGAGGAGCATCAGCACGAGCCGTGGTCAGCAAGTAATTGTTGTTCCCGTTATCAACAAGCGAATCCCCAAACACGAAGAAAGCCCGGAGTGCTTCGACTCGATTATCCGCCATGTTCGCCGCAAACACGAGCACGAAGATGTTGAAGAAGACAGACATGTTTATTGGTCGTAGAATTAGGTTGTCGTTTGATGATGAAGAAGAGGAGTCCATATATACATATAATGGGGAGTTCTCGAAGTGGTTCTTTTAATTTTTGTGGGTAAAAAAGAATTGCCCGCCATTACCGTTGAGAAGATTAATCTGCATACTAGCTGTGTGTATAGCTGTGTGCTTTTCTGGCAATTTACGTAACTACTTTTACGTGCTCATCAAACAAGTGAATACATGTAAAGTTGGAGTAATTAATGAGTTTGATCTGCAATAACGGCTGCATGTGTTGTTGTAAACTCTACGTTATGAAATTATGGGTGCCTTTATATCTGTCGAGATTTATTGGGTCCAACTTCCTAGTCACAACGGGAACGGTTTCTTTTGTACCGAAATTTTGTCACTTTGCTCTAAAGCATGATTTATTTATTTTTTTCGAATTTTGCTATTACATATCTTCAAATTAATTATACAAAATACACATGTCAAGAGTCACAATGGCGAGATGCTATTTTGGGTAGGAAGAGTGAGCAGAAATTTGATTTTTTCATGAATTATTGTTTACCCTCATTATGTTTTGATTTAAATGACAAATTTTAAGAAGGAAAATATGAAATTTTAATAATGCTTAGTAGTATTGTCATTTGCATTCACTACCGAAGCATGCAAAAGTGTCGTTTATTTTAAGAGTTTTACGATACTTTACTGCAGATTGTCACAGTATTCTTCACATCCGTAGTAAGAAATTATATATCCATGCGTCGGTAGAAGCGTCACTAGTTTCATGGTGACACATTTTTTATCACAAGAAGTCAGTTTAACGGCGTGAGAATCTAATTATTTTAAAATTAAAAAAAAATATTTAATAATAAGCTGCATATTTTTTAATATATAATATAATTTCAAACTAAAGTTATACAAAGGGTTAAGAACCTATGAAAGGTCTGAACTATCACATATGTTAACGGGAGAGGTCTGAAATTTCAATTTTGTTGATTTGAGGTTTTCCGTCCATTTTTAGGGTTAAATTTAACAGAATTGTGTGAAATGACATTTTTGCCCCTTTAATATTTTTTTATTTAATATCTTATTTAAGAAAATATGAAATGACAATTTTACCCCTAAAGTCAAATTAAAACCACCCAACTCCGGCAACCGCCACCTGACTCCGGCCACCACCACCCGACTCCGGCGACCACCACCTCGACTCCGACGACCACCACCTCGGCTCCGGCGACCCGACTCCGGCCACCACCTCAGCTAAAAAAGCTCTGATCGGAGCAAAAGAAGCTCTGATCGGAGCCAAAAAAGCTCCGATCGGAGCCAAAAAGCTCTGATCGGAGCTCTGTGGCTCTGGTCGGAGCCCAATCGGGGCGGGTGGCTCCGATTTGGGCCCAATCGAAGCCTTGGTGGTGGTCACCGGAGTACGGTGGTGGTCGCCAGAGTACGGTGGTGGTCGCCGGAGTACCGTGGTGGCTTCAAGGGCATTTTGGTCTTTTCACTTCAAGCATGTGAGGGGCACACTTGATAGAAGGGCATTTTTGGAAATTTATTTTATTTTCGGTCACATGCCAAGCATGTGACCAACTTCCGTTAGTTTTAACGGAAAAAACTAACGGAGACCGCTGTTATCAACAAAACTGAAATTTCAGACCTCCGTTATTAACTTTTTAAATTTCAGACCTCTCCCGTTAACATAGGTGATAGTTCAGACCTTTCATAGGTTTTTAACCCTTATACAAATATAAGTGACTTATTAATATAATTATAACGCAATTTTTATTTAAGTAAAATCTTACACACCAACGATAGTAGCTAATCTCTTATAGAAGCTAAGCTATAGTCTAGCAGCCGGCAATACATCTGCAAAGCTGTGGAGTTTGGCATGTTCCTCTAGCAATACTCCCGTAAGCTTCCTTGCAGTCCTCATGACATAGCTTGATTATGCATTCCGGAAATATACCACCCCCAGGAAGCGATTTCGTACAGAGTTCTGCAGCATTTGTAGTCGATATCACACTGTCATTACCTGCAAATTAATAAATCCAATAGGTTATACAAATATTTTGGAAATTTGTTTAGTGAGGCTATAATTGAGTTAGGGAAAATAAATATAGTATAAAAAAATTCATGGGGCAAATAAAACATTTTAAAGAGCTAAATTGACAAAAATTACATGTTTTAGGATAAAAAATATACATATTACAAAAGATTGAGGGGAGCAATTGCCCATCATCCCTATATGACTATATGCATGTTTCCCATACAATGGTCTTAAAGCGCCTCATTAGAAGGACAACACCTGTAACATATTTGTTTCACATCTAAACTAATCTATATTACACTCGGTCAGTTTCCCGCATAGTGATCTTAAAGCGCCTCATCAGGAGGATAACATTTGTAACATATTTTTTTTTTCACACCTAAACTAATCTATATCGCACTTAGTTAGCCCGTTCGGAGTAAAATGTTTATTATGAATATTTATCCAAATTATTATATATGATATAGGGATTCTTGCAATATGTATATGCAAATAATTATACCTGAAGCAATCAATAGAGCAATAAAGAAGACAATGGAGATGGGGAAGATCTTCATGATTGATGAATAATATATTGATGCAACAAAGATATAATATATATTAGATAGTTTTGGTTTTTACTTGAGAATATGTATGAAATGGTCTCTATTCTATAGCACCTATTTATATTTAGGATTGATAGGTTTAAATTGGTAACACATTGTTATATAATAATTCAAAATAACAAATGGTAATGAATTTCATTTGTTAAATCCTATATTTGGCAATAAAATTCTCTAAATTTTAATAATTGCCTACTTATTATATTAGCCTATTGTATATAGATTTTATGTAATACCACTAAACTATATTACCTTTTAGATTAACTCCATTCTAATAATATATAATATACTTTTATGTTTATTAGAAATTTTACACAAATGAGTATAATGAAAACCAAACAAAAAAATACTTTAGAATCTCTATATATATATATATAGGTATTTTATCTGCGTACGGCACGAAATAATAATATTTGATAAAAATATAAAGATTAATCTCGAATAAGTTAACCAGAGTAAGTTTAAATGCAAAAATTAATCTTGAATATATATATATATATAACATGTTAGAAATGAAAATTTACATTAGTTCATCGAGTTTTAAGATTTATAATTTTATCGACCTCTATTACATTTTTTTTAATCAACACTTTGCATTCGATTTATCTTGTAGCAAAATAATCAGGAACACCAAAATTGCTTTATTATTGATTTTCTCTCGACAATATTAGGGATATAGATTAGGAAATAATGTATATCCCTAATAGAATACACGAAACGTTACAAATCTCTCATTAATGGAATTAACAACCCAAAAGCAACAAACTAGATCATGTGAGTTTCGAGTCGAGTTCGAGAACAGTGCTTAGATTCATGGGACTCATGTACTGGTTCGAGCCACGGAACATCTGCTCCACAATGATCTTGTTAGCTTTCTCAGATGGATGAAATGGATCCCAGAATGCATTGAGATTTCTATTGCGGCATAGATTCGACATAGGCGTGCAAAGTCCGATTCCGTTGTACGGTGGTCCTTGTCCACAACATGCTACTTTCGCTGTCACAAATCCTGTCAGAAAAAACCATGCAAATATTCAGTTCGCATAGTTTAGACTAATCATTTGATCAATTGTTCTAAAATCTTAAACTGATAGTTGACCAAATCATATCAGAAAAAAAAAAATGCCAATATTCAGTCGGTATATATTATATACGGTTTTAAATTCGGTGTTGCGGAGATTCGAACCTACAGTTACCTAACCAGCTGTCCTAAACATAGTGAGGTTCAAACCTACAATCACTTACGTGCTCATCAAACAAGTGAATACATGTAAAGTTGGAGTAATTAATGCGTTTGATCTGCAAGAACGGCTGCATGTGTTGGTGTAAACTCTACGTTATGACATTATGGGTGCCTTTATATATCTGTCGAGATTTATTGGGTCCAACATCCTAGTCAAAACGGGAACGAATTTATTTTTAGGAAAAATTGTCACTCTGTCCTAAAGCGTGATTTATTTATTTTTTGAATTTTCTATCACATATGTGCATCATCGTTATGATATTACCACGTGTTTTTAATTTAATAGGTTTAAAAAAAATTAATTATACAAAATACATATGACAAGATCACAACGGTGAGACCGAGACGCTATTTTGGGTAGGAAGAGTAAGCAGGGAATCTTTGATTTTTCATGAATTATATTTCACGCTCATTATGTTTTGATTTAAATGGCAAATTTTAAGAAGAAAAAATTAAAACTACAATAATGATTAGTAGTATTGTCATTTGTATTTACTACCGAAGCATGCAGAAGTGTCGCCTCTTTACGATACTTACTGCAAATTGTCAGAGTATTCATCACATCCCTAGTAAGAAATGATATATCCATGCGTCAGTAGAAGCGTCACTAGTTTCATAGTGACACGTTTTTTTATCGTAAGAAGCCAGTTTAACGGCACGAGAAGCTAATTCTTTTAAAATAAAAATATATTTAATAAAAAGATACATATTTTTTTAATATATATATATATATAATAATTTTAAATTGAAGTTATACAAATATAAGCGACTTATTAAAATTATTATAACACCGTTTTTATTTAAGTAAAATCTTGCACAATGCACCAACCGTTTGCTAGTACATAGTATTTTAGTAGCTAATCTCTTATAGAAGCTAAATTATAGTCTAGCAGTCGGCGATACATCTGCAAAGCTGTGGAGTTTGGCATGTTCCTCTAGCAATACTACCGAACGCTTCCTTGCAGTCCTCATGACATAGCTTAATTATGCATTCCGGAAATATACCACCTCCAGGAAGCGATTTCGTACAGAGTTTTGCAGCATTTATCGACGATATCACACCGTCATTACCTGCAAATTAATTAATCCAAATTATTATTTTATTTTTTTTGAAATATTGTTTATTGAGGCAATAATTGAGTTATGCGCACATAACAAGTATAAAAAAAATTCATGGGGAAAATAAAACATTCTAAAGAGTTAAATTCACAATAATTACATGTTTTGGGATAAAAAAGATACATATCACAAAAGGTTTAGGGGATCAATTTCCCCTCGTCCCTATATGGCTATGTGCATGTTTCCCGCACAGTGATTAAAGCGCCTCATAAGGAGGATAACATTTGTAACATATATTTTTTTCACACCTAAACTAATCTATATCGCACTTAGTCATCAGTTTGGAGTAAAATGTTTATTATGCATATTTATCCAAATTATTATATATGATATAGTGATTCTTGCAATATGTATATGCAAATAATTGTACCTGAAGCAATCAATAGAGCAATAAAGAAGATAATGGAGATGGGGAAGGTCTTCATGATGAATAATATATTGATGCAAGAAAGAAATAATATATATTAGATAGTTTTGGTTTTTACTTGAGAATTTGTATGAAATGGTCTCTATTCTATAGCACCTATTTATATTTAGGATTGATAGGTTTAAATTGGTAAACATTGTTATATAATAATTCAAATTAACAAATGGTAATGAAATTCATTTGTTAAATCCTAGACTTGGTAATAAAATTCTCTAAATTTTAATAATTTCCTACTTATTAGCCTATTGTATATAGATTTTATGTAATACCACTAAACTATATTACCTTTTAGATTAACTCCAATCTAATAATATATAATATAATTTTATGTTTATTATAAATTTTACACAGATGAGTATAATGAAAACCAAACAAAAAAAAATACTTTAGAATCTATATATATAGGTATTTTATCCACGCACTGCACGAAATAATAATATTTGATAAAAATATAGCGATTAATCTCGAATAAGTTAACCAGAGTAAGTTTAAATACAAAAATTAATCTTGAATGTATATATATATATAAGTTATATATATATAACATGTTAGAAATGATAATTTACATTACTTCATCGAGTTTTAAGATTTATAATTTTATCGACCTCTACTACATTTTTTTAATAAACACATTGCATTCGATTTATCTCGTAGCAAAATAATCAGGAACACCAAAATTGCTTTATTATTGATTTCCGCTCGACAGTATTAATTAGGGATATAGATTAGGAAATAATGTATGTCCCTAATAGAATACACGAAACGTTATAAATCTCTCATTAATGGAATCAACAACCCAAAAGCAACAAAACTAGATCAAGTGAGTTTCGAGTCGAGTTCGAGAATAGTGCTTAGATTCATCGGGCTCATGTACTGGTGGTTCGAGCCACTGAACATCTGCTCGACAATGATCTTGTTAGCTTTCTCAGATGGATGAAATGGATCCCAAAATGCATTGAGGTTTCTGTTAGGGCATAGATTCGACATTGGTGTACAGAGTCCGATTCCATTGTACGGTCCTTGTCCACAACATGCTACTTTCGCTGTCACAAATCCTGTCGGATAAAAACCATGCAAATATTTAGTCGGCATATATTGTAGTTTAGACTACACTTATCAACTATTCTAAAACTTTAAATTGAAAGCAGTGGCAGATCTAGAGTCTCGATAATGAGGATACGCTATGCATAAGAAAAAAAATGTGAAGATCTAACATATTTTTAACAAAATTATTTAAAATGTATTAAAAATATTATATTTTGATACTAACATAGTAACATGTTTTAAAATATACATATTTTAAAACCATGATAATTGATAATTTTTTCAATTATTTATCCAAATTGACATTAAATATATTTCAAATGTATACGGTACTTTTCAAAGTATCAGAATTAAACCATATTTGCTTGGGCTTTGCTAGAACATGTGAAAAAAATAGTGAAATTTATATAGAAAGTTTCTTTATGTCCACATGGCAATGCATTGCATGATTCTCTTTCCATTTTATGTAGAATTATTAAGTGACATATTGTGGCAGTTGTTAACTTTCTATGAAATTTTCACTCAAAAATTCACACTTTAAGGAATTACTCTATTTGCTTATACAAATGTTACAATTGAGTCAAATCCGACCAGTACCAATTGTGGATGAGTTGAGTTTTAATCGAGTCATGACACTATTGTAACACTAATATAATTTATTTGGTTTTGATTTCGATATTTAGAAAAGTATTCATTTACTTTGTAAATTTAAAATGTATTTGATGACAATTTTGGACGAAATAACAGGGCTTGGTACCTTACACAAAATAATTTGGATCTTACACTCAAAAAATGAGGATCTTACGTTTAAACAATGATAATCATGACATATTTTTTCTCAAAAATAAACTTAAAGTACCACTAAAAATACTCGATAATGTGGTCACGTTTCTAGCCACATTATTGAACATCCATCCGCCACTGAGTGAAAGCTGAACAAATTATGTCCAAAAAACCATGCAAATATTCGGTCGGTAAATATTGTATTATGACTTTTTAAATTCGGTGTTGCGGAGATTCGAAGCTACAATTACTTAACCAACTATTCTAAACATAGTGAGATTCAAACCTACAATCACTTACGTGCTCATCAAACAAGTGAATACATGTAAAGTTGGAGTAATTAATTGAGTTTGATCTGCAAGAACGGCTGCATGTGTTGGTGTAAACTCTACGTACGTTATGACATTATGGGTTGCCTTTATATATATCTGTCGAGATTTATTGGGTCCAACATCCTAGTCACAACGGGAAGAATTTATTTTTAGGAAAAATTGTCACTTTGTTCTAAAGCATGATTTATTTATTTATTTGATTTTCTTACCACATATCGTGCATCACTGTTGTGATACTGCCGCGTATTTTTATATTTAATATTTTATTTAGGGTTAAAGGTACTTTCTATACCACATGTTTGGCTGAATGTGGTTTTTAGTACCGGATGTTTGGTTTTGTATACTTTTGGTACCAAACGTTTGAAAAAAATGTGGTTTTTGGTACATCCGTTAGTTGGCCGTTAGTTTTTTCCGTTAAATGACATGTGCAAGTTACGTGACCGACCCTTAACTTTTAATTTTATTCAATTTAGTCCCTCAAATATATTCCTAACTTTTAATTTGTTTAATTTAGTCCTAAAACTTCAAAATCGATTCCAATTTAACCATTGAACCCAATTGACCTAGCCGGACCTAGCCTAGGGCTAGGTCAGACCATGGTTCGGGGTCGCTGGACCCAGCCAACCCTGACCCAGGGTCGGACCTAGCCCTAGGCTAGGTCCGGTTAGGTCAATTGGGACCTAGCCCAATTTGGGTCGAATTTGAGCTAGGTCAATTGGGTTCGATGATTCAATTGGAATTGATTTTGAAGTTTGGGTAGATTCAATTGGAATTGATTTTGAAGTTTAGGGACTAAATTAAACAAATTAAAAGTTATGAATATATTTGAGGGACTAAATTGAACAAAATCAAAAGTTTAAGGTCGGTCACGTGACTTGCACATGTCACTCAACGGAAAAAACTAACGGCCAACTAACGGATGTACCAAAAATCACATTTTTTCAAACGTTTGGTACCAAAAGTATACAAAACCAAATATCTGGTACTAAAAACCACGTTCGGCCAAACATGTGGTATGAAAAGTACCTTTAACCCTTTTATTTATTCTAAGGTTAATCAACTCTATAGGTTTAAAAATAAAATAAAATTAATTATACAAAATACACATGTAAAGATTATAACGATGGGACGCTATTTTAAATAGGAAGAGTGAGAAGAGAATCTGGATTTTTCATGAATTATTTTTTACACTCATTATGTTTTGATTTAAAGACAAATTTTAAGAAGAAAAAAATAAAATTACAATAATGCTTAGTAGTATTCTCATTTGCATTCACTATTCACTACCGAAGTATGCAAAAGTGTCGCCTCTTTTAAGAAGAGTTTTACAATACTTACTGCAAATTGTCACAGTATTCATCACATCCTTAGTAAGATATGATATATCCATGTGTCGGTAGAAGCGTCACTAGTTTTATGGTTTAGGGTATTTTATCGTAAGAAGTCAGTTTAACCGCACGAGAAGCTAATTCTTTTAAAATAAAAATATATTTAATAAAAGGATACATATTTTTAATATATATATATATATATATATATACTAGATGAATCGCGCGTGCGTTGCACACGCAAGCTGCTAAAATGCATGCGTGCGGCTAACTTTGCAAGTAAATGTATTGTAGTAACATGATAGAAGTACATAACAAAATTTAAAAGAATTGAAAGTACGGAAACAAGTTGGTTTTAGCTTGATCGTCTATCTCACAAATTTGTTATATGGAATCACTCAATTTTAGGACATGTCTCTATCGATTTTTTAATCCTAACCGTGAAAGTGAACATTGACCATTTAAATAGTTAAAGAATATGTTTCGAAAATGTGAATTTTAAGAAAAATAAATTATGAATATCAATTCGCATATTTTCTTCTATATTCATGTTATATAGTTTATCCGAAAACATCTATATAAATAGAGTTAATAAACTAGGAGAGGTCTGAAGTTTGCCCATGTTAACGGGAGAGGTCTGAAATTTCAAATGTTGATTTGAGAGGTCTGCAATTTCAACTTTGTTGATTTGAGGTTTTCCGTCCATTTTTAAGGTTAAATTTAACAGAATTGTGTGAAATGACATTCTTGCCCTTTTAATATTTTGTTTTATTTAATATCTCATTTGAGTAAATGTGAAATGACAAAATTACCCCTAAAGTCAAATTACTCCGGCCACCACCACCTCAGCTCCGGCAACCACCACTGAACTCCGGCGACCACCACCGAACTCCGGCGACCACCACCGACCACCAACACGGCTCCGATCGGAGCTTTGTGGCTCCGATCGGAGCTTTTCGGCTTCGATTGGAGCCGTGTTGGTGGTCGGTGGTGGTCGCCGGAGTTCGGTGGTGGTCGCCGGAGCCGAGGTGGTGGTGGCCGAAGTCGGGTGACGGTGGCCGGAGCCGTAGTTGCTCTAAGGGAATTTTCGTCTTTTCCTTCAAGAATGTGAGGGGCACACTTTGATAGAAGGACATTTTTGGAATTTAATTTTATTTCTGGTCACGTTTTCTGGTCACATGTCAAGCACGTGACCAATTTCCGTCACAATTAACGGTAAAAACAGACGGAGACCGTTGTTATCAACAAAGTTGAAACTTCAGACCTCTCAAATCAACATTTGAAACTTCAGACCTCTCCCGTTAACATGGGCAAACTTCAGACCTCTCCTAGGTTATTAACCCTATATTCTATATACATATCCCCCATTATGTGTATAAAGTGGATATTCCTGAATTATTTAATCACACGCAATTCACTGTATATTACAACCTGATTTTATAATAAGCTGAATTTCGTATGCCAATAATGATATCATGTTTTTGGCGTTGTAAAATCAAAGGAAAGGAAATAAAAGTTTATCCATCTCAAAAGAAATTATGATGATTGGATCCGTTGTGTTATCCTGCCTGCAAAAATTTGAAAAGCATTCATTCTCATTCGGTTGTCAGTCAAAAATATCTTCGCGTAGTAATTAGTTTCAATTTCACAACCTTAGTAGCTATTCAATTATCCTCAAGCAGCTAAAAAAAGTCGAAACCAAAATTATTTTCTGATATGTAATAATCTGGAAATTAGATGCACAACTGTTGAACTTTTGTATTCCAAAAAAGCAACAATTCAACATATAACGACATACTACTGAACAATTCTTTGTCCTGCAACTTTCTATAAAGTTAATTATCTAACACCAGCTAAATTTACAGAAACAGCAGATTTATCAAAATGAAAAAAGAAAATCAGTCTAGGATTTGAGCAAACAAATTCAACAAGGAAGGACTCACCAATCAAGGGTTCAAAGAAGAATTGAAGATGAGGGACTTGAAATTAAGTTCAATCAAGGTTGCCATTCGACACTGCTGTATTCACCTATTTATGAGCGTTTCAAGGGAGTCTAGACACCGATACCACAAAGGAAACCGATGAAATTTTCTATGATACAAATATTATATGTAGTTAAAAAAAATTTCATGCTTTTTCATACTATTAATCTTTTTACATATGTTACAATATTAAGAGACATCTAATTTGCCAATTTGACCCCAATAATATTTAGAGAGAGAAGAATATCAATTTTTATTCTCTAGTTCTACATTATGATTTTTACTTCTATTATATCATTAATGTGTTGTCCATTTTCTATTGGCCGAGTCCATATCCTAGGTGGCGGACTCGATATAACAAATAATTTCTCAAGCACATCACATTTCGTCGTCATGTTAGTAACATCAACACTGAGTATTTCTTTAAGGTATATATATCTAAAATAAACAATTCAGCACAACTGGTTGCAGTGGAACTGTGGAAGTCCTCTATAGGGTTGAAACCAAAATCGGCCGAACCGGAAAATTGGACCGGACCAAATAAACTGAACCGATAAAATACGGTTTGATATATGGTCGGTTTTCAATTGTATAATTTGAATTTTCGGTTCGTTACGGTCCTCACAAAAAAAATTATGGAAACCGAACCGACTGAAATATATTAATACATTATATTACTTATATTATATATTAAATTGATTAGTAATTATCATAATTATCATAATTTTTTACAGCTAAGCTAATAACTAATATCTCAACTATTTTTTTTAGTTTCTTACGGGGTGGTCCTAGGGGCCCTCATCAGGAGGGCAGCACACATAACATACTCGCTCTACACCTAAATTAATCCTCATTTACACCAGGTCAAGCCATAAGGAGTAAAATACTGGCCATGAATATTTTTTCATTCATATGGGAAGACAGCCATTCTCCTTGCTCCACCAACGATTTTGTGCACTCTTCTCCACAAAATTAAACTATCTCTATGCTTGTAGTTAATGTTGACTATTTCAATTTTCGAAAGTTATTACTTTAGTTAATCAATTCAATCAACGTTGAACAATGAGCCAATGACGGTTTAAAGATTTCATATTGTTAGTTTAATCCGAAAATCTAGACCGAAAAATTATATTAATTTTGGATGGTTTAATTTTTATTAAACTGAACCATATACATAAAAATAAACTTGTGACCCTAAATACGTTGAATCGTTGATACATCACATATCATCATATATTAAATAAGAGTTGAGAGAACAAAAAATTTACGAATTTCTTCGACTTATTAGTTTTTATAATAGTGCCAGTTTTGTTCTATATTCTAAGTCCCTATTTTTTTTTTTTTTTATAGATTGTGCCGGTTTTGTAAGATTTCTGTCAAATCCGGTTTTGTAAATAAAAAATAATTCAAATCTGCCAAAATAGTATGGTTTAAACTTTAGAAGGTTTTGATATTTAAAAATAAATAAAAATTTAGAAGGTATGTGACTTTTTTGGAAGCTATGTATGGAACCTTTTGGAAGGTAAGTGACTTTTGGGGGTGAGGACCCAACACAAATTATATATTGGTATATAGATATATATATATAATTTTAAATTGCAGTTATGAAAATATAAGTGACTTATTAAAATTATTATAACACAGTTTTATTCATGTAAAACCGTACACAATGTACCAACGATTGCTAGTACATAATATTTTAGCAGCTCTTATAGAAGCTAAGTTATAATCTAGCAGTCGGCGATACATCTGCAAAGCTGTGGAGTTTGGCATGTTCCTCTAGCAATACTACCGTACGCTTCCTTGCAGTCCTCATGACATAGATTAATTATGCATTCCGGAAATATCCCACCCCCAGGAAGCGATTTCGTACATAGTTTTGCAGCATTTGTAGTCGATATCACACCGTAATTACCTGCAAATTAATTAATCCAAATTATTATATATTTTTTTGAAATATTGTTTATTAATATTGAGGCAATAATTGAGTTATGGGCACATAACAAGTATAAAAAAAATTCATGGGGAAAATAAAACATTTTAAAGAGCTAAATTCACAATAATTACATGTTTTAGGATAAAAAATATACATATCACAAAAGGTTTAGGGAGCAATTTCCCATCGTCCCTATATGGCTATGTCCATGTTTTCCGCACAATGATCTTAAAGCTCATCATTAGGAGGATAACATTTGTAACATATATATTTTTCACACCTAAACTAATCTATATCGCACTTAGTCAGCCCGTTTGGAGTAAAATGTTTATTATGAATATTTATCCAAATTATTATATATGATATAGTGATTTTTGCAATATGTATATGCAAATAATTGTACCTGAAGCAATCAATAGAGCAATAAAGAAGATAATGGAGACGGGAAAGCTCTTCATGATGAATAATATATTGACGCAACAAAGAAATAATATATATTAGATAGTTTTGGTTTCTACTTGAGAATTAATTTGTATGAAATGGTCTCTATATTCTATAGCGCCTATTTATATTTAGAATTGATAGGTTTAAATTGGTAACACGTTGTTATATAATAATTCAAATTAACAAATGGTAATGAAATTCATTTGTTAAATCCTATATTTGGCAATAAAATTATCTAAATTTTAATAATTGCCTACTTATTATATTAGCCTATTGTATATAGATTTTATGTAATACCACTAAACTATATTACCTTTCTAATTAACTCCAATCTAATAATATATAATATACTTTTATGTTTAATTAGAAATTTTACACAAACGAGTATAATGAAAACCAAAAACAAAAAAATACTTTAGAATCTATATATATATATATATAGTACTTTATCTGCGTACGAAATAATAATATTTGATAAAATAATCAGGAACACCAAAATTGCTTTATTATTGAATTTTCGCTCGACAATATTAGGGATATAGATTAGGAAATAATGTATATCCGTAATAAAATACACGAAACATCACAAATCTCTCATTAATGGAATTAACAACCCAAAAGCAACAAAACTAGATCATGTGAGTTTCGAGTCGAGTTCGAGAACAGTGCTTAGATTCATGGGGCTCATGTACTGGTTCGAGCCACTGAACATCTGCTCGACAATGATCTTATTAGCTTTCTCAGATGGATGAAATGGATCCCAAAATGCATTGAGGTTTCTGTTAGGGCATAGATTCGACATCGGCGTGCAAAGTCCAATTCCGTTGTACGGTCCTTGTCCACAACATGCTACTTTCGCGGTCACAAATCCTGTCGGAAAAAACCATGCAAATATTCAGTCAATTAAAATCACTTAATCAACTGTTCTAAAAATTTAAGGCGATATGTGAAGATATGGTTTAATTTTTATACTTCAACATTCCCCATCACGCAAAAAAAAAAAAAAAAATTAATCACGGGGTTTTAAATTCGGGGTGCATATATTTGAACCTAAGATTATACATATATGTTAACCATCTAATTGGTTGTCCTAAAACCTTAATGTGATAGAGTATAGTGTGATACTTCAACATTTCCACATAACGTGTGTGCTTGAATATATTTTAAAGCGCAATACGTGATTTTTTTAATATGGGGGTTTGATCTCGACATAGTGGAAGTTCGAACCTACGCGATTTAATACCACGTGAAGGTTAAGACTGAACACTTGACGAACTGTTCTAAAACTAGGTTTTATGATATTTGGTCAAGTGGTCAGGTTAACTTTTATATATATATATATATATATATATATATATAACTTGTTTGCCAAGAAAGAAAATTTAGTGCAAAAGAGATGATATATACCGAAAGCTTGAGGGTTGCTGATGAAGTCCATATGCATTTGACCTGTATTTGCAGCAATAAACACATCCTGACCAATCTCACTGTTAAGCTGCCCCAGCATTTGAAGAAGCTGCGGGTTATACAAATTTGCAGCTCTCGTTAGCTCGGCCGAGCACCCACCGTTAGTGCCTCTCTGGGCTAATTCGGCCGGAGCACACCCGATCGGTCCGGTTCCCGTTACTAGGACTCTCCTAGCTCCCAATTCGTATAGCTTCTGCAATATTTATGTTCAATCGAAAAAAACGATCTTTTAGTACGTGTTAGAACTGATAGTGAGATTTGTGATCGTAATTTTACCGTTAAGAGTTTGCGGTACTCTGAGATGAGAAACTTGACGTATTCCGGCAAAGGGTATTGCACGGATCGAGCGGAAACCGGGACTAAATAGTAGTTGTTCACGAAATCATTGCCTCCGACCGTTATGAGGACTAATGCTTGGTTCACAAGTCTATTCGCCTCGTTTTTCCCGATAAGAGCGCTAATTCGTCGTTGGTATTCTTCAAAGTGATTTAATTGTTGGAACATCCTAATGATGTTTACCTGCAAAGAGAGTACAATTCTTGATTAGTTCAATGTATCATTAACAAGTTACATTTATATACTATATGTTCCAAACAAAATGAGGTTTATTAAACATTTTGTGCATACAAATTGAACTCCGGTGTCGTTGAGGATGCCGATCCCTGCAGAAGCGAAGTTAGCTCCATCGAGCAGTCTCTGTCGATTGAGCTCGGGACTCAAGTACGGAAGTGGAGATTTCAACCCCATTCGTTCACCTAATCATCAAGATCATGCAAAACATAAGTTTCAATAGATAACTTGTGATGCAAGTAAACTCGAAAAGTAGGAAAACGAAAAGATGGTTTACTGATAATGTCGGGAATGTGAAGCCCATTGGAGAACCGGCCAGTAGGGCGGTGAGTCGGGTGGTCGATTCCATATGGCGGGGAATCTGCTCGGGCAGTTGTCACTAAGTAGTTGTTGTTGCCACTGTCGACCAGTGAATCCCCAAACACGAAGAAAGCTCTTGCTTCGACTCGGACATTGATGTTGCTTAGTGCCAAAGTAACTAGAAGGAGTACAAAGCAAAAACTAGCCATGGAAATGATTTGTTGGTTATGAGTATGGGATGAAGAATGTGGGAGAAGGAAAGGGTTTATATAGTCTCTTTGATGAGAAGTAAGTAAATATAGCCTATATAAAGGGAGTTTAACTCAGCTGCTTTTGTTAGCTTTACTTTTGGCAACTACTTTTACTAGCTCATCATAATATACATATATCATTTTTCAGAATTAATGATATAAGGCATACATGATGTGAATGGGCTGGAGCCAGGCCCACCAAGGAGTTCGGCCCAAAACATTACTTTTTGGGACTTTTTTTTTATCAAACTTTTTGGGATTCTATTATATGTATATATACATATAATAAATATATACATTTTAAAATATTTATTCGTATTTCTAATATTGTAACTTATGTAATTATATAATAAAAACAACATTAAGAAATTATGATATATTACCTTAGCTTGGACGAGATTTCAATGTCAAAATGGGTATACTATCTGATAGGCGTAGTGTTGGATTATATGTTAGATCATGTACATTGTAAAAAAACACTTTTTTTTTTTTTTTTTAATCTTTCTTGAAATATGATTTATAATCTCTTCTAATCTAAAGTTCAGTAAATCCACTCGATATAAACTCGACTTCATTTATATATACATGGAAGGTTTTGCTAGCTATTATTTGATAACTTGTCTTCAGAGACATGATAAAAATACAGTATTGTTAAGCTAGCAGAATAAATGATGTTATTAGCGGAATTCAAATTTACTTAATCTTTAAAGAATACTAAAACATTATATACTAAGTTTTTTACGATTTATTTAATTAGCCAACTTTTTCATAAATTCGGATTTATGGGTAGTTAAACACTTTGAATACAATTGTATACATATAATTAATGACATTATGTTTGGGTGTGTGGTAGCTTGGTCCACTTAGTAACCCCAGTTACAGATGAAAATGCAACCAACATTCATGTCTACGAAATAAAGGCCCTATATAATTCTTACATAATAAATACTACATTCAAGTCAACCAAACAGATGATTGCATTTGAAGAATACCAATATTTTTCTTTAATTATATAATTAAAAATGCGGCATTTATCACAAATGGGTCCATAGCTCAGTGGTAGAGCAATTGACTGCAGATCAATAGGTCACCGGTTCGAACCCGGTTGGGCCCTTATTTATTTATTTATTTATTTTATTTTTTTATAAATAAAATTTTAAATGCAGCATTAACCATGAAAATAAAATCTTAAATGCGGCATTAAACACCAAAGGGTCCATAGCTCAGTGGTAGAGCAATTGACTGCAGATCAATAGGTCACCGGTTCGAACCCGGTTGGGCCCTCTTTTTCACTTTTACCATTCTCTCACATTTCGTAAGTTGATAATCGATGCATCATTTTAATACCATTGATATGCAAACAAAAAACATCTAGCGGAACAATGTGAATCCTTAACACATTCGCACTAACTTAGTAACAAAGGACAATAGCAATAATAAACCAAGAAAAACAAAGAGCTACAATCAAATCTTGGAGTCCAAGGCAAGGATGGTGCTGAGGTTCATTGGATTCATATACTTGTTCGAACCCGTCATAATATTTTGGACGAGCAACGAGTTTGCTCTCTCACTCGGGTGAAACGCGTCCCAAAACACGTACTGGTCTCGGTTTGCACAGACATTCGACAGCGACGTGCATAGCCCGATCCCGTTGTGCGGGCCCTGGCCGCAACATGCTACCTTAGATGTAACAAACCCTGTATTTCATTTTAAGACATAATATTATATCCCCCTTATGCTTTTGGTTAATATTAAAGATCGAATATTTAATTTACTGTTCTATACCAAAATCTTGTGGATTGCTGATGAAATTCAGGTGAGACTCCTGCATGTTAGCCGCAACAAAGATATCTGAACCGTAATTCGCATTGAGATCTTGGATGATCTGATTGAGTTGTGGGTTGAAAAGAGTCGCCGCCTTTTGAAGCTCAGGATCACACTCCCCATTCCTACTCCGTAGCGCGAGCTCTGCTGGAACACAGCCCAGTGGGCCAGTTCCCGTCACCAAAACCCTACGGGCCCCGAGTTCATATAGCCTCTGCATATTATATACATCAATAACGTTAAATAGTACCACATCAGATAGTTAACAGTTTTTACGGTCTAGTGTACATATAGTGATATGTACTAATTATTACCATTAAGACCTTCTTGTACTCAGCTATGACATAATTAACATAGTCCGGAAGGGCGTATTGGCGAGATCGAGCCGAGTAGGGCACCAAGTAATAGTTGTTCACAAAGTCGTTACCTCCCGCCGTTATGAGCACAAGTGCCTGGTTCACTAGGGTTTTCGCCTGCTCGGGTCCTATCAACCCGCTCAACCTCTGCTGGTACTGTCGGAAATAGTCCAACTGCCTGAACATTCTTATTACATTCACCTACGACGCGTAAAAAGGCGTAAGAAAACACGATTTAACTTTTATTGTTCGCATAATTTAGAGAATAAATTAGTGTTTGATAATGTAGACTTACAAACTGGATTCCTGTATCGTTCAGAATCCCGATCCCAGCAGATGCAAAGTTTGCACCGACGAGTAGCTTCTCGCCAGTTAGCTCGGGACTCAGGTAAGGCAGGGTCGGCTCCGAACCTAGTTCCTGACCTGACCATGTCAAAACATGTTACATAACATATAATGAGACCATGTTACATAAATTTATATTTTTCCGACGAAATATTTTCGTCGGTAATTCCTTATCTTTACTATTTTATTCTAGAACTCACTTATGAAGTCGGGTATGTTGCGTCCGTTAGAGAACCGACCCGTGGGCCGGTGGGTCGGGTAATAGTCAATTCCATACGGAGGAGCATCGGCCCGAGCCGTGGTTGCTAGATAGTTGTTGTTGCCATTATCGACAAGTGAGTCCCCGAAGACGAAGAAGGCTCGAGCCGACTCAGCAGGGCTCGGGATGAAGGAGAAGAAGGCCATTGTGATGAGTAAGAGGATCATAAGTGGGTTTTGCAGAGAAGCTGAAGCCATGGAGACTGAAGCTTCTCTTGCTGATAGTTTAATGGGAGAGTAGTTTTGAGAGGTGAATGCAGTAAAGGTAAAGAAAGGGTATCTTATATATATAGATAGGTAGTAGGTCTTTGTATAAATTCCAAACACTGTATACGAACAACCTTATTCATGTTACAAAATTACAAAACAGTGAAAAAAACAACTATATGTAATATACATAGTTTTATAATTTTGAGATTTAAAATGTTGATATTCGGTGTTTCAGTTATCATATTTATTGTTTTTTTCTTCTGATTTTGACGTTAAAATTAGTGAATTAAGCAACAAAATCATGATGTTTTCCACTTTTCCGATGTATCAGATTCGTTGATCACAGTTTAGACTTATTTGATGCTTAAAAAACATGTTTTTGTTTCGTCAATTTTAAAATAAAAAGTTAAAATCAACTAATTTAATAGTTACTATACATATTTACTCTTCAAAAATATTAATAGTATATATATGACTTAATCATTGGAATTATTTTTTTTAATATGACCGTTTAAGAAACAACTTAACTGTGCTTTAGTTGAAAATAACAATTGAGCTAAAATTGACGTAGCAATATATATGAGACCGATTCAACTGTTATCAACCACCGTATGGTTAGAGTATATATATATATATATATATATGATTGCAGCGTGCAATTCTGTTGTACTACAAGAACAAGAAGAAGTACTTTGTTCATCATCAATCTGTTTTGAACACAAAAGATATGATTTTGCAAATGCCATAACGTTGCTTTTTTGTTTTGATGATTCATTCGAAGTTTTGAGAACATAATATATAGTTATGGATTGCAGTAATCTTTTAAGAGTCGTATTATTAGAAGATACAAAATCAGACATACGTTCTGATTAGGGAACTCAGCACATAATGAACATTTGTTGATGTGGGCGAACTGTTGGATATGGGTATGTTACCGTCATTTACATTCAGTTGGATTATTAATGAAAATATCGAGGTTTTCCTTAACTTTGTGTCAAACTTCCGGTAGTATTTAAATTAACGAACTGTTGCGCTTCCTATTCCCCATCACGCTGCATCACTTGTGTCACCTGTCTAGAGTTTTGACGCTTCCAGCGGAATCGGCTTGCGTGACATTCAATCATCTCGAGATTGGATCAGTTGTCTATTATGTCCAAGGTTGTGCTCGATAACCCAACGTGTACTGCGCACACTGACAAGAGATGCATCCTCTACATCCATAACGGGTTGTGGTAAGGAGTTTTATTTCTCAAAGCAGCTTGACTGATTCTCGGCTTAATTACCCTGACTATTATCACTAGAGCGGCATTAGCTCCCAAATTAATAAGGTTTTGAAGGACGTGCAACGCCTTAACTGATGATACATACCACGCACAGAGAAAACCATTCGTAGACCAATAAACGACACCCCAATTGAGGTGGAGGCTCTGCATCTGTCACGAGCTAATATAATGAAAATTCCCAACACGAAGTTGAATAATTTAGGAGATATATTTATGTTATTATTTTGATAGACACTGATGCGGTCGAAATTGTCATTTCTGCAACTACCGGTGTCGTATTTTGGCGCGCGTATACAATTTTTCATGCGGAAACGGCGCTTTGAGGAATACCCATGTATTTGTCATAGAGTACGATGTTTTTCGGTCAAATTCTTTCATCTAGAGGGTCAAAATCACAGTTTATATGTCTTAAGGTCCTATTTGCGGTTTGTCGGTTCTATTATGACCTATTTGCTATTTTCGGATTTTTTTCTATGTTTAAGGTTTTTTTACTACCAGTATTTAAACTCCGTTAAGCCGTATTTGAGAAGTCAGTATTGTTGATTTGTTAATGAAAAGAAATGAGATTCTCCTCAATCACGCGTCGAAATCTTATTATTCTTTTGAATCAACGAGTTTTTATGCTTTCTACTCCTATCTACCCATCACGATACATCTGACCCTGATTTTGTAAAACACTTTTTGACTAATGACTAGTGGTCCTGTCTTTTTTTCATCTGACAATAAATAATTTTGGGCTTCTATTTAGTAGTATGAAGACTTTCATTCTTGTGGGTACTTAATTAGTAATTCTATTACATGAATTCATTTAATTGGGAAGTTCTAATGTTAGACAAAGATCGACCCGATGATTCTAAGGTATGAGAAAGTTGAAAGATATAATGATATGTAATTGATGCATTGTCGAATTTATTGGTGTTGGTGATCGGACAATATTCATGTATTTACTTACATACCATCATGTGTATTCAAATTGATTGGCGTCGCTACTAAAATCAATCAAACCATTATATATGTTTAAAAACGTAACACTGATAAAACTTTATAATGTTCGCTAAAATGCACATCTTATTTTCAATATAGTGGTGTCAAAGCGTCTTAGTTTAAAATTTGGTGATACGATTTAGAAGTGAAATATCTCATTAAAATACTGAGATTTGTCGGGCTAAGTCTCATGAAATAACTCAAATGAGAAGTTCACTGTTAACTATTATCCGCAAACATCACTTTTTAAAATTAGCAAACATCAATTAATTAAATAATTAAAGGATAGTAGCTTCATTCGTAAGTTTAAGCTTATGCAGATATGTGAAAAGTTAAGTGTAAATTGTTGTTATTCACAAATAGCATTTTTTTTAAATAAAAAATAAATATCAGTTTAAAGGATAATAATTTCACACTTATGCAAAATTAACTAATTAAGGCGCGTTATTTAACCCTAGTGTGAATATGATTTAGTTTCACTTGAACAACTCAATCTATTTTAGTTTTTTTTCCCCCTTTTTTCATGTAATAACAATAATAAGAAGTAAATTCAGAAACTGGTTTGGCCAACAAAAATTCAGAAACTACAAAATGACAATTAAACCAAAGAGTAGGAGAAATTATTGTAAGACACCGAAGTAATACGTGGCGCTGACGTATTACCCCTTCAGATAATTAATAAGATAAATTATTGACTACCACCTCGCTAATAACTGGAGTATACGTGGTAGCTCTTCATCCAATGAGAAGTCGACACATATGCACTATATGTCTCTCTCTTTTTATATGTGTCAATTTCTCATTGGATAAAGGGCTACCACGTGTTAGCACGGTGGTAGCCAATAATTCAGAGAAATTATTGACTACCACCGTGCTAACACGTGACGCACATATGGACTATAATTAACAAATGAAACATGTTAGAAATTAACTGATATATAAGCGAATGTCACATGTTGATTGGCTGTAAAGATAACACGCAGCTCCACGTGTTACCTCGATACTATAAAATAATTTCTCATCAAAGGTAAAGTGGTGTCTATTTATTTTTACCAACTACTCAATTAAAAATCATTCTAGCCACACCTAGCTAGCTAGGACTTGTTCATGATTGTGTATAGATGAACAAACGGTTGAACCAACATACTTTCCAATTAATTACCAAAATTAAATATTCGCCTTAAATTTCGACCTGCCCCCAACTAAGCTAGAAGAAGCGGGTGAGTGACTTTAATCAGTGACATGTATGTATAGTTCAAGCTCGACACAATGTAGCCTGCATTTGATCGAGCTCGGCTATGTTCGACTCATAAAGAATTTCGTGTTTTCACTTGAGCTCGATTTTTTTAATCTTGATTTAATCATGGATAATTCACAGCTAGGATTCGGCCCATAGCTAGGTCAATTGTGATACATGTTTTAATAGAAATATTTAATGATTAAATTGTAAAAAAAAACAAAAAAAAAAGTTAGAAATATAAATAGGAGAATACTGAATAAAATAACAGTTGGGTTCTAATCATGTGCAAGTTATGTGAGTATTTAACAGTCATAATTAACAGTCAATTAACAGATGCACTGAAAGTGTACAAGTTACAAACATATTACACCAAAAATATGGAGTTTTTGACTAATATATGTCTATATGAACAACCAAATACAAATATAGGTCAAACCCATCTCGGTTAAGGTTTTTAAATCCAAACCGAGATGTCATCTCGGTTTCGGAAAAAAAAAAAAAAAAAAAAAACCAGATTTTGGCCAAGGGAAAAAACCAGATTTTCCTTTTTTTTTTTTTTTTTTTTTTTTTTTTTTTTTTCAGAACTGAGACGTGACATCTCGGTTTGACCTATTTTTGTAATTAATTATTCAAATAGTCTATATTTGTATTTGGTTGTTCATACAGGCATATATTAGTCAAAAACTCAAAAATATGAAGAAAAAAAAGACATTGCACCGAAAACTAACTTTATTCAAAAATATTGTACCAAAAGATTATCAACCTTTTATATTATATTATATATATATATATATATATATATATATATATTATTTTATGAAGAAAAACAATCTATCGGGCCTGTATTCGGCCCAAGTTATGTACTTTTTATTTTTATTTTTTATCTTCAAGGTATGTACTTCGATCTAGATTTTAGAGGGATAAAAAGATATATTTCGGCCCATCAAATTTAGTATAAGGTTCATCAAATCTGAGCCGAAAGTCCATATACAATCTACTTAGTAGCTGACCCTGTCCATACTAAGTCAAAAAGCCTGCCCGTGTTAGCAGCCACAAACTCCTAGTTTTCTACATACATGTTAACATGTGTGTCACGAATCTAAAGTTTATAAAGTGTTCGTGTTTAATTATATTTTCAAAATGAAGTAACTTCTTTTGTTGCCAATAAATGAAGTATTGGTATCGAATTGAGTACAAGCTTACTGGTACTCGACTGGAGAAGCTCACGATTTTAATCGAGTTTTTTTTTTTTTTTGTCTATTTAAGCAGTGGCGGATCCAGAAGGTTCATAATGGGGGTTACGTTATGCAATTTTTTTTTTTTTTTTTGAAAATTAACAACTTCCTTAAGTTTTTTTTGGGTAAAAATGCATGTTTTAAAACGATGAAAATTAGTACTTTCTGCAACTACTTATTCAACATTGTCGTTAAATACTTTTCAAATGAACAATATTAACTAAGCACAAATAAACCGTACTTGCTTGTGCAAATGTTACAATTTAGTCAAATTAGACTAGAACCATTTGTGGGTCAATTGAGTCTCAATCGAGTCAAGACACTATTATAACACTTATACAAGTTATTAGATCTTGATTTAGATATTTAGAAAAGTATTTGGTTAATTTTTTGTAAGTTTAAAACGTATTTGACGACGAAATTGGACGAGTGATTGAAAAGAGTATCAATTACCATTGTTTTGAAACATGTTGTATATTTTAAAACATATTGGTACTAAAAACCATTTTTTCAAACATATTTTATTGTTTATATATTTATTCTTATTAAACCTCATATTGTAATACATTAGGTTAGAGTAACTAAAATTTATAGTTATAACAAGTGATAATAATAAAACGTACAAACATACTATTTAAGTGAAAAGCCACAAATTTAAAATTAATGAACTTTTTTCCGAATGGATTGAATAATAGTGTTACAAAATATTAATTACAAAATATTAATTACAAAACATATTTGACGACAAATTTGGACAAGTGATTGAAAATAGTATCAATTATCAATGTTTTGAAACATGTGTGCATTTTAAAACATATTGATACTAAAAATCATATTTTTCAAACATATTTTACGTTTTATATATTTGTTCTTATTGAACCTCATATTATAATACATTAGGTTAGAGTAACTAAAATTTATAGTTTAACAAAAGAGTGATGATTAATAAAACGTACAAACATACTATTTAAGAAAAACCCCAAATTTAAAATTGATGAACTTTTTTCCGAATGGATTGAATAATAATGTTACAAAATAATAATGAAGTCTAACAAAATATTAATAAGGGTTCATTCTCTCACACTAAAATAATGTGGATCTTACAACAAAATAATGAGGATCGGGATATAATTTTCTTCAGGAATAAACTTAGGGTCTCAATAAAAATACTCGATAATCATTATCTTTAATGCATCCGCCACTGTATTTAAGTCGAATTCGAGCTTTACATATATATATAATAATCATTAACACTTGGTGGTCCAGTGGTTAAGAGTACTTACTCTTACGTGGTTATGTGATCTGTTTAAAATATATCAGGTCCCGCTTGGCCCACACACCGCGTCAGACATATGAGTAGGCGAGTAGAATTGGGCACGGGCCGACATCTTACTAAGCTGCTGGTGGGACTACATTGACGAGACCAGTGCATGCACTGGTTGCTCGCTATGTCTGGTCGGAAAAACCCAGACCGTGAGCATGAGAGCTCGAATATTACGTAGCGGAATGAGTCTATGGTCGCCTCTACAAGCCCATTCCTTTTGTTCGGCCAAAAAGAGTCGAGTAAGAGCTCGAGCCAAAGCCTAATCGAGTCGAGTTCGAGCTAATGTGCAACATTAATGATTTAATTGAAAAATACTAAAATTGAGTCGATCTCGTCAAGTATGACACCGAGTCGATCTCGATTTTAAAATTCTAAGCTCCGTTGAATTCGAGCTCGAATAGAATGAATCAAGTCGAGCTTGACAGATACTCGATCTCGAAGTGTTATTTTTATGATGTGAATCTAGGACCAGGATGAGCACTAGATGAAGTTTAGGGATCGAAATGATCCATGTTGATTACGTTTCATTTTTCTACTCCACTTCCATTTTCTTCATCATCACCAGCTCCAGCATCTATCTTAAACCCTAAACCGCAGTCTGCGACGGTAGCTTGAACTGAGCTGCACTGCTTCCTCTTCTCCGCTTACTCTAACACCATCGGATCCTCAACTTGATCCATCTAGCAAACAATAATGGCGGATTCCGTTGAATCCCTCGTATCAGTTGCTGAAACAGTGTCCACTTCATCTACCAAGCAACGGATTATGATATTCAGGAGTCAAATCCCTTCGATTATTAGTAATTCAGGTAAACTAGACTGCCCTTGATACCATAGATCGGATTTTAGGAACTTGGGCTTCAATGTGAGTGAAGTATATGGACGGCAGACACCATTGATTAGACCAAGAAAATGAGCTCAGTTCATTGTCATTTGCTTTTTTAGCCAAACTTCATGCAATGTTCAAGTGAAATTAATAGTCATCAGCTGAATCTGGAGCTTAAAATTCAATTATAGCTATGTTTGTGGATTCTGCTCTGCTTTGTTCATCTTTAGCTTCAATTCGTATGCTTTTTGAAACCTCAACAAGAATAATGTTAAGTAGACTAATGATGGAGAATAATGCGCCGAATGGGCTATGTAGAAGCATACCTGTTATCTTTATGATGTATTGAAGTATCAAGTTGTTCCCTCAAAAGTGCATCTCTGTATGGAAACATGAAAAGTGGTGATTAGTATAGTCTGTGGATGCTGTCATACATTTTTTCTTCAGTCTTATCCGGTGGCATGCTTGTAGATTTTTGCTTGAAAGATCTTCTTTCTTGAGACTGTTCTGATATTTAGTTAGGTTGATCCATTTGGTAAGCAAAACAAGTGATGTTATATGATGTTGCAGATTTGGTTCAAGTATTTCCTTAGTTGAAGCATAAAATTAGATAATTAGCTCAGTTCAATCCTGTCACAGATAGAAATCTACACCACATCATTCCTAGATAAAGAACAAACCAAATTAGAACAAGAGTATGACTTGTGGATCTGGAACAGGTTTATTGGATGGTTAGTCAAGGCAGTAGATTTTAGCTTTAGATATTTCAACAAACTAATGACATAATTTTGTAATGTTCAAGCTTCAGGAGTAAGAACATGATGCAAAACTTTGAAGGATGTATTAGTTCGTTTCTGTTTGATGACAGACTCTTCATATAGCTAGACTCATTGGAAGATTTTTCATATTTTTCTTCAGTCCTGACAGATTGATTGTTTCATATTTTGGATTCTTGAGGGAAAGCCTTGCACTTTGGCCGATTAATAAAGCTGATCATATTGCACTATTAGAAGGCCTTCATGTCATTACATTTTGATTGTGCAGAGATGTCTCCTGAGTTGTCGTCAGTTTTGGTTGAAATTATCTTTAAGACACTGTTCATATATGATGATCTCCACTCAAGGAAGGCTGTTGACGCTGTGATTTTGAAAAGTTTGGGCGAGGCTGCATTCATGAAGAATTATGCTTCTTTCCTTGTTCAGTCTATTGAAAAGCAAACGAAGCTTCAGTCCCATGTGGGATGTTATAGACTCTTAAAGTGGTCATGTATCCTCTTGAGCCGAAGTCAATTTGCTGCAGTGTCTAAGAATGCTGTGTACAGAGTTGCTCTTGCACAGGCGTCTTTACTCAAGATGGTCATGCATCGGCCATTTCGTGAGCGACGTGCATGCAAGCAAGTGATTTTTCGTTTATTTGCGGAGGTTCGTAGCTCAAATAACTTTTTGTTAGTTCTGTATACACAAATCGCTAGTTCCTTCTTATCGTTTATCCACTGGAGATACGGTGGTTTATTGGTTTTATCTGTTCCTTAATTTTTCAGTCACCAACCATCTTCAAAACCTATGTGGAGGAGTTGAAAAATTCAAGAATTCCGTACAAAGATACTGCTGAATTTATATTTATGCTGCTGGAGTACTTGGCTGAACATCCATCTTTATTCGAAGAGCACAAGGTATGGATCTATTAGTTTATTTGTTTGCTTTGAAAGTTTTGAACGCATCTTTTTTTTTGACTTGGTCTGCCTGATTTGAACAGCCAGTCTTTCTTGATTTATATGGCAAAGCGGTTCTGAATGCAAAGGAAAAGCCAACGAAAGGGCTTAGTGAAGCTTTTCACCCACTTTTTAGGCACATGTCACGCGAAGAATTTCAAAGCACCATTGTCCCATCCTCAGTTAAGATGCTTAAGCGAAACCCAGAGATTGTGCTTGAATCGATCGGAGTACTATTGAAGTCGCTCAAGCTTGACTTGAGTAAATATGCTGTTGAAATTCTCTCTGTGGTATTACCTCAAGCCCGTCATGCAGATGAGGGTCGAAGAATCGAAGCCTTGGCTATAATTAAATGTTTAAGTGAGAGATCTAGTAATCCAGATGCAGTGGAAGCCATGTTTAATTCTGTCAAAGCTGTAATTGGAGGTTTCCTTCTCTCTTTTCTGTTGATTATTTCCTCATTCTGTATTTGAGAAATATTTTTCTTTTGCTTTTGGCATTTTGTATTATATATCAATACGCTTGCTAGAAAAACAATTTACTTTAGCCAATATGCAGCTTGCTATACAAAGTTCTATGTTGTAGTACAATTTTTGCAAATTTAGCACTATATTTATGCCAGAAGTCTAATTTACAGGGTCAGAAGGCAGGCTTCAATTTCCTTATCAAAGAATTGGAATGATCAACGCATTGCAAGAGCTAGCTGTTGCTCCTGATGGGAAGTATCTTAACAGCTTATCCCAAGTCACATGTAGCTTTGTTTTAGCTTTCTACAAGAGTGAAGGTAATGCATCTGTTATGATGTACTTAGGTTATGGCCATGTCCAGTTCTGTAATCCATGATCTATGAAAGCTAAAACATATATATGCTACCTCTGGCTTTCATTATCTGATCCATCTTTTTTTATCTGCTGTTATGTTGTTCTGATGTTAGATAATTTCTTTGACGTTCTATGGTTCTAGGAAATGAGGATGTCAAATTAGCTTGTTTAAATGCTGTTGCTTGGTGGGCAAGAAGATCATCTGATGCTGTTACTTCAGATCTGGTTTCTTTCTTTGCTTCTGGCCTCAAGGAGAAGGAGGCCTTGAGGAGGGGGCACCTTCGCTGTCTTAGAATTATTTGTGGAAATGCTGATGCTATTTTTCGGGTTAGTAGCTTTGGAAGTTGTGGTCTTTCTCATTGTGGGTTATTTATAGCCGCTGATTATTGAAAAAGTGTATGATGAACTTCAGATATCACCTCTCTTGGGACCTCTCATCCATCTAGTGAAAACTGGTTTTACTAAAGCCGTGCAGAGGCTGGATGGTTTATATGCACTTCAGCTAGTTGCGAAGCTAGCTGCCAATGACATTAAAGCAGGTTCTTATTAACATGCATGGCATCCATTGCTTCAGACCATTATCTCACTTTTGTAAGCTACGAGTTGATTGTATGTCTTTTGCCCTTTCACAGAAGAGATGGTGGTAAAGGAAAAGATGTGGACTTTGATAGCTCAAAGTGAACCTTCTCTAGTAACTATATCAGCGGTTAGTGTTATTGCTCGGATTCTGCATGGTTGATCATTATATTCGTTTAGTTCATCTATATGTGCATGTGCTTTGTAGGCCTCCAAATTGTCGACTGAGGATTGCATGATATGTGTTGATCTTCTGGAAGTTTTGCTTGTGGAACAGCAAAAAAGGTTGGAATCTGCAACAATATTTTTATTAGTTTTCCTTTACTTTCTCACAATATTTACTTAATCTAAGTTAATCTTCACGCAGGGCATTGCAGTACTTCTCGGTGAAATCACTAGTACAGGTTTGAAACTGACAAAGCAGATTGACTAACTAGTAGCTTCTCTTTCTGCTCAAGCTCCGCAGGACACTAATACTTGATCTGTTGTAGTTGGTGCTATTTTTTGTTTGTCATCCAAGTTGGGACATTCGTAGAAGAACATATGATGCTGTAAAAAAGATAATCTCTGCTTCCCCGAACCTATCAGGACCAATCCTGCTTGAGTTCACTCAATACCTCTCTTCTATTGGTGAAAAGATCTCTCTTATGAAGACAAGGTATTACATTTATTTGACTCAGGAAATATAATTATAATTTCAGCATCACCTCCATTCCTGCCATTGCACTGAATTTTGTATTCCTTTAGTGACACAGAGAATTTGGTGGATGGTCAAGTTCAGAATCTTCCATCAGTGGAGGTATTAGTGAAGGCCCTACACGTTGTTTCTTCTGCAGCGATGGCTGCTTCATCTCGCGAATGCATGGAAATCATACTATGCTCACACCACCCATGCTTACTTGGCACTGCAAAACTAGATTCAGTTTGGAAGGTACTCTTATTATATATGTTGAGTTGATGGATAACTTCTGTTAAGACTGGAATGATTTTTTTTTTTTATTGGTTAACACGAATCTAAATGTAAGCTGTTTGCCTCTTCAAATGGGTAAAAATAGGAACTAAAGAGTGGAGATACAACTCCTCTCGTAAATATTATTGAAGTAAAGAGACATCGAAAAAAAGATAACCTGCTTTCCTCTTCATATGGAAAAATAAAATTTAGAGATAACAGTTCCCAACTATATGGTTGAAGTAAATATTAGTTTTGCTGTAGAAGCTAGGTAGAACAAACTGCTTTCCTCTTCTATGTGGTCTCATGATTATCAACATAGGCATTGCCACAAAAATGAAAAAAAGAGATATGTATGACCTGCTTAATTCATACCCTGCTCACCTATGAAATTTTATTTTGTGATTTCTCATGATACACTAGACAGCTGTCAAAGTGCTGCTTTGGCCATGTGATTATGTATTCACTTTTAAGAGTTACTTCGTCTCTTTTGGTTTAGAATTTGAACGTTTACTTTACTTTTTCACTTTCAGAGGCTCCAAAAGTGTCTGCGAAAGCATGGTGTTGATGTTACGGAAATTATTGTGGCAAATGCATCACATATTTGCCAGGTATTCATAAGTTCTGTAGAGTACTAGCATTTCTTATGATATTTTTTTCCACTTAAGTTTTCTTTTGTTAAGTACTAGATGTTTTTGCTGGAATTACATTTTGATGTTTTCCCTTTTTTTGAAGGATTTATTTGGGCCAAAGGGCTTGATGAATACCAATGCACTGGAACAAGAAGCTGCTATCTCCTCACTGGCTTCGTTGATGCTGATTATTCCTGGAAAAGTTTACTCTGAGTTTCAAAAGGTTTTTTGTTTTTTTATTATTGCTTGCTATTTTAAGTGCTGTATGAAGGTTTCTGTTAGCTATTGGAGTGATACTTCCCATCGCTTCTGACAAAAACTGCTATTTCCTTATCAGCATTTGGCTGATCATCCAGGTCGCTGTTCGCATGATATGCTTTCAGAGAGTGAAGTACGGGTAAGCACTATCGACGATGAATTTGTTCATTTGAATATATATATATATATATATATATATATATATATATATATATATATATAATGTGTACTATAATATAGTTATCAAACAAGCGCTGTAATCCAAACACATGAGTTGTAGCTATTTGGTTATTTTCTATTTGACGATTATGAATCCGGTTGTTACTGTCTCAAAGAAATAGCAATGGACAACATTTTTATGTTCTTTTCAATACCTATGTATTAATTGCTCTTTCTGAGTAAATGTCTTATTTGTATGGGAATTCTTTGTCTCATGATCATTCATTCCTGATATTTGATACAGATTTTTCAAACCCCAGAAGGGACACTTTCCAGTGAACAAGGTGTTTATATTGCCGAATCTGTTGCTTCCAACAACACTAGATTAGCAAAAGGCCGCTTCCGGACTTACGGTGACCAAGATGGCATGGTGAGCTTAAATCTATTCTATCTTATATATATGTATGAGAAGCTTTTCCACTAGTTAGGATTTTTGTGACATTTTATTTCTCTGTTTAAATTGTAAATAAGGCTAATTCCTAAAAATATTACCAATTTTTTTTCCCTAAGAAGGCCAAAGTAGGACAACCTATACAAATGGACTTACAAACAAAGCAGTGAGTCTGGCGAATTGAGGAAAACAAAAAGGCCCCTTAAGAAAGCCCACTATGCCTGAAATTTTCATTTTGGATTCATTTTTCTGACGAATATAATTAGGACATTCTATGCCTGAAACGTCATGGAGGTAGGGTAAAGAGTCTATCTCGATAGCAAAAGCTAGAGCCAACACCCTCCAAGATCACTGAGGCAAATATGGTTAATCAATTATTCGTTGGTGATGCACAAGAAGCTACTAGTAACTGTCATATATTAGTGTATAGCTTTACAGCACAGAGCCTTCAGGCTTTTCTATCTTGGGCATCTCTGAAGAACTCGATCCACAACACAATTCTGAATTTTCTGTCTTAAGCATTGCTTACCCGGGCCTCTTTGTTTCTAACATATCTTTTATTTATAGGAAAATGGCACCACTAATCATGCTGGCAAGAGAGAGCCAGTAAATAGAGAGGTTTCAAACACTGGAAAGAAGGACTCTGGCAAGTCAACTAAGAAACCAGGCATGTTATTTCACAGTTTTTGAGCATTAACATAAAATTTTCTAGAAATTAGCTGTCTATTACAATTGCATGAAAATCTTTCACTGATCCACAGATAAGACAAAGTCTGCTAAAGAGGAGGCACGGGAATTAATGCTGCTGGAAGAGGCATCTATCCGTGAAAGTGTAAGGGAAATTCAAAATAGTCTGTCGATGATTCTCAAAGCTCTTGGGGAAATGGCGATTGCTAATCCTATTTTTGCACACAGTCAACTACCTTCCCTGGTTTGTTTCCACTCTTTTTATCCTTCTCCTATTAATATTACTGCTTACACGTGAAAGTAAAGTTGTTATGTAGTGTTTTTTTTTTATGTAAATTACATCCTGTAGTGGAGTTGTTTGGTTCATTTAGGAATATTCCTCTTTATCATTATGAATGCACCAGGAACTAGCAAGTTGCCACTCATAAGAAAATTCCTATCCTGTGTCTCACATCGGATAAAGAGTTTGACTCATTAACGGGGTAAGGGGGTAGTGATGGGCCCAGTCTGTACTTGTATCATGATAACATAAGGAGCAGTAAGTATTGAAATTCTCATGGAATACTTTTACATATCGAACTGGTGCTAATTGTGGGCCTGTGGCATGGTATTAGATTGGAGGTATATAGGAGATCTTCCGTGATATATGATTCATAGTTTTTGTTATAAATTTTTGGAAAGACTGCACTAATGATATTTTGTTAAGCTTGTATTTTCCTCCTCGGGAGGAAGTGTATTGGTAATATTTTCTCCAAAATCTCCAACGCAAACATGAAAGGCTGGAGGCAGTGTTCTTGCTGTTCTGATGAGGAAAATATCATCCTTACCTTTACCATTCAATTGAAAAAGTTCCCTGGAGCATGATTCCAATGCTGAAAAGGCAACCTCAATGATTGCTTTTAGAGCAATCTAGAAAACCCTTTCTTGGACATGCTTGGGACATGATTCATGTAATATGGTATATATCATAAATCATTTTTTTTGTTTCCTGTCAAATTTTGTTTAATTTTTTTAAAAGAGAAACGAAAGGCTTTCCAAAACAGGATGGTTACCTTGTCATTAACTGACCCCCACATAATGAATTTTCTTATCTTTGTTCCTGTAACTTGATGAACATACAGTTATCCAGATCATAGTTTAGCATTGAATGATAATTATGTTATATAAGTTAAAATTTTGTGCTATGGATCAGGTGAAATTTGTCAACCCTTTATTGGGCTCTTCAATTGTGGGTGATGAGGCATATGAAGCCCTCGTTAAGCTTTCCAGTTGCACAGCCTCACCTCTCTGCAATTGGGCATTTGATATTGCGGCTTGTTTGCGCTTGATTAATACAGAAGAAAGCACTACACTATTTGAAGATATCACTTCTGCTGTTGGAAATTATGCCAGTAAAAAACCCCTGTATGGCCTTTTTGAACGTGTTGTAAATGGCTTATCTTTGTCATGCAAAACAGGCGGTCTTCCAGTTGACTCATTCACTTTTGTTTTTCCAGTAAGTTTTTGTTGCTTTACAGATATGAAGGGATCCTTTTCTTTGTTTATACTAAGTTGTTTCTATCTTCACAACAGATAATGGAGAAAATTTTGCTCTCACCCAAGAAGACAGGTCTTCATGACAGTGTCCTTCAGATAATCAATTTACACTTGGATCCTTTGTTGCCACTTCCTCGAATTCGAATGCTATCAGTTATATATCTCAGCCTTTTCTTTGAGATTGACTCAAGTTTTAAATATTCTCTTCCATAAACTTTTGCTGTTGTCTCATTATCTTTTTGATTCTTTGCTTTGTTAGGCTCTGTATAATGTATTAGGTGTTGTTCCAGCCTATCAAGCTTCAGTTGGTTCGGCATTGAATGAACTCTGTCTTGGTTTGCAGCCCGAGGGAGTTGGACCTGTATGATCCTAGCCTTTTGTTTTGGTAGTTTGTAGAGCTTATCTACTTCTTTTTGATCTAGTTCTTCTTTCCTTGATGTGATTCACAGGCACTATGCGGAATATATGCTAAGGATGTTCATGTGAGGATAGCTTGCTTACATGCAGTAAAATGCATTCCTGCTGTTTCCAATTGTGCTCTTCCTGAAGATGTTGAGGTTGCAACTAGGATTTGGATTGCATTGCATGATCCTGAAAAGGTTAGTCTTAATCTTTTTCATCTAAACCTCTAGTCTCTCTCTAATAATTGTTTCTGCATTCAACCATGATAAAAATCTGTTTAATAATGCCGACTATGCTGCCTTTCTATCACAATAAGTATTGTTTCTCAACCAGCTTCTGCATTTCTACCTTACCTACAGTTTTACTGCATCCTTTTGTTCGGTAATTTTCTGTGGTTAGTTTCTCGCATTTCTTGAAGGTACATGATGCACCTCACGATTCTGTTTACCATACATACCCAACCCCAAACTTTTCTCTAGGTTGTAGCAGTTCAGGTATTCTTGACTATATTGATGAAGATGTTATTCATTAGTTCGTCACTTTATTGAGATTAGTGAGAAGCTTGCTTTTCTTGTATGATTGAAAACCCCACCAGGTCCAATTCCTTTTATATGGTTATCATTCTATACCATGAGACCTCGTTTTATTTGCTGCCATATCTGTTGATTGACTTTCTTGTCCTTATCCTTCTAAAGAAGTAAAGTGGGCCTGGCTGTGGTTTGGATTGTGCTACATTATGCCTTGTTCTTATTATGATTCTTCTCGGCTCCCCTTGAATACTCTGTAGATCTTTTTCATTTTGGTACATTGATGGCACTACCATTTCTGGGAATTTCCTTATTATTTTGTACATTTTGCATCCCATTCCTGAATTTAAATAACTTTCCTTCACCATGACTCCCCTTTTGTTCAGTCGGTGGCTGAACTTGCAGAGGACATATGGGATCGATATGGACATACCTTTGGCACTGATTACTCAGGAATCTTTAAAGCCCTCACACATGTTAACTATAATGTGAGGTTGGCCTCTGCAGAGGCATTAGCTGCTGCTTTGGATGAAAACCCAGATACAATACAGGTAGGTTGGAGTTGATTTAATTTTATATTCTGTATGATTTGATGGTGTTCACCTATGATGAACCCCTGTGATTATGGTTTCTCTTATATGTTTTCAGGAATCACTGTCAACGCTCTTTTCTTTATACATTCGCGATTCCCGCCTTAATGGAGACAGTACTGATTCTGGTTGGCTTAGTCGACAAGGAATTGCATTAGCATTACATTCTGCTGCTGATGTTTTAAGGACAAAGGATCTTCCTGTCATTATGACTTTCTTGATATCTCGAGCCCTGGTAAATCTTTCTTTTACTCATTTTGCCGATAAATATCCTTAAGAATTATTCTGCTCTTACATTGTATGCTAACTCTAGTAGCTTAGATATGACCCTGGATGACAAAGAAATTAACTAACTGGGCATTTTTATAAGAACATCATTTTCAAAAATTATTCAAGAAGTTTTTTAAGGTGATGACTTTACTAGAATTTAACAAATACCTCTGGTTTCCATGATTGTTATAGAGTATGAACAATGTCTTTCTGTAACAGTCAATTTATGTATTCAGATGATTAGGTTGTGGTTTCTATTTTACATGGTGGTAAGCATGATGTTTGGTTATGTCAATTGTTTATATAATTGAACACTTCTGTGCCCTTTTTATCGTAGTGGCCACTGAAAGTAATTCTGCATCGTAGGACAACTAGTTTACTGTTGCTTCTAAGCAGTGTGTGTATTCATTGTATACACTATTATATCATCTGAACTGAGATCAGAGGCGTTTCATGTAGTTGATAAAATGATATGGTGGAGTATTGCAGGCGGACCCTAATGCTGATGTTCGAGGAAGGATGGTAAACGCTGGTATAGTTGTAATTGATAAACATGGAAAGGAGAATGTGTCGTTGTTGTTTCCAATCTTTGAGAACTACTTAAACAAGAAGGTATGCACAGAAATGGAACTTTGTTGATTCTTTTCCTCTAGAGCAGTATGTGGACTGCGTATTATTTTGCATTCGTATGCTACTTTTTCCAGTACATATTCGTTATGACCTAGTTATGCAGTTTGTGATACTGTGTTAGTTTATAGTGGGAACTTTATTGATATTGTTGTTTCATTTGTTTACCTAGGCATCCAATGAGGAGACATACGATTTAGTTCGAGAAGGTGTTGTCATTTTCACTGGATCGCTGGCGAAGCATTTGTCGAAGGTTCAATATTATCTCACTTGGGTGTTCTATATTATCTCACTTCGCTATTCAAATTTGTGGCCACACTTTATATATCACTTTTTATGTCAAGCAGGATGATCCAAAAGTTCATGTTGTTGTGGATAAGTTGCTGGATGTGCTAAATACACCATCTGAAGCTGTTCAACGGGCCGTCTCAGATTGTCTGTCACCACTAATGCCAGCAAAACAGGTGTGTGATATTATTAATCAGTATCATGCTAAATTCGATTGTTTGGTGTCTTTCAAGGTTGCCCCAGTGATGGAAGAAGGTTTAGTTGCAGTTTATTGTGTTCTTCGATAGTTGTATTAGGACACTATTCACTACTTATAGCCGTTGTGTCCTCATCTCATTCTTTCTCACCCTCCCAAAATTCAGATTATAAATAACTAAGGTACTTTTTGGTAGTTTCGTGTGGTCTGTCCATATCCTTTTTAGAAGCTCATCACCCTTTTTTTATTGGTTCTTTGAGATAGTTTTCCCAGTGTTGCTTTGGAGGTAACCAGAGAGTCAGTTTTCAATTAGCTCGAAGACTTATACAGAAATTATCGTTGACAGAAAAAAGTTAAATTATGGATGATATTCACCTCTAGATTAAAGATCTCAAAACAGATATGACTGAGAACTGTTAGGAATTTATGATCTGCGTTTTCTCTTCTTATGTTTTACAATGGAATGTTTGGATCTGAAATAATTTTCGTATTATTTATGGGAATGCCTGCATATTGAGAAGAGTAGTACTTTTGCAGTGGGTACGAGTATCAGAGTTGGTCATTATAGCAGTTTGTACAGTTCCTTGGGTCTTTGGGCAGGTTTTGATCACTGAAGAGTTCTTATGGTTTTCGTTCACTCATCATCTTCTTCAGTATCTCTCAGTTTCTTGCAGCATTCATATTTTTTCCTTTCTCGCATGCTCCTGTCGTTATTTATCTTATTTTATTTTCTGGCTGAAGGTGGTGGTTTTGTTCAAAACACAGTATCACAGTCCTAAATCCTATGTTTTGGTTTATTATTATTAAAATTTTATGTTGGATCAAACAGGGTGATGCGTCGCAGCTGGTCTCTAGTTTGTTGGATAAGCTTTTGAAAAGCGATAAGTACGGTGAGCGCCGTGGAGCAGCTTTTGGACTTGCTGGTGTGGTGAAGGGATTTGGAATCTCTTCCTTAAAGAGGTGTGGAATTGCTGTTGCGCTACGAGAAGCTCTAGTGGATAGGTCAGTTTCTTAACTCTCTCAAAATATTAACTGTTTTTTCTCCCGTTGAGTATCAGATCTTGAACAGTTGACTTTCTTTAAATTACAGGCATTCTGCAAAGTGCCGTGAAGGAGCTTTGATGGCATTTGAGTGCCTCTGTGAAAAGCTCGGGAAGTTGTTTGAGCCGTATGTATCAGTTAAACTATTTTTGCAATGAGCTAGTTTATATTGTATGAAATGGAAATTCTCCCATTTGCCGTAGGTATGTCATCCATCTGCTACCATTGCTTTTGGTTTCTTTCTCTGATCAAGTTGTTGCTGTTCGTGAGGCTGCTGAGTGTGCAGCTCGAGCAATGATGTCCCAGCTTAGTGCTCAGGGGGTGAAGCTCGTGTTACCATCTTTACTTAAGGTATTTCTATTCAATATATCGGTCATCCAAATGGTATCTGCATAAGCACTTGTTACCTGAATAAGTTAATAGTAACTTAGCAAAGTCAAGAAAACGGTATACTGACTTTGCTCTGAGTACTATTATTTTGTCAATTCTGACATGATATTGAGTTATTGCAACTCTCCATTTTATTTTATATATGAATTTGACTAATTTCGGTTCTGCTACTAGCAGAATAAATTACTCTTTGCTCTAGTTCTATAATTTCTTTTTGGATTCCTGCATCTGATTTTTTGATAGGACAGAAAGAAAGTAATGTAGAAGTTCTGGTGGTGTTATCTTTGCAGGGCCTTGAAGACAAAGCTTGGCGAACCAAGCAAAGTAGTGTCCAGTTACTTGGTGCGATGGCTTATTGTGCTCCCGAACAGCTTTCACAATGCCTTCCTAAAATTGTGCCAAAATTGACCGAAGTAAATTGAACATCCAATTTCATATATCTATATTGATGTACATGTTAATTATTTTCTTTAAAAATTAGGCGTAGGCTCATTACTGAATGCAATTTGTAGGTGTTGACTGATACTCATCCCAAAGTACAGTCTGCAGGGCAAACAGCTCTTCAGCAGGTTTCCAACTGTGTGCTATAATCTGCAATTGCATGTTATATTTTTTTGGTTTGTTTGTGTAATCCTTTACTCTTTCAGGTGGGGAGTGTGATAAAAAATCCTGAGATAGCTTCTCTTGTTCCTACACTTTTGATGGGTCTTTCAGATCCAAATGATCATACGAAGTACTCCCTTGATATACTTCTCCAAGTATGTGGCTTATGTATTTTTGTCTTCAGTTGTCAACAGTGTCATTTAAGTTTTGTTTTGCTCCCACTTATGATATTCTTTCATTTTATACTGCAGACAACTTTCATCAACTCAATTGATGCCCCTTCACTTGCTTTATTGGTGCCAATTGTGCACAGAGGATTGAGGGAACGAAGTGCTGAGACTAAGAAAAAAGCTGCACAGATTGTTGGTAATATGTGTTCACTAGTTACTGAACCCAAGGATATGATTCCTTACATTGAATTGCTCCTTCCTGAAGTCAAGAAGGTATGTCATTTTAATAATCGGCATCATCTAGAATTAAGCTCCTCTTGGCCTAGGAGTCTTTTCAATTGAAAAATATATACAGGTTCTTGTGGATCCTATCCCCGAGGTACGGTCTGTTGCAGCAAGAGCCCTTGGATCCCTTATTAGGGGAATGGGAGAGGATAATTTCCCTGATCTTGTCCCGTGGCTTTTGGATACTCTTAAATCTGATGGTAACAACGTGGAGCGCTCTGGAGCTGCCCAAGGGTTGTCGGAGGTGATTATGATTAATCTGATCTTTCAGCTATTTGTTTTGCTTTTTAGGTGCTTCCTTCAGAATCTAGTTCTAGTAATCTTCTGTTATTGGCCGCCAAATGTTTCCATGTGTTTGACTCTCGAATAAGCCATTAGAATTGAACATTTTGACATAATTTCCTAAGATCATCGACCTTTTATTTTGTACAAGAAATGGACTGTCACTAGATAGCATGCCGAAACAATATCCATATTCATAACCAAGTCAAGTCAGGTCGGGACATGATTAGCTCAAACTAAAACAAGCATTGCTTAGTTTGGCTGACCTGGGGTGCCTTTTTTAGGTTTTATTACTTAATGTTTATAGATTTATATTTGGTCAGAATGTACTTGCTTCAATAGGTACCTACAACAACTTATTGAGATTCTATGATGTGCCCAGGTGTTAGCTGCTCTTGGCATGGCATACTTCGAGGACTTGCTTCCTGACATTATACGGAACTGCTCTCATCAAAAGGCATCCGTCCGCGATGGATATTTGACACTGTTCAAGGTTTTTAGGCTTGATCCTTTTTGCGTTTCTCGGTTTAAGGGTTTTATTATTTGCACAATGAGTTACTTAATAACTGAAGCATTTATCATTCTGTTTATTGCAACTATTTGCAGTACTTCCCAAGATCTTTGGGTACACAGTTTCAGATGTACCTACCACAAGTGTTGCCTGCCATTATTGATGGTATAGTCCATTATTTTCTTCGATATATTTACACTTGTTTTTACATTTTGATATTTCTGCACCAAAAATGTGGAGAATATTTTCATGGAAATGGGGGATATTTTGCAGGTCTGGCAGATGAGAATGAATCTGTTCGTGATGCAGCACTAGGTGCTGGGCATGTTTTGGTAGAGCACTATGCAATAACGTATGTAGTCTTGTCCTCTTGATCATTCTGTGTTCGTTAAGTTCATAGCATCTTGTTTGTGCTGATTCTATGGAACTTATATATCAACTTTAGCATGGTCAGAGTGTTGATAGACAACAAATGATAGTCTCATACAAATTAAATATTTTTTCATTAAATAGATGGATTAATATATGACGGTGTGAGTGAATCATGTTAGAGGTCAATGATGAACTATGTTTTGTAGTGGGCCTCTTGAGTTACAGAAATTACCTAATTGGGTTAGAGGTCAATGTTGTATTATGTTTTGTAGTGGGCCTCTTGAGGTTCTTCAGTTTTATGACTCCTAACTCCCTTGGATTTGCTTTAAAAGCACATGCATGGCACTGGAAGTGATGTCTTCCTCAATGGAAGACGAAATGTTACTTTACTGTCAAGTCTGCTCATATCCTTGGTGGTAATTGGTTAGGATTAAGGTTCCATTTTCATTGATGTTAGATGTCTTTTTTATTTTCTTCAGGTCCTTACCTTTGCTCCTTCCTGCGGTTGAAGATGGTATCTTTAATGATAGTTGGCGTATCAGACAAAGTTCTGTTGAATTATTGGGTGATTTACTGTTCAAGGTAAATCTTCAAGACCCCTGGAGTTCTCCCCCATTACAAATCACTTCAATTGGTATCTGATTAATCTCCACTTGCTTTAGGTTGCCGGAACTTCTGGAAAAGCTTTGCTTGAAGGTGGAAGTGATGATGAAGGTGCTAGTACTGAAGCACAAGGACGGGCAATTATTGAGGTCCTTGGCAAGGAGAAGCGCAATGAAATTCTTGCAGCCTTGTATATGGTTCGGACTGATGTAAGCCTGTCGGTTCGTCAGGCTGCGTTACATGTTTGGAAAACCATCGTTGCAAATACACCAAAGACCCTGAAGGAAATAATGCCAGTTCTGATGAATACCTTGATCAGTTCACTTGCATCATCATCTTCTGAAAGGCGACAGGTTTTCAATAGTTTCCAAATTACTGCGTTGACATTTTCTTTTGGCTATGTACTTGTTATTACATATTAAAGCTTGTGTTGCTATGTAGGTTGCTGGAAGAGCATTGGGAGAGCTTGTTAGAAAGCTTGGTGAAAGAGTGCTTCCTTTGATCATTCCAATATTGTCTCAAGGATTGAAGGACCCCAATACTAGCAGAAGACAGGTGAGACATTGTTCTCTAATCTTTTTCTTGGTGGATCCTGAATGTACATTGGGTTCCTTCTATGCAGAATCAGCTCTTAAGTACTGGGCGCATGTTGTGATGACAATATAGACGGTGGCAAAAAATTGAGATTTTATTTGTCGTTTTTCTTATACCTGTTTCATCTCTGTCAGGGTGTTTGTATTGGGCTGAGTGAGGTGATGGCCAGTGCTGGCAGGAGTCAGTTGTTGAGTTTCATGGATGACCTCATTCCTACCATCCGTACTGCACTATGTGACAGGTTAATATATTCTTTTTCCTTTCTAATTTGTTCCTTAGCCGCTTACTTAGGCTTTGTGTATATCGGATATTTTCGCCCTCTTCCTTAAATGAATTAAATACAAACAAATCCTAACTGAAAATTCTTAGCAAAACTATAAAGTCCTTAAACAAGGTTTCTTTGTGTGCAGCACACCTGAAGTTCGGGAGGCTGCAGGTTTGGCATTTAGCACCCTCTATAAGGTATTTCTCTTGACAGTGGCATAAAATTCAGTCAGTCGCAAATTAAGACAGAGTTATAATCTGTGCTAAACGCTGATCTGTGACAGAGTGCTGGACTGCAAGCCATTGATGAAATTGTGCCTACGCTTTTGCATGCCCTCGAGGATGATCAAACTTCTGATACAGCTCTAGATGGACTCAAACAAATCCTAAGGTATGTTAATTCTGAATGTTTGCTTTATTTGCTTGGTATGTGAATATGTGGTGCAAATTCTCTCAGAGCTAGTGATTCTCTGTTTCAAGTCTGACAATTCTAACTGTTAATTTGCTGCAGTGTTAGGACGGCTGCTGTTTTGCCTCATATATTACCGAAGCTGGTTCAACCACCTCTCTCGTGAGTGTTCTTGGTTTCTTAGTCTTGACTCTTGAGATCCTTCAACATAAAATATTCTTTTGATTTCTTGGGAACTTATGGTTTTCATTTTGCTAGTGCTTTTAACGCACACGCATTAGGAGCCTTAGCAGAGGTTGCAGGGGCTGGTCTGAATCATCATTTGAGCACTGTTCTTCCTGCTTTGCTCACTGGCATGGGTGGAGATGACACTGTAAGTGTCTTTCCTAAATTAATTCGGCTCTTTAGGTCTAGCGAAGCCTGTATCTTTTAGTCTTCCTTGATTTTTGTTCTATGAAGAAACTAATTTATGCCACAAATTTTAGGAAGTTCAAACCTTGGCAAGAGAAGCAGCTGAAACAGTGGTTCTAGTAATAGATGATGAAGGCATTGATTCTTTGCTATCGGAACTTCTTAAGAATGCCGGTGATGCTCAGGTAATTAACGGAAATCAACTTAATGTATGTATTTCAGAAGCAAATGTCATCACGCTCATTGCTTGCCTCATATTTCACTCTGGTTGTGGTTTCAGGCATCAATTAGGAAGAGTTCTGTTTATCTCATCGGCTACCTATTCAAAAACAGCAAACTGTATTTAGTTGATGAAGCTTCTAACATGATATCCACACTGATTGTAATGCTGAGTGATTCGGACGCAGCTACCGTTAAGGTATGCCTTTTATGTTTGAAATATATCAGCTCCAGATGTCTTTAGCTCCTAAATACTGGAAATGGTAATATTATAATGGTTACTGCTCTATATCTTTGACAGGCTTCTTGGGAAGCTCTATCGAGGGTGGTTGGATCTGTTCCCAAAGAGGTACTTCCATCCTATATAAAAATAGTACGAGATGCTGTTTCCTCGGCCCGAGACAAAGAGCGAAGGAAGAAGAAGGTGAAAAAAGCTTTTACTTCCTGATATATATTTGGATTGTGATACTATTTTTTTATTGTTAGATTGTGATACTTGTCGTTCCAAATTATTTACTGCATCGGTCTGTTGTTTTTTCTCATAAATGACACTCTGTACTTTTCAGGGAGGACTTGTTCTTGTACCCGGGTTTTGTCTTCCAAAAGCCCTCCAGCCTGTGTTTCCTATATTCAATCAGGTATTTAAAGACATGGAGTTCTATTTTTAATGTCATTATTGATCCTGCAACTGAATTCTGATTTTTTTTCTTCTTTTTTGTAGGGTCTTCTAAGTGGATCTGCTGAACTAAGAGAGCAAGCTGCATTAGGTCTCGGAGAACTCATTGAAGTCACAAGCGAGCAGGCACTTAAGGAATTTGTCATCCAAATCACCGGGTACTGAATTTAATCCCGAAAAATTAATGCAAACCCTAATCGTAAAACACTCGAAAATCATGAGGCTATAACAATTTTCACTTCCTTAAACTGATTATACTCTCCAATTATTGTGCTTGCAGGCCGCTAATTCGAATAGTAGGTGATCGGTTCCCTTGGCAAGTGAAGAGTGCCATATTGTCCACCTTAACCATCATAATAAAGAAGGGAGGCGTTTCCTTGAAACCTTTCCTGCCTCAGCTTCAAACAACATTTGTCAAGTGTCTTCAGGACCCCACAAGGTCTGTCTATTGAATATCCTATAATGATTCCTTCAGTTCTTCTTTGACTAATACAATTACGAAATGCTAAAATTTGCTATCGTGGATTCAGAACCGTTCGATCAAGTGCAGCCCTTGCTCTTGGAAAGCTCAGTGCACTAAGTACTAGGATCGATCCTTTAGTTGGTGACCTATTAACAAGTTTGCAGGTGATTCTCACTGCATACTTCATCTCGTTGATTTTTTTTTTTTAATCTGGATCTCGGATTTTAAATCTGTATAGTAAATTCAATCTGGGTTTCTCGACAGGCATCTGATGGAGGTGTTCGTGAGGCCATCTTGATCGCTCTGAAGGGTGTTTTAAAGCATTCTGGAAAGAGTGTGAGCAGTGCTGTCAAAACCAAGGTTTATGTTCTCCTTAAGGAGTTGATTAGTCACGATGACGATCAAGTTAGACTATCTGCTTCGAAAATATTGGGCACTATGTCTCAGGTTTGTTATTATTTCAATTAATTCAGTGAAAAAATTCTCATTGATTCATTGAGAGTTCTAAATTTAACATTTTTACGGTTTCATCACCACAGTATATGGAAGACGATCAAATGAATGATTTGATCGAGGAGCTACTAACGGTAACCCTGTCATCAGATTGGTCAACAAGACACGGCTCAGTTCTTACAATAGCATCAGTGCTGAGACATAGACCATCTGCTGTCATTGAATCTCCATCTTTCTCATCTATTGTGGATTTCCTCAAACTTGGCTTGAAAGATGAAAAGGTGATCTTCTTTAAGACAAAAAAAAATATTTTTTTCTTTTTAAATTTTATTTTTCCATTGTCTGACAAAAAAATACATCTTCATTTTCAGTTCCTGATTCGTGATACCTCGACTAGAGCTTTAGGAAGGCTCCTCATCAACCAAATGCGGAGTAACCCAAGCAACACTAGCAAACACTCGGATATTCTTTTGACGATTGTGTCTGCTCTTCGTGATGACTCTAGTGAAGTTCGAAGGAGGGGCTTGTCTGCTGTAAAATCTATTGCAAAGGTATGAAACTTTCATTGGCTGAATTAAAAAAATCTTTTTACCATATTAAAAAACTTTATTTTAAATTTTGGGTAATGTTAACTTACAATTGCACCTTATAACAGGAAAATCCGACAATAATTTCAGCCAACATCGCAGTTGTTGGTCCTGCAGTTGCTGAATGTTTGAAGGATACTAGCACACCAGTTAGACTAGCTGCTGAAAGATGTTCTCTCCACACCTTCCAATTATCCAAAGGTTATTTTTTCACTTAAAAAATCCCCTTTTCTCATAGTTATCATCCAATAAGATTCGTTACAATTCGTTTCTTAATTGTAAAACACAACTTTGCAGGACCGGAGAATGTTCAAGCAGCACAGAAGTTTATAACGGGTTTGGAAGCTAGGCGGATCTCAAAGCTCCCGGAACAAAGGTTCGATTTTTCATCGACTATGACAGAATATAGATACTATCTTGATTTTATGAAGCTAGACTCTACTTGTTGATCAAGAACAATGAAATCTATAAGCTAGACAAAAATGCATCTTTTTCTTTTACTGAATCTCCGATTTGCTTACCCGGTTTGCAGTGATGATAGTGATAATAGTGAAGATGAGTCAAAAAGTGGCTGAAGAGTTATCTTAGCTATGCTACGAACGAAGCATTTACGGATACAATTTTATACGAAGAACATCGGATTCTGAGGAAGTCTCATCGGCTAAGATTCTGGGTGTCTTGTTCTTGTTTAATAGGTACGTTCTTGATTCGTCCATAGGAAATGCGAAGCTTATTGATAAAACGGAAGCCGTATCTTTTTGTAATCAATACATAGATATAATGTGACATTGTTCTCTTTTTTGAGGTTAACTTAAATGCAATGGCATCTGCTACTTGTTCGGATATTGCACAATTTCTAGGTAAGATATCGATTCGGGGTTATAGTTTTTGAATCGATTTTGCTTTACTTTACGGGTTTCTAATTTCTATTGCTTTGTGGTGGGTAGTGTAATCTACATAGTCTTGCCTTGCCCGCCAAAATATAGCTTTGTAACTAATTTCTTTTCTTGCCTTGAAAGCCAGTTTCTCCCAATTGACCCAATACCATGATTAATTTGAGGGTTAGGAACCTATAAACTGTCTGAGGTTTATGTGAGATTTGAAGTTTAAATTGTTGATATGGACTGTCTGAAGTTTTAATTTTGTCGAAATATTATTTCCTGTTTATTTTTGCTTTTAAATTTGACAGAATGGTGTAAAAAGTCGAAATTGCCTTGATACTATTATGTTTACTCCGACCAGATACCAACTTACTCCGGTCGGGCCCCATCTAACTAGGGGCAATTTTAAGATTTATTTTTTTATCGGATCATGTGACAAACACATGATCAAGTTTTGTCTATTTTAACGGCAAATTTGGGGGAACAAATTTTAACAAAAGTAAAACTTCAGACAATCAATATCAATAATTTAAATTTTAGACACCAAAATCTTACATTGGACAAAATTTCAGACAGTTTATAGGTTTTTAAGCTTTAATCTGAAGTAAACTCGACTTATTTTAGTTAAACTAGGCATGTATTTAGGATAGATTCAGTACTACAAAATCTCACTGCTAATCTTTAATGTAGCAATTCATTTATTGGAACCACAGACTCCATTAACTACATCCCATCATGACTATTCTCATCATTTATAATTTGTTAATTCCTTCACTTGTGGATCTAAAATTTATAAGGGTTTCAGCTGTTTGCTTGTTTGTGGATCTAAAATTTATTAGGGCTTCAGCTCTTTGCTTGTTTTAGTCAATTACCTGCCAGCTTCATTTACTATACTTTAGCTCAAATTTTCAATCTTGGGAAAATAGCCTCGGGTTTACCACATTTGTCAGTTTAGTGTCTCATTTTAATATTTGGTATTCCATATTTCAATTTTGTTGCGGTTTGGTTTTCCGTCCAATTTTAGGGTTAACTTTGACAAATTTAGACGAAAAGACAATTTTGCACCTTATACTTATTTTTCAAAGCCACCCGTCTGATTCCGGCCACCCACCTCCGATTCTAAGCCTCCCACCTCTGATTCCAGACTGACTCGAATCTAGCGATTCCGAGCATTTTAGGGGTAATTTAGGAATTTTCAAATTTATTCGGTCATGTGACCCGCATATGACTAGTTTCTGTGAAATTTAACCCCAAAATTTGACGGATACGTCAAATAGCAACAAAGTTGAAACATGCGACAGTCAAAAGTAACAATTTAATCCCGAGACACCAAATTGACACATGAGATAACCCTATGACACTAAATATGTCCTTTTTCCTTCATTCTTTTACTTGGTAATTATCTTTTTCAAGTTTTTTTCTTCTCGCGGGTTGGTGTTGAGGGGTCCTTTCAAAATGGCAATACTCGTTGTTTGCTTGTTCCACACTTAAACTATTTATCACTCGCACAAGGTCTGTTTGTAAATGACAAAGTGTTTACCATAAATATTTTTTCATTCTCATAACCTTAATGAGATTTGAACCCATAACCTCAGATTAATGAATGAAGCGTTGAATCGCAAAACATCCATTTTCAAGTTGTTTATCAGGAAATAAATATTTTTAGATATACAATATGCAATGTATCAACTTTTTCATAATAATCTCGAACTTAAAAACTCTAACGACTTTCGACACATACTATATATTAACAATATTTTAATACGGATGAGAAAATAGGAAGGAGACTTTATTGCTCTGCTTCGTGGGTGCAAAAATTAAGACGCACTTATTCAACGAAAGGACGACATGAGAGTAATTACAACATTAATAAGTGGGGCTAGTTAGGAATTATCAACAAAGTTGGTCCAGTTATTAGGCAACTCTCACTCGTTTGGCCCATTGATTTGTCTTTTTTATTTATTTTAATTTAATTTAGGTATTTCAGATCCGATAATACCATGCATCTTTTGTTGTTGGTACCAATCTTTGAAATTGTTGAGCACATTCTTTTCGAAAGTTATTACGACCATTTTTTATGTTTCAACATGTTTTTGTCCCTACGAATAACAATAATTAAATGGACGAAGATTACTCACCTCACTCTTTATATTTTATTGTGTGCTTCATTATTAAGATTTTGATATTCTTTAGTGCAACAATTATTTATAATTTCTTTTTCTTCTAAAAACTTATTAAGTTGAGTGAATTATTACTGATGTAAAAATTAATATCAAAGCAAAGTATGATGAGGAATTAATGAAGGATAGTTTTTTTTGGCCAGTAATGAAGGATAGTTTAATGATGGAAAAGGTGTTTATGATTGAGTGTATTTTGCGTTCAAATTGTTATGAATCTTGAAAATGAAAAAAAATATTTATGACCAATAATTTATCTTTTACGAATTGATTTGGTACGAGATGAAATTATTCTAGTATAAAGTAAATATGTATTGCTTTCCTAAGGGAGACCTCCAAAAGTACCCCGCAGAAAAAAAAAAAAAAAAAAGCCTCGCATTAAAATGTAGACTCCTATCTGTTAGCTAGGCTTAAGTAAAAAAGAGATACAAATTACTTGGCCGACTCTTCAAATTCTATTTCGTACTTCACCGTTAAGATCTTCGTATCATTTAGTGTAACTAGTTCTTTTTTTTTTCTTTCTAAAAATTTAATGGGATGGGTGGATATTGAGCTGGTGAACCGTAGAAGGTAAATATTACATTTAAAGAACACATGTCAAGATCTTAACAGTGAGAGCATAAATTATGACATCTAATATGCATTCGTCAAAGATCCGTTTCTCTACCGGCAGTGACGTAGCCACCTTAATACACTAATTGTTAATTGCTCCCTCAACTTTTTTTGTATTCTACACCCTCAACTCTTCAATATCTTATATTTACCCTCTTAATTTTTTTTAGGGAAAAAAACCTATTTACTGTCTGAAGTTTGCCTCATGTTTCAGTTTGGTGTCTGACGTTTATATTAAGTGTCTCAGGTTTCATTTTGGTGTCTCAGTGTGATTACTTTAGAGAAGTCAATCCCGACGAAACCAACTGTCATATCCGAGCTCCCAAGCATGCTCCCTTCTCGTCACTTTGTCAGGACCATCACCTAAGAAGCTGACCACATTTGCCCAAGTAAATTATGCTTTGTTGTCGCTCGAAATCGCTCTGTTGTAAACTTTTTTTTTTTAATGTTCAACTTTTCGGTGAAATTTGACGATTTTGTGAAAAGTAAAAAGTGATGGATTATAAGTGGGTGAGTCGGTTGATGGAAATGGTTGAAAAAAGAAGAAAAGACGGGCGGAGACACCAAATTTTAACAAAAATGAAAGCTGGGACAGTTTATTTTAACATTTTAAACTTCAAACACCAAACTGAAACATGAGGCAAGTTTGATACAGTAAATAGGTTGTTTTTAATTATTTACCTATGATTCAATTTTTAGCATGTCTCGTTGTAGATGGTTTTGACGGGTCAAATTCTCTAAAGGACGCAATATAAACTTTATTTCTGGTCATATCCATGAAAGACATCGAGAAATCAATTCCAGGCAAATGGAAAATAGTGGACTGAGTTTGTGTCTTACTAGAAGCAGGAACCACACGTTCGTGATTCGAGAATAGAAGCTTTTCCACATAAATTATTCCATTCTAGGGTTTCTATATACAAAAAAAATTATTAATTTTTTTGGTGTCTTCAATGAAGACGAATTAATCACAAAAACTTAGGTGCTCTCTATTCATGGAGATGAGTGCAATGGGTTTAGGTAGGGTAGCATGTACATAAAGTTTCACTTCCTCACTTCCATATTTTCACAATGATGGAAATTATAGTTATAAGTTAATTAAACATTATAAATAAGATGATATATTAACGGAGCTAGCAATTTAACCTTATAGAAACTCTAGCTAAAAAATATTCGGAAAAAACTCTAGCTAGTAATTTGTTCGACTGCTAAAACCTGATTGATATATTAATGGAGTTGGTAATATGGTAAGTATGAGAAATGTCATTCATTTCTTTCAAAACCTAATTAATCTAAAAATTGTAAATTAGATGGATATATTAACGGAGGTAGTAATTTATACTTATAAGAAACCCGAGCTAACAAAATATTTGGAAAAAATGATTTAGCTAGCAATTTTTCCGACTAATGATACCTAATTGATAGATTAATGGAGTTAACAATTTGTAGATACGAAAAAAAAATCCTTCATTTCTTACAAGACCTAATTAATATCGATTTGAAAATCGTAAATCAGATGGATATATTAACGAAGCTAGTAATATGTACTTATAAGAAACTCAAGCTAACAAAATGTTCGGAAAAAAAAATCGGCTAACAAGTTGTCCCATTGCTGAAACCTGATTAAAACAGAGCTAACAATTTATAGATATGAGAAATGTCCTTCATTTCTTCTAATTTTTGTCTAAGCTTATCTAGTATCAATAAACTAGCTTGTGTAAAACTAACTTGTTTTCGTTGCTGTTTATACATTTATTATTGTGCACATTTAAGTTTACGATGGAAACTAAAAACTAGGCATATCTTGAGATGGGGTAAGTAACATATCATTTTCACATTCATGGTATCCCATATCTCACATTCACATTTAGGTGAAGTAACACTTCACATGGCACGTCCATTGAGGTAAAATATTTTTACATAAGTTGATAGTAAAAAATGTAATTATTTTTTGCCCAATAGAAAAGGTAAGTTCAACTAGGATAAAAAAAAAATCAATAATAAGTAATTATAACATAGCAACCCTAACAATATTACAATCCAACGTGATAATGTAGAGTTTATAACCCGTAGTTAAGTCTAATTATATCGCTAACTAATCTAGACCCTAATAATTCAAATTTCTCACTGATTATTGAAAACCAAATACAGAAATACGAAGTTTTGAAAATTTAATATCGGAATAACATATGTCGCGACATGCATTCACATCAATTAATTTTCTTACAAAGACTAGCATATTTGCGTCAAGAAATTTAACGTTACCGTATAATCAGGACGAAGATATTAATAGTTGATCAGGTGGTCCTAGGAGGGGCCCCATCAGGAGGACAGCACCTATAGCATGTTTGCTCAACACCTAAACTAATACGCACTCGCACCGTGTCAGCTCGTAAGAGGTAAATTATTGACCATGAATATTTTCTATTCTCATAATAATTAGCGGGGTTTGAACATCTGATCTCTATTTAATGGATGAAATGCTGAACCCTTAAATATCAGTTAATTTTCTTACAAAGACTAGCGTTCACGTCAAGAAAGTTAACGTTACTGTATAATCAGGGACTAAACTATTAGGGGTTAAGGGGGAGTAATTGTCCCCTCTACTTTTTGTGATGTGTAATTATGATCCTAAAAAATTGTAATTTTTCTATATTTAGCCTTTCAAAATCTTATATTTACTCTCTGAATTTTTTTTTCATTGATTATTTACTCTTAGTTTAATTTTTAAACCCGAACAAAATTTCTGACTTCGTCCCTGCGTATAATTATTTATTAGTAGACATCACCTAATAACTAAACACTTTGCTTTGAATTAAATAACAAGTTGTAAAAGTGGAGGGAGTTGAGTAAAGATAAAAGGGTGCGGTTTAAAAAGAGAGAAATATTAATGGCAAAGCAAATGGTGGCAGATGTACACATTCAATACAAAGAGTGTAATAAAAGAGACATGGCTGTTGCTGAGTTGTGGACGGAGTTAGGTCTGAGTTTTTATATCATCATCTCTCTCTAACTTTCTCTCTCTAAGGCAGCAACGTATTGTGAATCAGATGCAGATGCAGCTGTGGTAATGATGATATAACCTCAGCTCTCCATATTAATGACCTCAGGGGTATAATCGTCCATTCACTTTTCCGATATTCATCTTCTTTGTTGAATGGTGTTCTGTTATTGTTATTAACTCTTGTTGTATAGTTTCAGTTTCTCTCTTCTTAGTGAAAATGGGTGTTCGAGGGTTTGTTGCTCTGTTTGTTGGAGTGTTCGTTCTTCAACAATCCGCCATTGTTGCTCTGAACTATACTGAGTATAGAGAAGTTAGTAGTTTGAGGTTGGAGAGGATACAGCGACGGTTAGGGAAGATTAACAAGCCATCTGTTGTCACTATTGAGGTATGGAATCCGCCATTGATGTGATCTTCGTTTCTCTTTTGTAGTTTTGACTCAAAATCTCACTTTCTCTCTCTACAGAGCCCAGATGGAGATATCATAGACTGTGTTCATAAACGGAGACAACCTGCTTTAGACCACCCCCTACTAAAGAATCACAAGATTCAGGTGCATAAACTTCTCAATCTCTCTCTAATTATCTATTCGATTTTTCTATGGTTTCTACTTTTACGGGTTATTTTCGCGATCATTTCCTTCTTTAGTTTGTTTCCGCTCTTTCCTTGTTGTATTGTACTTTTCAGATATTGTTTGTGTTTTTATGTTGCGAATTTGGTTCATCCATATATCTCGAGTGAACTGTAATGCTGGGTCTGACCACTTGTCCTTGTTGTGTGTCGTGTTAATAAAATCGTGTCATTCTATTAAAAAATTAACATTTTTGATCTCTAGTTAAGGGTAAGACTCTTAAGTCTATGGAGTTATAAAACATGGTTATGTAGTTATGAGTTCAACATTTTAATGAGTAATGGTTATTATATGTTTGAGTTTGGCATATAATTATAGTTATTATTCATTCATTATTTGTTACCTATTTAACAAAGTCATGTTCATTTATTAACCAACTCTCTTGCTCTCTAGATGTAGACATTAGGGTTGACAAATCATGTTTATGGATAATATTATTATGCAGCATGTTTTAGAATTTGAATATACTTGATATTCAGGGAAGAAGCTATAAATTTTATTGAGGGAGGCAAGAATTAAGTTATGGACAAATAATTAGTGTAAAAAAATTTAGGGTGCAAATGACTAAATTGATAATAATTACAAATTTTATTGTAGAACTTCAAAAAAAAAGTTAAGATGATAATTGCCACATTATCCATGATGGCTTCGTCCCCAATCTTATCTCTATCATATTAGGAACAAAATGCGTGTTTTAGCCAATTATTTCATAATACCAAAATTTAAATATGTGTGTTATGATAACATGTATGAATTAAAATACATTATACACGTATTAACTAATATTCTCATAAGTTTGAATTCGTGGGTTAAAGTCTTCGAGACGCTCTTATTATACATACTTTAACCGTTACTATCACGTTATACATGTCATATTCAGTCACGTCACCCTAACTTCTATCTAGATATCAACTTTTTTTCATATATAAATATATATATATAGGTGCTATATATTATCATGTGTTAAAAAAATTCACCCTAATGTAAATGTTTAATGGATAAGATAGGGAAATTAATTAGTAAACATATTTTCGTGTTGGTTAATAATGTTTGAATCTCCGACATAACATTCTCCGATGATATAACCGCAGAAAGCGCCGCCGGTGATGCCGACGGCGACTGTGAAGAAGACGAATAAGGAAGACGCAGTAATTAAGGGAGCGTGGCAGAGCTGGCACCGGAACGGGACACGGTGTCCGAAGGGGACGGTTCCGGTGCGGCGCACCACAGTGCACGATGTGCTGAGGGCCAAGTCTCTGTTTGACTTCGGCAAGAAGCAACGGCGGTCGTCGCTCGTGGCCCAACGCCGCTCCGACGCTCCCGATGTTGTCAGTGGCAACGGACATGAGGTAGGTTCTCATAATTAATTTTCTCTTTATATTTCCTACATTTTATTTAAAAAAATTGGCCAAATAAAATATTTATTTAATCTAATCATTTTAAAATTCAAAGTCAAATTTGCAGTAATTTTATCTTCTTTTTTTTTTATTTAAAATATCCAAAAACTTTCCATTTAAAAACTAGTTATAAATTGTTACCAGAATTTTAATTTTTCTTTTAAATTGGCTGTCGGAACATTAGTTTTTATGAGCAAATTGCTACGACTGTTACAGTTTCAGTTAAATAGAATATAAAATGAGCAAGTTCTGGTCATGTGAGGTCTTTAGATGTGAATAATACTTATAATTTTATAGCCGCAGTTTAATTTTTTAAAATCTGGATATTTGAACGTCTGATTTTTAAGTAAATTGCTATATTTGTCGTAACTTCGGTCAATAGGATAGAAAATGGGCATATTATGGCCACACAGAGTTTTTAGATGTGTACTTAAGACAGATTCGGCAACGAATTAATAGAATGCAGCGGAATACATTAAATTGGACGCTCAGTTAGAACTTCAACCAATTACAACGGCGTATATCAATTAAGCGTCCAATTGAATTTATTTTGTTACAATTCTTTCAATTTCTTGGTTAATCCATCTTACGTAGACTTTAAAAGACCTCGTGTGGCTCGAACTTAATTCGACCATGTCTAATTTGATCAAAATCATAACAGATGTAGTAATTTGTTAAAAAAAATATTGATTAATATACAAACATTTAGATTTAAAGATATATATAAAAGGTGGATTGGCTAACGGTGCGTGTGCATGGTAACCAGCATGCGATAGCATACACCGAAGTATCTGACGAGGTGTTCGGGGCAAGAGCGACAATGAACGTGTGGGACCCGTCAATTGAGGAAGTCAACGAGTTTAGTCTATCGCAGATCTGGATCCTATCTGGATCATTCGACGGCACAGATTTAAACAGCATCGAAGCTGGTTGGCAGGTACTCCTTCCATATCCTGTTCCACAATACACTGGATCCTACTCTTCACATTTTTATTTTATTTTTATATTTCGATTTTGTTATTATTATGTTTTATTATATATATTAAGTTTAGATTCCTCATTTAGTTCGAAGATAATAATTTGATTATTAAATAAATGCGGTATCCACGAAGCCGGATAGAAGCTGTTGAAATTAATGCGCTCTTAATATTTTAATCATTTTCCTCGAATTTATTAGTTATTGTTAATTTAGGGGGAAATTTGGTATTGATTGCATTCTAAATAATTAGGATTTTTATTTTTTATTTTTTGCAAAAAATAGATTTTGGTTAAAATTCAGTCGATTGTAAATGTAGTTAAATTTGCCGTCGTTAGATTAGGTTTTATCGAGATCTATATAATAAATTAGACTTATTAAGTTTCTCTTTTTAAATTTTGGATATTTCTTATTCATGTTCTAACGACGATAAATTCGACTTCGTCGATTGCATTTTAGAAGAAATTTATCTCTATTTAAATCAATATTATGTCATATTTTCAAAAAAATTATATGGAATGATGCAATCTCACCTACATAAATAATTTACATAATTTCATAATATAGTTAAAATTTACTAAATAATTAGGTTTTTTTGGCAAAAAAAAAGGTTATAGTTAAAATTCAGTCGATTGTAAATGTAGTTAAATTTGCATTCGTTAAATATTCATCAAGATTTATATAACTAGAATCTTATTAAGTTTATCTTTTTTGAATTTTGATGTTTTCTCATCTGTAAATTCGACTTCATCTGCAGTCGTCGGTTGCATTTTAGACGAAATTTATCTCTATTCTAAATAAATATTGTGCCATATTTTCAAAAATATAATATGGAATGATGCAATCTCATCTACATAACATAAATAATTTACTAGATAATAATTTCATTAATTATAATATAGTTAAGTGTATTAATTATCTGCTAAAGCTTATATTATTTTACTAGTCAGGTCAGTCCGGAGCTCTACGGTGACAGCAGACCCAGATTGTTCACGTATTGGACGGTTAGTTTTAACTCTCTCTTAATCTTTATTATTTTTCTGAAATAAAATTGAATTCATAATTATAATAGAAAATATTATTAATAATTAATCAGTTAATCAGCATTGGACTTTATTTACATCATTATTAGCATAAGACTTCATTAATGAATGTGAGTTGGCAAACTAATATATATTTATGCAAATAAATAATCAACTTCATAATCACAAACCCAAATTGCGCAATGACGATGAATGTGCTAGTCAAGCCTTGACTTTTAATTGCCTTAATCGAGCCACATGGTATGTATTTCCATATAAATTGCTATATCATGTGATATTTAAGATATAATATATAAATAAAAAAAATCAATTTCTAATCAAATTTTAGGGGTTAATTATTAAATTCCTATTCGAATTTTAGTTTTTCAAAATTCGGTTTTGATTTTAGAAAATGACGATATTTTCATCATGTGGGGTCTTTTTATGTATATTGAAGATGTGATCAAACATAAATTGAAACCATTATAACGATCAACTGGACGCTCAATTGGATTTCCGTCCAATTCGAACCGTTTTTTTTAATTGAGCATCCAATTGAACGTATTTTGTTGCAATTCTTTCAATTTATATCTGAATCAATATTGTGCACACATAAAAAGACCTAACGCGACAGAAACATGCTCAGTTTCTGTAACAATTTGATCGAAATTAAAACAGCTGTAACAATTTGTTCGGACATTGAAAGTTCGGATAACCAATTTTAAAAAACTAAAGTTCAAGTAGCGATTTATAAATTAGTCAAAGTTTATGTATCAATTTATTTACTAACCATTGATAGAATTGTTAGAGTTTAAGTAGAGATTTGGTTTATTAAATCGAAAGTTATATAGTAAAATTTAAAAAATTCAAATTCAAATAACGATTTATAAAATTTGGGTTGTATGGTTTGCTATTGAGTTAGGGATCACATAAAAATCATATATAACTATGATTTTATTGTTGAATATATATAAGAAAACCATAAATTGATGTTATTCGTATGGACGGATAAGACCGAATTGATTGATTTGGAGGATAGTTTTGTTGAAATTGCAAGTAAGCCCCTGAAAATGACACCCACATGCTCTTTCCCTACCGTTTTAATTTCTGTTCAATGCATATACAAAAGAAGAAAGCCAATGTTACAAGTTTGAACTTCATTCCAAGTTTTAAGGTGGTGTGTCAATTTTCAGGTATATAGAGAAAATGACACTAGTATACAAATACATTCAAGGCTTAAATGCATTGACACACCATGTTATCATTATAAGAAATCTAGTTATCTGTGTTAAACATGGGTGGACAGTTCCGAATACCCTGTAATTTTAGAGTATTCTGAACCAGACTAATACTAAACGGTTACTAACATCTATTACCTAGAACCGTACTAGTGCCGTACCAGAACTGTTTGGGCCGGAATCGTCATGGAACTGTTTAGAATCGATTGGTTCCGGGTACTCGTTTGAAACCAGTTACATCAATGAATTTTTTTACAAAGTCAATCTGAGCGTTTATTTTTATCGATATGTAAACAAACACATATACATATGTAAATCATGTTTCGTAATTGAAAATAATGGGTTAATAACTTAGTAACCAAACATTGGGTTTGATTTTGGAAAAAAAAACATTTAATTATTAATTAATGTATATATGTATATATATATATAAACTAAACGGTTCTGGTTCCTGGATTTGGGTACCCATATGCTTATCTTGGAACAAGAATCGAAAATACCGGTTCCTAAAATGTTATCCTAGAACTGTTTATCTTTATCCGGAACTTACCCAAATGACCGGTTCCGATTCCAATCGGGTATTTTGCTCACCCCTAGATGGATATATATAAACCTATTTGTAAGGTAAATGTTGAAAACCCTTACAAATTCATTTTAAAACTTTATACGGGAATGACTTCTAACAGAAAGTTTGACAATAAATTTGTAAAAATTTCATACAAAATTTTGAGTTTTGTATAAAATTTCTCTAATTCCTTAAAAATTATTATAATTTGTGAGATAATGCTTCCCTTGAAAAACGTCGTTACAAATTACAAAATTTAGTTTAGTGTATAAATACGAATACAGAAAAATTATTGGGGAATTGCTAACTATTCCGGAAATTACTAGTAAAATATATTTTCGTCGATGAATATTGACACATGGTAATAATATCGTGTTAATTTACAGAGTGATTCGTATCAAGCAACGGGGTGCTACAACCTTTTATGTGCAGGGTTCGTGCAAACAAATAGCAGAATAGCAATTGGGGCAGCGATTTCGCCAATTTCGTCATTCACTAGCAATCAATATGACATTACAATCCTCATTTGGAAGGTAAAAAAACTATATATATATATATGTATATATATATATATATATATATATATATATATATATACCAACCTAATATTTGGTGATATGGATTCTCTTCATTTGCATTAACTACTATTAATAGTTGAGTTCAACAATCACTACAAGAATCAGCAGTTTGTGAATAATATTTTCAAAAGAAACAATCTCTCTATGATTTTATAAGAATTTAGAAGAGTTTTATTAATTTTTTATAAAAATATATAAGAAAATTATGTTTTAACGGCCATTTTTGTTAGAAATTAGTCCGTTATTTTTTAAAACATGATAGTTACAAGGATTACTAAATATCATATGCCAACTCAGGTATAATTATTTTAATCCTCTCATAATATTAAATTATTTTTGTTGAAGAATAAAATGGTGAATTATGCATTTTGCTCATTATTAGAACTTTTACCAACACTTTCATATATCAGTCACAAAAAATGGATCTTAATGCACTCATGATCTTTTTTCATGTGACAAAAGGACCTAAGCTCGGGAACTATGGGATTATAACTGAATGCATTTTGCTCCCATATTCATCACCTCTTACCAACACTTTCAAATAACCGTTGCTAAAAGTTTATATCTCTTCTATATTAATCTTTCCATGTATTATTTGTAACACCTAATGCTTGATGCATAAAATAATATTGATCTTTTTATTTATGTGACAAAATTAAGGACCCTAAGCTCGGAAATTGGTGGATGAGCTTTGGCGACAATACATTAGTCGGTTACTGGCCGGCAGAGCTTTTCACCCACCTCGCCGACCACGCCACCATGGTAGAGTGGGGCGGCGAGGTGGTCAACTCCCGCCCTGACGGTCAACACACATCGACCCAGATGGGTTCAGGCCACTTTGCAGAAGACGGTTTTTCAAAGGCAAGCTATTTTCGAAACCTAGAGCTCGTGGACTCGGATAATAGCCTTAGCTCGGTTCAGAATATAAAGACGCTTGCCGAAAATACGAACTGCTATAATATTAAGAGTTCATCTAGCAATGAATGGGGGACTTATTTTTACTATGGGGGGCCTGGAAGGAATCAGCAGTGTCCTTGATGATATATGTATATTGAATTGATGTTTGAATTTGGAAGATTAGCTAATTAGTTAGCTATGTAACTAGCTAAGCTAATGGAAATGTGGTTAATCTTTGTGGTGTTTGTGTTGGTAAGTGTTGCTAATTCTTTTATTAATATGTAATTAAGGAATTGTGGGGTTTCCCCTATTTTGCAGTATTGTTTTCAGTTGAGCTCTCTCAGATGAAGTTGTTTAAGATTGCAAAGTTATAACTATGCATTTTTCACCATATATTTATGGGTTCCGAACCTATAAACCGTCTGAAGTTTCATCAATGTTGAAATTTGGTGTCTGACGTAAAAATTGAGTGTCTCAGGTATCTCGGTGTGATTAATTTAGAGAAGACAATTATGACAAAACCGAATGTCAAATTCTACCTTTCATGCACGCTCCTTCTCGTCACCTTGCCGAGACCGTCACCTAAAAAAGCTGAAGTCATGATTTAGTTAAATTAGCTATAAATACTAGTTAATTGTAAAACATCTTACTTATCAATTAAGAAACACAATTCTACAATTCTCTTCATCAAAAACTGATTCACAACAAAAACAATAACTCAAATTGCTAGCTAAATTCTATATGAAAGACTACTACATAACAATCATCCAAACTAATAAGAAATCAAACTTTATATATATATAGATTCTCCAAAATATTAATCATCTCAACTTCACCTGACCCATTGTACTAGCAACCTTCTTCTCCGAAATCTCCGGCCGACATTCATCGCCACCCACAATCTTCATCTTCGCCATCGCCGCCACGTCACCCTCATCATCACCAAACCCTATTCTCCACATAACCCTAGCTTTCACTTTCTCTCTCCTCTCAAACGCCATATCCATACACTTCTCCAACTTACAAACCTCCTTTCTCTGTCTTCTCCATTACTCGCTCCAACGCGTCGATGTTCGTCTTCTTGTCGGCTTTTAACAACGTTCTCTCGCTTTTCGTAAGCTCCATGCTTTTAATCGCATCGTATACCGATCTCGATTGCATTAATTTGTTCTTAATCTCCTTTTTACGTGATTTTAGGGTCGAAATCTCTTCGGAAGCGTCGGTGTAGCGAGAATGGAGCTTGTTGATCTTGTCCATGCTGTCGAAAACCCTAGACGATGGCTTTAAACCCATTTTTGTGTATGTTGCTTAGCTCCTAAGCAACCACTTCTTTATTATAGCTATTCAATTATAATGAAGTAATAATGTATATAGAGATGGAGAAATGGTCGTTGGGTTTATATAGGCATGCATGAGGCGGTTGTTAAGTCGGTTAAGAAAGATTCTTGCGGCTATGGTGACATCATAGGATCTATATTGGTGCTTTTGGTTTTAGATTATTATTTTTTTTTTGGTAAAATAAGGAATCAACATGAACAGAAATGTTGAACCAGATTAAAACTGAGGCTGACAAACGTCCACAATGTTTTTAAATGTTCAAATTCGAGCTTTTCTAGGAAGGACACAGTGTATGACAAAATTTGACTGTTGGTGAACTCCGATCCTAGCCATGGCATCTGCAACCGAACTAGCTTCTCGATACACATGCCTAAGCTTGTATCTCCAAAACCGGAGTAAAAAATTCATGCAATCCAACATAATAGACATAAGTTTCAAGTTGACGAAAGTGCTATCTGATATGAGTTGTTGGGCAATAAGTAGCTGAGTTGACTCTTTAGTTTACTTGTGGGCTCAAAGGTTTCCCAAAATGGCGGCGTTATGTAATGAAGAAAATCCAGCTGGATTTTTAGAGGCAGCCAAAGAAGCTTCTCAGCGAGTCCCTGGAGTTACTAGTGTCACTGTCGGGACAGTTAAATGGATGATGTTGTTTTTTTGGTAACATATAAGGCGGTGGTTAGTCGGTTAATTAGGATTTAAGTCGGTCCGTTAGAGCATCCACAGTGGTATTACGTAGAGATTACGTAAACGTGGGTTCTACATGTTTATTTAAGTAAAACAACAAAAACTATCTACAGTGGTTTTACATAGCATTCCTTAAAGATGGGACCCACACGTAAATTTATGTTTTTACATAAAGCATTCCTTAAATTTAAGTAATGCACTATATATTACGTAACCAATTTTTTATTATAAATTAATTCATTTTATAATTAATGTTAATATCTTATTGGTGGTTGTTGGAAAATTTAATAATAAAATATATTTAAGGAATATGTTTAAGTAATACGATTGCAGAGAAAATATTTTTTACGTGTGTCTTAAATTTACGTATTACTTAAAGTGTACATAAATGTCTACGTGGCAACTTTAAATAATACAATTTATGTAAAACCATTGTAGATGCTCTTAAGATCTTAGTTTTTCCAGCAGGATTTTTCATAGGGCCGAAAATAAAATTATTTACTAAGCCCGGGTAAAGATACTCAGCAGCACAAAAGAGGCCCAACAAATTTTGGCCCATAGTAATATCCTTTTTTTTTTTTTTGTGAAAAATAGTAATGTCCTCAAATCATGTTTATAAAATATATCTCTTTCCAATCATTAATATCTTTACAAATAAGGTACTATATTTATCAGGATTTTCTATAGTTAGAGTATTTTTTATATATTTAGGTATTTGTTATAGAAGAAGAAAAGTTGTATCTTAAATAAAGAGTTGTTTAAAAGACTTAGATTCCATTGTGCCGGTCAAACCACGACTTATCGAACAGATCATCCATGGTGTCTTCGAAATACTCCCAAACATGAACTAGAAACGATATGTGCCAGCGAGATGATTGGATTCCATCTCACCGACTGAACTATTACATCCGATACTTGGATAAATTGCTAGTTAAAGTTTTTAAGGCGGCTCTTCTAATGCCTTCTCATGTTAGGTTAGGATAAAACTTTGTAATTTCAGCTATGTAGATATTTATGAATGAATATGTGAATGAGTGCAATTTGTAATTTTAGATCAGTTTTTCAATTTTGCTTTAATTATGTATGTGCTAGTTCATGACTCACTTCCTTTAAATTAGATAAAATATTTAACAGAATTAATAATTTCGTAAAGAAACGAGATATAATATAACAAATTAAAAAAAGAACTATATTAGTAATTAATCAAAGTGCCAAACATTATAATTATCCAAGTGTTGTTGCAATTATTGTGTTACCCTACACTTATATATATATACTTTATTAGTGGGGGAGTGTGGTAGGGCCTCTAGCATTGAGGTGTCGAATTATGATTGAAGAGTGTGGAATGAGTAGTTTACCAATGTTTCACTTTTGCCTTCACTTATAGTTTGTTTGTACCCACATTTCATTGGGTTCTTTTTAGATTCCTATTCCTTAGTTTGTGCATCTTCAATTTCTATTAAAAGTGTATGTAGGGAATAGCCAATGCCAGCTTCTGAAAATATGGTTAAACGGTCTTTTTGTACAACATATTTAACCAAAATTGAATTTTGATGCAACATGTTTTTTTTGTTTGTTGAATTTTAGTGCAATACATTTGCATTTTGTTGATTTTTGTTGTATAAGTTAGTTAACCGTTAAGTAGCACGTGCAAGTCACGTGACTTGCTATATACTTTTGATTTGTTTGTTTATTCCCTCTAATAGACCCTTAACTTTTTTTTAAAGAAAATTAGTCCCTAAAAACCCAAATCGAACCATGAACCTAGCCATGTGATAGGTCCTGACTAGGTCAACTGAGACCTAGCTTCATCTCGATTTGTTTCCATCCAAACTATTTGTTGCAAATGCAATTTCGACAATTTCAGTAACATTCATGTTAATTACCACATAAAGTGCTCATAGCTGTTAATAGATGGTCTGGATCTTTTTAACTTCGAACATGCTATAAATAAATCAATATTTATGATAAGATTAGGTCTTCTAATATACATATCATGTTGTAAGTCCCTTTTTGTTCCGCCTATCAATTATCCAAGACATTTGAAATTGGTCATTGACGTTAGATTGATGATTGAGTTAGATGAATTTAAATTTATATTCTTTTTACTTTAAATGAAACTTATCATGTCAGACAACAATCTTAGTCATTTTCCATAAGCGTAATGAGAATTTCAATTCAAACTATTTATTGCATCTGCAAACTCAACCCTTTAACTAATATTCTTGGTAAATTACCAAATAAATTGCTCATAGCCATTAGTAAAGGGTCTTGTTAGATCTTTTCAACTTCAGACATGGCACAAACAAATCAACAGTTCTGATAAGATCGAGTCTTCTAATATAAATGATCATGTTACTAGTCCCTTCTTATTACGCCTATCACTTATTCAAGTCATTTAAAATTGATCATTAATGTTAGATTGATTATTGTGTTTATCATGCCACTAACTTAGACATTTATTATCTGATGGTTTTTGACATTTGTACACTTACAACCAGAGTGGTAAAGCTTTACCAATAATATCAAGTTTATAACTGAAAATATATTTTTTCTTTTTCTTTTCATTCTCTTTATATATTTTTCATTCTTTACTGAAATTATGTCTATCAAGTCCAGTACTTCCAAATAAAGATGATTCAACAATGTACAATTAAAATGTAGTAACTTTTACAATATGCACCACACATGTGAGACACCAATCATGTTATGCATCATTCTTATAACGTCATTTGTATAAAAACGTGCGCGTGTAGCGTGGGCTTGGATTTAGTATATATATATATCAATCCCCAATATAAATGTCATGAAGCCACCTACACTTTCCAAATCACATTTTTCACATCTCTCCTCTCTCTCTCTCTTAATGGTATTATCATCAATAGTTGGTCACCTTGAGAAAATGATGGGATCTTGTAGAAAGAGATATCCACCATTGATGAAGCTCAACAACTCCAAAGATTTCTGGTTCATTGGTATTCCATTGGAGCCTGGACCCACCTTCTAATAAAAACCCTACCAGCAAAAACACCATGGAAGAAGCTTGAAGAAGAGATCTCATCTCCTTCATCCTTAAGCTTCGGCAGGTCATCAGAAACTTGGCTCACATTTTCTCTCTGCTTCTTTCTGGCACTGTAAGGCTAAACAAGAAGATGGAGTAGAAAATCCCTATATATACATGTATACGTATATGCATATGTATATATATTGTAGAAGCTACAGGTGAGAGTTCTTTAACATCTTTTATACGTATATGCATTGTATATGTATGTATATATATATATATTGTATCATCGTGTTAAAGTATCGACCGGCCTGTATTCGCAATGTATGTTCGGTATGTGTTTAGATGAATGTATTTTGTACCTTGTCTCTAATATGTATTAGTCGTGAATGAATTTTGTGTTTATATATATACGGGTTAAGAATCTAATTAGTGTTTCAGGTTTACCCCATGTACGTTGCTTTTTGGTGTCTCGCGATCAAATTGTTACTTTTGGGTGTTCCTAATTTCATTGTGGTTGTTTTTCAATATTTTCGCGCGTCTTTTTATCTTCGTTCAGTCATTTCCATCAACTCACTCACTCATAATCTCTAACTCTTTACTTTTTACAAAATCGCCCAATTTCTCTCCCCTAAACTTGAACATTTAAAAGATAGGGTTTCCGGCAGAGTGGTGTCGAGCAATTTCCAGCGACATTGGAGTGGGATTTACTGGCGCGGACGTAGCCAGCTTCTCAGGTGACGGGAAGGGAGCGTGCAGGGGAGTTCGAATTTGACAGTCGGTTTGGTCATGATTGACTTCTATAAGGTAATCACACAGATACACTAAAAAGCGTAAAACATGTGACAACCAAAAGCAACAATTTGATTATGAGATACAAAAAGTAATATGGAGTAAACTTAAAACAGTAAATAATAAGTTCTTAACCCTATATATATATATATAATACCTTTTAAGTGAAAAAAAAAAAAAAAAAAAAAAAAGGTATCTATCTAGTAGTATAAGTGCAAGATCCAATAAGCCCTACACATCACTAAATTAAAAAGATTTTGTTGCCTGCCTTTTTCTAAGACCTTGTCATCTTATGATGTGAAAGGGTTTTTCATCTTTAAGGGGTTTTCCCAAAGTTGTAACTTAGTAACTACTTAATATATGAAAAGTTTGAATCAAGAAGAAAGCTAATTAAACATATATATATATATATATATATATATCAAAAGACCCAATGATCTTTATCTAAAGTAAGAGCTTCCAAGAACTGAGGCCAAAATTTGATTGGGTTAATTACTTGTTAGTGGATCATGTTAATTAATGCAATATAAATATGGAAGAAAAAGGGTTTGGTTAGTAGTTTGAATTGTTTAATAATTCTGGTTGAAAAAAATCATAATTTATAAACAGCAGAATTCCGAACATTATATAGAGATGAGTCGATCGATATTAATGGAAGAAAAATGGTTTGGTTAAGTGTAAATTTCACTTAGTCTAGTTGGAAAAATCATAATTTATAAGAAGCAGAGTCCCGAACATTATATAGAGGATGAGTCTATGATCGACATTATATAGAAGAAAAAGCGTATAGTTAGTAGTTTGAATTGTTCACTAATCTAGTTGAAAAATCCATAATTTATAAGCAGCAGAGTTCCGAACATTATATAGAGGGGATGATTCTATGATCGACATTATTAACACATAATTTATTTCCTTGAAAAAACTTTGGTGGAATTATAAAGGGAGAATCATTCATGGTTTTTTTGGGACATTTCTTAGGGTTGCTAAGTTAGAGAGCAAAGAATGGTGGATAATGGTCACTACATAAATAAAGAAAGAAAGAAAGATTTTAAAGTGTGCACCCTGAACTTTTCATATTGTGACAAGTTGGGTTGAGGTTGCACATAAAATTTGCCTGCTAAAGTTTCATATTTGTGTCAACTTACCCCAGACAACTCCATCTTCCCTAAACAGTAAAAACATACCTTACTCTGTCATCTTAACAGAGTAACAGAAGAAACACAACATAGAGACAACAACATAACATCACCATATGAGGCAAAACTTAACCTTTTTCATTAACAGTCTAAAACCTGAACCAAAACATCTCCTAAAGAATATTACAACAAGCCCTCTCAAGGATTCCTCGATATGTTACACCCGAATCATGGGAATCACATCGTATGAAGATAAATTGTTACGATGAACATAACTTATATCTTCGGGTTTGGTCAGCAAAACAAACAAATGCTTCTACCGCGTGTCGTTGTGTCTCGGTCTTCAAAGCCTCTGATGAAGTATCGGATGGCAAGGTGTTCCGAAGCATATGTCATGAAGGCAGCTAATACAAGACCCCCAGCCACCATCAAACCCAACCTGAACAAGAAATCACAATGCTTCATCATTTTAGCAGCCAAATCATTAAACCCACAAAGATAAAGGTTGAAAATTAGTGAAAATGAGCTTTTTTACAGTGAAGTTTCAGTAAAAATGTGTTTTTTCAGTCTAAAAAGGGGGAGGGTGTTTTCCAGTGAAAAAAGAAATGATTTTGATCACACATTCTAACTTTATTTCACAGAGATTTTTCTCCCAACAGAAAAAAACTGAAAATAATGCAGTAGTTTGCTAAAGCGCTATAATACCTCAAGAAAAGTGCGGTTATGCCGAAAATGCATGGCAAAGCAGGGGTTGCTATAGAGAGGAAGGCCATTCCTAGCACGTAATACCATGTATCGGCATCACAACTCGATATTTGTCTCTGATGGCCTGGAAAGTAAAATTACAAAACAAAAAGTCCATTTGGTATCAAGAAAGACATGAAAAATGAAAACAACATTTTTGCTGTATTGTTATTATATCAGGTTCTGTAAAGATCGAACCTTTGCCAGAATCATAGTCGGAAGACTCGGGGTGTGAAGAAAAAGCTCCTGCTGTGAACTTTCCCCAACGGTAGACAACATTGAGATAGCCACCGAATAGAATGGCAAAGATTGCGAAAGTCCATTCGTACATTAACAGCAACCCTGTCCATGGCATGACTTGCCGTGGAACAATGGCCAGAGAAAACAAGATGGCCACCAAAGCAGTGGCAAAGCATACCACGATTGAGATTCCAGCCAAATATGGAGGGATTTTTGATACTGCACTGCTTGAGAACTGTTCCAACATTAAAATAGATGAGGTGTGAATCGAAGAATCCAAAACTCGGATCGTTTAATAATCGAGATTCTTTATGAATCAGTGTAATTCAATAGAGAAATGCTAATAAGTGTGAAAAATGTCATTTTTTTCATCTTTTTTTTTTTTCGCCAAATCACTTTTTCCCAAAAACTTTTTTATCACTTTCTTTCATTGAGTTTCACTTTTTTAGAATTTCTTAATTCAATATGAGAACTTTTACCTGCTGAGTGGAACCACTGCTAGTAGAGACACCTGTGTAACCATTCGATCTGATCTTGATATAAATATGTCTAATAATATCACATGGAGAAACCCTACAAATTGAAGCGAATAAATCTCGTGCCTGAAAGAGATAGTTTATAATATCAGATTAAAACAATGATAGTTTAATCTCAGGAAATGGGAAAAGGAATTAACGGTTCTCACCTGCAGCAGAGAACGGTAGTAACAGAATATCACCATACATAGAGGTAGCAGAAATAGTAACTTCACTAGGAGATCGTCATTAGGGTTACGACCCCCTCCTGTACCAGGAAGTGAATCCTCAAGTTGAATTCTAAAATTCTGCAATATCCAAAAAAAAAGAAAAAGATAAGAAAACCATACAAGAGAAACAAAGTGTATAAATCATGTATTACCATAACAGTGGCTATATCGATGATACCGAGTTTAATAATCTAACAAAAGCTAGTATCTTGATTCTATCAAACAGCAACAATTAAATTTCTACAATAGATTACGTTAGGAGTTAAAAATAGTTACCTGCCAAACATCAACGGGCTTCAGAAGCCAAGAAGTCCACCAATCCCAAGGTTTCAATGGCCCAAGCGTATAGTGAATAACACGGAGCTCACTCTCATCTACCATCCACTGAACGGAAACAATCAGAAAAGTCTTGTTAAATCTTATACCAAGAACAAATATTTTTCTCTTGTATGAAATCTCAATAGCTGTTAGGTAATACGTAATGATCAAACGGTATATGCATAAATTAGTCCCATTAGCTATAAGGAAACATGATTTTTTTTATTAAAAACAAAAAAGTAACTTCTGAAGTGAAAATACTTCACATATTAATACCTTGTTGGCAAGCATGTAAAGACCCACATCTGCATTATATAGTGTAGAAAGACGCTCCATTTCAGGAATAGGTCGAGTTTTCCACACGTCAGCTGGTAAATTTGGCTCAAAGAGATGGGCATTCGGAAAATCACTATAATAGGAATTCAGAAAACCCTGATCTCCTGCAGAATTAATAAAGCGGATTTGTAAAATAAACTATAGCAAAAATATAAAACGGTAAACGCGCAGAAGAAGTGAAAACCAAATGTTTGTACAGAATGTCCTACCTCCAGTATAGGAATACATTGTCTTCACTTTGCTCATCATGTCATTAAATAAGGTCTCTGATGGTTCCACAACCATTACTCCAGAGTTCAGTCTCTCTGAATGCTTCAGATTGGCACAGAATTTGTGGCACTTGAAAAGATCCTCAATACTCTGTACAACAATAGTATCTGCATCTAGATACACAACTGCATAGAAAACAAAAATCTAAGAAACATGAATATTCTCATGAATGTAGATGGCATACAAAGAAATAAGGTATCTGCTTGGAGATCCTGAGTCTAAAGTCCCCTAATATGTTAGATCATTCTATTGCTTAGACCTAAAATCCAAAAATATAGCTTCAACAGTTAGCTAATTCAAGTTCCAACAAATACAACTAAATCAAGTGCAATCTAAAGAGAAATGCAGATTAAAAAAAAAAAAAACTCCTACGTCACAACAACGCAAACTTTTTAGAATTTACACAAGCCTATAATTCTTTCTAACACCAGGTTCAAGTCAGGTCGAATCATCATACTTTGGTTCTTGATGGAAGTTGCTATAAACGGAGGGAGACACGGCATAAGCCCACAGTGACACCACAGATTCTTCTTGCAAGCATAATTCCCAAAATTAGATTGTTTATGTTCAATGTTAACGTATATGTTCCACGAGTGTTAATACACCATAGGTACTAGTACTATAACTTCCAGAAATAAGATTTCTTAACAAGAAAGCAATCAGCATAATGATCTCAAGGAAACTAGTTTATATTACACTTACCAAACTCGGACATGCATACAGTTGGACTTAGCTCAAAATGCAGTAATTCAAGCCTATAGCTAGAAATCGATCAACATTCAAATCTAGTGCTACTCGAAAACAGAAATGAAGCATCTTACCTTTCCTGTAGTTAGTCATGTTAAAGATTTTTAGCTTTGTATAGACACCCCAAAACCTTGTTGGCCGCACTTGATTCGGGTTCGCCAACAAGCTAATCTTTTCCACTATCCAACCATCCGCCTGCAAAGGATTACACAAATTCCCCATGTTACAACCACAATAAGCTCAAATCATATCATCTAAAAAGCTCAAAACTTTTCCGAAATAGAAAATTCAGTTAAATCAAGCTTTCACGTAAAGATTTGATATTTTCGATTCAGCTCAATCAAATTTTACAATTTGACGAAGGTGACAGCTCGATTACCTTCAGTAACTTGGTGGCGTAGTCCGACACGCCATCAGAGACCAAAACTACCATATCCCTAGTGGCTCCAGTATCGCGCAGAGATTTCCCTAATACCCTGACTCCGAGTAAGAACTCATCTCCGTACAGAAGGGTGACGTAAGCATCATCCGATTTGGATCCGATCGAAGCTGCCGGCTTGGCCGAGAAAGCGAATAGCAGCAAGACCGTAGCGGATAAGACCCAATGGGTCATCGTGTGATTGTTCGACTGTGTCGAGGAAATTGGAGTGGGGGTTATTGGAGAAGATGGATGAGGAAGTTGGAATTGAAATAGGATTTGATTTGAATTGAACTTCTGATGCTTCGCTTGACTATTCGGATCTCCAATCGAGTGAACTCAAAAAAAAAAAAAAAAAAATCGTGTACGGTAAGCCTACGCAACCTTCCTACGTACGAACAACCACAATCAGCTACATGGAAAAGGTTAATACCCTAATCCCTTACAAATCTCTACTTTGTTTTTTTAAAGTTGAATGTATAATTTTTTAATTTTCGAACAAATTGCTACATTTGTTAGAATTTACGTCAAGTTGAACAGAAAATGACAATGTTGCGACCACGTGAGTGTTTTGATATGTACGATAAGTAAGACGGATTCGTTCAATTGGGCATTCAATTGAAAGACAATGATGAAATTGTAGGAAGTCAAATTAAACATCCAATTGGAATCATTTTGCTACATTTCTTTTAGTATTCATATTTGGTACACATTAAAAGACCCCGTGTAATCAAATTATGCTTGTTTTCTATCCAAATTGACCTTAAACTGTAACGGCGATAGCAATTTTAGTTAAAAATTAGAAGTTCAAGTAGCGAATTAAAACATGATGTCCGATTAACTGTGAGATCTCTAAACGAATAAGTTCTAATAAAACATGTTTCAAAAAACGAAACACGACAGGAATTATACATGTGTCACACGAGACACGGACATGAATAATCAATAACACTTATCTACCCAAAACCTATACAAAAATTACAAATATTTTTAGGGTTTTTACTTCAAAAGTTTAGGACTAGACATATATTTAGAGTAAAACTTTTTACAATAGCATAAGACATAAGACGCATTTCTTATCCAGTCAGACAATTACAAACTATGTAATCTTTATTGAACTATACTTAGAAAAAGCTTGTCACTAAAAGAAACAATTATTGTGCAGAGAATAATGCATTACTTCCTTATGATTCATTCAAATTTCTAAACCAAGAAACCAAAATTATTGACATTAATTTATTGAACAAAATATACTTCTACCCCTCAAATGTCACTGCTAGCAAGACCCACAACCATCTCATATGCTCATAAATTAGCCTAGAAACAATAATATATTGCTAATAACTGTCACATATTAAAAATATTGATATTTTGTGTCTCAACTATTAGATTGTTTGATCTCTAATTTTGTTCTCTTAAATTAATGGAAAAAAAATGTTTTTTAAGCGTCAAATAAGCTTAAACCATGAGCAACAAATCTGATACTTTGGAAAATGACATAATTTTATTACTTGCAACATCGATTTTAATACTAAAATCAGTCGAAAAGTATGTAAATCAATCAAATGGATAGTTGGGACATCAAATATAAAATATTTAAATTTGGGACCGTGATTATCAATATGATTTATAATTTAGACCGTTGTTAGTTTGTTAACCCTAGTTTCTTGCCATGAGGCCACCACCATTTAAGCTAAACCCAAAAAACATGAACTTTATGTAACTTGCTTCACAAGACACCAGTATGCTAAAAGAGAATAGATTCTAATGAAAATTGTGTTTTGCCCTCATATGTTTGCGCAGATTAGGGATTACCCCGTCTATATTTTCGCAAACCTTAAAAACTATATGAATTAATGTAAATTATAATTATAAACATGTTAATATATATATATTGAAGATTATTTTTTTATATTAAAACTTAATCACGTTAACTTCTTTTTTTTGTATATACTATATATATAAGATTGTTTTTGCAATTTCGGATCGGGATGGTTAAATTTAAAGCTTTCCCCAAGTACTCACGTTAACTTATTCGAGATTCATCACTACAATTTTATCAAATATTATTATTTTGTGTCGTACGCAGATAAAATACCTAGTTATATATAGATTATAAAGTATTTTTTTGTTTAGTTTTCATTATACTCATCTTTGTAAAATTTCTAATAAACATAAAATTATATTATGTATTATTAGATTGGATTTAATATAAAAGGTAATAGTTTGATGGTATTACATAAATTCTATATACAATGGGCAAATAAGTAGGCAATTATTAAAAGTTAGATAATATTTTTGCCAAATATAGAATTTAATAAATGAATTTCATTACCATTTGTTAATTTAAATTATTATATAGCTAAATGGGTTACCAATTTAATCCTATCAATCCTAACTATAAATATGTGTCATAGAATAGATAACTCATACATATTCTGCGAGTAGAAACCAAAACTATCTAATATATATCCAATCTTTGTTGCGCCAATATATAATTATTCATCATGAATGCATTTTCCATCTTTACTGTCTTTTTTATTGTTCTATTGATTGCTATAGGTACAATTATTTGCATACACATATCGCAAGAATCACTATATCATATATATAATAATTTGTATAAATATTCATGATAAGTATTTTACTCATTATGGCCTGACCGAGTGCGATATTGATTAGTTTATGTATGAATCATGTATGTTACATGTGTTGTCCTCCCGATGAGACTCTCTAAGATAACTATGCGGGAAACAGGCACAGAGCATATATGGACGAGGGGGTAATTGCCCCCCTCAACCTCTTGTGTTGTGTAATTTTATCCTAAAATTTGTAATTATTGTCAATCTAGCTCTTTAAAATATTTTGTTTGCCCCTGAATTTTTATACTACTTACTTGTCCCTAACTCAATTATTGTCTCATCGAAAAAAATATATGGCTTCTTCCGAGGCTGGGGAAAAAATTATATAACAATTCAGATTACTTAATTTGCAGGTAACGACGGTGTGATATCGACTAATGCTGCAGAATTCTGTACGAAATCGCTTCCTGGGGGCGGTTTATTTATGGAATGCATAATCGATTTATGTCGTGAGGACTGCAAGACAGCATTCGGGGATATTGCTATCGGAATATGCAAAACTCCACGGATTTGTGCATGTATTGTCGAATGCTAAACTATAGCTTAGCTTTTATAAGAAACTAGCTACACAAATATTATGTACTAGTAATCGCTAGTGCACCGTATAAGATTTTATTTAAATAAAAGTCGTGTTATAATAATATTAATAAGTCGCTTATTTGCATAACTTTATTTTAATATTATATTATATATATATACATATTAAAAAAATGTATTTTATTACTAAACTTTAAAAGAAGTAGTTTCTCGCTTCGTTAAACTCACTTCTTGCCATAAAAAATGTGTCACCGTGAGACTAGTGGCGCTTCTACCGACGCAAATAGATATGTTATTTCTTATTACGGATGTGAAAAACACTATGATGATTTGCAGTGAGTGTCGTAATACTCTTAAAAGAAGCGGCGTTTTTACATGTTTGGACAATGAAGGCAAATAACAATACTACTAAGTCATCATTGTAATTTTACTTTTTTTCTAGTTAGTTTTTTTTTCATTTAAATCAAAACGTAATGATACTTTAGAAAAGCGTAAAAAAAATATAAGAAAAAGAATTGCTACAATGAAGCATCACCGAATTTCAGAAATACTAAAATATACAGGAAAGTTAAACAAGTGTCACATTTAAATAATTTTCTTAAAGTTTTTTATACTAGTTTACAATAATTGTTTGTAATATGTAATATCATATGAAATTCGAAGGATGTTCATATCTACTTTTGTAAACACCTGATTTTGGACAGGGGTCAGAAAATACCGCGATTTGTGGAACCGAATCGGAAATAATCGAGCAATTAGAAAAAAACCTAAAAAATTAATAAAATCTTATTAGTATTAGTATAGTTAGGAAAAACAAAAACAAAAACATTATTACTAATATATATATATATATACTTAGAAAAAAAAAAAAAAAAAAACATGGCTATGGAAAGGCCACATCCTACTCCATATCCACTATTACACTTACATATGTTGTACATTCATCCTGTAGCCCATGCTTTACACTTCTAGCTTTTCTATCTCACAACATATATATAATAAAAAAATCTACACATTTTTCCTATATGAGGCAGGCTGTCGAAGGCTTAGGGAGGGGGCTTCAAAAATGAAAAAACAAAACCACTGAGAGAAGATGATTGTTGGATCACGGTCGAAGCCATGTTACGTCCTTGACGGAATGCTCTGGACTCCTGGGCTCCGCGTAATCCTGCAAAAGGGGATGACCTGGGTGGTGACCCAGAATCCCTCTCCGATGCTTAAATGAGTATATGATCAATGGGGTGGCAGCAGTAATCTAAGTTCGTATTAGATGATTGGGGTTTTCTGAGGTAACTTCTTCCTTTATATAGGAGGGGAAGTTACTCAGTTACCTGTGGCCGTGATTGGCCGTTTTGCCCATGATTCCGTGTATCTCTCCACGATTCCGTATATATCGTTAGGGATTCCGTAGATTTCGCCCCACGCTTCGCGTATCTTACCCATACTCCGCGTATCTCGGGCACGCCCTGCGTATCTCGGGGGACTTACCTATATCTTTAACCGTCTCCCACTACTCTATCTAGTAGGCGGGTTTCTCGGTCTTTATTCTCTGATCACAAGTCTCGACTCCTATCGGGGACTCCAGAGTTATCTCATTCTAGGTCACCATCCATGACCCCTTGTCTCACGGGACGGGTCCAGCCTCTGCGGGGCTTTTATCAACGGGGCCTTTACTAAGGCCTATCGGGGCCTTTACTAAGGCATATCGGGGCCTACTTAAAGGCTTCTTGTCGGGAGCATTCAGCTCATATATCGGAACCGCTAAAGTCGGGACCCTTCATACTGGGCCTCTGGGCCTTCCAGGCTTTTTACGAGGCCCACTGGACCTACTCGCCGTCCATTGGCTGTTAACGGGGCTAACGATTACATCGGAACCCATCATTTGCCCCCAAGACATGGGGGACTTTTAGTTCGCCGTGTCTTCCAGTTCGGATCTTCTGACCCCGCTGTCGGAGGCTTTTGTCTTCATACCTCCCGATACCGCCGTCGGAGGCTTTTATCTTTACATTTCTTGATACCTCAGTCGGAGGCTTTTGCCTTGCGCGTGGTTGTCGTATGACAGAGTCTCTCACTCATGATTACTTCGGGCCCACTGGACTTTGTGGGCAGTTGCCAAATCCGAGGAAACCCCTCGGTTACTGTAGCATTAAATGCTAGGGATTATGAAACGACGCTTGAATCGGCGTGACTGTTGCTTTCTGAAAAAGCACTCATTACGTCACCAACGTCTTTTCTGTACAGTCCTCATAGTTTCGACGATCAAGATTAAATCGTTTCGTCTTCAACGGTCCAGATTAAGTCTGTCCAGTTTGTCTTTTTGCTTATAAAAGCTAGAACCCTGGTACTATTTTCCTTCACTGTCTCCATTTCTGGAAGCTCATCCATTCTTGAACTCGAAGCTCTTCCCCGTTTCTTTTGCTCTTCAAGTGATCCAAGATTTAACAATGTCTGGTAAGGTTTTCTTCTCTATTGTTTGCCTTCATCTTTACTTAGCTTGATTGTGGTTTTCCGAATAAACCTAACATTCCTTTCAATGGCTGATTTCAGACAGTGGATCTGGTTTCGAGGGAAGGAAGCCTTTCAACTTCGACTATGTTCTGAACGAAATTTTCAGCACTGCTTATGATGCAGCTCTCCGGGAAGGATGTATCATTTCCACCAAAGAAGCCGATGCTCAAGGCCGGAAATGCATACCACAAGTTCAGAGTGAAGAGGAGCTGCTTCTTCATCGGAAACTCCTCGATCCCATGACCCCGATAACCAATCCTCCAACGGCTGACCCTGTGGAGCCTTCTGCCACCAACTTTTGTGGACCCAGCTCCCGTTGATGCCGCCAATAAGAACCAAGCTTAATGCTCTATATTTTTTAGTCCTTATAGTCTTTCTCCTTGTATCCTCTTTATCTTTTATATCGGAACCCTTAGGCCTTCGAGCCTTTATATAAGCAGTTTCTTTTCATCTGTTTTGGTCCCGATAATCGTTTGCACTTATTTAAAGCGACTTTAAACTCGTTACTCAGAACGTTCCGATGCACCATTTGAGATGACTTCATACGTCCTTCCGACGCTTTACTCGGGACTTCTCCACTTAGGGTTTCTCGTCCAATCGGGACTTCACTACTTAAGGTTTCTCGTCCAATCGGGACTTCACCACTTAAGGTTTCTCGTCCAATCGGGACTTCACCACTTAATGTTTCTCGTCCAATCGGGACTTCACCACTTAAGGTTTCTCGTCCAATCGGGACTTCACCACTTAAGGTTTCTCGTCCAATCGGGACTTCACCACTTAAGGTTTCTCGTCCAATCGAGACTTCACCACTTAAGGTTTCTCTATCCCTGCCTTTCAAGGCCATTTTTCACACCCCTTAAGGCTTTTATCGCGCCAAATCAGGCGGCTTACGCAGACCTGTTAAGGCTTTTTCGTACCCGTTAAGGCTTTTGGCCGCATCATATAGACGACTTACGCGTACCCGTTAAGGCTTTTTCGTACCCGTTAAGGCTTTTGGCCGCATCATATAGACGACTTACGCGGACCCATTAGGGCCTTTTCATACCTAGGCTTTTGATTGCATCATAAAGACGACTTACACATACCCCGTAGGGCTTTTGTCCGTACCTGTTAAGGCTTTTGGCCGCATCATATAGACGACTTACGCATACCCCGCAGGGCTTTTATCCATACCTCATAAGGCTTTTTATCGCGCCATAAAGGCGACTTACTCGTACCTCGGAAGGCTTTTATCGTACCTCGGAAGGCTTTTATCGTACCTCGGAAGACTTTTATCGTACCTCGGAAGGCTTTTATCGCGTCCTTCAGGACGTCTTACTAACAGTTAGAATAAATCTAAAGGCAATTTGATCGGAAGCAACTTCTTTTATTCATAAATAACTCAAAGTTTCGCTTACATCGGATTGATAGGTAACTTGCGCCATTCGCGGCGACCTAATATCATACATGATACTTCTTCAAGTGTTCGCCACTAAAGGAATGCCTCAACGTCTTGCCATCGAGGTCTTCTAGCTTGTACGCATTCGGGGCTGGCATCCCTACGATCTTGTAGGGTCCCTCCCATTTTAGTGATAGCTTGTTGATCCGATCTTGATGAACGAACTCGTTCCTCCGCCAAACAAGTTCTCCCACGAAGAATTGTCGGGACTTGACATGCCGATTATAATATCGGGCTGTTGCCAGACGCATCCGAGCCTGGACTTCATCAGCCTTCCACCTCTTCTCCTCGAGCAAGTCTAAGTCTAGACGTCTCATTTCCTCGTTTGTCAGAGGCTCGTAATATTTTGCGCGATGGGATGCCACTGTTATCTCCACGGGAGCGACTGCCTCCGTGCCATAGACCAGGCCAAACGGAGTTTCCCCTGTTGATTGCTTGGGTGTTGTTCTAACAGCCCACAGCACATTTTCAAGCTCATTCAGCCAATGGCTCTGCAAGGCGTAGACTCTCTTCTTCAAGCCATCCATCACGATCTTGTTAGCTGATTCTACTTGGCCATTGGTCTGAGCATGGCGGACTGAAGCGGTCCGATGCTCGATGTTCAATTCCTCTAGGTACTCCTTCAACTGAGCCCCATTGAACGGAGGGCCATTGTCGCTGACCAACACTCGAGGAACCCCATACCAGGATATGATCTAAGTTTGGAGGAACTTGAGGATCTGCTGTCCTGTCGTCTTGGCCAATGCCTTAGCCTCTATCCATTTCGAGAAGTAATCGATGGCCACGAGCAAATACTTGCACTGACCTTTCGCTTGGGGAAGAGGTCCCACCAAATCAATCCCCCATTGCGCGAAGGGCCAAGCACTCCTGATGAGCATCAAGTCCGCGGCGGGAGCCACGATATTTGGAGCGTACCTTTGACATGTATCGCAGGATCGGACCATTGTTGTCGCTTCCTTGTTCATCGATGGCCAATAGTAGCCTAAGTTCAATGCCTTCCTCACGATAGATCGGGCCCCTTCATGACAGGCCGCGACTCCCTCGTGTAGCTCTCTGAGGATCCGATTTGTATCAGGTTCCGCCACGCATTTCAAGAAAGGCTTCACCTGCCCCTTCTTGTATAACTGGTTGTCCACCGTCGCGTAGTCGTTCGCAATTCGACGTAGCCTGACAGCTGCCACATCGTCATCGGGGAGCGCCCCCGTAGTCAGATATGTGACCATCGGGGCCATCCAGGTGGATTTATCTTCCTCCTCCGATCCTGCTTCCACAGCGCATACCTCCGATGGATCGATGGTTGAGATAATTACTTTCTCCAGGAAATGCACCTTCCGATTCTCCTCAGGGACCACTCCTAGAGCGAACTTGCTTAAGGCGTCTGCCTCCGCGTTTTCTTCCCTCGGGATTGCCTCGATATCGAAGCTTTTGAAGCTTCCCTTCAAAGTTTGCACCTCGTGCAAGTACTTCCTCATTGTTGGGCTCTTGGCTTCATAGTTCCCCTGGACTTGATTCACGATCAAGCTGGCATCGCACTTCACTTTCAAATGGTCGACCCCCGTACCCTTGGCAATCTTAAGGCCCGTGATGAGAGCCTCGTACTCTGCTTCATTGTTGGTGGCCTTGAACGTTAAGGCCAAAGCATATCGCAGGGGCTCGCCTCCACCGGGCGGTGTCAATACGAATCCTGCCCCCGATCCTTCTACACTTGATGAACCATCAGTGTACATTTCCCAAGTGTTCTCCTCATTTGGCTGTTCTGGCTGTTCTGTTATCGGGGCTTGTTCTACTATCGGGACCTCCATGGTTGCCCCCTCTGCGGGACCCGTTACTTCCAGATCGGGTGCCGTAGACTCAGCTATAAAATCCGCCAATGCCTGGCCCTTAATAGCAGTTCTCGGAGCAAAATGGATACGAAACTCCGTAAGCTCGATGGCCCATTTCACCAATCTCCCCGACGCCTCCGGTCGGTTCAAAAAGTGCTTCAGGGGCTGATTGGTCAACACTGTAACCTCGTGTGCATGGAAGTAAGGTCGGAGCTTCCGAGCGGCAACAATCAACGCAAATAGATACTTCTCAATAGCGGGATAATTCATTTCATGTTTGGCAAATGCCTTGCTTACATAATAGACAGGCACTTGGTTGCCTTTGACAATCTTAATCAACACAGAACTAACAGCAACATCAGAAACAGCCAAATAGAGATAAAGTGGCTCGCCTGGAGCCGGTTTCGCCAACGGCGGGAGGGTACGGAGATGCTGCTTGAGCGCTTGGAATGCCTCCTTGCACTTGTCGGACCATTCAAACTTCTTGTGGGCCCTTAGCACATCAAAAAATGGCATGGCTCTGTCACTCGCCTTGGATAGGAACCGATTCATCGCGGCCAACCGGCCATTCAACACTTGAACCTCCCGATGATTCTTCGGGACTGCATCTCTTCAATTGCTCGCAGCTTCTCAGGGTTCACCTCGATTCCTCTCTGGCTCACCATGAACCCTAGGAACTTCCCCGAGTTCACCCCGAAAGCACATTTGTCCGGGTTCAACCGAACTTGATGAAACCTCATCCGCTCGAACGCCGCCGCCAAGTTTTGGACGTGGTCTCCTGCCTGTCGGGACTTCACGAGCATGTCATCCACATATGCCTCCATGGTCTTCCCCAACATGTCTCCGAACAACTTGTTTACCATCCGCTGGTAAGTTGCTCCGGCATTGATCAATCCGAAGGGCATTACGTCGTAGTGGTAGACGTCGCTGTCAGCGTAAAAAGCTGTGTGGGGGGCATCCTCCTTCGCCATCTTGATCTGGTTGTACCCGGAATAGGCATCCATGAAGCTCAGCAACTCATGTCCCGATGTGGCATCCACCAACTGGTCAATCCTCGGGAGCGGGTAACAATCCTTCGGGCAAGCCTTGTTTAAGTCGCGGAAATCGACACACATCCGCCACTTTCCATTGCTCTTTCGTACCAGGACTGGGTTAGCGACCCATGTCTGGAATCGGAGTTCCTTGATGAATCCAGCGTCGAGTAGTCTGCCCACCTCTTGCTGGATCGCGATTCTCTTGTCCGCGCCCATCGGCCGCCTCCTCTGCGCGATAGGTTTAATCGCGGGGTCAATCTTCAGCTCGTGCACAATCACGTCGGGACTGATACCTGGCATATCACTCGGGGACCAGGCAAACAGCTCCTTGAACTCCTTCAAAAGCTCGATCAATTCTTGGGCTCTCTCCTCCGATAGAGCAGCACCGATCTTCACCTTCCTCCGAGGTCCATCAATCTCCACTTCCTTCAGATCCTCCATGGGGGCGGGACGCCCAAACTCTTCTCGAGGATCGGCATCGGTCTGCAGGACCGCCATGGCTTCCCTCCTTCTCCTTCGGGTGGCGTTGACGTAACACTTTCGTGACGCCACCTGGTCGCCCTTAACCTCTCCGACCCCATGGTCCGTCGGGAACTTCATCTTTTGGTGGACTGTCGAGGCGACTGCCATGAGAGGGTTGATGGTGGTCCTCCCAATAATAACGTTGTACGTTCCCGCGGATTCTACCACGACGAAATCCACGTTCCTCCGTTCCATCTTCCAGCCACTACCAAACTCTACTGGTAAGGTAATCATCCCCACCGGATAGGAAGTCGATCCGGAGAAACCCACCATCGGGAAGTTCACCTGCGTCAAGTCCTTCTTCGTCTTTCGCATGGCTTCCAGGGCATCCATGAAAAGAATGTCGGAGGAGCTCCCTCCGTCTATCAGGATCCGCTTCATCTCGAATCCGTCTACGTCCAAGGTTACGACCAAGGCGTCATCGTGGGGGCTCTCCACGCCTATCAAATCCTCCGCCGAGAAGGAAATCACCATTTCCTCCTTTAGAGTCCACGACCGAGACCTCTTGCCTAGCACCACAGCAGCGGAGATGCGGGAAGCATAATTCTCCCGAGAAGCGGTGGTGTCACCTCCCGCTGCCATTCCTCCATGAATGACGTTAACGGTCCCCCGTCTCTCCTTACGGGCACCGGAACTAGAGGGCTCCGACCCAACCTTCTTCTTCTTCGGGGATCGATCACGGGACTTGGAACGGGACCGCGATCGGCTTTTGAAACGGGATCGACACCTTCCCCTTCCAACGAACTCCTTCAGATTCCCCTTCTGGATCAGCTTTTCTATCTCCTTCTTCAGCTCTCGACAGTTTTCTGTGTCGTGACCATTGGCTCTATGGTAGCGACAGTAACGATCGGAGCGGCCTCCCAGGAACTCACCTTCTTTCTTCGGGGGGTATCGGGCGAGACCATGTCGATCCATCACAGCCAGCACGGAGGTCATCGAGCTGTTGATGGGAACAGCACGACCCTCTCGGTTTTCCTTTTTCGGGGGACGTCTATCCTCCCTTTTCTCGGGGCGGCCATGGTTCCTACTTCCCTCCGATTTGTCGTTCCCTTTACGATCATCTGACAGCTTGGACGATGCCTTTCCTTTTCCCGACCTCGGAGGATCAAGCTCCCCGGCAGCAATCTTCGACTCTTGAACGTCGATTTGTTGTTTCACCCTCGCTTGCAGGGCCTCCATACTCCACACAGCCTTCGCGGCTACACTGTGCATCAGATCGGAGCCATAAGGAGCAGTCAAGTTCCGAAGGAAGGTTCGGATGGTCTCTCCCTCTGATATCTCTTCATCGATCTCCGCGGCACTCGCAGTGAACCGTTGGTAATAGTATGCCAATGATTCATCGGATCTCTGCACCACCTGGGTTAGGGATTTTACGCTCTTCAGAAGGCGCCTACGGCCTTGATATTGCTTGATGAAGCGGTCGTGCATGTCCGCCCAGCACGTGATGCTTCCTGGCGGGAGGCTGAAAAACCAGGTCATGGCCCTTTCTCCCAGGGTGATTGGGAACAGCGAACATATAAGATCGTCATTCAAAGTCCTACCCATGCAGGCCTGGACATGTCTCTGAACATGGCGAACCGGGTCCCCTTCACCATCATACTCCTTGATGGTTGGAATACCAAGCCCGGGCGGGGCGACGGTATCTATCAGCCGCGGAACAAAAGGATGACTGGACCGATCCCTCAGCTCCGATGTCATTTGCTTCTGATCGCCCATGCAGATGCTGACGATCTTCACCACCTGATCGGGAGTGATAGGGCCATTCAGGGTAATGGTCCTGTTTTGCACTGGTCCTGGGCCGTCGACCACGAACTTCTCTAAATACGCGGGTTCCTTACCCCTGCTCCTGGGCGGAACCTCCTGAACCTCCTGTTCTTCTGGGACCACCCTCGGAGGGGGTGGATGTAACTCTTCTCGCGGAGGCAACTCCTCTGTCCTCCTGGCAGCCTCTCTCTTGTCCAGCAAGGCCTCCATGGCAGCCAAGAACGTGGGCATAGCATCTGCTACTGCCTTGGCCAACTCCGAGTTCGAAGACGACCCTTCTTCCCTTCGCGGGTCTTCTTCTCTACGCCCCACCGGGTTCGGGGGAGCCTCGTCCTCCTCCCTTCGCGGGATATCTTGCCTGTTCATCTCCGTGTCTCGGACTGAGACCTCATAACCATCACCATGCCCCCCCTGTCTGGGAAAGAGCGGGGTTCTCACCTTGTTCAGCAACACGTTCCGGCAATGGAGAATTCACAGTTCCTGCGGGACGAGAACTGCCAGCCTGAACCTGCTTCTTCTTGCCACCACCGGCCATTGATCTAGTAGAAACTATCTTGACTTTTCGTAAGTTCCCACAGACGGCGCCAATGTTGGATCACGGTCGAAGCTCCGTTACGTCCTTGACGGAATGCTCTGGACTCCTGGGCTCCGCGTAATCCTGCAAAAGGGGATGACCTGGGTGGTGACCCAGAGTCCCTCTCCGATGCTTAAATGAGTATATGATCAATGGGGTGGCAGCAGTAATCTAAGTTCGTATTAGATGATTGGGGTTTTCTGAGGTAACATCTTCCTTTATATAGGAGGGGAAGTTACTCAGTTACATGTGGCCGTGATTGGCCGTTTTGCCCATGATTCCGTGTATCTCGCCACGATTCCGTATATATCGTTAGGGATTCCGTAGATTTCGCCCCACGCTCCGCGTATCTTACCCATACTCCGCGTATCTCGGGCACGCCCTGCGTATCTCGGGGGACTTACCTATATCTTTAACCGTCTCCCACTACTCTATCTAGTAGGCGGGTTTCTCGGTCTTTATCCTCTGATCACAAGTCTCGACTCCTATCGGGGACTCCAGAGTTATCTCATTCTAGGTCACCATCCAGGACCCCTTGTCTCACGGGACGGGTCCAGCCTCTGCGGGGCTTTTATCAACGGGGCCTTTACTAAGGCCTATCGGGGCCTTTACTAAGGCATATCGGGGCCTACTCAGAGGCTTCTTGTCGGGAGCATTCAGCTCATACATCGGAACCGCTAAAGTCGGGACCCTTCATACTGGGCCTCTGGGCCTTCCGGACTTTTTACGAGGCCCACTGGACCTACTCGCCGTCCATTGGCTGTTAACGGGGCTAACGATTACATCGGAACCCATCAATGATGAAACACACTTGAGAATGGGGTTTTAGAAGGAGAGTGAGCCGAGACTTAAATAAAAAACTGAGAGTGTTTAGCTTGGCTTAGAGTGAGTTTTGTTGCTCGATAATTCGTGGTTTGGTTCCATACGTCACGACATTTTACCCGGAAATAATTCAATGTAAGTACTGCTTAATCAAAAGTTGTATTTACATTTCAAGCATAAATAAGGTGCACAATGGTTAAAGATCCATCGCTTTCAATGTAGCGTTTTATTTATTTTCCGTTCTTACTTTTTGCACTGTATATATATCTATTATCTACGAGTCTTATATATATATATATATCTGTTTAATAATCTGTTATTTACACTATCGATAAGTTTTATATATATTATATTACTTATTGTCATTTACTTATATGTTTATACATTATTAAGTCTTAATATCTGTTTATTTCACTCATTTGTCATTTATATTACCTACAAGTTTGAGATATGTACATATTGCACGTTTTTCATATTTAAATTATCTACAAGTTTTATATATGTTTATATTACTTATATGTCTCGGAACTTTGCTAAGTGTTACTAATCAGTCCATATAAGTTCATGGTCATATTAACATATTTTCAAAGCTATTTTTAGTTCATCCCTGAACTTTGCTGATTGTTGTTTTTCAGCCCAGAAACTTTCCTACTGTCTCAAAAGTTTGATAATTGTTACAAATCAGTCCAGAGGAATAAAGGGACAATTTTAACACATTTCAAAATTCATCTTCAGATTCATCCATGAAATTTTTGATAATTGCAATTCGGCCCCTGAACATTTTGATAATTGCATTACTGCCCTAATTTTCTTGATAATTGCAACTCGGCCATGAACTTTTTGATACTTGCAATTCAGCCCTCAAAGTGGATATGTTAGTGAAAAATTAAACAGGACAAGACAAGCCATAGTACCGAAAGGGCGGATTTTTAGCTTGCGAGCATTTAATGCGTAATCAAACCCCCGAACCCGAACCTCTCGACGCAGACCATTCAAAGCCCTAGGATGTAGTATCATATACCCTAGGCAATTTTAGGATTCCGATTAGCCTTTAATTATTCGGTGGCGACTCTTTCTATTTTCCTCAGTTCGGTTGATATTTCCATATTTCACTGAACCCGCCGTTCGCCGATCCAAATAACACATTTTCAAAATCCGCTCTTTTCCGAGAGCGTTGGCCGGATTTGACGTGCGATAACTTTAATATGAAAAAGTTATGACTATATTTAATTATGTTATTCAAAATATTACGTGAAAGTCATCCACCAAATCACCATATTTTTATATCATCCATTATTAAACTACAGAATAAATAAAGAAAGGATTTGAATAGAATGGAAATGATAAATTCAAGTAACATTCTAGCAGGAAAAAAAAATATGTTCAAGGATGATGGATGCGTCGTTAAATTAGGAATACTGTACTAAATCAATCGACTTTGTTTATTATACTATTCATTATTTATTAAACAAAAAAAAAAAAAAACATTACCGGAATTTCTTAGTGTTAGAACTATTTCATTGGAGAGTTTTTTTTTTAATTTGTTTGTTATTATGGATAGATTAATAGCATTAAAATTTAATTTGTTTTGATACTTGTAATTAAGTATTGATGATTGATGTCTCTTTGTTTTAGATATATATTATTAAAAATATTTTTATCTCTCCGAAAATAATTATATCCATCCAGGCAGTTTGTGATAAATTGGGTCCAAAATATGATTATCTTTCAATTTAGAGAGATAATAATAAAAAAAAAAAAAAAAAAAAAAAAAGATTTCTATCAAAATCTTCTCAAGTATGATCACTATATTTAATTGAACTGTGAATTTTCTGAATATATAAAACCTAATGCATATATGATTTAATAGAGGTTTGAGATTTCTTATTCATTCAAAATACCCAACTACAATGAACTCAACAAAGTTAGTTCAATAGATTAAAACGCATGTCTTGTTGTAAATATATAGTTTATATATTTATACTTTCAATATTTTTTATTTAAAGTTACTCTTACTAGCTAATTTGAGATTAATCACTATAATTTTATCAAATATTTACGCGGATAAAATACTTAGTTATATATAAATTTTAAAGTACTTTTTTATTTAGTTTTCATTATATTCATATGGGTAAAATTTCTAATAAACATAAAATCATATTATGTATTACTAGATTGGAGTTATCTAAAATGTTAAAGTTTGGTGGTATTATTACATAAAATCTATATACAATGGACTAATAAAGTAGGTAATTATTAAAAGTTAGATATTTTTTTTTTTACCAAATTTAGAATTTAATAAATGAAATTCATTGCCATTTGTTAATTTAAATTATTATATAACTAAATGAGTTGCCAATTTAACCCTATCAATCCTAACTATAAATATGTGTCATATAACAGACAGTTTCACACATATTCTGCAAGTTGAAACCTATACTATCTAATATTTATCTAATCGTTGTTGCGCCAATATATAAATTTATCATGAAGGCCTTCCCCATCTCCATTGTCTTCTTTATTGCTCTATTGATTGCTACAGGTACAATTATTTGCATACACATATTGCAAGAATAACTATATCATATATAATAATTTGGATAAATATTTATGACAAACATTTTACTCATTATGGGCTGACCGAGTGCGATATAGATTAGTTTATGTGTGAATCAAGTATGTTACATATGTTGTCCTCCCGATGAGACCCTTTAAGACAACTATACGGGAAACAGACACAGAGCCATATACGGACGAGGGGGTAATTGCCCCCACAACCTTTTGTATTGTGTAATTTTTATCCTAAAATTTGTAATTATTGTCAATCTATCCCTTTAAAATATTTTGTTTGCCCTATTAATTTTTTTATACTACTTATTTGCCCTAACTCAATTATTGACTCATTGAAAAAAAATTATATCTTCTCCCGGACTTGGGGAAAAAATTATATAACAATTTGGATCACTTAATTTGCAGGTAACGACGGCGTGAAATCGACTAATGTTGCACAAAAAATCTGTACGAAACCGCTTCCATGGGGCGGCATAATAACTACGAAATGCACAATTGAAGTATGTGATGACAAGTGCAAGCAAGCATACGGGGGTCTTGCTGTAGGAATATGCCAAACTCCAGTACTTTGCGAATGTATGACCAACTGCTAGACTATCGCTTAGATTCTATAAGAGACTAGCTACTAAAATATTAAGTACCAGTAATCGCTAGTGCATTGTTATGTATCTTATTATTAAATATTTTTCAAATAAAAAAAATTAGCTTCTCTCGTCGTTAAACTGACTTCTTTCAATAAAAAACGTGTCACAATGAAACTACTGAAGAACATTGTAACGATTTGCAGTAAGTATCGTAAAACTCTTAAAAGAGACGCCGGTTTTGCATGCTTTGACAGTGGATGCAAATGACAGTACTACTACGAATCATTGTAATTTTACATTTTTCTTCTTAAAATGTGTTATTTAAATCAAAATATAATGATACTTAAAAAAAAAATACAAAAATAATACAATGAAGTATCGCCAAATTCCAACAATACTAAAATATATCGGAAAGTTGAGCAAGTGTCACATTTAAATCATTTTCTTATAATTTTTTACACTAGTGTACAATAATTGTTTGTAGTTAAAAATGTATATGATATCATATGAAAATTCGAAGGGTGTTCACCGGTATATTAATATGAAAAAGGTATGACTATTTAATTACATTATTTAAAGTATATACATATAACATAAAAGTATATATAAATATTCAAATTATTTTATATTATTTAATGATGTAATTTTTTTTGTGCGTTTTAAATTTTAGAATTGCCGATTATTATTATTTAATTTTACAAATCACAATTATATTTCCTTAAGTGGAAATGGAAGACACCCATAGTTGGGGCTTAAGTTATCAAGAAAGCCTATTAGAACTAAATTGTTTAGTGGACCAATTAATGAATGTGATATTTCAAGCCCACAAAGATATCATTTATGCCAGCCAAGGTTGAACCGGCGACTGAGACATGGTCTGGTCCCTACTGGTTCAGTTGACCACCAAACCGGCCGAATTAACCATAAACCAAAATTCGGTTTAAAAGACTATATATGAACCGCATCATCGGTCTTATTCGGCTTTGGTTTGGTCTTATAATAATAAGATATAAAACACGTGTATAAATATTTAAGTACTACGTTATTGGTTTAACGATAATAATATTTAAGTGTTTGACGCGCTTAAAATGTCGGCACGTTTAAATAAACATGTCTAGTTAATTCAATAAAAAATTAATTACCCAACATTCAACCACATAATTATTATATCTAGGTAATTACAGCCATATTTAATTAGTATTAATTACACGTAGGCCAAATTATTTCTCCAATTTAAAGTCGATTGGAACCTTTTTTTTTTTTTTAATTTAACACTACAAAGTTATTGGCCAAAAAGAACATTAAAAAATGGAAGCAATTAGAAAATGAGGAGTTTGACACTGTATGAATTTTGATTGTTCTTTAAAATATAACGATTGCCGTAATATTGATAGATTAGATTTATTCACTGAATTAGTAGTGTTAACATAAATTATTGAAATATAATATAAACGTTAACATATCAAATTACATAAAAATATTTGATGTTTTTTTGAATGCATATATTATTTTTAAAATAATGTTAATAATTCAATGCTTCAAGTTGATAAAATTTTATTTAAAATCATGACTCGAGAAAGATGAAATGAATTAGCTATATTTTCACTCGAAAATTCAGTAATATTAAGTAGATCAATAATTTTAGGGTTAATAACTAAAAAACTGTCCAAGGTTTACCCTATGTTAAAATTAGGTGTCTGAAGTTTGAAATGTTAAAATGGACTGTCCCAAGTTTCATTTTTGTTGAAATTTGGTGTCTCGGTGTGATTACTTTAGAGAAGTCAATTCCGACGAAACTGTCTGTCAAATTCGAGCTCTCATACACACTCCCTTCTCGTTATCTTGCCGGGACCGTCACCTAAAAAGTTGGTCACATCCGGGCAAGTAAATCTAGCTCTATTGTCCTTGGAAAATGGCTCTACACCACTCTTCTAGAAACTTTTTTTTAATGTTCAATTTTTAGGTGAAATTTGACGATTTTGTGAAAAGTAAAGATTGATTGATTATGAGTGGGTTGGTGGGTTGATGAAAATGATTGAATGTAGATGAAAAGACGCACAGAGACACCAAATTTCAACAAAAATGAAACTTGGGACAGTCCATTTTAACATTTCAAACTTCAGACACCTAATTTTAACATAGGGTAAACCTTGGACAGTTGTTTAGTTATTAACCCATAATTTTATCCATTATGTATATGTGATGCATCATGATGGGATAGATGGAATAGAATGCACAAAAACTCGTTAATTCCGTAGAGTACCGAGAATTCAACGCGATATTGAGAAAACCCTCGATTTTTCTAATAATTCAATCAATACTGAATGTTTCAACGACGGCTAAACATAGCTTAAATACTGGAAGGAAATCCTAACCCTAGAACAAATTCGAAAATAACAAAAAAGTCTAAATAAAAATTGATAAATTGCAAGAAATACTAAAAAAAACATAAAACTGCGATTTTAACCCCTAAACGAAAGAATTTGGCCGAAAACGTCAGACACCTTTGCAAAGCACTGAATATTGCTTAGACCGTCGTTCCCATATGAAAAACTTTATTCGCACACCAAAATTGGACATTTCAAAATGAGGCATCGGTAATTGCAAAATTGACAATTTCATCCATTGATATGCATCAATAATGCTACACAAATATATATATATATAGCAGTGGCCGTAGCAGCACATGTTGCCCGCTGCAGTCACATTCTAACTTTCACATGAATGAATGAATATATAGGGACACATGAAAAAGGCAGAGATGCCCTAGCAAGGACGAAGAACATTGTTTCCTTACCTTTGCTTTCTATGTTAAAATAAAGGGTATCTTTTTTGATTGGGTGAGAATCTATAGTGACCAAAGTAAAATAAATTCCTGCTAGCTAGTCAAATGATGCAATAACCACATTATTTTCAACTTGGAGAACATAGTGGATTCTCTTTTTTATCCACACTATTTTGGGTATGGTGTCCGCTTTTTATCAGAGCGCACATGTTTAATTTATATTGACACCGTTTAAAACTATGAAACAACTTTGCAGGTGTCAATTAGAGATTCATGCACATTATCTAGATATACACAATCGTCGTCGATAACAGAATATGTTGTTTATAAACATCTGTTTTAAATGAGTGTTAAAATATGAATAAGAACGTGTCGAATGTCTTCACTCACAAGTTTAAATTTATGGGCCAGCAAGTTAAGATTTAAGACTCGTATTTTTACCATAAGTATGAACAACTTTGTGCTTGAACCATATCTTATTAGAGTTTAGGGGGCAGTGAGTACATAAGTAAGAATATCTATATCTCTATCTCTAATTAAAAGTGTATCGTGTTTGTTTTCATATTTCAACCATAGTAATCAATGTGGGGACAAACCATGTAATATTATATCTCTTATTTTGACAAATTAGCTCTGTTAGTTCTCAATAGAAAAGTGAGAAATATGTAATACGGTTAATAATTACCAAATTGCTAGTTAAAATTTGGGTATTTAATAGTTGATTTTTTTGGGATAATTGCTAGTTCGAGTTTTACTTATGGACAAATTGATTAGTATGACAAATAGTCTTTCTAATTTGGACTGAATATTTGAATTGATCACGTAACTAGTACGTAATTAAATAAAAACCAAGAAAAAAACCCTAAAAGATAGAATTGTCCTCACAAAAAAAAAATTCTTAAAATGCTTTTCATATTATGATTAAATTATAATTTCGGTTATGTAAATGCTACGTGGCCAATTACATTCAAATTAGAAGAAATATTTGACGATACTACCAATTTGTTCATAAGAAAAATATGAACTAACAACTTATCCAAAAAAACTTTAGTTAACTATTTATCCTAATAGTCAAACGTTAAATAATAATTTGGTAATTAATCCTATATAATAATGTTGCAACAGAAACAAAGTATGTCAATTTTTTTTTTTAAAGTTACATTTTACCATATTATTATTAGATACTTAAACAAGAAAATGACTGCACTATGTAAACCGTGAATGATTTTGTTTTGTCGTGTAATGACAAACATCGTTCGAGGTCCAAGCAATTGGGAACATAATGTTTCCACCAAACACTAATAAAGCAAAGTGTACAAGGTAGTTCTTTGATATTTGAAACAATAATTCAAACACTAGACTGAAATCTACTCTAGACCACACACGTAACTTCTTCACAGTAGCAGGACAGTAGAAGTTAAAACCACAATGGGAGTAGTAATATTGGTACTAGGGTGAGTGGTTCCAGGTATCCTGTAATTTTAGAGTATCCCAAAATCAGACCAGTGCTAAATAGTTTCTGACACTCGATCAATACCCAAAACCGTACCAGAACTGTTTGAAACCGGAACCGTTCCGGAACCGTTTGAAACCGACCGGTTCCGGGTACCCGTTTAAGAACCTATTATCAAGCAAAATTACACAATCCAATTTTAAGAACATATTAAGCAAAATTATACATTCCAATTTCCCCATCTGGTCTATATGATCATAACAAACGTTATAGATCACAATCTCATTGTTGATTATCCATCCATGTTCATCAAGCTGTCCTCGAATTCTTCCTCATAGTATAGTTTCTATGTAGCAAAAACATGAAATTGAGTTCTCTAAAGATTATGCTTTAGTAATCTAATATTCTATTTCTAACGAAACGGATTTTGCCTTATTATTATTATTATTATTATTATTCTTATATGTTAAATGACCGGTTATGGGTATTTTGGGTACCTGAATACTTATTCAGGAACCGAACCGAAAATACCGGTTTTTGAGATTTTATCCAAGAACCATACCAGAACTGTTTATATCTACTCGAAACCTACACAAATGACCGGTTCCGGTCCAGTTGGGTAATTTGCTCACCCCTATTTGGTACACAGAATTGTCAAGTTTGAAATGTTGCTGTGATGAATCTGATAGCACGATGTTAATTTGCGTCGTAATAAATATAATGAGATGTTATATTTTTAAAACATCGACAAATTATTATTAACATTTTACTATCCTAATTTTTTTAGATGTCTTAATTTTCAGAAGTGTTATTATTCAATAATGCATGACTCGAATCATTTAGTTAGGAAACTCACATTAGTCCGAGCATATGTTCGATCTGATCACCTAGTCTATAAGACCATGTCTAGCACGAACTCGGGTTGAATAAGACCTAGTCTATAAGACCTAGACATTGTACATGAGCCCCTTAATTAGGTGATTCGAGTCATGCATGATTGAATAATCACACTTCAAATAGTTGTGACACCTAAAAGTAAACAAAAAAGTTGAGGTACTAAAAAGTCAACCGTCGATAGTTGAGGTACTAAAATGTATTTTCCCCTAAATCTTACGATACAGGGCGAAACCAGTTGATATTTAAAATTGAAATCAATTCTAAAATTTCTAGTTTCAAATGCATATTATAGTGGTATGTGGCATATTTAGCAATTCCTTAGACCTAAAACCACCGAATTAACTAACGTAATTAAATAATAGTATATAATTTAATATCTAAAATATCTTTTTTCTTCACTTTTAGCTATTATCATAATATTATTTACTTTTAATTATCTCTTAATAAAATAGTCATGAACTTTTTCTATGATAGTTAATTTACAAAAAAACAAAAACAAAATTCTTGTGAAAGAAGATATGTATATACTATATAAACCTTATAAATGACATAATATCATATATTTTTAATTTATATACATATTAGTTCAACAATAAAATGCATATATTCTTTAAATATATTAATTTTGAAAACAAAATTTTACTCAAAGCTTAAGTCAATAAAATTATAATATATACTTTTATTGAAGTAGAATTCAGCCTGAAATGCGAATAAAAAACTATATATGAGACCGGTCTAAAATGTTTTGAAATGACTATGTCTTACCATGTACAATGACAAAGTATCGGGATCCCACTCTGCCCGTAGTGGTCCATCCATGTGCCTCCTATACCAAGTGTTAATTGACCATGATTTTTTCAGAGAAATAAAAGTCTAAATTTTATTCATTATAAAATGTAAAATAATAATAATAATAATAAAATAAAATCCTGTACGTACCAACTCAACTGATTTTCATCCACCACTTTATATTGGCATACACATTGGACAAAATCTCATCTTCCTCTAGTCATCAATCTTATTTGAGTACCACAATGGTCCCTCCATTTAAAAGTTAAAAATCTATAAACTTTTACTAATGTTAAAATTTGGTGTCAAAAAGTTTAAAATTTTAAGATAGACAATCCTAGGTTTCAATTTTGTTGAAATTTGGTGTATTCGTGCGTATTTTCACGTCCCTTTAATTATTTTCATCAACTCATTCACCCACTCATAATCCATCACTCTTTACTTTCACAAAGTCGCCAAATTTCCCTCAAAACTTGAACGTCCAAAAGAAAAGGTTTCCAACAAAGTGGTGTGGAGCAATTTCCAGCGACAATAGAGCGGGATTTACTTGCGCAGATATGAACCGACTTCTTAGGTGACAGTCCCGGTAAGGTGACGAGAAGGGAGCGTGCATGAGAGGTCGAATTTGACAGTCGGTTTCGTCGGTATTGACTTCTCTAAAGTAATTAAACCGAGACGCCAAATTTCAATAAAAATGAAATCTGGAACACTCCATTTTAATGTCAGACACCAAATTTCAACATTAGTGAAACTTCAAATATTTTATAAATTCTTAACCCCTACATTTAATCTTACGTGTTCATTTTACTACTATATTAACTTATGAAGTCGATCGGTCACATATATATATATATATATAATTTGAAGAAAATTCATAACTACGTGGTAATGAATATGAACCCGACAAAAATAAGCTAAAAAAATATGTGATCGAAGCTTCTGGTCAAACCCTCATTTCAGATACGAGGGGTTGATCCGTTTTGTAATTTTGAAAATTGAGTACTTATATATTTGTATTTAGATTTTAAAATGTACTTATTTCGAGTAAAAAAAAAATTATAAGTCCAACGGTTAGTTAGCACCTCATGAGCTTAAAAGTTGTATACATGAGGTGACATTGCACGTCCAACTTGGCTTCACTTATGCAAAACACGCGTTAATTAAATGTGCCAAAAATGTGATAATCTACTTCATTATTATTTTGCTCTAATGAGTAATAATAATTGAATTCGACGAGGATGCATCATATATCCCATGTGTGCCCAACAAATTAGTCTAGTCCCATGTGTGTTTGGCATGCTCTTATTTTGATAGTTATGTTTTGGACTTATAATGAAAAATACAAACAAACAAACTCGTAAGGTCTCTTTTACGTACTTTTGCTTTTCCCAATTAAAACTAATCTATTTTAGACACTTTTTTTTGGTAATTTTTAGACACTATGTTTCTTATAATATATAATCTATGTAATTAAAAAATATTTATAATTAGTATTTATCATTTATAAAAAAAATAATCGATATTAGTGAAATTATTTTACATGCTGAATAAATACGTTATGGTTGCATGGGCGGATCTAAGTGATGTAATTAATGATGACATTATTTTTCCACTTTTTTACCATTTAACTTAACTAGCTATAAAAAAAAGCCTAATATCTCATTACTATTCGATAACTCAGCAATTTATTAGATACGTTAGTAGGAAATTAAATAAAAGTTCCAACGTTCTTTTTGATTAAATGTGATAAATTTTGTATCTATTATTTCTAAATTAGACATAAGAAGTAGAAAAACATATTTTTAAAGGTTGCAAATGATGCTATAGTGGACAATATTAACATTTTAAGTGATGATAATGAGTAGGTTATTGTCATCACTTAAAATGTTAACATTGTCCACTATAGACGCGTAAAGACACCGAAAGGCAATCAAAATGAAATTTGGACTGTCTATATTAACATTTTAATCATGAGATACCTGAGATTGTAAATATGTTCTTAACCTTATAAAAAAAGTATATATTAGTTCTTTTTTTTCAAACTATTATTATTATTATTTTCAAATTGTGTACTATAATGCATCTATAAATATTTAAAGTTATTAATGTTTAATTATAATAATTAAAGTTAGAAAATATGAAAGTAAATAAAAAACAACATTAATAACTTTTTCTACAATATTTTGATTTACAAAGTGGTTATTTAATGTGAAAGATATATGTAAAAATGTTATGAATGACATATAATTATAGATATACATATACTATACAGTTTTATGTTTTTGTTGTGGTTACGGTAATGAATATATATTAACTATTAATATTTCTCAATATTCAAAATTTTATAATACTTTTATGATTTCTCAAAGATATTCTTGTCTTAAAAAATTAGTTGGTAGCTACTATCACAAACATAACACCTTTTTGGACACTCACACTTTAATACCAACGAATAAATCAAAATAATGGTGCTTTACAACTAGTAACCCACGTTTTTCACCTCTATATATAAAACACACCATAGATGCTCCTTAACTTGGCCAACACACTTAACACACACTCCCAACTGCTACTCTTACTCTCCCACCCTCTCATTCATCATGGTACCCGACATTAACCTCCAACAAGACAACCTTGACCTTAACCTCGACGACGAATTCGACAACCTCTCACCGGTCGCCTCCCCTCTCGAGACCACGCCGCCACAGTCTCCGGCGAGACGAACCATCCAAGATGTTTGGTCCGACATCAACGTCTCGGTCCTCGACCACCAACCGAACCCGGCCACTAAACCTAACCCTAATCCGTTCTCCATGTCCGACGCGAACCTTCTCGACTTTATTCCTCCGGTCCCCTCCACCGGAACCGCCACGGCGGGCAGTCCTAGGAGAAGGAGCCGCCGCTCGAGGCCAAGATCCACCACCACCTTAACCCTGAGCCCCACCGACCCCAACCGCCATGCGGGTCTGAGTTTTGGTAAGGCGGCGGTAGATGAGGTGGCGGTTGAGCGCCGCCACCAAAGGCTGATTAAGAACAGAGACTCTGCCGCTCGGTCGAGGGCTAGGAAACAGGTTTAGCCTGAAACCTGAATACACTATAAGAAATTTAGTTGTTTGTAAGAGATTTATTTATAACAGAATTATGGAAATTTTTTTTTTTTTTTTTCAAGTGACTAATTCCTAACAAAAAGAGTCATTATATTATATATTTTATAAGGAAAATAGCATTCAATTGTTTTTAATTTGCAAGTCTTCCTTAAAACTTAATAAAATCTTTAAAAATTATTATAATTTTTATTTTATTTTTCAGGCTTATACTAATGAGCTGGAAAAGGAGGTCGATCGCCTGCACAAGGACAATGAACGCCTCAGGAGGCGGCAACGACAGGTGATTATCAGAAAGAGTAGTTAGTTTTATTTTCTTTAGCGACAGTTGATGAATAATATCTATATATGTCGGTAGTTCATTTCTTGGACGGGAAATTGCACTATGCACCCTAAACTTTCACCTTGAAGAAGGGTTAAACCCCTTATTTAGAAGAACAACTTTCACATTTGTACAAAATTGCACCATAAACTTCTAAAATTATACCGGCTACACCCGGGTGGGATTTTCTATCATGCTTGTGGAGCACCATGCTTGTGTTTTTTTTATTACTAGGGTGGACTTAATTGTAACATATGTAAAACTTTAAAAGTATAAAAAAAAATTAACTACACCTAATATTTGTATCATACTATTAATAATATCAATTTCTCTATAGAGTTCATATTTATGACAACAGAAAAATGTAAAAAAAAACTAAAAACTAAAAACTACCATAGGTATTGTGCTTGTGGAGCATAGTAGACCCCGGTTTTTCATAGTTATAACACCAAGTCCTTTTTTTAAGAAGGGTTGCAGCTACTACTATCTCATAAATTAATTCGGGGTCTAAAAAGTAATTTTTTTTCTTGGCTATATTAATTTAATAATTTTATGTATCAAAGAATAAAGTAAACAATTTTTTATGTTCATGTTTGTTCTAAAAAGTAGTAATTTAGCTTATTGCCCTTTTGACATATAATCCATATATACTATATTTATATAAATAAATCTACTTGAAATTCTTACAAAATGAGAGGGGAAAGATACTTTTTTTAATGATTTGAGAGGTGCAAATAATAGTAAACCTTTGTACATATTTCTGCAGCATTATGTTTGCACTAGCCCACCTTCAACTGCATGTAGGTCCATCTTGACAACCACCACTTTTTGTCTGAAAGTTTCAAACAAAAATCAATAATTCAGGGGTTTAGTTGTCTTTTCTGGGCTAGCTAGGTAAGGGAGAAGTGAGTCTGTATATAACCTAAGACCTTAAACTTCTCGGTACCATCAATTCAGTCAACTAAACAAAGACGGTTTTTTGTGATAGTTGAATGCGTCATTTAATCTTTAAACTTTATTGTTTTTAATTACGTGTGTACTGAAATATTTTAAAAGCTAATTATGTGAACTTTTAATTATATTGAGGTTTTAACTTGGCATGCGGAGATCCAGATAGCTTGACTAATTGTCTCATAGACTTGACATTGTGAGTGAAGTTTTTTCAGTACGCTCTGATTCATACTTTAACAAGAGTATTTAAAAAATAAGATGCAATGCTCAAACGTTAGAAGTTCAGGGTGCACACTTGCAATTTGCCAATTTTTCCTTTATTTATAGTGGACCAGGCATCATATATATATACTATGCGTGTCGAATTCTTATAGGGGTGAAGGCAACATTTGTAGCAACATAAGTCAGATGTTTTCTTGTTTTTTTTAAAGAACCTAAAATCAATCATAAATTTTATATATGTTGAAATTTGTGTATCAGGAATATTAAAATATTAATAGACACGGTCTTAGATTTTATTTTTGTTGAAATTTGGTATCTCATCGCGTCTTTTCATCAATTCATTCATCCACTCAAAATTGAAATTTTCTACCATGCTTGTGGAGCATCATACTTTTGCTTTTTTTTACTAATAGGGTGGAGTTAATTGTAACATATGTAAAACTTTAAAAGTATGAAAAAATATGAAAATTTTTAACTACACCTAATATTTGTATCATATTTTTAATAATATCAATTTCTCTAAAGGATTCACATTTATAACAATAGAAAAATATCAAAAAAGCTACCATAGTGCTTCTGGTGTATAGTAGAAAAAACGCTCTCACTCTTTACTTTTCACAAAACCGCACAATTTCCCCCAAACTTGAACATCCAAAAGAAAGGGTTCCCAGCAGAGTGGTGTGGAGCGATTTACAGCAACAATATAGTGAGATTTACTGTTGCGGATGTGGCAAGCTTCTCAAGTGACTGTCCCGACAAGGTAACGGGAGGTGAACGTGCATGAGAGCTCAAATTTGGCAGTCGATTTTGTCGGAATTGGCTGTTTCTCTAAACTAATCACACAAAAAATAACTAAAATGAAACCTGAGACCGTCGATATTAAAATTTTGTTCCCGAAATACCCAATTTTAACATGAGTGAAACCGAGACTGTTTTTAACTTTCTTGTTTTTTTTGGTTCATGTTTGTGTTTTGGTGGTTGTAGCTTGAGGCATTAGAAGCTGCCCGAGAACAGAATCGTCCTAAGATGAAGTATGGAGGGCTCTACAGAACATTGACCGGTCCCTTTTAAGAAGAGGAACATATAACATAACGTGGAAGACAAGCTTTTTCTCCTATGGTGTGTGTCACTACCTATTATATTTGTGTCATTTGATGCTCTATGTCGTGTCTTTTTCTATCGTGTGTGTCGTGAAGTGAATAAATGCGTTGACTGATGATTTGTCATCAGTTGGCCATAGTAGAGAATGTCGTGTTTGTTCTAACTATAATAAGTCATAATTTTGTGACTTATAGGTTTGGTATTTGTAGTAGAAGAGTAAGGTTTCTACTATAAGACTCTGTAAATATTCTAGTTATGATCTTTTATAATGTTTGGTTTGTAGAATCCACTACAAGAAAAATTGGTAATTTGTGACGACATTTTTTTTTCCCGAAAAGCAATCATTCACAAACTTTTAAGGTATTTATTATGTTTTGAGGGAATTTCGTTATAGCCAACTTGATTCTATCATGTGTGTCGTGAAGTGAATAAATGCGCTAACTGATGAGTTGTCATCAGTTGGCTATAGTAGGAAATGTCGTGTTTCGTCTAACTATAATAAGTCATTGTGTTGTGACTTCTAGGGTTTTGGTATTTGTAGTAGAAGAGTAAGGTTTCTACTATAAGACTTTAAAAAACTCTTGCTATGATCTTTTATAATGTTTGGTTTGTAGTAATTCACACTACAAGAGAAATTAGTAATTTGTGACGACATTTTTCCATAAAAGCAATCCCTCGCAAACTTTTAAGGTATTTATTATGTTTTGAGGGAATTTCGTTCTGGCCAGCTTGATTCTATCGTGTGTGTTGTGAAGTGAATAAATGCGCTGACTGATGAGTTGTTGTCAGATGGCCATAGTAGGGAATGTCGTGTTTGTTCTAACTATATATAAATATAAATAATAGTTTTGTGACTTCTAGGGTTTGGTATTTGTAGTAGAAGAGTAAGGTTTCTACTATAAGACTTTGTAAAAATTCTAGTTATGATCTATTATAATGTTTGGTTTGTAGTAATTCACTACAGAGAAATTGGTACTTTGTGACGACATTTTTCCAGAAAAGCAATCCCTTACAAATTTTTAAGGTATTTATTATGTTTTGAGGGAATTTCGTATGACCAGCTTGATTCTATCGTGTGTGTTTGTGAAGTGAATAAATGCGCTGACTGATGAGTTGTCGTCAGTTGGCCATAGTAGGGAATGTCGTATTTGGTCTAACTATAATATGTTATAGTTTTGTGACTTCTAGGGTTTGGTATGTGTAGTAGAAGAGCAAGGTTTCTACTATAAGACTTTGTAAGAATTCTAGTTATGATCTCTTTATAAGGTTTGGTATGTGATGTGTAATTCTAAGTTATTAGATCCATCCATATTGCACCACATATGTGACATTTTGAGTAAAGTTAAATGACGGAATTTTGAGTCCCATATAATCTTTAAATTCCATTATTTTGGCCACGTACTATATTGAATGTAATCAAGATGGCCACTAAGGTAAAAAACAAAATGTTTAAGAATTCTTGTATATTTTTGCACATACGCCGCAATCTAATTTGGGGTATTTTATATACACATTAATTAGTTAATTGCCGTTTTCTTAGCTTACTATATATAGAGCTACTTCACCGATTGCAATGCTTATGAGAGTATGAATGAAGTAAGTCATTAAAAGTGAAATCTAGTATATACTCTCCGAAGGCTGCCAATTATTAACCTCGTTGAATAAGTGCACATCATCTCATTCTATGCATTAACTTTTGTTTTTAAATATGGAAAAATATTTACTCGCGTATTCCAAGAAAATACATTACCGATCCAAGAAAAAATTGAAAGTGTGTCAAAATAAATTATGTATTTCTTTTTATTTTTTTAATAGATTCTTCTTTGAATACCTTATATAATAATTTTCAAAGCATTTTTTTTTATTTGAAAAAACACACCCGTTTGGAATTTGATCTTATGTGTAGAGCAAAAAGTATCAATTTTAATTTTTAAATAAAATCCAAAAATATATTTTAAAAAAATGTCCACTTCTAATACATATAGATTAGATGACATAATAGCACATTAGCTCAGCTCTGCCCAATATGATGCAAGAAAGTAAAAGTTGAATAACCACCCAAAGTGGTGGCCAACCAAAAGACAAGATAAGAATAATGGCAGCACATGGTTGTGGTAGAAACATAATCTTGTGTTTCTTTTTCCAATTAAATTCATCTTGTTGCTTAAATCAGAAACAATACAAGTTCTAAAAACAATATATATAAAAAATAAACCATGTAAGTTAGATTGGGTTTAATTCCTCTCCCCATTGCCAAGTCTTCCATGAACCCTATAGTATTATTAGCTCAATGATCCCCTCATTTTTTTTGTGGTGTTTTTTTTTACTATAAAAAAGTGACTATTTTCGATTTGGCTTTTAAAATTTTACATTTGTTCATATGATTATTTTTATAAAATATTAAATGTTCTTACTTATTAAACAAAAGGGTTTATAGGTCTTTTGGTACCCTATGTTTGCCCACTTTTGGCTTTTGGGTACTACATGTTTGGTTTTGCCTATTTTTTGTACCATACGTTTGCCAATTGTATATTTTTGGTCCGACCGTTAGTTGACCGTTAAATAGTCACGTGACTTGCACATGCCTAGCCCCAAATTTTGATTTTGTTCAATTTAGTCCTCAAATTTTTTGTCATAACTCTTTATTCTTGCAATTTGGCCCTTAAACATTTTCAACCGCACCTAGGACTAAATTGACCTAGCCATGGTCCGACCTTTGGCTAGTAGAACCATGGCTAGGGTCGCCGGACCCGGGCAACCCTAACCATGGTCCTACCTAGCCATGGTCGGACCATGGCTATGTCAATTTATCAATTGGGTTCAATTGACCCAATTGAACCCTAATGTTAAATTGACATAGCCATGGTCCGACCCATGACTAGGTCGGACCATGGGTTAGACCATGGCTAGGTCAATTTAGTCCTAGGGTGCGGTTGAAAATGTTTAAGGGCCAAAGTACCAAAATAAAAAGTTATGACAAAAAATTTGAGGACTAAACTGAACAAAATCAAAATTTGGGGGTAGGCATGTGCAAGTCACGTGACTATTTAACGGTCAACTCTAACGGTCAACTAACGGTTGGACCAAAAGTATACAATTGGCAAACGTATAGTACCAAAAATAGGCAAAACCAAACATGTGGTACCAAAAGCCAAAAGTGAGCAAACATAGGGTACCAAAAGACCTATAAACCCTAAACAAAATTATTGACTACCAACAGTGGCGGTCTAGTGGTTAAAATACTTATTCCTATACGGTTTGATTCAGAGGTCCCAAGTTTCAATGGTTGTTCTAAATATGGTCGGAAAAAATAAAAAACCGTGAACATGAGAGTCTGTGAATCTGAACATGATGTAACGGAATTAACATACAGTCGTCACTATTAACACATTCCTCTTGTTTAAAAAAAAAAAAAACTCTGACTTTGCTTGATTAATATGTAAGAATATAATTGATTGTCAATGATTTCAATGGAAGCTTCAATATTATCGGTTTTCAAGGCCTCCAAATCAACTCGTTCGTCAGAAATAAATACATACAATCATTACAATTTGACAGAAAACTGCATAATAATTAAGTTTCATTCATAAAGTAAACAATGCTAACACAGAATTCGTGTCAAACACATATATATATTCATTTATATAAATACGTATCATATTACAAATTGTTAACTAGTTTACTCGTGCCACCTTGTTCATCGGCTCGTAAAGCTGCATCTGCGTAGTGTTCAAATTTCCTTCACTATAATCATCTACCAATAATCCCATAAACTCCTCTTTTGTGCTCCAGTGAGATAGCCTCTTCCTTTTACAACCCTGTCGCCGAATCTCAATCGTCCGATGATCATCCTCAAGAACCACCGGGTCGAAGCTTGTGCCCGAACCGTTTGAACGAGTCACCGCTGGTCTGGGTGGTGGAACCGGTTCTTTCACATCCATCAACAACTGAGGGTTAGGGTTAGGGTTAGGTTTAGGGTTTGGGAAAAAAGACGACCATTCTTGATCACCGTAATCTTCGAAGCCCTTATAATCTATCAGATCGGCCGGTTCGGGTTTAGGGTTAGGAATTGCGGCATCTATTTCGGCGAATATCTTCTCAAAATCGATGTCGTCGTTATCATTGTAGCTAAAACACCCAAGACAGTCTATCGTTGGAAGTGGGATTGAAAGAAAAGCAGTTGCCCAGTCTTCAACTTCGGCCATTCTTTCTGTTTCTTGAGAATTGTGGGAATGAAAACTTAGCTAGTTTGCTGAGGGATAATGATAGTTAGGGTTTGTGATGGTTCACAAATACTTATAAACGAGTATATCATATATATATATATATATATCTGTCTTATTGTCGGTATGTAGGATATATTCTATATATATGTATAATATTTGAAAAAATGGATATGAAAAATGGATATATATACGACAAATAAATGAAATAATGAAGATAAAAATATTTTAATTAGTTTTTTTCTCGTTGTTATAGATATATAGTATATATATATATATATACTCAAAATAAGTTGGATATTTATATAAATTTAAATAGGCTATACAAATAAATACACCGTTAATTAGTACTAATTAATTATAACTATAATATATCCATCGGAAGTAACCTCTAATTACAGATGAATGGATGACACGAGAACTAAATTAACTATTTTTTAGTTTCTTTTGTTTTTATTGTAATAATAATAATTCATATAAATCCATATTTATCCAAAAGACAATTATTTTAAAAAAAATTAAAAATATATATTTTCATTTATATCCTCCCATTTGTTGATCGTATATATCCTTTACTTTATATATATATATGTATCGACATTAAGACACTATATATAATATAGGGTATTACTAGTTACAAAGAACTTAGTTTAAGCCCTTTGTTACCGTCTCTCCATTTATTTTCCTCTCGTTAAACTGACTATATGCATTTACCCTCTAAGTTTATCCTTAGCAAATTTAATGTGCAATTTCTTAAGTAACACTAAGAGTGAAATTATACTTAATGTTTTTTTAGTCAAGTTTAAATTGAACAATTTTGTATACCTTACCAGCAAAGTATTATTTTTCAGAAAAGTGAAGGGATATGTTTTATTTTCTTATGATATATATATATATATATATATATATATATGTCTTGTTAAGATTTTAAAATAGTTTTTTTTTTTTTTTTTTGCTGATTTGTATATATAATATACAATTAAAAAGAGCAAGTAGTAATAATTTAGGGGTGAGCTCGGGCCGGGACGGGCGGGCTTTTACCTGAGCCCGAGCTCGAGCTCGAAATTTTCGGGACACTAATTTTTAGCCAGAGCCCGAAAATGAGGAAAATGGCCCGCCCGAGCCAGGACTTCGGGACTCGGGCTAACCCGAATTTTAACAAAAAAATATGAAAAAAAAAAATCAAACATGGAGGAAGATGGAGTGCTGGAATTTGGAGAGGGAGGCGCATCGTTATTTTAGGAGCTTGAGAGGAATACAAATCGTGAGGAAAAGAAGAAACCGAGAAAGGGAGGCGTAGAAACCAAATAATGGATATATATATAATTATATATATTTATATAGTATTAAAAAAAATTCGGGACGACCTCGGGCTTTTCGAGATTTTGGCACAAAAGGCCGAGCCCGAGCCCGAATTGAAAATAAAAGTCCCGTCCGCTTGGGCTCGGGTCTATTCAGGACCGGGCTTTTCGAGACGGGCTCGGGATGGATTTTTCGGGTTTTTCGGATTTTCCTGCTCAGCCCTAGTAATAATAATAATAAAACTATAAAAGAGAGGAAAATAAATGGAGTGACGGCGGAATTCGACTGGAATGTTAGTCGACTTGATTTTAGACGTACCATTTTTTTTTATGATTGTTAGGCATTCTTTACCTATTTAGTCTTTGAGCTTTTGGTTGCTTTCACCTGTAGGTCAAATATTGGATATTTCACTATTGTTCTGTATTTTACATTCAGAGTTCATTCTATTGGACATAGTTTGACTATTAAATGCTTTTCCAACTAACCATCAATATATCATTCTATATAGTGTCTCAGGTTTGGGTGTTAAAGCGATCTAGTGATAATTTCAGACACAGCAAAAAACAAAATGTTGAAATTTCCTTGTTTTTACTGTCTTGTCTGAATCAAGGTAAGTTCATTGCACCTTGATCTAACTGGGTTCTTGAAGTGAATCTGGGTTTGGTATGGTATGGAGGGATGTGGATCAGTTAAGGAAGAGGAGTTATGGAGATTGGAGAAGAAGATGAAGAAGAGTATTGTCTTTTATTAATGGGTTAACATGTCTTTTGAACCATAATGTTTGACCACTTTTGAGTTTTGGTCTATGATGTTTTTTTTCCCTAGTTTGGTACCATATATTTGCAGATTTTTCTAGTTTTGATCCGACCGTTACATTCCGTCCATTTTTTCCGTTAAGTGACATGTGCAAGTCACGTGATCCACCCTAAACTTTCAATTTTGTTCAAATTTGGGGAATTCACACCCTAAACCTAGTTCAATTTGGGCGAATTGAATTAGGTTTAATGTATCAATTTGGGGAAATTGACACCTAAACCTAGTTCAATGGGTCAATTCCCCAAAATTTGAACAAAATTGAAAGTTTAGGGTGGATCATGTGACTTGCACATGTCACTTAACGGAAAAAATGGACAGAATGTAACGGTCGGACCAAAACTAGAAAAATCTGTAAACATATGGTACCAAAACTAGGCAAAAAAAATATCACGGACCAAAACTCAAAAGTGGTTAAACATCATGGACCAAAAAACCTGTTAACCCTTTATTAATTGTTGTATGGTTTATTATGTGATGTCGAAATCATCGGTTTTGGATTCCACAATGTTGTTAAATTCCTGCAACTCCTAATTCGTTTGATTTCTAATGTTGATCGAGTAACACTATTTGAACTTTACCGGTAGATGTTGCCAGCTTCTCAAGTGACGATCCAATAAGATAACAGGAATGGAACGTGAACGTGCAGGGAAGATCCAATTTGACAGTAAAAACAACCAAAATGAAATATGAGAAACCTAAAAGTAACAACTTGATTTCGAGACATCAAAAAGTAAATATGGAATAAAGTTGTGACATAAATAGATTCTTAACCCTTATTAATATGATACTTTACAGATGGAAAATCAACTGTATCCACAGATTTATAACACAAGATGAGGCATCACTTCCTCAAAATCAATCTGCAGATCCATAATACAACGAACCTGCAACTAATCTTCACCATCGTCTACTAATAACACATTTTTATCTGATCCTGCAACGGCTAAAGCTAATCATCTAAGAGCTTCTTGCTCGTTTTGGAGACGACCCACCTCTCTCCTCTTCAGCTGTTCTTGTTTCTCGGTGTTTCTGCTTCTTGCTTGGAGACCAAGTTTCCTCGATTGATAGTCTTGCAGAATCTGCATTTTCGGTGTTACGATCTTTGGGTTGCTCCTCTAATGCAGCAGATGACGTGGCTTTTGACCCGTCATTGTTGTCCTTTTGTTTCTCGAACATCATCTGCAGTTTCCTTCCCTGTTCTTCGATTCGAAGTTGAAGATTCCTCTGGATCTGCAGATTCGAAGCATCAGTAATAGCTGCAGGTGTAATATCCGGAATCTACAGCTCAGCGATTCTTTACAGAAAAACCCGAGAAAATTAGATATTACCTCGAGCTGTTCGTGGAGTTTCTTTTGCACTTCGATTTGGAGACGCAATGCTTCAGTGATATCCATACTCCTGAAGAACATTTAAAAAAAAAATTAATAATAATCAGCATTTGACAATGTAAAAATTGTTGGCGATAAATTTACAGTGACAAGTCCATATTCATACCTCGGATACTTTCAAAATTTAGACGGAAAACTATACAAATACTCGTAACGAATAGTAAAATGACATAGAAAATTCAAGATAGCGGAGGATACTAACGTTTTCAAGTCGAGAGATTTCATTTCTTCTATTGTTGCCATATTCTTCTCTGAAGATCCTGAAAAGAATAAAACAAAGTCCCGTGATTTCAATGCCACCGTCCATCTCTACGCTGAGAAGATTGACAAAAGCAAGCAATACAGAGATACGCGTAAACAAACTACAGATAAAGATGGGGAGTGGGTAAAGTAAGTTAAGAGTGTATAAAAGGTTGAATCTTTAAACCATTGGTGTGAAAAAAAATTTATTACTTTTCTTGATTAAAGGCTAAATCGTTAAGCTGTAAATAATAATAATAATTCAATCTTGGTGGTCCATATATATAACTGCATTAGATTATTAGATACTCAGGCATGAATAGTTCAAACACACTCGGAACAAACAAGAGAAGAAAAAACTCTACCTTCAGATGGCTCAGGTTTGTATCTAGCAGTTCTATATTTCTGAAAGACAGAAAACAACCAAATATGAATTAAACATAAATCCAAGTCCCCGACATGGAAAGCTAATCCGGTAACAAAAAAAAAAGGATTGTTTTTTGGTACCTGAAGGTGGCTTTTAACATGATAAATTGTCAACCCGGGGACATTCATGAGCTTCAGAACACCCTTCGGGGTAGCCCCTGAAAGAGAAATCCAATAAATTTAATTTTTTTTATAAATAAAAGTGATGCATATAATGAAGATTTAACGTACTTTCGCTGCCACCAAGCTTAGTAACAGCAGTCACGAAGGCCTCGTGCAGTTCTGGGGTCCACCTCATGCGCGGCTTGCTCGATGTTGCAGGAGACGTTGGATTAGTATCAACCGAAACTTCTATGGGCTGGGGAATATGAACATCAGGGAATGCCTTCAGCTCCTGAAAGAGTTATTACACACTTTAGATTGAAAAAAAGCCATCTTTAAAAAAAAAAAATCAAACGAACGAACAATTTTTTTGTTATTCTTAATAATTGAGAGCAAACCTTGGGTTTGGGAATGACATCAGCAAGAATTTCGCTCCAATTCGAATCCAATAGCACCTCATCGACCGATATTAACTGATCGACCCACTGTAAATCGTTTCCCTTAGCTTGGTCGGCACTGCTGCCTTCTATTTGACCGTTCTGGCCAGAACAGTCATCTGAAAAGTTGAGGAAACTCTGAATCGAATCTGCTCCCCACGAGGCCTCCCCATTTCCTTCAGTGAAACTAGTCAGTGATGTCGGATGAACGGGATTCTCTATAGGGATAGAATCTCTATCAATGGAATTCGGAATAACTGGAGAACTACATGAACCGGTTTCATGCTGAGTGTTGTAAGAAATGGGAGATATATAGCCATCTGCCCCGAACCCGGGAGTAGGGGGAAATAGGTGCCTTGAAGATCCAGTGTGGGAGAAAGTTGGAGTTGTTTGTGAGGAAACTCGGTTCGTCATTTCTTCAAATATTTAAGAAATGTCCCTTTTTTTTTCCAATGCAGTTGTTTCAGAATATACAGAAGAATAGTTGTCCCTGCATATTAACAAGAGTATTTGATGAACTAATCATGATCATAATAAATGGATAAATAGAAATATGATATCCAAAATCGACAAAAAAAAAAATTGATTTTTTTTGCCATCAAGGCTAAGAATCTGTGTTCGCCAAACTGGACATCGGAAAGGAGAGGCATTTGCACTAAAAAGATAACAAGAATCCAGTATTTGTAACACATTCACTTTCAAGTTTCAATTACCCGCAAAACGGTAAAAGAAAACATTCATTAGATTAGAGAGTTTATAAAACAGCAATTTTCTAAAGCCAACTACATTTATTAGCCTCTTTTACAACCCATTCAATTCCATTCCATGCTGCAAAAATTGGATTTTTTTGGACATCAAAGCCAAGTTCACCAAGGTTTTACTTCCACAAGTGCAATCAGAGCTAATTTCGGATCCGCCGTCTTAAAGCAGAGAAATTTGCAAAAAAAACTTCACAAAAATCCTATATTTGTAACACATTAGCTGCAAATTAACAACAAAGTAAACATATAGCGATGTTGTCCACACCTACGGACCGATAATCGGAAAATTCAAGACAAGATGAAGCAAATTTCAAAAGCCAACTACTTGTATGCCCTCTATTCAGCTCATCCACTTCAATTTCATACAATTTCCAATCAAAACAAAGAAAACAACCCATATATCAATCAAGTACAACTCTATGCACTAGCACCTCAGCACAAAAATGACACCGAAAACGTTGAACACGACAGCATCCACTGAATCAGCAGGTTTATTCAAAACCCAGCAAGAACTTACCCAATCGAGCAGGAAATTGCTAAGTTCAGCTCAAGAATCCCCGAAAAATCGCTGCTTTTTAGATCTTTGCTATGTGCGTGGCTGCAGCAAACGGAGCCGACGCCACCACGAGGAAAAGCGAGCAACACCCACGAACAGTCGCCTCTACTCGTTTTGATCCATCGTCGTTTCGCCCCCTAAATTGGATTGGATTGACTCTCTGATTCACACAAACACACAAGAATCTCTTTGATTAGTGATGATGAGTGATGACACACACCATGAGAGGAGAGAAAATTCGGCTTTGTTTGTCTGGGTGATTTTAATTCAGTGCGGCCGTATGTACTGGTTACAGTGATCTGTTTGATTCAACACCGTTGATTAGGCATACTAAAGGATACTTGACAAGTGATTTGGGTTATTAAATTGGTGGACCCCACAAAAGGTTCCGTGACGGCTTTGGCTCTGCGTACGCCTTTGACACTTTGTTGTTCTTTATAATTTTTTTTATATTAATTAATTATTAAATTAGTGGCCAAAAAAATTAATTAAGTTATTAATAACGATATTGTGCTGAATTAGGAAAAATGAATATAAATGCGTCCCTATTTGAAAAGTAATTTTAGGATAGTTGTTGGTGGTAATTCTTTATTTTTTATAATAATAATTTGCTCAATTGAATACCTTGTAAATTAAATCCGATAATTAATGACTAATCCAGATTAGAGACTTGACAAAATCATCAGCTCTATATGCGAGCCAAAAACAGAATGTGACCTGAAAGTTTATTCATCGAGGCGCTAGTAGAAGTGCAAACTGGGTGCTATCCAATTCAGAAAGGAGATGTGTTCGCTCAATTGAGTCAATTTAGCTATTTTCTCTTTTGTCGATTTTTATATTAGACTGTAATTCGTAATCTGTGTTAAAAAAAAAATTAAGTTTTTATTTAAAGTATTCTCTTGGAAAAAAAAACAATTGTTAATTAATAATTAGAGTAATTTTTAGGGCTGACAATTCGTGCGTGCTCGTGTCGTGCTAGCTTCGTGTCGTGTTCTGGGGGTCGGCCCAAACTCAGGCCAACACGGCCAACATGAAAAATCAGCATGAAAAACCTAAAATAAATTGAATAAAAAATCAAATATAAAAATTTTTAAACTAAAACTTTAAAAATTATCGTGCTATATCGTGCTATCGTGTAGTGCTGTGTCATCAATATCAAACTCAAACCCGTAATTTTCGTGTTTTGTTCGTGTCGGCCCATCGTGCCGGGCAAATTGCCAGCCCTAGTAATTTAATTTTGGGTGGGAAAGGCAGAATTAATAATAATCAAATGAGGCCTAAAGTTGGGAGGCCTAATCACAAGCTTGTTGCTTGGGCCGGACTTTTTTTCTGCCAAATACTTGGGCCGGACTTGAAAGTATGTACCCTATATATATATATATATATATATGATCGTTTAAAAAATACATATATTCTATCTTATAAGTTTTGTGTATTCACGTATTTGTATTGACACTTCAATTTTTTCATTACAAACTTTATAATTACAATTTAAAAAAATAATGCAGTTGAGAGTTGAACTCATAATCGATCTACTACTATTTTTCAAAGGGTTAATAACTAAAAAACTGTCCAATGTTTACCCTATGTTAAAATTAGGTGTCTGAAGTTTGAAATGTTAAAATGGACTGTCCCAAGTTTCATTTTTGTTGAAATTTGGTGTCTCGGTGTGATTACTTTAGAGAAGTCAATTCCAACGAAATCGTCTGTCAAATTCAAGCTCTCATACACACTCCCTTCTCGTCATATTGCCGGGACCGTCACCGAAAAAGTTGGTCACATCCGGGTAAGTAAATCTCGCTCTATTGTCCTTGGAAAATGGCTCTACACCACTCTTCTAGAAACTTTTTTTTAATGTTCAATTTTTAGGTGAAATTTGACGATTTTGTGAAAAGTAAAGAGTGATTGATTATGTGTGGGATGGTGGGTTGATGAAAATGATTGAATGGAGATGAAAAGACGCACAAAGACACCAAATTTCAACAAAAATGAAACTTGGGACAGTCCATTTTAACATTTTAAACTTCAGACACTTAATTTTAACATAGGGCCTTGGACAGCTTTTTAGTTATTAACCATTTTTCAAAAGTAAAACTACCAATTATTATGCTATATTAATTAACATTACAAATGTGTTTTTTATGCATATCACCTTTAATAATAATTATTTAGATATATCATTTTATAGACCATCCATAAACAAGAAAAGAATCTCTACTATCCATTTTTCAATTCAATCACGTGCAACTGCAGAACATATTCTTTCATCGAGATCTATATCTCATCGAATCAATTCAATCAGAAACACCCAACATGATAGACGGCTACGATTGATCGGCAGCTTAGATCTAGTGGTTGTGATTCCTTCTGCTTTCTTGGATATATTCTTATCAGAGTGTGTTCCCTTACTAAGGTTTTTTTTTATCGACCTATTTATAGCATGCTTACACCTTCACACATAAAATAATCTATATTTGTATGAAATTAGTGTGTATAGAGTAATGTATTTACAATTATAAATAGGGTTAATAACTAAAAAAAACTGTCAAGGTTTGTCAAGGTTTACCCTGTATTAAAATTAGGTGTCGGAAGTTTTAAATGTTAAAATGGACAGTCTCAAGTTTCATTTTTGTTGAAATTTAGTGTCTCTGCGCGTCTTTTCATCTCCATTCAATCATTTTCATGAACTCACCCACCCACTCATAATCCATCATTTTATATTTTTCACAAAATCGTCAAATTTCACCCAAAAAATGAACATTAAAAAAAAGTTTCTAGAAAATGGGTGTGGAGCCATTTTCCAAGGCCAATAGAGCGAGATTTACTTGCGCGGATATGGTCAAATTCTTAGGTGACGGTCCCGGTAATATGACGAGAATAGAGTGTGTATGGGAGCTCAAATTTGACATATGGTTTCGTCGAAATTGACTTTTCTAACGTAATCACACCGAGACACCACATTTTAACAAATTTAAAACCTTGGATACTACAGTTTAACAATTGAAACTTCAGACACCTAATTTTAACATAGGGTAAACCTTGGACAGTTTTTTAGTTATTAACCCTTATAAATATTTTTATTCCCACATTTCAAGGATCAATGTAAGTTTGAATTTGAAATATTTTGTTAATAGATGAAACATTAATCGCTACACTACCTTATGATATTAAACATATATAGAGCATCCAAGACAGAAACTTGCACTGCAAGAAATTCAAGGTTCATTATCTTGAGATGCAAGATTAACAACTAAAAGTTAGATGAATTAACTATAAGCTTAGTTACCTTTTTGTGAGAGTTTTGAAAAGGGTGTCTGATAGTGAGATGTGAACTTTTGGCATTGTTGTGCAGTTAGTCCCACTTTGATGATGTCACATGGCATTGTTGTGCAGTTAGCCCACTTTGATGATGTCACGTGATGGAATTGGAAACCACTATATAGGGGAAGTAAAGACAATTTTTTAATCAAAGCTTGCCCCAAAAGAGTAAGTTTTAAATGACACTTTAATTTATAAGAAAAACAAATAAAGCAAAATCCAATTGTATGCTTAAAAGTCCTAATAATTAATGAAGTTCAGATCACTTGCCCTACTTTTCGTGCCCTACTTTTTGTGCTATAGATTGTGCATTGTCGTTAAAATTTGACAAGTATCCTTAGATTTAATATTTTCCTTCTAGCGTCCATCAATCCCAACAGAGTTTTAGAAAAAAAAACTACAATATTAATTACACTAAGAACACGTGTTAAGATCTTAATGGAGATGCACAATCTGGGGCATGAGATCTGCATCCCTGCCCTTCCCTCTCCTTGGGCATGAGATCGGCATATACATATAATTAACCTATATATATTAATCTAAACAAACAAGTCCCTATTTTTTTATTATAAAATTGCTTTTGCATTTTCGAGTCGATAATGTTAAATGTTAAAACTCTCCCTAATTAGGTGACGTTTTTAGCGAGATTCGAACTAATATTAACATCAAAAACACAACTAGATTGATTCACTAGTTGGTACAACTAACCGTGAGTAAAAACAAGTCCTTCAATAGATTCACTCCATTTGTATCGATCGATATATTCATAATTAACACTATACTCATTATAAACTGACCCAGTACTAGCGTGAAAGAGTTTAAATGTGAAGCAAGCATACTTCCGTGTATGTATATACCGAACAAGGAAGTATGCTTACTCTACATTTAGACTAATTTTCAAACGAACTTGGATCGTGTTATATATATATATAGAAACATCAACATGGTTTCATTAACTACGTTTTTTAAAACTTTTTTTTTCAGTGTAAGTGGGAAAAAGTGAATCTTCCAGCTCAAGAACCTTCAAGATCTGCAGCTGAAAATTACCACCACCTGCAAAAACAAAGAGATCAGTGCATAAACCGAAGAAAGTAACAAAACATTAAAAATATATGTATAAATAATGAAAGTGTACATATAGATAGGAGCTCCCTTCAGTCCAATACATGGCAACGGAACTGTCCACAGCTCCTGCGTCGTTGGATCATAAACACACCATGTAAGAATATTATAACATCATGATGAGCTCGTGAACCAACGATTCAGCAGCTGAGGATTCAGACCCAAAACTGCCTTGAAATGGACCAAAGAGAGCTCCTATTTACCCTCCATACCCTAAATTGAGAAAACCCTAGAAAGCTCAGATTTACTAAACCATCTGACATTTTGATAATAATGGAGAAGATGAAGGAGTTTAAAGGTGAGGAACTAATGAATAAGGTTGTCTTGTTTATATAGAGGAAATTTCCAAAGGAGATCACAGAAAAAACCAAGAGTCCATATGAGGAACCCTAATTTGTGGTCTTTAATGTTTGAAGGACACTTCAAACATGACAAGTCATCTGTAGTGAGTTATAATCTTATATATAGGGGATAAATAACATTTATCCAAAAATGCAAATAGCTAGCTCAATTTTTTTTAAACCAAATAGCTGAGACGCCAAACCGAAAATTCGGGAATGATCAGCAACTGCAGATATTTCTATTCAGTTTGACGTTAAAATTTAACGAAATTTGTCACATAGTCCTCACGTGAATATGTGGTCGACAAAGTATGCAATCGTTAACTATGTCGCTATTGAAACTAAGTTTTAGTGGCGCAATAATTGTCGCCACTAAGCACAAAAATTCAGTTGCAATCGTTGCCGCTGCAGAAAGGTTCTAATGCCAGCGGTGATTTTGGTCGTTTCAAAAGGCAACAATTTCTTACGATTAAATGAAGCCGATGCTAAAACTATTATTTAGTGTCAAGTATTAGTGGCGTAAAATTTTGTTTGCTGTTGTAGCCCTATTTTCTTGTAGTGAAAATTGGTTTATTGAGTATTAGTGGGTTTAATTTGTGGGTTACTCATTTAAATTTCGTTAAAATCCGGGTTCGGCTAGCCGTTGTTTCTCCTGATATGATGCAAAGATGTGTTCCCATGGTCGAACAGCGCAATCCAGTCGATTCGTCAAATTTTACCGCATACTTTGACGGAAATACCTAGTTGCTCATTCTTGGATGTCTATTTAAGCTATTACGACAATAAATCTATTCGTTTGTGATAGATCTATTATTTGTGGGAGACATATAAACTTATTTGTAAGAGAATGTTAAAAAAATCTCTTACAAATAAGTAATGACTTCTAACAAAAAAAACTTGGTTAGAAATTAGTGTGGAAAATCCCTTACGAAAAATTGAGTTTTGTAATAAATTTCTTTCAAACCTTAATAAATCCCTAAAATTTGTATAATTTATTATAAGTAATTGCTTCCCATGAAAAACACTGTCTTAAGTAGTTACTTGCATTTTCAAATAAAGTACAACTAGTTACTTAATTATTTTACCCTAAGTTAATGACTCACAGGCCAATAGTGTTAGTACATGTAGCCACAGTAAAAATTAATCATACAGTTGGATGCCTATCTCATCTATTTTGTAAATTTGCAGTTTTAGGGTTAGGGTTTTATGGTGCTCCCTTTGGCAAAGACACAGTAGTACCCTGGTAAATTAAAGACGTAACAGTACTTTGTCCTCCACTCCTCCCTGGCCATATAATGAAACCTACAAATATCCTATAATCCAAACAAGTCCTTCATCAATAGATTCAGCAGATTCACTCCATTTATATCAATATATATACTATTTAATATATATATATATATATAAGAGGAGATATTTTGTGTCCTTATCATTTAGATATGTTGTCTCCTACTTGTAAATATCCATCTAAATTAAATTATCATAAACTATGTGTACTGAGTTTAAATTTATGTTATAATATTTATTAAATTTGCTTTTTGTGTGTGTAAATTTGTTTTAATTTAATATCTTGTTACATTAATATACAAGTATAATAAAAATATATTATATTATGCATTATTAGAATCTCTTCGCATCTACTTTAAAATTTAACCAGTTGATGAAACAAAGTATCGTAAAAAAAATTATAATTATTTAATTAAAATACGTAAAGTTAGAAAATATAATAGTAAATAAAAAATTATATAGCTAAAGAAATAAAAAGTAACTCTATTTAACAACTCTAATTTTTTTTGTGCGTTTTAAAATTCAGAGTGGTGGTTATGGCATAGTTAAATATTAGGAAATTGGGCCAAAAAAGTTTAAAATTGATTCTAAACCTCAAAATGAACTGTTTCATTATGTATCATAATCTGATTTAATCAAATATATATAACATGATCTGAGATTGATTAATTAAGAGTTCCATCATATAATTATTATCACATTCTCAGTGCAGCAGCTACAATATATATAGAACATAAGCACAAACTTGGATCGTGTTATTGCAACATCAAGATGGAATCACTCGTATATAATTATTAAACAACAATCGACCAATTTAATTATTATTCTTATACATATATCACAAACTTCCATATTGAGAAAACCCTAAACCCTAAAATGAAGGAGTTTGAAGGTGTGAGGAGCAAAGTCTAAATTTACGTAATAAATGGTACAAAAACTCGTTAATTTAACAGAATACCGATAATTCGATGTACGATTGAGGAAAATCTCGATTTTTCATTAATTAATCAATAATACTCAATCTCAAAGACGGCTAAACAGAGTTTAAATACTGAAAGCAAAAGTCTAAACCTAGAACAAATACGAAAATAGCAAATAGGTCTTAACAAAACCGAAAAATTGCACATACGACATAAAGAAACATAAACTGCAATTTTGACCCTATTAACGAAGAAATTTGGCCGGAAAAAAACCGCAATTCATGGCGAAGCCATAAGTCTTGCTCAAGACCGTCGTTTCCGCATAAAAAACTGTATTAGCATGCCAAAATCCGACACTTCAAAATCTCACACCGATAATCGCATAATTGACAATTTCGCATGCATTAAGAAGGGAAGAAAAAACCAAGAGTCTAAACGAGAACCCTAATTTGTGGCCTTTTGAGATTGAAGGGCACTTCAAAGATGACAAGTCATAGTGAGTAACTCTCTCAACATGTGTATATGTACCCGCCACAGTAAAAATTAAATCATACAGCTGTATGCATATCTCTATTATTTTGTCTATTTTAGGGTTAGGGTTTTTACTGTGGTGAAAATGCAAAGACATAGTAGTGCTAGTGCCCCCTGGTAAAGAAACAGTACTTTTGCTTTAATACATCGGACATTAATACATTCACGAATGAATCCCTTCCATTTTAAATTAGTGGTGTTTTTTTCCGGATACTTTGTGGTACTGTTGTATGATTAAGTCACTGGGATATGGAAAATTGTTGTTAGTAAATATGTATTTATTGGATAATAATAACAATGTGATACTTTTTCTTATAACTTTTTAATATTTTACTTTACACTTATTTTGCATGTTATATTATCGTACAATTTTTAAAATATTATTTATTTATTATATATTCTATTGATAATACTTAAGTATAAATAATATATTTAATTTTATGTAGGAAAAAAAAAAATCTATATAGTTTACTCGCGCGGTGCGCGAATTTTGCATCTAGTATAGATATAATCGTGTTTCGAGCTCGTGTCGGTATTCGAATGGATCATGATCGCTTTGATGAGATTGTTCTTGAGGTTATGAAAAATGGATGAGTTTTAAGGTTAGTTATTGATGAGTGTGTTTTTCTAGTGGTGTGTTGGATGGTTTAATCCAGGAGGCTATTTTCTTGCCAACCTTCATCTACTCTAGAAGTTTAGCATAAATAAAGGTGTTTTGTGTAGTTTTGAATCACCGTAGCGTCGAGTTAAACTACATAATTAATAAATTTCACGTAATAATCTTTTAAATGTTTCAGTCGAAATAAGGGTGAAATCACACGTTCGCATATCATCTTAAAATTTTAGAACAATTAGTCAAGTAGTCTGTTCAAGAATTTTACACAAACCACTTCATCATATATATATGAGTTAAATGGTCTTTTGATGTCACATGTTTAGTTGACTTTTAGTGTCATATTTTTTTGGGTTAAGAACACAATAGGTGCCTGAATGTTTGTCAATGTTCCCAATTGGGGTCTGAATTGAAAAATGATATTATTAAGGGTCTGAATTTTGAGTTTTGTGTTTTTTCAGATTTCCGTCCAAATTTTCTATTAAATGTAACGGAACCACGTGAAAAGACAGAATTACCCTTTTGCAATTATTATATAATTTATCAGTTTAATTAATGAAATGTGAAATGTCTAAAATACCCATGCACACTAATTATGCTCTTAAGGCCACCACGGCTCCGGCCACCGCCACCGACCACCACCCAGCTCCGGCGACCACCACCCCAGCTCCGACGACCCAAACCCCCTCCGGCGACCCAAAAAAGCTCCGACCGGAGCCGGGTGGTGGTTGCCGGAGTTGTGGTGGTTTAAAAGGCATTTTCGTCTTTTTAGGTCAAACATGTGAGGGACACACTTTGGTCAAAGGGCATTTTCGGATTTTCAGTTTATTTTCGGTCACATGCCAAACATGTGACCACTTTCCGTCACTTTAAACAGAAAAAATAGACGGAGACCTCTCATATAAACATAACTCAAAATTCAGGCCCTTAATAATATCATTTTTCAATCTAGACACCAATTGGCAACATGGGCAAACATTCAGGTTCCTATTGTATTCTTAACCTTTTTTTTTTTTTTGAACTTTTGGTACATTACTTTTAAGTTTTGTAGACTTTTAGTATATTTGTTAGTTGACCATTAAGTACCATTTGTTCAATCTAGTCTCTAATCTTTTTCCGGCCACCACTCAAAATATTCCTGCCACAACACAAGACTCTTGCTTGCCGGTGACACCTTCTTTCCCGGCGACAATGGCGGATGAAGTCGGCCATCAGCCCGCCGCTTTCGGAGGTATGCGAATTCTCGCTTGCATTATCTACATACAGTTCTTAATGCTCTAGATTTTCGATTTCATGAAAGCTTCTCCAGATGTGCTTCAATTATCTGAGTATGAGTTTATGTTTTGTTGATTCTAGCCTGTAAGCCTCTAGATTTTCGATAATATAAGTTTTTTCCTTCTTGAATGCCCTTTCAACTGCAAGCTTCTCCCAATTAGAGCTAACGACCATGTACAAGGTTTTTCTGGTCTAATTAGAGACCTGCAGATGCAGATTGAAGGGTTACAGTCGTAGAATCGGCAGTTGTAAAACCAGCTCATGGAGCCAAATTCTTGCTGATATCGGTTGATGAGGTGTTATTGGATTCCAACTGGAGCCAAATTCTTGCTGATATCATTCCCAGCCCAAGGTTTTGCTCTTAGTTACTCAAAATAACTCATTTATGTTCGTTTTATTGTTTCACCAAGATTGAAATTTTAATTATTATTATTATTTGCATCCATTGGCTTAAAGATTTAGCTTTTATCAAGAAAAGTATTTTTTTTTTACACCAATGGTTTAAAGTTTTTTTTTTTTAAATCCAAAGTTTTGCAGTTAATTGACTTTTAGTGCATCCGCTAGCTAGCCCTTTAATTTGCCTTACACATAACAAACCCTTTAATTTGCCTTTTATTTTTTCAGCCTAGTCCCTTTTTAATTTACAAATTAGTCTATAAACAAGTCCAAACGAATATGGATATGCATTAGAACAAAAATTGTTCGTACAACTACGTAATCGACACAAATCGAATTCAACCACAAAAACAAGAACATTAGAAATCAAACAACTAAGTAGTTACAGCGAAGGGTTGTCTTGCTTTTTTAACAACATTGTGGAATCCAAAACCGATGATTTTGACATCACATAATAAACCATACAACAATTAATAGAAGATAACACTCTTCTTCTTCATCATCTTCTTCTTCAATCTCCACCTCCACAACTCTATTACTCCAAACTAGACTCGAATCCTTCCTTAACTGATCCACATCCCTCCCATACACCATACCATACCCAGATACAGTTCAAGAACTCAGTTAGATCAAGGTGCAATGAACTTACCTTGATTCAGACAAGACAAAAACCGAGGAATCAATCTGCGGTTCTTATTCTTCGGTTTCTTCATGTGTTGTGGTTGTTCTAGGTTTCCGGTGTTTCTTGTTCTTGGCTTTCTTGGCCTTCATGCGGCGTTTCTTCTCGTTGGCATCAACCCAGGTGTAGTCCGCCGGGATCATGAACGGGTCGGGTTCGTCTTTGAATTGGTGGCTTTCGCTGTCGCTGCGGGCCCCTTTCATCCACGATATCCATGAAGTGGACCCCACCTCGGCATCCTTTGATTTCGGGTCTTGGAAGTGGGCCGGGCTCGAGAGTGGGGTCGAGAACTCTTCTATCGGCTGGAGCTCTTCAAATTTGGTGAAGGTGACGAGGACTCGGATGGTGGGGACAATCGGGATAGCCAGCTGCAAGAAAAGGATTAGGCTAGGTTAGTTTCATTATTGTAGATCCATAACAGATAATTATATTTCCCAATATGGACTCTACTTTTATCATAACAGAGTAAAAAAAATTGGAATTGGATCATATGTAAACCATGGCATCCAGCAAAACACAGGGAAATTTCAACATTCATGTATGAATTTACCACTAGATCGCCGTAACAACCGATTCTGACCTAAAATAATAAACTTCTTACACACTAATCTGTTTTTTGAGAGAGAAATTAATCGATGGTTCGTTAGAAAAGCATTTAGTAGTCAACTATGTCCAAGAGAATGAACTCTGAATGGAACATGCAGAACAAGAATGAAATCTGATGAAGTAAGTTGATATCAAATATCCAATATTTGACCTACAGGTGACAGCAACCAACAGCTCAACGACAAAATAGGTCAAGAACGTTACGTCGATACCTAACATCATTTCCATACCATCCATTCTTACTAAATAACAAAACTCAACATGGAAATAATGCACATTAATGGAAAGTTTAATCTGTAAGGCATTTTGCTCATAATCACTTCCGCTGTAAGATTAGCGAGGAATGGTAAAAAGTATCAAAACTACACAACAAGACTTGAGAAAATAGATTAGCAACTAGAAAAAAAAAAATGTTATTTTTTTCATAGAACAGAGGAATTTACCTTGACTGGGAATGTCCCAGGAGGTAGCTTAGTTGTGAGCAGCTCCCTGAGTCTCCTAATAGCCTTTACTTTGTTAGCCAAAATGTCGAGCAAAGGCAAAAGCTCATCCGTCTTCAATGGGAAATCGTTTGTCAACCAAAGAACGGGTCTCAAACCCTTCTTATATTCGCTTTCATGCTTAGTTTCCCCATTTGCCCCTTTCTTCTTCTTCTTCTTGCTAGTTTTATCCTTTCCCTTCTTGCCATCCGATGCATCATCTGCAGATGATTTTTGATGATCGGCTTGTTTAAGGTTTCCACCACCTTCTAGAGCCAACTTCGAGAATTTCAGTGTTTCAGGATCATCAGTTCCACCTTTGCCTCCTTTCTTCCACCCAAACCAACCCTTCTTCTCCTTGAGAAGCTTCTCACGGGATTCAGCATTCTCATGAGAAGCTGCAAAACCATTTTCATCGATCCCGTGATCTTCCTCACCTGCACCATCAGTGTTACGAAGCGCAGATTCCAACTGCTTCCTTTCTTCAGCAGTCAGCACATCATCATAGTCATTGTTTTGGCCACCATTTGCAATGCTCTCATCATCCTCCACTGCAAAAAGTTCTTCATCTGTCATAGCACCTGGAACACGCCTAGATTTCACACTGACCATCACATTGAGCATATCATAGACCCTGGCTTTCCAACTTCCAACCATCTCAGTCCTCTCTTGTCTCCTCCAGTTGAAATGAGGAGAAAGTTCGGCTTGAGTGACATCAATCCCCGGTCTGTACATATTAGTTTGAGACATTAACGCGACTTCATGTGCAACTTCTGCTTCTGTGGGCTGTGCCCCGGCTCCTTCCAAAGCGTTTGTGATTTCCTTCTCCTTATGAGCAAGAACGATAAGTGAACCCTTTGGTAACGACACATTACCATCCTCTGAATTATACCCTTCTCCAAGGAAGAGGAAAGTCTGGTCAGATCTCTGAATACGAAACCCATCAAAACCCGCCAAAGTCATGTCAGCACGAAGGTTGGACCCACGTTTCCAGATCCGGTACGTATCGGATGGAGCGATCCGACCAATGAAAGGAATCACAGTACTTTCAAAATGAAAACTGATTTCCATGTAGAAATCACGGATTCGAGCAGTGGAGGCGATTATTCTGGGAAGTCTCCTACACCATTTAGCCCAAGCAAGGGGCTGGTAGTGGCGTGCTATGATCATGGCGATTGCTTCCTCCCTGGTGCACACTGCTTCTTGCAGAGCACTCCATCCATTCTCATTCTGAAGACTCCAATCAGCACCAGCAGCCATGAGGATTTCCGCTGAGACTGGGTCCCGAATCCGTACAGCTAGATGGAGTGGCGTCTCTCTTCCTGGGACATCTCGCCGGTCAATCACAGATGCAACTGCGTCTGCCCTTTTCTCGGCTTCGAGAGACTCAGCATCGGTATTAACCTCTCCTGCCTTTGCAAGAGGAGGAAGGGCAGAAATGATTCGTCTTAGAGCAGCATGGTCACGCTGTACCACTGCATAATGGGCAGGACTATGAGCATAGGTAGAACAATTCTCCATAGCTTCTTCTTACTTTCTGCCGAGTTCCTTTGATAATGCCAACACTTCTGATATCTTGATCAATGCAGTTCAATTTCACTTCTAGGAATTTCACAATTTGGCAATCATCCGATGGAAATGGTTGCTTCAAACCAGAAGGTCAAACACCAACCGGACCTTGACAGACTGCAGCAGATAGATTAAGCCAAATTAAAACAAGCAGTGAGCTCTAATCAGCTAAAAATTGCAAAAAAGAATCAAGAATCGATTAAAGAATCAATCCAATTGCAAAAAACGCAACATTTCCCAGAGAAAATATTCTAATGACAACTATACCGTCGATAAACGCAATCAAAGCACCTCAAAACAATCAAGATTCTAAGCTCCAACCATCGAAACGAGAAATTGACAAACAAAACAATGCAATTTACTAATTGAGAAACCAAAAGTACCTGATAGAGAGCACCTAGGGGTGGATGCGATCGGATGGCTTCTTCTTCCTTTAAGGTGAGCTCTCGCACAGTGATGGCGATAAGCTCGAGCAGAGGCGAAGACAGAGGGAGACAAGAGAGTAGGGGCCGAATCTGGCGGTTGATGTGACCTCTGTGCAACAGATCTAACGGTCGGGAATCACCCTCTCTCCACGGACCTCGCTGTACTCTTCTGATTCACCATCATCACTGTATTGACACTGACCTAACTTGGCTCTCACTCGCTCGCGCTAACTCAGATCTCTCTCTCTCTCTCTCTCTCTTCTTCTTCTTCCTCGTTGCAGTATCTATGGAGAGCCTTCACTTGCAGACGATGAAGAGAGCAGCTACCTACAATCTACCCAAACACCCCTATAGTTCCCAGTATTTACGGAGATGCCATTCAGCGAATATTTTATTTAGTAACCGACCAGACGCGACGCGCGGCACGCGCCAAACGCGGGCCTGAACTTGCTCGATTCTGTCCACACCGCATTTGCCTTCTCTCGGTTTATAACGGGTGCGGAATTCCGTAAAAGCCCCTGGGTTTGGAGGGAATTACTGAAATGTTCGGTTTTGGCAGTTATTTTCGGGTAATTGTGGATACGTATTTATCACGGCGATTATGAAGTGTAGTTTTCTCACCTACTCTGCTACTCTTATACTAATGTTTATATGGTAGCTAGATGTCATTTTATTAGGGATGGCAACGGGGCGGGGCGGGGCGGGTATCGCTTGTCCCGTACTCGCCCTGCGGGTCGAGATGGTCGAACCGTACCCGCCCCATACATCTCGCGAGACGGGGCAGGTCGATCCGCGGGTCGCCTACTTGAAGCATATTTATATATTCAAATTTAGCTTAAAATTCGAATCATAAATTATAAATTTAAATCCAAATTAAAATACAAGTCACCAAACTCATTAGAATTCTTATTATTTTGACAATGTAGTATATTATCTATATAGTTTTATATAACATACATGTAATATATATACAAAGGATACATGTGCGGGGCGGGGCGGGTCGACCCCAAAATCGTACCCGCCCCACGGGTCACAGATCGCGGGTCAACGGAGAAAAAATGTGGTGAGGCCCAGCGGGTCGGCGGGTACCCGTGACTCGTTGCCACCCCTACATTTTACATCTTGAATTGAATTAAAAAATGACAAATCTTGGAAAGCCCGACGGTTCGGTTTCAGTTGCTAATTGATGTTTAAAAAGTTGAACAAATTGTTAGTTAAATTTTTTTTTTTTTAATTTTGCTAATTCAGCTATTCTATGTGTACAATTTACAAACTTTGTTTTGATTTTTTGTCTTTCTTGGATGAAATTACTCATTTGTGGGGCTCACGATGGAAAAAAAATAACTAGTAAATTTTTTGACCGCTCAAATATTTGATAGCAATTTGTTCAACATCAGCTAGCAATTTGCTGCCATTTTCATCATGTGTTGAGCAAGTAATCTCGGCAAAAAAAAGAGTGTTAACGCGTATCCAAATTTGATGAAAATTCTAATCGAGGTAACAAATTTGTGAGAGTGTAGTAGATCTACCAAACTTTGATATATCATTAAGAATTCCACTACTACATAGTATCACTAAGAATTCCATTATTAAACTAATTCCATTATTAAACTGTGAATGTAGAACTACCAAACTGCCTTTTATTAAAGTATATCCAAAACTTCTGAAGTGTTGAGTGTTACTTTTTTTTCATAACCTTTAGAATAGATAGACCATGTAAAGCGTATAATAAGATTTTACAACCCTAAATGAATAATAAATACAAACACTAGATCTCCCACTTTCACATATTATTAACACATTGTTAAAAGATCCCAATGTTTGTACACATATATAAGTGAAATATACGCATATATAAAGTTATCAAATCACCATTTTCCTTTAGGGGGCATTTGGAAGGACGTAATGTGAGATTACTTAAAATGTGAGATTACAAGTTATGTGAGACGTAATGTGAAATTACTTGTAATGTCAGATTACAGTATTCGATATGTGTTGTAATGTGACTTTATTATTATTATATTAATTTATATGAGAGTATTATAATTATATCTTAATATGATAATATTTAAAAGAATATATATATTTTGACAATAACAAACTTCTTAAAGTTTATGTTTTGTAGTTAATTCTATAGTCATTTATGAATTATAAATATTAAATATTTAAACTAAATACACACAACTATTAAATTTCTATTAATTGAAACATTATATATAGTTTTATAAGATTTTTTTTAAATGCCACGAAATTTTTTTTACTCATTTTATAAAAATATTATGAGCATTATTATTTATTATAATAATAAGTTATAAAGTAGATAAAAAATAAAAAGCTAATAATAATAACAATATTATTATCATATTAAACTATAAAGATAACAAAATATTTTATCTATTTATAAATAATAATAAAATAATAACACTCTGTAATGTTGGACGTAATCTCACATTACATCCGTTTTTTGATGTAATCTCAGATTACGTTGATTGGACTTTGGACGTAATCTCATATTACAATGCACATTACATTACAATGCACAGTACGTCGTTTGGCAAACCAAGCAACGTAATATTGATGTAATGTGGGACGTAATGTGAGATTGCATCTCATATTACATCCATCCAAACACCCGCTTAGGGACATTAAAGTCTACCAACAGTCGAAAATGTATAAGAACACTTCCCGTTAAGTTACGGATCTGAATTATCGATGTTTGACCTCAGCAGTGAGATCAATGAAAGGTTTGGGGGAGGTAGCTCCCCACTGAAGGCCAGGCTTCGGGGCGAGTCTTGACCCGATTTTTTCGAGATATGATTTTATTATTGCAGCTATATATAGTGATATATTTTATACAAAGTGTGATTTAAAGACGATTAATAAAATTGTCAGCCGCCATGTAAAATTACGTCTTCTCTGTTTTTTTTTTTTTTTTTTTTCAGTTTTTAAACGTTCGTGAGTGTTAAGAGAATCAATAACATTTACAACCTAATTATTGCAGTTGATGTGGGTTCTATTGAAGATAAACCCTAGACTTGCCCACTTCATATACAATAATACAACATCATTAAGAATCCATCAGTTACGCAAACCAGAGTATATATAAAGTTATCAAAATATCATTTTCTTTTAGGATGCATTAAAGTTTACCATTAGAATTTACAATCCTAAATACGTAGTATCATTATTGAAGTTTAATGTGGGTCATATGAAAGTACACGTACAACATTAACAACTCTTCACTTTATTGTTAAGAATCACACTATACACAAAACAGTGAAATATGGAGTTACCAAAGTACCCGTCACTCAAAGTAGTGTTTTTTTACATCACCCTTTCACATACTATGACATTGTTAAAAATCTCACAGTTACACAAAAATTACTGAACTCAAAGTATCATTTTTCTGAAAGATACATTAAAGTTTACCACTAAAGTTAACAACCCTAAATGTGTAACATAATTATTGAAGTTTAATGTGGGTCATATGAAGTACATGTACAACCCTCCCCCTCTTCACTTTCCCATATACTATAACATTATTATTGCTAAGAATCTCATCACTTATACACAAACAAGTGAAATGTGGAGTTACCAAAGTACCCTTCTAATATAGTAGTGTCTTTTTTCCAATAAATAATAAGAGCTCTGAAACTCAAAGTGAAGTAAATGATAGACATCGATTTAGACAAAAGCTACAGTTCCAAGGAGGTCCAGCTTTTTCTAAATGTACTGATTTCTAATTTCTCATATATTGATTTTTTCCCCTTAAGTGACCATACGACAATTGCTAAATAAGAAAATGTTAAATGTAACATAAGTATGCATATAATTATTAAAGTACTTTAAAAGCTCGGCAAACTAACGTAGTATGCTGACTGAGAACGTGCACTCATTTATAAATTTATTCTAAAGAAAATTTATTGTCTAACTCAGACTTACCAGTTGTTATCCAGTTGGTGACCCATCAACCAATTAGAGAAAGATGTGTGTGAATGAGTGTACACTTTTGTTAGAAATCTTTCAATTGTCTTTGTTTAATTAGTTGACGAGCCACCAGTTGGATGATTGCTGATAGGACTGAGTTAGAAAATAATTTCTTTTATTCTCTACGAGCCAAGTTAGCTCGCTGCACTCTAAAAAAGCGGCGAGCTGACGTGACAAGCTGAATTGGTCAGTTCGGTGCACTTTTCAAAGTGTTTTAATGACTATATGTGTAATCATATTACATTTGTTAATATATTTTTGTATTTAGCAACCGTCAAATCGTGACTTAAAAAAAAATCCATAATATTGCAGTAAGATGGGAAAGTGGTGGTTGACAGATACAGAGATGGAGGTTTCTCTTTTGCTGCAGTGGTACAGCAATGGCAAATCAGTGAAGTCTTATTCGGAAAAGACGTAGTGGGCCTCTTCATCTCCATTAATATCTTTTGAAGTGTCGCTTTTCGTTTTTTAGAACAACCTTATTAATCGTTTCTGAAGTCTTTTCTGTTGTTTGGGTACAAGTTTTTGACAGTGATGAATTGTGTGTCTAACTCGTTCATGAAGTTCGTCTTGAATAACCTACATAGCTCGTTTATTAAAGGGCGAATCTTGGACTGAAATTTTGTAAAAATGTATTCAAACTGAATAGATATAAAACCGTGTTCAATTTGCAATTTAAAAGGGTTTCTAGACAGTGGCGGAGCTGGCAATCTTTTAAAATTTGAATAAGAGTGTACCGAAGGCATTCACTAACAAGTTCGAGCTTATGGACTGATTGGTTGAGGTGGACGTCTAATTCATAATAAATGGTATCAAAGCCGATGATTCAAATCCTGACAGTGACATTTTAAGAAAAAAATGTTGAAAAAACCCCATTTGAAGGTCAGTGTGGCAGGGCAGAAAGCCCATGTGTACGGATCAAGTAAGGAGTCCGGTATAAACCGACGTTAGAAAAAATAGCAGTTTAAGGGAGGGTGTTAGAGTATAAATAGGAGTATACCGAAGGCATTCACTCACAAGTTCGAGCTTATGAGCTTATTGGTCGAGGTGGACGTCTTATTCCTAACACATCTGAGGCCAGAGCTGCGCAAGAGTGATCAGTTTTTTTTTTAACCCATATATCAATTTAAGAAAGTCCAAATACCAAAATGTGTCGAAATTTACACAGAGAATTAAATAAAAATCGGAGTTTTAGAAGGAAAAAAACTCAAAGAATTAAAAAAAAAAAAAAAAAAAAAAAAACTAAATTCGAAAAAAATTATATAAACACTAAATTCCAAAACTCTATTGAATTATGTATACAATTTGGACGGTTAATCTTAAAGGATAAAATTGTAAGATTAATCCGGCCAAACTTTAAACCCAAGATCTAGATGTCAGATTCTATAAATAATCACGCTCGTAATGAGTCAGCTTGTGAGGAATAAAGTGTTAGTCATACATAAATATTTTTTTCATTTTCAGATCTCGAACGAGATTTAAACTCGAAATATCTAGTTAAATGGTGAAGCAATGTTAGACGGTTGCTTTATGAATAATTGACACATACGAACTCTGTGTCTAACTAATTTAATAATTTATGAGGTTAGTCTTGAGAAATTTGAGACTTAATTGTCAAACATCATGGAGTTAAAGACCTATTGTAGTTAATTACTTGACAAATGCAAAACCTCTTGTTATATATATATGTTACAAACAAAATAAGCAGCTGGTGATGTGTTATGTTGAGTACGGGAGAAGTGTGGCCGACAGTGTTAAGTGAGCTGCAATTGACCTGTAATGACATTAATTATAATGTTTTGCTTGGTGTGGAGATAATGCACTTTTGGTTTGTACGATAAATTTAATCATTCTATTTTATTGATTATTATGTATTATATAATTAAGCACTATATCATGTGTTGCTAAAGGACAGAGAGAGAACGAGTTTCGTTTGTTTAAAAAAATCTGAATTCGGCGATTAAGAAAATAAAGTATAAATAATTAGAAGTAATGAAAGTAAAATTTAGTATTTACCAATATTGATGACTAGTCTACCATATAATTTTAGTCAAAGTGTGTTTGCACATAAAATTGAAAAATCACTCAAATACCTTTGTTTGCTAACTCAAATACAATGTATAATGATTTTCAGAGATAAAAACACTTAATAGCACATAATGGGCGTTGTGCAACTGTCAAGTGCGCTACATTGAGTATTTATCATTAGTTACGTAGCGCACCTACGCGATGCGCAACCATGTAGTTGTCAAATTTTAGACACGTCATAATTTCGTTGCACATTTCGTAAGTGCACTACGTAATTAATACTAATTACTCACTTTTGCAGGAATTAACGCAATGTAGCACACTTAAAGTTGCGAAACGCCTGTTGCGCACTTGAAAAGAACACTATTGATTATTTTCGTCTCTTAAAACTCACAATTCCTAGTATTTATATTTGAATTGGCAAATATAGATATTTAGACGATATTTCTCCATAAAACTACTATAACTGAAAGTTAAAATGTTTTATCTTATAAATAAATCTATTATATGATCACTCAAGTTGAATAGAGTTACTATATAGTCTGGATTCAACTAGCTAGTTTGAAGAATATCGTGTGACATACGTACAATTATCTTTTGGGGCCAATCCTTTGATGTCTAGATAAATGCAATGTGTACCCCAATTAGAGAAAACAATAAAACCATTTGGGAAGATATTGTTGTTGGGTTTCAGATGTTTAATTACTTATTATTATTATTATTATTATTATTATTATTATTATTATTATTATTCAGGGTTAAAAACCTAAAAACTATTTGAAGTTTCACCGATGTTGAAATTTGGTGTCTGAAGTTTGGAATGTTAAAATGCACAGTCTCATGTTTCATTTTTGTTGAAATTTGGTGTTTTTGCGCGTATTTTCCTCTCTCAATCATTTTTATCAACCCAACTCATTCATAATCCATCACTTTTTACTTTTCACAAAGTCACCATATTTCCACACAAAACTTAAAGTTCCAAAAGAAAAGGTTTCCAACATGAGTGGTGTTGAGCAATTTTTAGCGACAACGGAACGTGATTTACTTGCGCGGATGTGACCAACTTCTTAGGTGATAGTCACAGCAAGTTGACGAGAGTAGAGCGTGCTTGAGATGTCGAATTTGACAGTCGGTTTTGCCAGGATTGACTTCTCTTAAGTAATCACACCGAGACACCAAATTTCAACAAAAATAAAACCTAAAACACTATATTTTACGTCAGACACAAAATTTCAACATTTTAGAAACTTCAGACAGTTTATACTTTATACATTTAATTTATTGTTACAATTAAATAACACCTTTTTAAAAAATACATATATTAGTTGACTATAAAATAACAATTTCCATGATATTTAATTTCCATTCCTTCTCCACTTTGGCCCTTTTCCACTGTTTTCAGTACAAAATTTAGTAAATTGTCAAAGAACGCAATGATTTCAAGCAAGAAAAACTTGGTATTGAAACAACAACCGAATCTCAGTTCTTCTGCTGCCTCATGACGTAAGCCCTAAATAATTATACAGAATCTATGCGGCTACAACGTATGACACATATTTGACACTTACCAATCCCATTCATCATTACATATATGATATAGTAACCTAATTTCATAACCTCGGTTTATAATTTTAATAACACATATTAAAAAAATAACTCCAACGTATAAATTTTAATTAAAAAAGTTCAGTTATATTATATATGTGTTAAAAAGAAGATGTAAAATAATATTTTTATTATTGTTTAAAAATAATAATAAAAATATTCGAGCAATTGGGATACTTTTACAAAATAGTGTCATACTATATAGATTGCATTATGCTTTCCTCTACAAGGCTTGCTAAATGCTAAATAGTACTACCACATATAAACACTCAAATGCAAGAAACATTATGATGTCAAAATATTGTGTGCTTTCCACCCAAAATATTAAGCACTGCTATTACGATTTTAAGTTTGGAAAAAATGTTAAAGAACTTAAAATCATTTTGAAGTATAAACCATGCTGCAATTTAATATTTTTTTTTTCCGATTTAATGTCTGATGTATCATAGATCTTCTATTCATTTTCACTTTTTTTGTACGAATTTGTCGTTAAATTTATCGTCAAAATCGCAACAAGGCATATACTCCAATCTTCTTTTACGCTATTAAGCTTATTATTGCTGTGACAACACAATTTAAGTCAAAATCACGCTAAAATTTAACGTCAAATCAGCCGAAAAAAGTGGCAAACAAATTTTATACAATCGCAAATTAAATAACAAAAAAAAAGCTAAATTACCAAATCTAAATAACTTAATTATATACTTCATATTGCTTTTAGGTTATTAGTCCAACAAAAATGAAGCCACACTTGTAAAATAATTTACTTAAATCAATTTTACAATTGCTATTTTTTTTTTTTTTGATATATATGATCAATTTTACAAGGTTGATTTTTTTTTTTCATTACATAAATACAAATATAAAGTTATGAAAAAACTTTGTAAAGGACAATAAGTTGTTACTTTAAAGTGGGGCATAAAGATAGAACTTTTGGTTGTCAAACTTTGTGGCTTCAAAGTGTGACAACCTAAAAACACATCAGCTACATATATATACCACATGTATAGATCTCTGTAAAGGTTCTTAGCATCTCATATTAAAACAACTTATAAAAGGCCAAAGAGCATAGAGATTTTAATCCCTAAATTATTAATAAAAAACCAAACTAAAAATCATTGTTTTGTTGGAAAAAAAAACATATGTGATTGATTGGTTTCATGGTACAATTTGTTTGTAAAAAGGTATAATTAAATAGAGCTGCATTATTAAGATAAAAAGCTGTTGCTGCATTATCTGATAACATAAGACATGATATATATATATATATATATATATATATATATTGCCATTATTGAAGTTCTTCTAGCTAGGAATAATGTACATAGTACATAAGGCCACACACATAATGAGGATTTGGGTAGAGGTATCGCTGAAATGTAATCTCACTTTACCTTTTATATTACATATTATTTAATTTGTCATAAATGTAATATGTTGTGAATTTTATTATAATATGAGATTACGTTTAAACTTTCTCAATTATGATGTGTGATTACATAAAAAAAACCGAATATAATGTGAAAGTACATCCAATATTACAAATTATTTATTATTAATTAAATAGATAAAATAATTTCTTTGGTCTTTATTATTCTATTATTATTATTATTATTTTATTTTTATCTATTTATGACTTATTATTATAATAAAAAATAATGTGCACGATGTTCCTGCAAAATGATTTAAGTCTTTTACGTAATTTTTTTTATAAAAATTATCTTATAAAATTATAAAAAAAAAATTAAATAATAAATTTCAACATTAATGCTAATTTAGTTTTAATATTTTTTAATAGATAATGAGTAGATTATATGCATTAAACACAAAATATAAGTTTAAGAAGTAAGTTAGTTGTTCTAAAAGTGAATGTTTTTTTAAATCGTAACATATTAATTAAGATAATTAGATGTAATATACTCTTATCTACTATATTATATTAATTCGGTATCGGAAGCTCTTTGGCTGACACGTGGACATTTTGTCCAGTCAACGTTGCCTAATTTAATCGGAATTTAATAGGGGTTCTCTAAATTCAGATACATAATATTGATTGATTCAAAATTAAAAAGTATTTTTATATCCTATCTTGATCTCTACGCAATTTAAAGAAACAAATTTATTTAAAGTTTCCTTTTAAATTCATTATCTATACAGTTTGGCTCCGGAAGACCATAGGCCGTCACGTAAGCAATATATATTCTTCTCCTAAAAAATAAATTCAAATATTGAATTTTTCCTAAAATATATAGGTATTAAACTTAATATATACGTATTAAACAATATATATTTAGAATAATAAATAAAATAATATATATAAACAATTATAAGAGCAACGGAAAACATAGTAAGGCAATGGTATTTTTACAAGAGCAAATTAGGAAGTATAATTAACGGGAAACATACATAAGGAAATGGTATTTTACAAGATGAAATTAGGAAGTATAATTAATTATATAATATTGGGGCAGATCAGAAGATGTGTATTGTATAAATAAGGAAGAAACATACAATAATATACAATATAAAGCAACATGGAACATATATAAAACAAAGTATTTCACGAGAGAAAATTAACACTACATAGTACATATACGTAGAGAACCCACCCACGCCAGTAGTGGTTAAGGGAACTCTTCATCAACAAAGAAAAACCCGAGCGCGAGGCCTCGTTCGTGCCGAGCTCGATATTCCGATTTTCAGATGAAACCTCTATTCTCCTCCCCGGTGCTCTCTCTGGAATCGACAGCCTTGCCATGGCAAACAGTAAAATTCAGCTTAGGCATCTTTATATGCCGTTCATCTCTGAGAATAGAAGGTAGGTAACATGGGAACAATTGGGATAACTAAAAATCACTCGCGTCATTGTGAAAAAAAAAAAATATTTCTTTAAAAACTAGATTCTCATTTAATTTTTCTAATAAAAATCTTCAATCATACACATGGTAATCTCGGGAACATCGAGATTGTCAACAATAGTACGTGGTGTATTGAGAAAGACAAAGAAAGACCTGGAGGTAAATGGTACCAAACCCTAACTCTTGTACACAATCATTATTGTTCTTCATTCTTTCGTGATTTAAAAAGTTTCATCATGAATTCTAAACAAAAAGAATTCACATTATTCTATTATTATTATAATGTTGGTTATAACTATTTTTTTAAAAAAAAAAATCAATTGTGCAAGTCTGTTTAATCATCTGGAAATTACCAAGTGATGTGAGTACTACATCGATTATTCTAAGCTGATTACTACTAACCTAACTAACTAATTATATTTTCTCTTCTTCAGATTTTTCATTGACGCAGTAATATGCAACGATTCTGTATTTTGGAAAATACTACTATATATATGCAAGGACAAAATTAATGGTAGGTAATTAAAAAAAAATTAATTATCAATGTATATACATGTAGCATCTCAGCCTTACCACAAAATAATTGTTTTTTTCCTCTTAACTAATCACGTAATATTTTTATGCGGAAGAGCATGAGAAGAATAGAGAAGAACTCTTCGGTGTGGTGAATCATAATGAAGTGGACCCTTTCTTTAGGGTCTTCGAAAGATCGGGGATCAACTAATTGTCATGGTTATGAAGCGAATAGAAAAACAGACGGGTTTGTGACTTCTACTATATAGCTTTTATGTTTTGATCGTGGATTGTTTCAATTGTTTATTTTGTTTTGAGAGCATCGTTAGTTAAATTCCATCAATAGTTATCTATAATATAAATAAACTAAATTGAGCATGTTTCAACTTTATATCAATCAAGAGAGTAATAAAAAAAATTCTATACATTTTAGAACTTTATCTAAATATATTCTATTTTGTTAAGGCAAGTTGTGGACCCTTTCTTTAGGGTCTTTGAAGGACCAGGGATCAACTTATCGTGATGGTTATGAAGCGGATAGGAAAACAGACGGGTTTGTGACTTCGACTAGATAGCTTTTATGTTTTGATAGTGGATTATATGAGAGCATCGTTAGTTAAATTCCATCAATAGTTATCTATAATATAAATAAACTAAATTGAGCATGTTTCAACTTTATATCAATCAAGAGAGTAATAACAAACTTAAATATATTCTATTTTGTTAAGGCAAGTTGTGGACCCTTTCTTTAGGGTCTTCGAAGGATCGGGGATCAACTTATCGTCATGGTTATGAAGCGGATAGGAAAACAGACGGGTTTGTGACTTCTACTATATATATTTTATGTTTTGATCGTGGATTATATGATCGCTCTTTCAACTGTTTATTTTGAATTGAGAGCATCGTTAGTTAAATTACATCAATAGTTATCTATAATGTAAATAAACTAAATTGAGTATGTTTCAACTTTACATCAATCAAGAGAGTAGTAAAACAATTTCTATACATTTTAGAACTTTATCTAAATATATTCTTTTTTGTTAAGGCAAGTTGTGACCCTTTTCTTTAGGGTTTTTGAAGGACCGGGGATCAAGTTATTGTCATGGATATGAAGCGGATAGGAAAACAGACGGGTTTGTGACTTCTACTATATAGCTTTTATGTTTTAATCGTGGATTTTATGATCTCTCTTTCAACTGTTTATTTTGAATTGAGAGCACGTTAGTTAAATTCCATCAATAGTTATCTATAATGTAAATAAACTAAATTGAGCATGCTTCAACTTTATATCAATCAAGAGAGTAGTAAAAAAAATTCTATACATTTTAGAACTTTATCTAAATATATTCTATTTTGTTAAGGTAAGTTGTGGACCCTTTCTTTAGGGTCTTCGAAGGATCGGGGATCAACTTATCGTCGTGGTTATGAAGCGGATAGGAAAACAGACGGGTTTGTGACTTCTACTATATAGCTTTTATGTTTTGATCGTGGATTATCTCTTTCAACTGTTTATTTTGAATTGAGAGCATCATTAGTTAAATTCCACCAATAGTTATTTATAATGTAAATAAACTAAATTGAGCATGTTTCAACTTTATATCAATCAAGAGAGTAATAAAAAAAAATTCTATACATTTTAGAACTTTATCTAAATATATTCTATTTTGTTAAGGAAAGTTTTGATATATTAATATACATTATAATTATATGTCTTAAACGTTAATTTCTTAACAACACTTATGTTAATACTAATGAATTGAACAAACGTAGAGTTTATAGAACATGAAGAAAAAAAGTTACGAGCTAAGTCTTACTCAATATATATAACAAGAAAAAAATGTATTAAGTTAAACTTTACTCAAGATATGTTAATAATTTTATTTTTGTTGCCAATTATTTAGTTTTTCTTTTGGCCAAGTTAATTATTTAGTTGATTTAGCTATACTTAAAACAATTTTATTTTATGTGGATTACATATGTACGGAAGATACACCCAAACTTTTAGCTATATATTTCATAGTGCCTTGAATTGAATTTGGAAATTTTAATTTATTTTTAGCTAATTATTTCTTTAGAGCAACATAAATTTTCTTCAGCTTTAATTATCTCTCCGGCGCAGTGCGCGAGATTAGCATCTAGTATAAATTAATGTTGTAACAATGAATTTATATTACAATATACATTACAAAATATACAAAATATTGTAATATAATATTACACTCCATTATCACAACACAACCAAAACATTACAATATACCATATTACTTAGTTTATATTATTTGTAATCACATAATACATCCATTCGACACTCACAAGATAATAATATTTTTTTTTATCGGGAGAAAAATAAATTATTCATATAATATATTGGCAAGTATTTTATCGATTAAATAGTAATTTATTTGAGTTTATTAGCGGCTATAATGATACTTTTATTCCTAGTTCATTTGCGTGAAGTTTGTAAAGGTCAAAATACATAATAATAATAAATAACTGTTTGTGGTTTTAAGTTCATCAAATGTTGTTGTAGTATAGTGGTAAGTATTCCCGCCTGTCACGCGGGTGACCCGGGTTCGATCCCCGGCAACGGCGTTTTTTTTTTTTCTTCACTCTCTAATCCTTCAATGAGTTCTTTAAGGATTTGATCAACATCATGGGTATTTAAGGATTTGTCTGTTCTAAATTGACATTCATGCCCTTTTAATTTTGGTCTTGATGAAGTTCAATTGAAGTACTATGAATTGTAGGTTTACTTGGGTTTGTAGGTTCACTTGGGCTTGCATCTGATATCAATAACAATTCAAGACAAACCCAAGTGAACCTACAACTCAAGTCATGGTTTACTAGTAAGACAAACCCATGAATTGTTATTGATATCAGATGCAAGCCATAGTTCTTGAGATTTGATTCAGAAACTCTAAAGAAATTTCTTTGTCCAGTATATGCTATATTTATAAGCTTAGTTCAATCAATAATATTATGGAAACTCAAAGTTTTGTTCTTGAGTTCTACATTTGTTTCAGAAACTCCAAAGAAAGTAGTCTTTTTTTTGTCAATGATATGCAGATTGAAGTTAGAAACTCTGCATGAATTATTATTGATAGCAGATTGAAGTCAGATGTTTGTTCTTGAGCTCTACACTTGATTCAGAAACTCTAAAGAAATTTTTTTTTGTCAATGATATGCTATCTTTACCTAATTCGATCAAGATCATGGTATCTATCTGCATTGTACTCCACTTTTGACCGATAAGTATTATATGTTTGATCAGTTGAATTTGAATGGGTTCAATACATACCACAATCTGCAGCCATGTTCTTTGTTTGCGTGATCTTTTCTATACCAACGTCCTCATTATTGCAATTTTTTGTGGATACGAGTTACAATCAGATGCTATACCAATTGATTTTGATTTTATCAGGGAAACTCATGCTCTATGTTTGATTAAGAAACTCAAAAGGAAGCACCTTTTTTGTCTATGATAAACCATCTTTAACTTAATCCAATCTTTAAAGTAAATCAAGATTAGCTATCTGCATAACGGGAGTGATCAACTAACAATCTTTGATTTGATTTTTCAAATTTTGGTGGATCATTTAGTTACATTCTGTAAGTATATTGATTCGATTTGATCTAATTATGAAAAATCATGCTCAAATGGTAGGACAAGGCAGAATATAATTTTTTCCCATTTACAGCCCTGGTTTTTTTACAAAGTTAAAATATTTTTGACAAAAATGTTTGACAAAGTTCTGATTTTTTTGATTTTTTGCATATTCAAGAGAATTCTGGAGAAACCTCTGCAAGTTTATCTTCTCTAACATGAGTTTTGTGATCACTATAGTTGTAAACCATGAAGAAACCAAGACTATATGATTTATGAGGAAAACCAGTCGTTGGATAGTGTCATTCATCATTCTAAACGATGTGTCGCTGATATGACACTAAAAAAAAATCTAATTGCAACTTTTTGTAAGACTATAATAATGACGAAAATTAAAATGACAGAATATTATAAATATATGAAATAACATAAACTTGTTTAAATCAAGAGCTTTAAATTAAAAGTGATCAATGTGATATAAATTCCGAGGCTAAATTCAAATTAAACCCTTCGACAAAATAACTTAGCAAAACTTAAGGTTGGTTAGACCAACTGGTAAAGCGAGTTGTGTTCCCCGTGGGCGACCCGAGGTCGAAACCCGCCGGAGACGCCTCCTTGGGGAGGACTTTAACGTTAACGCTCCTGGTCCGAACTTGCGAAAGTAATGTAAATATATCCAAAAAAAACTTTGTTAGTACAAAAAATAAATTGAACTATATTTCTTTACATAAAACAGATTCAATTTTATATTACATAGTAAAGTTCAAATTATATTGATTTTTCCATTAAAATTGAATATGTGATGTGCACATAAAGTATTTTAACAGAATTTATGTTGATTTTGTCCATCATGCGTTACCTGAATAAGCATGATCTGATTTTTCTGTGTGCAATTTCTATAACTTTTTAATATAAAAATCAATTTAATTTGCATTTTGGTTAAATTTTGTAAAGATGAATTTATTTTTTTAAAAAGAAGAAGTTCAACTTATTTTTAAAATACTCAAAATTAAGTTTGTTCTTTTGTTTTTGGTAATTAACCATATTTCCTTTTCTTGTAATTTTTAATAATCTCTATAATAATGCTGAAAGTGAATAAATTATTTCTGATTCTACCCTATTAGGTAAATTTCCAATGGTCCTTAATTCTTTAATTGTGTCAAATTTGGTCATTTTTGCATACATAAGCATAATGAAAAGCCCTTTTACTGCTGCTGTCAAAAAGTAAACTTAAAGCAAGTATGATTTTGGACGCAATTATCCGAGGCTCTACCTCAAATTGATTAGACGACGCCTCATCAGTCATCACGGAGTAACCTTCTTCATTCGGCACAAACAAAGCAAGGGAGTTTGTAAAGTGAAATTCCCTAAAAATGGGGGCTTGATTGCTAAACGAGGAAAAGGAACCAACTTTTGGCAAACCACTTCATTCACTCCACAAAACCCATCTCTAATTTCATCTTTTCTGTACTGGGTGTTGTTTAGATTGATTCAAGCAGAATCTGAACTGGGTATTGCTTCGCTTCCATTGATTGAAACAGCAGCAAGAAGAGATGCAGGGAGGAGACGAACTGGTCCGTCTCCAATCCACTATGCAGGCCATTGAAGCCGCATGCACCTCCATTCAGGTCTTAAACGCTATTGTACTTCGTTTCAGCTCTGTAGTTGCTCTGAATATGAAGAAAATCAGTTGCGATATTCGTTCTAAGTTATTTCCCACAAATCTGATAGTTGTTATGCTCTTGGGCAGTAAATAATGGCTTATTCAGTCATGTAATGATAGAAAAACATGATAATGTACAAAAAATGTGATGATTCGAGTCTTTCTATGGAATTTGAGGCGAATGCATTGTGCATTGGTTACGATATAGGGGTCATTACTTCACTGCGAGATTGATGATTATTTTGTTTAGCTGTAAATTCTTCCCTGTGAACTAGCAAAACAGTTTATTGCTAAATGTTGAATATAAAACTGTGGAATTGATAGACATTATGCTCCTAGATTAGTTAGTTAGTGTAATTTCGACTATGCAGTAACACAACTTTTGTTTATTTGTTTATTCCAGATGCATATAAACCCAGCAGCAGCAGAAGCTACTATACTCTCCTTGTCCCAAGCACCTCAACCGTACAAGGCATGCCAATTCATCCTTGGTAAACAATGCATTTCCGGCTTCACTTTTTCTAATCGTTTCTGCTTTGAGTTTCGGTTGCAGCATGATTCGTTCACTCCTTGTAAAGTAGAAATCCCTTCTTTTGTTATTTTCATCGTGATTTTATTACTACGAAGTGATTGGGTAAATATTTCTATGTTGGGTTGTTGTTGGTGTCTGTTTTTAGAGAATTCTCAGATGGCAATGGCAAGATTTCAGGCTGCTGGGGCTATGCGAGAAGCCGCTATCAGGGAGTGGGGTTTTCTTTCTGCTGATGATCGAAAAGGCTTGGTCAGGTAAACAACTTTGCACCCTAAATTGTCATCACATAAAACATTAACATATTTTATATCTGTAAATTGGATGGTGGTAGAAGTCTCAGACATTAATGAGTGTCTTCTTTGCTTTTCAGCTTTTGCCTTTGCTATGCCTTCCAACATGCAAGTTCACCTGATGGATATGTTGTAGCTAAGGTTTCTTCTGTTGCTGCTCAGTTGATTAAAAGGGGGTGGTGAGTTAGCATTCTTCTAACTTTTATAACTTCGCAAGCTATATGCAGATCATGTCAATAGTTACTGCCCCAATAATCTAGGATATATATATATATATTTTTTTTGACTTTTTTGTATATTTCACATATATATTTTAAGAGCGTAGCTATTGGTTGGGCCTGCAACAGCATAATGTGTGGAGTTTGAGTTACCTACATAGAAAATAGTTAGTAACTTAAAGAAAGGGCAACCTGATTAACCCACAGTGAGTTATTTTGAATATGGACATAGAAAAGTAAGAATCTCATTTGTATTTGGTGTATAGAAAAACTTGACAAACAAATTTGGTTGTATCATTTATTCCAACATGGTCATTATGTGACATTATCTGTTTCCTGTGTCTGGTTTCATTTACAGGCTTGATTTTTCAGCTGGTGAGAAGGAGACATTCTTTTATCAGGTATTTTCTTTGTATAATTGCTGTCACGCTATACGGAATCATCTTGAAAATGCATTTTACACGTGCTCGTGGACACACTATCTTTTCCTTTGATTTCCATCCACATTTTTATTGCGTGTTGAAAGGTGACGGACATCGATCAATCCTCCCTTTATGTTCTGATATCATCAGAACTTTTATATAATCATCACACGACTGTTGATTGATTGAGCTTCTGGAACTTTTTCTCCATTGATCTTATAGCTTTGCTGGTCCAGGTTAACCAAACAACTCTTGGCAATCATGGTTTGGATGTGCAGTTCGTCGGGATCAATTTTTTAGAATACTTGGTAAAGATAACTCAACAAAAAAATGCACTTAATTTGAGTTCTTGTTGCTTTTGGTAACTGAGCTATTGTTTTCTAAGGTATCGGAATTCTCTCCTTCTACATCTAGTGCCTTGCGTCTTCCAAGGGAGTTTCATGAGCTATGTCGTAAATCACTCGAACTAGACTATCTAAAGGTTTGTAAGTCTGGTCTTATCAATAATATTTCTATACTATTTATAAAGGGAGCACAAGAATTAGTGAATCCACTTTTAGTTTCAATATATATCCTCCTCTATTTATCCCTAAATGTGACATCTTTCTAAATCCTGCTTTATCTACTTCATTGAAGGTTTTTTATGCTTGGACACGTGATGCTGCTCTGAGTGTTACAAGCAAGATAGCTGATTCTAATTCAGGAGGACCTGAAGCTAAAGTTTGCACAGCTGCGATGCGTCTCATGCTCCAGATTCTTACTTGGGAATTCAAATATAGCCGTCGTGACTCGAAAAGTATAAATACTTTCACAGCTGGAGTTAGGCATGACCTTGCTTCCCCCAACCGCACAGAGTGCATTATAGTGCAGGTTTGAAGCTACCCCGATAGTAACATCATATCTAGGAAAGAAAAGCACAGCAATTTGTAGATTGTAGATGCATGAACTAATATGGGTAGTTTCCGTATGAAATAAAATACTACGTAGGGGTGGCAATACGTGCTATCGTGCGTCTTAATGATCGTGTCGTGCTAAACTTACTAAGCACGAACACGCACGATAAGCTTATCGTGCCACGTTTTACAAATACGAACACGACACGGATATTTTCGTGCGTCTTCGTGTCGTGCTATCGTGCTGTGTAAAGATATACATTTGTACATCTCCATACGAGATCTTTAAGTAAAAATCAAAATAATGAACTTCATATATAAAAAAACAATGAATTAATATGTCAGTTTTCATAAGTTAATAATATAGAGTTTACAAACACTACAAAATAAACCACTAATTGGAGTTTTTAAAGTTAATAAACAAGATTTGTTCAAAAAATACTTGAGAATTAATCCTAGAAGCACAACTTTATCGTGCTATCGTGTGTGTCATGTTATGATACTCAAACACGAACACGGCACGGAAGTTATATCGTGTTAATCGCGTTCGTGCTATCGTGTGATCGTTCTCGTATATGCTAGCACGAACACGGTTTTTTCCGTGCGTGTTCGTGTCGTGTCACAAATTGCCAGCCCTACTAATACGGGAGTTTAGGTACTTGGAATAGTTTCTTGATACAACATTTTCTGCAAAAATAGTGCTTTATCATCCTTCTATCTCTGTTCTTCAACTGATGTTCTTTGCTCTATTAAAAAAATGTAGCCTGGTCCATCATGGAATGATGTTCTAGTCTCAAGCGGCGATATTGTTTGGTTGTTGAACTTATATGGTGCACTTAGACAAAAGTTTCCATCCGGGACTTTCTGGATCGACTGCCCTATTGCAGTTTCAGCTCGAAAGCTTATTGTACAGTTCTGTTCACTGACAGGAACAGTCTTTCCATCAGGTATGTGCTCCTCAAACATGTATTTTTTATTTTATGTTTTAAATTTGAGCTATAATTCAAGTAATTTTTTTGAGCAATATAGATAACGGGCAGTCCCAAGAGCGGCACCTGCTACAACTGCTTTCAGGGATAATATCATGGATAGACCCTCCCGATGTTATTTCAAGAGACATTGAACTAGGCAAGAGTGGAAGGTCCTTGTTTTATAAAGCAGCTTCCTTTTTGGCTAATTAATTGCAAATTTTACTTCTTTTATTTTTTTTTATTAATAATAGCTTACCATGGTTTTGAATTTTGATTTATTCAGTGAGATGCTAGATGGTTGTCGTGGTTTGCTGGGTATTGCAAATGTAACAACTGCTGCTGTATTTAATCAGCTTCTGAAAACGATAAGGTTGTCCTGCTATTTCTTTAGATTTCAGTTGTACCTCACATTGACTGCTATAACTGGCTGGAATATATGATACAAAAATTGCGGGCAAGGCGTTACGTGATCTTACTTAAATTGGTTTTCATTCAGGCCATATGGGACTTTTACTCTGTTATCCACCTTGATGTGTGAAGTCGTGAAAATTCTCATGACTCATGATAGCGATGAAGAAACATGGAGTTGGGAGGCTCGTGATATCTTACTGGATACCTGGACTGCACTTCTGGTGGTATGTTTTTCTGTCTATAAGGCATAGATGCTGCTAAAGATACCACTTTTATGCAAACACAAAAACACACTCATACACACACACACACACACACATATATACAAGCGAGTCAATATGTAGTAAAAGTGTACATATTTGCATAATTGGTTATGTTATAATATTTACGAAATCATACAAAGAGTAATCATGCTTCTAACTTCTCATTAGCTTGTCTCAGCCATTGAGTAATACTGGTAGCTGCGCATTGCTCCCACCTGAAGGTGCAGTTGGTGCAGCCAATCTTTTTTCTTTTATTGTGGAATCTGAAATGAAAGGTGAATTTCCAGCCGTTCTAATGTTCATATATATATATTTTAATTTTATTTCGTTCTTATCTCGTCCATAATATTCTAATTTGTTTTGCAACAGCTGCAACTGCGTCAGCATTTAATGAGGACTCTGAAACTGATTACCTTCAAGCATCAGTATCTGGTATGCTTAAATCTTGTTCATACTCTTTGCATTGTTTATTATTTATTTTTCTGAAACCTTTTTTTTGTCAATTCAGCTATGGATGAAAGATTGAGCTCTTATGCTCTAATAGCAAGAGCTGCCAGCGATGCCACAGTTCCTATGCTCATGAGACTTCTTTCGGAGCGAGTTTCACGTCTGCATCAGGTTCTCTTTCAAGTTTTGTTTTTTTAAAGGATTTGCCAGTTACAAGACTTTAGAATCTTATCCCGACTTGAGGGCACTTTCTTGATCATAATAGTAGTTTCTTACGCTGTGAAGTTCCCTTCCCTTCCCTGGTATAGGTTTGTATTTGATTATGGGCTTGTTTGTAGGGCAAGGGAGTTGCTGATCCAACCGAAACTTTGGAAGAGCTATACTCGTTATTACTCATTATTGGTCATGTTCTTGCTGATGAAGGCGAAGGAGAAACACCCCTGGTATCTTATTATACTTTCCCTATTTATTATGCATTTTAGTTTTTACGAGCATGATATGAATTAATGCTTTGCAGGTACCCGATGCCATCCAAAAGCATTTTACGGATTGTGTGGAAGCAGATAAGCATCCCGTTGTTCAACTTTCTGGGTAAGTTCCGAATTTTTCTAAGACTCAATTTTAAGTTACTAATAGCATTTACATGGCAAAGAGGATTTTCACTATTTTTTTTTAGCCGGGAATGGTTTTAAGTATTTAATACATTAGAGAAAAGCTGACGGGATTTTTTCTTTTTGCATGCAGATCGATTATCAAGTTTGCTGAACAGAGTTTAGATCCAGAAATAAGGGCGGCATTCTTCAGTCCTCGATTGATGGAGGTATAAAGTGGAAACTTAATGAGAAAGTGTGAAGCTTAGAGGGAAACTTAATGAGAAAGTGCAAAAAGTGAAGCTTAGAGGGAAACTTAATGAGAAAGTGGAAAAAAAACCACCTTTTAGGAAAAAAATTGAGGATATAGTCAATACTTTCCAGAAAAGGAAAACCGTTTTTCACTCTTAAGTTTCACACGTGGTAGCATTGCAGTGTTAACTTCCCAAATATTTACTAGTAGGCTTTATATTGTAGTTGGACCAGTTATTTATTCGTTATTTGACATAGGTTTCGTTTCAATTTCTTCATATAGGCTGTTATATGGTTCCTCGCAAGGTGGTCCCCTACATATCTATTATCTGTAGAGGACTCTCATGACAACAGTTTTAGCTCTGGACCAAATAATGGTCGTCAACTCCACACACCCGAATCCGGGAGAAGTGTTCTGAGTTACTTCAATGAAAAAAACCACGGAAAGTTTGTATTGGATATAATTGTTCGTGTTGCTATGGTCTCATTCATGTCATATCCAGGGGAGAAATACTTGCAGGTATAATTCTTGATAGGATTTTTATTTATTTATTTATTTATTTTTGCCAGGATTGTAGAAACATTGCAGCTTGAAAATGATAATTTTGATTTGAGATTATTGTTAGTATTTGTGATATTAAGCAAAATCGACAAAAATTTGCTACGCAGGGCCTAACATGCTACCAGCTACTTCACGGCCTTGTTCAAGAAAAAAGTATCTGTGTCCACCTTGTTGTATTGGTGAGTTAAAAAATCATGTATGTAAGTTTACATAGTACATATAGTTGAATCGTCAAAATAGCCGATGAATTAATAAGCCGATCATTTTTTAGAATATGTGCTATCAACTAAAATTAAAAGTATTAAGGGTTAAGAACCTATAAACTGTCTGAAGTTTGCTCTATGTGAGATTTTGGCGTCTGAAGTTTAAATTGTTAATATTGACGGTCTAAAGTTTCAACTTTGTTGAAATTTGGTCTCCGTCCAAATTTGCTGTTAAAATTGACAGAACTTAGTCATGTGCTTGTCACATGACCCAATAAAAAAATAAATCCCAAAACTGCCACTAGTTGGGTGGTGGCCAGAGTAGGGTGGTGACCGGCCGGAGTGGGGTGGTGGCCGACCGGAGTAGGGTGGTGGCTGTCCGGAGTGGGGCGGTGGCCGTCCGGGGTGGGGCGGTGGCCGGCCGGAGTAGGGTGGTGGCCGGCCGGAGTAGGGTCTGGCCGGTGTAAGCATAAAAGTATCAGGGGCAATTTCGACTTTTCACACAATTCTGTCAAATTTGACAGAAAAAATGGACGGAAGATCAAATTTCAACAAAGTTGAAACTTCAGACATCCGATATCAACAATTTAAACTTCAGACACCAAAATCTCACATGGGGCAAACCTCAGACAGTTTATAGGTTCTTAACCCAAGTATTAACAATTAATTAATTGATTAATGCAGGAATCTTGGGGCGAGTTGGCTAAAGCTTTTGCTGCTGAAAAAGTGTTGTTTATGTTAAATGCTTCTCATCAGGTATGTATTAGTATCCAAAGCTCATTTTAATCAGTTTCTTTTAATGATTGAATACATTTTAATCGATTAAATTCCTCCACCAATACTCTATAACGTCTTCATTTACTTATCTTTCAGCGATCCCTTGCTCAGACACTCGTTCTTTCAGCTTCTGGTTTGAGAAAACCAGAGGTAGCAAATCAGTGAGTGCCCTTCCTCACCAAACATATTTATAATTAGATTCTTATTTTTTTTTTTAATATTTTTTTTTGTCTATGAAAAGGTATGTTCGGGATCTTATGGGTCACATGACAAAGTACCTGGTGGATTTATCCAGTAGGAGTGACTTTGGTAGAATTTCAGAACAGCCTGATATTATCTTCTCGGTAACTAATTAATGTTCATAACTTCACTTATTATCAAAAGAAAAAAAGTTTTGGTTGCTTAATAAGAGGGGTAGTTCTTCTCTTATGAGGTAATGAATCGTGTAGATCACCTGCTTATTGGAGAGGCTTAGAGGAGCTGCTGCTGCATTAGAGCCACGAACGCAGAAATCAATCTACGAAATGGGAGTGTCAGTATTACACTCGGTCCTGATTCTTCTTGAAGCGTATAAACACGAGGTAACTGATTTTCTTTGTCACTGCATAAATATGGCTAGCCAGTAGCCACTTAAATATTAGGGTTAAGAACCCGAAAAACAGTCTCAACTATAGCCCGTGTTGCTAATCGCTGTCCCAGATTTAAAATGTTGATATTCGATGTCTCGACTATCAGATTGGTTGGTTTCCACTTTTCTCTTAAAATTGACGAAACAAAACATTTTTTTTCGTAAGCATCAAATAAGCCTAAACCATGAGCAACAAATTTGATATTTCAGAAAAGTGGAAAATATGTTTTTGTTGCTGAAAACGCCAATTTTAACACCAAAATCTGTCGAAAAAAGTGAAAAGCAACAAATCTGATAGTTTCAACATTGAATATCAACATTTTAAATCTGGGACAACGATTAGCAACATGACCTGTAGTCTGTTGCTAGTTTCTTAACCTTAACTTGTCAATATGTTATAAAGTTCATTCTTTAATTAAAAAATCTTCCTCCTACCTGGGATACTTTCGAGTTTGTAATTGCTAAATTTGATAATGCTTGTTTTTGTAACATTTGCAGCTTAATTAGTTAAAAGTTGAGACTTTTGATGCTAAATGATTTTGTTCTCTTTATTCCTCAGTCTGCAGTTATATATGCGCTGCTTAAGTTTGTCGTTGTATGGGTGGATGGACAAATCACATACCTAGAGTCTCTAGAGACTAAAGAAGTTGCCGATTTTTGCATGAGGTTACTTGAGCTTTACTCTTCTCAGAATATTGGCAAGGTAATAATTTTCATCTTACCATGCAAATCAAATTTTGATTCGGTAAAACAAATATTTTTGTCAGTAAGTTTTGCCTCATTTCTTGGTATTTCAAATTTTCCAGATATCCTTGTCGAAATCAAGCAGCTTACTTAACGACGCTAGCACAGAAAAGTATAAAGATTTACGAGCGCTTCTCCAACTCCTCTCTAGTCTGTGTTCGAAGGATCTGGTAAAAAAAAATTCACTTTTTAATGAACTTCCTTCTATTGAGGTTATTTCATCTTAAATATCTTAACTTTATTCATTTTTGCTTCCAGGTTGATTTCTCGACACTGTCTACTGACAATCATACTAATATATCTCAGGTGCATTTCACATTTTTTACTGCTAGAAAAAACATTTTTTTTTAATTACGGTAAACTACACGATGCTGATTCATTATTTTTGCAGGTTGTTTTCTACGGTCTTCACATCGTTACTCCTTTGATATCGCTGGAGCTTCTGAAGTACCCTAAACTTTGTCACGATGTAAGTTTTTAGTCCATAAGAGGGTAGTTTGGTCTTTTTAAATTAAGACTAAATTGATTGTTCTTCTTTTCGCCATCCAAATGATTGTTTGAAATATGCAGTATTTCTCACTGCTATCGCATATGCTTGAGGTGTACCCCGAAATGGTCGGTCAACTGAACAGAGAAGCATTCACTCACATTCTCGACACACTTAGCTTCGGTCTTCATCATCAGGTGGGTTATTACATAAGATTAACTTCTATAATTTTTGTTTAATCTTGATTATTATGCCTAATCGGTCTTAGTCACTTCGTATAAAAAAGTGTGATCTTTGGCTGAAACACATCAAAAAGACTGAAAAGACTAAAATGCCCTTATCTTTACCGAGCCTAATTTTACTGTTAGGATTCGGAGGTGGTTAATATGTGCTTGAGAGCACTAAGAGCTCTTGCTTCCTACCACTACAAAGAAACCATTGCTGGAAAACCAGGTGTAGGCATACATGCTTCGGGTCTAAGTAATGCCAATGGAGAAGTTCAAGAAGGCATCTTTAGCCGGTTTTTACGTTCATTGCTGCAGCTGCTTCTATTCGAGGATTATAGGTAAAAATCTCCAATCAAAATGCTTAAAGATACAAACTTTATCAATAATTATTAATCGTGGTTGTCAAATTACTCGATTTTAGACATTTTTGGCACCATTATTAAAGATACGATCAAAATGCTTGAAGATACGGAATTTCCTATCAAAATGCTTAAAGATACGAAATTTCCTATCAAAATGCTTAAAGATACGAAATTTATCAATAATTATTAATCGTGTTGTTCAAAGTACTCGATTTTGAACCTTTTTGGCACCATTTTGTTGATATTGACGATACGAATTCATGGTGCAGTCCTGATTTGGTGGGTGCTGCAGCAGATGCTCTGTTCCCATTAATCCTATGCGAGCAAGCTCTATTCCAGGTTTGTACTCAATAACTTCAATTTTTTCGAGCTTCTTCACTCGTTTCATAGATTTCTTGCTCTCCAAGTCATATATTTCTTGAAAAACATAAACGGATTCGTGGGTCCTGTTTTCTGTGACAGAAACTGGGTGTTGACTTGATTGAGAGACAGCAGAACCCGGTGTTTCGCGAAAGGCTCACAAACGCGCTACACGCGCTTACAAGCTCGAACCAGCTTTCTCAGATGCTCGATCGCGTGAACTACCAGAGGTTCCGGAAGAACCTCACCAACTTCTTGATTGAAGTCCGTGGGTTCCTTCGCACCGTTTGAGACAGAACATCATAGTCGACCCGTTTTTCTAAAGATTTCTTGTGCGTGGAAGGATCGGGTCACACAGGGTCGGGTTTGTGGTTTGTTCTTGGTGGTTGTATAGTTGAAATTTTCATAGTTTATGTGGGTTGTTTTTTTTTTGTTGGTTAGAAGTTTTGGTTGTGCTGATTAAGTAGTCATTGAGATTGTACAGAGTTGAGATTGTGAACATTTATATGTTGAATGAATGGAAGTATGGAAGGAAAATTGATTTTGTGACTACTAAGGGGTCCTTTTGGCTTAATTCATAAGTTGGTATCATTATGTAGTTTCTGTTAAAATTATATAAAAATTAAAATTGTAAAAATACCTTAAGAATGTAAAATGAGCCTCAAATACATATCAAGTTATTGCAGTATTATTGCACTTAGAAGTGTAAACGAGTCAAGCTATCTGTGAGTATGAGTGTAAATGAGTGAAGCTACTTTTCAGCTACTCGAGATCAAATTGGTCAATATTTGAATTCTATTCACTAAATTTTGAGTCGAGCGTTTTCTGAAGCCGAGTCAAGTATTAGTTAGCTGGCTCGACTCAAGAGGTTCGCGTACCTATTCGAGTTTTTTTTGCTTTGTCTATTCGAGCCAAGTTTGTGTTCGAGTTTATTCGAGCTATATATATATATATATTCAATTCAAGTTGAGTTCGAGCTCAAACTCGAGCCAAAAGCCTAATCGAGTCAAGTTCGAGCTCGAGTTAAGGTGCATCTTTTATAATTTAATTGAATAGTTTCAAACATGGCGAGCTGAGTCTAGCCGAGCTCGGACTCATCGAGCATGGCTGGTCTATATAATTTCCTGGTGGATCAACGAATTATTGGGCTGAGCTGGATTTGAACCAGCATAGACATATTGCCAACGTCTCCGAGTCAAGCTCGAGCTTGAAAATTTTAAGGTCGGTTGAGTTCGAGCTCGAGTAAAATGAGTCGAGTCGAGCTTGCCAGAAACTCGACCCGACTCCGCTCAATTACACCCATAGTCATGAGCTACTCAAGATCGGCTCGGTTGATATTCGAATCTAACTCGCTAAATTTTGAGTCGAGTTGAGATTTTTCTAGTACCGAATTAAGTACGAATTCATTTATACTCGACTAGAGAGGCTAACGACTAATCTAAGTTTTTTTTTATATTTTGTCAAAAACCTATTTAAGTCAAGTTCTAACTTATTTGAGATATATACATATATATATATATATATATATATATATATATATATATATATATATATATATATATATACTAGTTATCTAGTCGAATTCGAACACGAGCTAATGTTGCACAATTTGTTATTTAATTAAACAATTTTAATATTGACGAGCCGAGCTCGAGCTTGAAAAAATAAAGCTCGATCGAGATACTTATATTATTAATTATCTCTTAATTTCAGAATCAGAATAGCACCGGCAGAATCGGGCCAGCTCTCCGACTGGGAACTGGACCCACTACTAGAAAAAGAACTTTAGATAACTTTTTATTAAAGACGCTTGCTCAAGCGTTGCATACATAAATTTATTTAAATTTAGCGGCACTTCTAAGTAGCGTTTCTTTTGTATTGTTTTGACGCTTTCAAAGCGTCGTTAAGTTTTGATTTAGGTAACACACTTTTTAAGAACAAAATATTTTAATGACGCTTAGTTGTATTGTCACTTGCATGTACTGACAACGCCTCACATCTTTTAAGATTTTTGCAATGCTTTCTGCAAGTGTCGCAGTGTTTTTCGTGACGCTGATCATAAATGACATATGTACTTGCACCGATAAAACCGGGCCAGCTATCTGATCGGGAACCGGATTATGAAATCTTGAAGATAACCATCGTAAATTTTAGTATTTAACTAGATTGTAAATTTCAGATATTCCATATAAACATTTTAAACTTCAGACACCAAAATTTCATATAGGGCAAACTTCAAAATCTTACATGAGGCAAAATTAAGACCGTTTTTATTTGCAATTACACCCATTGGTGTAGACATCAACCTCACCCCCCCAAAAGAAGTTAATTTATTTGCTGGATGGATATTATAGTGTATTTCATAGATGAGGTGGTAAACAAAAGATGGCTGCGGTGCACAAAATGTATGATTAAGTGGAGACTGGACTTCTTTGGTCCCTGATTACAGCTCAAATTATGCATTATTGTTTTGTTAAAACATTAAACAATATGTGTAATGTTGTGGACTGAGCTTAGGGCTGGTAATTTGTGCCCGGCACGATGGGTCGACACGAACACGACACGAAAATTACGAGTTTGATATTGATGACACGGCACGACATGATATAGCACGATAATTTTAAAATTTTAGTTTAAAAAATTTTATATTTGATTTTTTATTTAATCTATTCTAAATTTTTCATATTGATTTTTCCTGTTTGATTGAGTTTGGCCTGACCCCAAAACACGACACGAACACGCACGACCCGCACGAATTGACAGCCCTAACTGAGCTGCTTTAAGGGGGAACAGTGTAACTAATCATCACTATACAAAGTGGCGGAGAGGATCATTCGTTGGCTAATTCTAACATGGTGTTGAATAATAAGCTTTATTTTTAAAAACCATTTTCTCTTTTATATATAATAATATGTGGTTAGAGGGTATTTAATGTTAACAAGTAAGCAAAAATATTATTTTTTACTCAATCTTATTAGTCAAACTAGATTATATGTTATAACTTTATATGTGGCATCATCTTTTTTAATATGTGAACACTTTAAAATTGCTTCAAACTCTATGTTCAATCTTGAGAGATGTTACCAATATTAATTAATAATCCTTCTAAAAAAATCCAGTAAAAATATAATATATAAAAATAAAATTTTAATTATGTTTCATTTTTACTATTTTATTATTAATATCTTTTTATTTGAATTTGGATAAATAGTATATATATATTAATTTTAAATGTAAAATATATTGTAGTTTGTTTTGTAGAATAATATAATTTGAATTCATAAGTTTATTATTATACATTTTTTATCACTCTCATTCACTTTGAATTTCCATTTTATTTACATGTTAGTCACTTTGCATCCTAACAATAGAAAGTTATTTGAACAAATTTATTTAGAAAATTATACTAAAATATGAGGTATAACTAAAAAAAATACACACATAATAAAATACGTTAAAAATATTAAGATTATATATAAATATTAATCATTCTTATGAAATACTATTTAAATCATAACTAGTGAATAAAAAATAAAAATAAAATTACTTTACATTATATAAGGCATAATTCATATATCTTGTACCGAGAATAATCATATTTTCATATTAATAATATGTTTAAAATTTACTTATCATTTTATCACTTAAGTTAAATTAATGTACTAATTACACAATATTAAAAAAGTATTTTATTTTTATATATATATTTTTTATTTTATATCTTTCTTGCTATGCTTTTTGTTATATGAAATGTTTTTAAATATAATACTTGAACGAGTTATTTAATAATTAATAGTTAATACTCATAATTAATAGTTAATACTCAGCATATAGCTAGGGTCAGTTTCCTAGCTAGTGTATAATAGTTTTTTTTTTTCTTTTTTTTTAAGTGTATAATGATGGAAAAATGTCCAATTCAGGTTCGTATTTACATTTCGGGCCTCGCAACCACGTCAAAATTACATCTCGTTTTAAAAACGTCTCCTAACGGGTCAAAACGGTCCGGAAGTGCGTTACGCGCGTCCGAACCGGACCCCCGGATTGCGTTTGCAACCCGGACGTCCGGATTGCGCGGCAATCCGGACCTCGCCGAATTGCCCAATTTCGACGAAGTCCGGATTGCATTTCGGGTATCACGCGACTACCGTATCCGCGATTACCGTTATGCGTAGAGAAGTCAAGTTCGCGCATTACCAATATGGATAACGGTTACCGCTTGTTTTCTTGAACCGTCGTCAAACCGCTTTAAAACCGGGTCCGGTCCCAAGGAAGCCTATAAATAGGAGGCCTTGGCCACCCATTTTCACACACTCTCTCATTTGCCAAACTTTGGTATTTTGAGCTCTGACTTCTCTCTAGAAATATTCTCTCTCTAGAAATTACTCTTTTGCCATTATAGTGACTTAAGCTTCGGAGAGGGCTCCGCTAGCACCACCCCCCTCTCCGTGCTAGCATTGGTCCTTCGTGCAGGAACCGTTGCCCAGACATCCGCATTTGCGCACAGTCCACCGCCTTCCAAGACTCAGACATTTCCTTTAGACACAGCCGTACCGAGACACATACCTTATACGGGAGTAAAACCGAACCCTCGTCAGTGGCCCAACCTCTTCCCGACGAAGGGTTACAGCCCAAAAGCCCGCACAACCACGCGAACAGACGCGTCCTCACGACCTTGTACATCCCGGACGCAACATTGGCGCCGTCTACGTGATTCGAACAACAAGCTACAGTACCGCAGAAATCATGGCGAGTGATCACAACCCTCCCGAAGAGGTGAAAAACCCAAGGAAAAGGCCTGGACGTCCAAAGAAATCCACGGCAAACAAAAGAACAGGAGGCCAAGCTCCAGCTGGGAGCCAGTCGGGACCCTCCCACATCCCAAGAGCTACTTCCGTAGCTTCATCCATACCGACTGACAATGTGCCCAACGCACAGCACAGAGAGCCAAGGGACAAACATCACACACCTCCACCTGGTTTCGAGCTAGAAATGCACGAAGATGAATCCCAAGCAGAAATGCCGCAAGGCGAACAAAGAACGGGGGCAAACCCGATACCCACCGTTACTCCAGCAATGATGGCGACGCTGGAAGAGTTAGTCGCATTCCGCGAGTCTCTAAAGAACCAAGGATATGCGGCTCAGCCACCTCCATCCAACCAAAGAGCCTTCCAATACAAAGGTGTCAACCCGTCACCTCCTTTGCCTCCAACCAACGAACAAGTTGAGACGATAGGGACAAAGTCTCGAGTCACAAGTCATCAAGACACACTACACCAAAAAGAGGCACTGAAACAACCCCCAAAGCAGAATCAAGCAAAACCGCCCTCAAGCAGTCAGCAAGGAAGAAATTGGCAGCCTCAGCCAAAACGACCTTTTCAAGGAGGTTTCGAGAAGCCAAAAGAAGTAAACATCGCTGACTACATTCCTTTGAATGCCCCGCTATCCGTGATATTGAGAGAGATGAAAGATGCGAACATGTGGAAAAAGCTGAACAATTTCAGAAAAGGTACGCTGGGGAAAGACAAAGACAAGTGGTGTGAAAACCACGAGGTCTTCGGCCACGAAACGGACCGCTGTTAGCCTACGTCACCGCATTAACAGTTTCATCCTCAAAGGCAAATTAAAGCAATTCATTGATCAAGGCGACAGCCCTCCAAAGAAGACTCAAACAGAGTCATCCAAAATACACAAGGAAGGTCCTTCCACAAGGACAAGCCAAGACAATGCTGACATCTGCCACAAGGAGAGACGGGATAAACCTGTTAGTGACGATGACGTCCCAATCACGGGATTGACAACAAGATCCTTGAAGGCAATAATTAAAAAGGAGATACACGTCTCCTGGAAAAAGAGACGACCGCAACAAAAGAAGCTATTCCAGTCAAATGCCCAAAGGATCAAAGAGTCCAATCTCGCCAAATGTGTTCCATTGAACACACCGTTATCTGTCATCCTGAAAGAAATAAAAGAAACCAAGCTATGGAAAAAACCCTCCAAATTCCACAAGGGACCATTAGGAGAAGATGAAAGCAAATGGTGTGAAAATCATGAAGTATACGACCACGAAACCGACAGCTGTAACAGCTTAAGATTTCATGTAAACAGCTTGATCTTAGAAGGAAAAATAATGAAGTATATCGACCATGGCAATAAGCATCAAAGGAAGCCTCGTGTGAAGTCTTCAGAAAAAAGCAAGGGAAAAGAAAAGGCGGATCATAATCCACCTATCGCCAAACGCCAGAAAAACAACGTCACTTATGGAACCAACTGTGACAACTTGTACAATCTTTGGAGTATGGATGCAGAAGAAGCAAATCTCAAACTCCCAGAAAACAAACCTCACCGCCCATTTGACACAACGACTGCCTTCCTTGGCAAAGATGTTGAAGAACAACACAAGCAAAGTAAAACTTGGGGGCATGACATCAACTTTTGTCTATCCCCAAAAGGGTAGATTGAAGAACTTAACACGCTAGATGCATTGAGAAACTATGTGTCACGTGGCAGAATCAACTAGCCAACAAATCACCTATGAGGACGTCAAACACATCACCAATCCCTTTATCTTCCTTATATCCTTTTAACATATCTATGTTAAATCTTTTAAAGATTAAGTACAACTCATGCTTTTTAGCCTCAGTAATTTCCAAAAGAAGTGATCACTAGACGCTTTCTTGTAATCCGTTGTGCGAACTCTAAATATCTAATAAAGGTTAAATCTACTTTCGTAGGTACATTATTATGACGCATATTACCTTGGAATAACGCCAAGTAACAACTACGCACATATTACTCGCATCAACAACACAAAGCTCCAAGCATTTTATACGCGCAAGACTAAAAATCGCGTCGCAATAATAAACAAGTCAGGGCACTACACAAGGACAGATCATGCACTATTAGAAGTTGAAACAATATAAACAATCAGGAAACAGCGATACAACTGCCAAGCGACTTGGGGGGCACCAAGCTGACAAGTGCTCGACAATTCTACCTAACATATATACATGCTATCATGATCTACACCTATCGTATCCACACTCAGGGAAGTTTCCTACACAAACAAGGAATCCTTGTATCAGATTCCTTTACTTTAATTATTATATGCATAACTAAAAAGAAAATTTCATGACTTCATACTTTTGCAAGCTTATAAAAATTGCGATTATCTGACAAAAGTAACTCTACTCGTAGGTACATGCTACACTACGATTACTACTCAGGAATGATGCCAAGTAGTAACCCATGCACAAAATCTACTTCAACAATACAAGCTAAGCATTGTGTGTTCAAGGAGGGATTTATGTTATACAACACCAACATATCTGTTATCTACACCAACAAGGAGTTTATTTCTCCATTCATAACATAGGCGTCTATCTCTAGAAGATGCCGGCAACACAAAGCCATCAAGCTATGTGTACAACCAACTTATATACCACAATGACAACCTGCGGATTACTATCAAAACGACGACTATTCAGAGCGTCAGCTACAAGCAATGTCTTGGATTAACACCAAGACCTACTATCAAAACGACGACTATTCAGGGCGTCAGCTACAAGCAATGTCTTGGATTAACACCAAGACCTACTATCAAAACAATGATTATTCAGGGCGTCAGCTACAAGCAATATCTTGGATTAACACCAAGACCTACTACCAAAATACCTTGGAATAACGCCAAGGCCTACTATCAAAATAGCATGTTGTGGTATCCTCTTTTTTAAAAGACAAGCCCCATGTTTACTTCTATAATGTCCTCTTGATAGACGACAATCCCATATTACGAATGCCATCAGGGTTCGTTTTATACGGCAAAAGTCCTCTGGTTAAGATGACAATTCCGTACTACAGATTTTCAAACCGTGTTGCATGGTTCCTGGACGCAGAAAGCATGCATCACAATTCATATTCTCAAAAAAGTGTTACATGGTCCCTGGACGCAGGAATCATGTATCACAAATATTTTTTCAAATATTTTACCAAAAATTTTGTCAAATATTTTATCAAATATTTTATGTGTCAAATACCCTTCCAAAAATTTTATTAACACGGTTTTTGGGTGTATCACATTCAATGTCAAAATATTTTTTCAAATATTTTATCAACAAGCTTTTTAGGGTTCACAAAATGCTTCTTCAAAAACTAAAATGTTTTTACGTATGCTTCCCCAACGCGGGTTGATACACGCTGGCAGGTGCGCACCCTGTTTAAAACTCATAAAATTTACAAGTCGAGTCTTGTACAACGTCGCCTTAGAGTGGAACTAAGAGACGGTATAAACTAGTATCTTGCTTAGCCAAGATGACACTTCTCAAATACTAAAATATTTTTACGTATGATTCCCCAACGCGGGTTGATACACGCTGGCAGGTGCGCACCCTGTTTAAAACTCATAAAATTTACAAGTCGAGTCTTGTACAACGTCGCCTTAGAGTGGAACTAAGATACAGTATAAACTAGTATCTTGCTTAGCCAAGATAACACCTTTCAAATACACTACTTGTTGAGAAATATTGCTATACGCAAAAATACTTGGCAGGTTACAACACATATAGCGACAAGCTATTCAGGAGAGAAGGGCAATACGCATAATGCATCATGCAAGCAATCAGGAGAGCTTCTCAACTTATCAATCAGGAAGTGGCTATCGGCCACGACTTTAGGGACTATGTCTACATTACTAGTCATCCACATTCAATAAACACAGACTCGGCGGAACAAGCAGAAGTTGCCACCGTCCTCTCTAAACAAAACCTACAATGTGCAAGTCGCAACATCCTATGCTCTACCCATCTCGCCATGCCTTGGAATCTAACCAAGAGGGGCGATCACAACACTTAACAATGTGCGACGTACAGTCGCAACTACGGACACCATATTCATCATCTAAGGATATGTATCCTATCTTTCAAGTCCAAAGCATATGGACAACATAGATAACTCAATGTATGAAATATTACTAACAAGTTATCACATAATTACTATTGAAAACAGGTCCAGGTGACGAAATATCATGCAAGCAAAAGCATGAATAAAGAATTGTCAACATCAACCCATTCACAAAGGGTTCAACTGCTGGAAGCAGACAGCCCAACAGCAACCAAGAGTCAACATCATCTCTAAGGACTTATGGCAAAGAGTTCATAATATCAACATCAAATGCAATGTCATCATCCACATAGAAGACACGACAAGAATGATTGTTTCAACATTCAGCACAACATAGCTCTTCAACATAAAGGGCGACAAAAAGCAATCAACAAACAGTTACCTCAGTAAGAGTAACGCTCCTCCTTGGGCCGGTCCCTCGACCGGGGGGCAGAAGACACCACTGCACAACCCTCAACTCTATTTCCTTTATCACAAGAAGGAATTAGCACGGTCATGCTCAGCATAAAGAACCAAGAATCGCTCGAGGAACGCGCCCCTGCGTCGGATCTTTCGAGAATTATGCTAAAAACAGAAACTGCAAGCCAGTGATAACTTGGAAAATTAACAAGTTCAAAGAAGATACAATTGGACGTCTTACTCACAAGCCTTTCACCGCGACCGTGCCCGAAGACTCCAGAGTAGCGGGGGCACTTGTATGAACATTCCTCTCAACAAATGGATTTCTATACACATCAGCTATCCGCAAAGACAAGCTTTTTCCCATCAAGATGGAGATAGTGGACTCTCTCATGGTAACAACCGTGGGAAGACTAATTCTGACAAGAGGACAGCAAGATCTGATATCCTGGAAAATGCTATCAACAATCCAGTCAGTGCGCAAACACACACCAACACTTATTCAAGCACTTATGCAACAGACGCTCCATGTGAGACAACCACGTACGTACAAGACTTATTAGTCTTCGGGCAACAAGTAACAAGCATCACGCGAGGGGGGCAACCTCTTCAACACATTAACCTTGCGTGACAACACCGAGCGCATACTCGCAGCATACAAAATTACAATGGTGGAATATTTGCTAAGTACTTGACTCAGGATGACAGTCAGCATATTGTAAGCTGTCGGCATACAACCACGTGTCAGCATATTATCAGAAGTTGGCATATAACCTGTGTTCGCATCAAGCATACGGATACGACATACATAGCCAGAGATGGTGAGAAGATTCTAAGTGCGGGGGCAAATACGCACACGTAATGTACGTACATACATGTCGACAGGGATGCATGTCGACATGGATGCATGTCGACAAGGAGAAAATATTTTCTAAGTGTTTCCATGTACGTACATACATGTCGACAGGGATACATGTCGACAATGAGAAAATATTTTCTAAGTGTTTCCATGTATGTACATACATGTCGACGAGGATGCTTGTCGACAAGGAGAAAATATTTTCTAAGTGTTTCCATGTACGTACGTACATGTCGACAAGGATGCATGTCTACAAGGAGAAAATATTTTCTAAGTGTTTCCATGTACGTACATACATGTCGACGAGGATGCTTGTCGACAAGGAGAAAATATTTTCTAAGTGTTTCCATGTTCGTACATACATGTCGACAAGGATGCATGTCGACAAGGAGAAAATATTTTCTAAAGTGTTTCCATGTACGTACATACATGTCGACAGGGATACATGTCGACAAGGAGAAAATATTTTCTAAGTGTTTCCATGTACGTACATACATGTCGACAAGGATGCATGTCGACAAGGAGAAAATATTTTCTAAGTGTTTCCATGTACGTACGTACATGTCGACGGGGATGCATGTCGACAAGGAGAAAATATTTTCTAAGTGTTTCCATGTTCGTACATACATGTCGACAAGGATGCATGTCGACAAGGAGAAAATATTTTCTAAGTGTTTCCATGTACGTACATACATGTCGACGATGATGCATGTCGACAAGGAGAAAATATTTTCTAAGTGTTTCCATGTACGTACATACATGTCGACAAGGTTGCATGTCGACAAGGAGAAAATATTTTCTAAGTGTTTCCATGTACGCACATACATGTCAACAAAGATGGATTGCATACAACAAGTAGCTATGCCCCCTAAGCACACCTACGACGCTCATCGACAATGCTCATACGACGACATCTATGTCTATACCTGACGCTCAACCATTAAAGTCAACGCGCGTATCAAAAGTCAACGCGCATATCAAAAGTCAACGCGCATATCAAAAGTCAACGCGCATAACAAAAGTCAACGCACATAGCAAAATTGGTACGTGCGGTAAAAAGGATCAACATCTCAAGAAGCTATCATGCAAGCAATGCAACTAATATGACGAACCACGAAGAGTAAATACGACAACACTTAAGTAAATATTTCTTTAAGCAACAAGCGACTACTTCCAAGAGACTCCTCGATGATAAGGATCAAAGGAGTAATACATCTACAAATACTTACGGTATACTCCGCCCTCCTCTAAGTATTTATCTCTACATACATGATTACTTTGACATTGCACGTATCAAACTTGTCATCATACGCGTATGTCTCCATATCGCATGATTCATGATTTGATAATCGCTAAGTTGTTTTAGAAGCATACGGTGTCTATTTCTTGCATTGCGTAATTACGATCTTGCCATGACCATTACCTATGCATGCATGCTAATAGAGGCATGCTCGCATAGTGTATTACCAATTGCCCATGTCTCCGACGATAACCATACTTGCACATATACATTTCCTATTGCACTAACCGTGATGGCAGGAAACAAAACCGTTCGGTCGGAAAATCAAACGACGGACGAAATCAAGATGCCTACGTCCAACCAACGATCAAAACCGAGAGGTTAGCGTCAAACTCAAATTGGACAAGTATCCTAACTTAAAATAGAGTCAAGAAAGGTTCTAAACCGTTACTTGACTCGGGGGCAAGTGATGGATAAATGTCCAATTCGGGTTCGTATTTACATTTCGGGCCTCGCAAACACGTCAAAATTACATCTCGTTTTAAAAACGTCTCCTAACGGGTCAAAACGGTCCGGAAGTGCGTTACGCGCGTCCGGATCGGACCCCCGGATTGCGTTTGCAACCCGGACCTCCGGGTTTTTGCAACCCGGACGTCCGGGTTGCATGCAATCCGGACCTCGCCGAATTGCCCAATTTCGACGAGGTCCGGATTGCATTTCGGGTATCGCGCGACTACCGTATCCGCGATTACCGTTATGCGTAGAGAAGTCAAGTTCGCGCATTACCAATATGGATAACGGTTACCGCTTGTTTTCTTGAACCGTCGTCAAACCGCTTTAAAACCGGGTCCGGTCCCAAGGAAGCCTATAAATAGGAGGCATTGGCCACCCATTTTCACACACTCTCTCATTTGCCCAACTTTGGTATTTTGAGCTCTGACTTCTCTCTAGAAATATTCTCTCTCTAGAAATTACTCTTTTGCCATTATAGTGACTTAAGCTTCGGAGAGGGCTCCGCTAGCACCACCCCCCCTCTCCGTGCTAGCATTGGTCCTTCGTGCAGGAACCGTTGCCCAGACATCCGCATTTGCGCACAGTCCACCGCCTTCCAAGACTCAGACATTTCCTTGAGACACAGCCGTACCGAGACACAGACCTTATACGGGAGTAAAACCGAACACTCATCAGTGGCCCAACCTCTTCCCGACGAAGGGTTACAGCCCAAAAGCCCGCACAACCACGCGAACAGACGCGTCCTCACGACCTTGTTCATCCCGGACGCAACATATAATAGTTGAAACTTTTATTTTAATCCAACTATATATATTAACTTAAAATTGGCATGACATCCTACATATATTGGAATTGGTTACGGTCAAGTCCTATTGTATATAATAATAAAAATAATTAAGTTCTTCCCACATGACATGACATGACATCCTACATGTCTTGGAATTCAATGGTCAAGTCCTCCTACTGTATATAATAATTGAAATTTTCAAGTTAATCCTACTATATATTAAGTATAAACTTAACATTGGAAGTACATCCTAAATATCATGTGATGGATAAATGTCCAATTCGGGTTCGTATTTACGCTTCGGGCCTTGCAAACACGTCAAAAATTACATCTCGTCTCGAAAAACGTCTCCCAAGGGTCAAAACGGTCCGGAAACGCATTTACGCGTGACCGGACCGGACATCCGGATTGCGCAATCCGGAGGTCCGGATCGCACGGCAATCCGGACCTCGCCGAATTGCCCAATTTCGACGAGGTCCGGGTTACGCCACGGGTATTGCGCGATTGCCGTATCCGCGATTACCGTGTCCGCGATCGCCGTTACGTGTAGAGAAGTCAAGTTCATGCACTACCAATATGGACAACGGTTCCCGCTTGTTTTCTTGGACCGTCGTCAAACCGCTATAAAACCGGGTCCGGTCTCAAGGAAGCCTATAAATAGGAGACCTTGGCCACCCATTTTCACACACTCTCTCATTTGCCCAACTTTGGTATTTTGAGCTCTGACTTCTCTCTAGAAATTCTCTCTCTCTAGAAATTACCCTTTTGCCACTATAGTAACTTAGGCATCGGAGAGGGCTCCGCTAGCACCACCCCCCCTCTCCGTGCTAGCATTGGTCCTTTGCGCAGGATCCGACGCTCGAGACACACAACCTCGCCGAGTCACAACCTTGCCGGGTCACAACCTTGCCGGGTCACAACCTCGCCGAGTCACAACCTTGCCGGGTCACAACCTTGCCGGGTCACAACCTCCGTCGGAAGGGTCACACCCGCACAACCACAGACGCGTCCTCGTGACCTCGTTCGTCCCGGACGCAACATTGGCGCCGTCTGCACGATTCGAACAAAAAGCTACAGTACCACAGAAACTATGGCAAGTGATCACAACCCTCCCGAAGAGGTGAAAAACTTAAGAAAAAGGCCCGGGCGCCCCAGGAAGTCACCGGCGAACAAAAAAGCAGGATGCCAAGCTCCAGCTGGGAGCCAGTCGGGACCCTCCCACATCCCAAGAGCTACTTCCGTAGCTTCATCCATACCAACCGACAATGTGCCCAACGCACAGCACAGAGAGCCAAGAGACAAACACCACGCGCATCCGCCTGGTTTCGAGCCAGAAGCACATGGAGAAGAGTCTCAGACAGAAATGCCTCAGGGCGAGCAGAGAGCGGGGGCAAACCCGATGCCCACCATCACCCCAGCAATGATGGCTGCGCTGGAAGAGTTACTCGCACTCCGCGAGCATCTCAAAAACCAAGGATACGGAGCTCAGCCACCTCCGACCAACCAACAGTATGCTGCGCCAGCAAGAGAGATGTCACAAGACACTACTCACTATGGCAATCCTTTCCAGGGCGGACATCAACATGCAAGATATGAACCTGAACAGTCATATACTCCTCTACAAGGAGCTCAACAATGGAGGAACGAAAGGCAGCCCCCATTCTACCACCCACAACAACAAGCGAGAGACGACCCTTATCAGGCCACAAGCAGGGATCAATCTGACATCTACCGCAACAATGGGCAGCAAAAACCTTCAACATGTTACGCTGAACCGGCAAAGGGATTCACCGCCGAGATGTTAGAGGAGCTGGTGGAGAAGAAAATGAAAGAGGCAAAAATGAAGGGCATGCATGCTCTTGAAGAAAGGGCATCACATCCATTTGCTGACCACCTAGTAGACAGTCGCGTCCCAGACGCACTGTATCGAATTGGAGGCGACTCCTACCGGGGAAAAGGAGACCCAATTGAACACGTGCAAAAGCACGAGGCCTCTTTGCTGGGAAGAACCAAAAACCCGCATCATTTCGCAATGACGTTTTCACAGACTCTTGCCGGGTCTGCAGCGCACTGGTTCTTCTCACTACCATGCGGAAGCATTACTTCATGGGCAGACCTAAAGGCCAAGTTCATCCAGCGATACATGGGCGAACGCACACTGTTGAAAGGGGCAAGCGCTCTGGACGACGTCCAACAGCAGAACGAAGAGTCCCTTGCCGACTATTACATCCGCTTCAATCAGAACATTTCTGACATTCAGGGAAACCTGACCGAAGGAGAAATTGTTCGGGCTTTTATCCGAAACCTCGGCCGAAGAGGCAATGCCTTAGCGGAGAAAATGGCAAAGCGCCCAGCAGAATCGATGGAAGAATTGGCCGCGAGAGTCAAAGAGTATATAGACCTTGAGAGATTCAGAAGCCAGAACAAGGCAAAAATTGCTGCGGCTAAGGCAAAAGACAATCCAAAACAGTACCAACCAAAGCCACACCCAGGCAGCCAACAAGGAAAACAGTGGCAGCCTCAGCCAAAAAAACCTTTCCAAGGGGATTTTCAAAAGCCTAAAGAAGTAAATCTCGCCGACTGCATCCCTCTGAACGCCCCGCTGTCGGTGATTTTGAGAGAAATGAAAGGCGCAAATTTATGGCAGGAACCAAACAACTACAGGAAAAGCCCACTGGGAAGAGACAAGGACAAGTGGTGTGAAAACCACGAGGTCTTCAGTCACGAGACCGATAGCTGCGTCATCCTACGCTTCCGAATCAACAACCTCGTCCTCAAGGGCGAATTGAAGCAATTTGTGGACCAAGGCAACAACCCCTCGAGAAGGACTCAGCCAGAGTCGTCAAAAAAAACAAACAAGGGAAAGGAGAAAGTCCATGACAACCCTCCGCCAGCCAAGCGAGGGGTAATCAATGTCATACATGGAGGGCCTGCCGCCGGAGGACACATATCCAATGCTCGGGATATTTATGCATCCCAAGCAGCAACACTGCCGAAGTACGGAAAGCGCAAGCAACCCGAGCAAGAGGACGTAGTCATCTAATTCTCCAGGGAAGACTTGAAGCATATCGTTTATCCTCACGATGATGCTTTAGTCATTACCATGGACATTGACGGGTACGATGTGAAAAGAATTCTTGTGGATGGTGGAAGTTCTGCTGACATTCTACACATCAAAGTCCTGGAGCAACTAGGAAAGTCTGTCAAGGACTTGTCCCCAGGAACCTTCTCGTTGGTTAGCTTCGCAGGAGCAGCTACACAACCCTTGGGCACAATTACACTTCCGGTCATCCTTGGCCAGGGGTGGAAAGCATTGCATATCAACGTCACTTTTGTAGTTGTAGAATCCCTTGGAGCCTACAACGGAATCTTGGGACGAACAACGATCAATCCTTATGTGATCGTGCCCTCCACCGTCCACCAAAAGATGAAGTTCCCGACAGAGCATGGGATTGGAGAAGTGCTGGGTGATCAGATAACCGCAAGGCGTTGTTACGTCAATGCCTTGAGAGCAAAGAACCAATACCATGTGGCCATGGTAAATTCCTTCAAAAGGCAGAAGGTAGTTGATGAAAGAAAGAAGCAACCAATGGAACAAGCCATTACAATCTGGAAACCGCAAGAAAGCATCCAGTTATCACCATGGCAACAGATTTGGCTCGTTCAGCAGGGGGAAGACGAGCCAATCTCAGAATACTTCACCAAGTTCGCCTCTAACGCTTCAAACGCGAAAGCAACCAGAGAAGATGTGATAAGCGTGTTCTATGCAAACATGAACGTCAAATCTTTCCTTCTCTTTGGACGAACTCGTGGATGGCAAACAACGAAAACCATGGCGGATCTAAAGTATAAGCTTGAGACAGCAGTCTCATGCGAGCAGGAACTGAGGTGGGGTACACCCCTCAGTTGGGACAAAGGAGTTCGAGCAGAAATGAACAACCAGGGAGATGCAAGCTTGAATATCAACAACATCTTCACACCGCTAAACACGGTGGCCGAAGACATTTTTGTCAACCTGCTGGAAAATAAGCTCCCAAGTCCACCCACCCCGGAGACAGCTTTCTTGGGGAACGACATCAAAGAATGGTGCAAGTACCATAAAACTTGGGGGCACAACACAAACATGTGTCCGCCATTAAACTGGGAAATCGAAGAATGCATCACGCTAGGTGCACTGAGGCGATTTGTTGCAACCAACTACGCGACATCGTCATCAAACCAGCCATGACGAAACGGGAGAAACAACTCTCTTCTAGATTACTTTGCGCATCTCTACTTTCTAGTATAATCAATGTAAATACGCGCAAGTATCTAATAAAACCAATCTACGTTTGTAGGTACATACTTATCTCTTGCACGCTGTTTTCTGGATTAAACGCGAAGCAACAAAACTACGCGCATATTATCTACTTCAATAATCCAAGAAACTATGCCATGTGCAAGCAAAATCTATTACGCGTTATGACAACGCTTATCAACAACAACCTACTCATATTAACGACTACATCAAGGCGTCATCATGGAATAAAAAACAGGGAAGTTTCCTACACAAACAAGGAATCCTCGTATCAAATTCCTTTAATTCATTTATTATACGCATGACAAAAAGAAAATTCCATGACTTCATACTTTTGCGAACTTATAAAAATTGCGTCTATCTGACAAAAGCAACTCTACTCGTAGGTACATGTTACACTACGATTACTACTCAGGAATGACGCCAAGTAGTAACCTATGCACAAAAATCTACTCCAACAATACAAGCTAAGCATTGTGTGCAAGGAGGGGTTTATGGTGCCGACAACACAAAGCCATCAAGCTATGTGCACAACCAACTTATGCATCGCAATAACAACTTGCGGACCTATTATTAAAACGACGACTATTCAGGGCGTCAACTACAAGCAATGTCTCGGATTAACACCAAGACCTATTATTAAAACGACGACTATTCAGGGCGTCAACTACAAGCAATACCTTGTAATAACGCCAAGGCCTATCGTCAAAATATGCATGTCGAGGTATCCTCTTTTTTAAAAAAAAGACAAGCCCCATGTTTACTTCTTTTAATGACATGCTGTGACATCTCTGGTTAAGAGGCAAATCCTCATGTTCATAGCCATTCCCTGAAGTCAGAGCAGGATGGGCATACAAGGCTGATCACCCTTTAAGTGACGGAAGTTCTCTGTTTAGACAACGACCTCACTCTATAACAAGTGCGTATATCCGATTCAGGGTGCACTCTTTATGGCGAATGTCCTCTGTCTAGTCGGCATTCCCATATTACGAACGCCATCAGGGTTCGTTTAGTACGGCGGAAGTTCTCTGTTAAGACAACGACCCCACTCTATAACAAGTGCGTATATCCGGTTCAGGGTGCACTCTTTATGGCGAATGTCCTCTGTCTAGTCGGCATTCCCATATTACGAACGCCATCAGGGTTCGTTTTATACGGCAAAAGTCCTCTGGCAAAGATGACAATTCCGTACTACAGATTTTCAAACCGTGTTGCATGGTTCCTGGACGCAGAAAGCATGCATCACAATTCATATTCTCAAAAAGTGTTACATGGTCCCTGGACGCAGGAATCATGTATCACAAATATTTTTTCAGACACTTTACCAAAAAATTTGCCAAAATTTTTTTTCAAACATTTTATGTATCAACACCTTTCCAAAAATATTTTTATCAAACATGATTTTTTGGATGTATCACATTCAACAACAAAATATTTTATCAACAAACCTTTTAGGTTTCACAAAATGCTTCTTCAAAAACTCAAATAATGTTTTTACGTATGCTTCCCCAACGCGGGTTGATACACGCTGGCAGGTGCGCTCCCTGTATAAAACTCATAAAACTTACAAGTCGAGTCTTGTACAACGTCGCCTTAGAGTGGAACTAAGAGACGGTATAAACTAATATCTTGCTTTGTCAAGGTAACATCTCTCAAATGATGTTTTTACGTATGCTTCCCCAACGCGGGTTGATACACGCTGTCAGATAATGTTTTCATGTATGCTTCCCCAACGCGGGTTGATACACGCTGTCAAATAATGTTTCCACGTATGCTTCCCCAACGCGGGTTGATACACGCTGTCAGATAATGTTTTTATGTATGCTTCCCCAACGCGGGTCGATACACGCTGGAAGTTTGCAACATATATAGCGGCAAGCTATTCAGGAACAAAGGACAATATGCATAAGGCATCAGGCAGGCAATCAGAAGAACATCTCAACTTATCAATCAGGAAGTGGCTATCGGTCACGACCGCAGGAACTATGTCTGCATTACGAGTCATCCGCACTCAATAAACATAGTAAGTGATAACGGTATGAAATATTACTAACAAGTTATCATGCAAACTACTATATATAAAGCAGGTTCAAACGACGTAGTTCAAAGCGAACAAGTCGGAAGCAACAACTAAGGAACAACTACAACAAGTCTTCAAGCATGAAAGCCGGGGGGCAAACAGAATCAGAAATGAGTTCAACATATCCAAAAAATGGCACAGATGGAAAATGCCATCATCTCTAACATGACTCGACGGAACAAGCAGAAGCTTCCACCGTCTTCTCCAAACAAAATCTATAATGTGCAAGTCACAACATCCTATGCTCTACCCATCCTGCCATGCCTTGGAGTCTAGCCAAGAGGAGCAATCACAATACTTAACAATGTCCAGGTGACGAAATGTCATGCAAGCAAAAGCATGAACAAAGAATTATCAACAAACTCTTACCTCAATAGGAGTAACGCTCCTCCTTGGACCGGTCCCTCGACCGGGGGGCAGAAGACGCCACTACACAACCCTCAACTCTATTTCTCTTATCACAAGAAAGAAGAAAGAGTTAGCACGGTCATGCTCAGCATAAAGAACCAAGAATCGCTCGAGGAACACGCCCCTGCGTCGGATCTTTCGAGAATTATGCCAAGAACAGAAACTGCAGCTGGCAATAACGGGGAAAATCAACAAGATCTAATATCTTGGAAAGTGCTATCAACAATACAGTCAGTGCGCAAACGCACACCAACACTTATTCAAGCACTTACGCGACAGGCGCTCCATGTGAGAACAACCACAAGCGTACAAGACTTATTAAGTCTCCATGCAGCAAGTAACAAACATCACACAAGGGGGGCAACCTCTTCAACATACATGTCGACAATGTTGCATGTCGACGAGGAGAAAACATTCTCTAAGTGTTTCCATGTACGTACATACATGTCGACAAGGGGGCATGTCAACGAGGAAAAAATATTTTCTAAGTATTTCCATGTACGTACATACATGTCGACAAGGGGGCATGTCAACGAAGAAAAAATATTTTCTAATTATTTCCATGTACGTACCTACATGTCGACAAGGTTGCATGTCGACGAGGAGAAAATATTCTCTAAGTGTTTCCATGTACGTACATACATGTCGACAAGGTTGCATGTCGACGAGGAGAAAATATTCTCTAAGTGTTTCCATGTACGTACATACATGTCGACAAGGTTGCATGTCGACGAGGAGAAAATATTCTCTAAGTGTTTCCATGTACGTACATACATGTCGACAAGGTTGCATGTCGACGATGAGAAAATATTCTCTAAGTGTTTCCATGTACGTACATACATGTCGACAAGGTTGCACGTCGACAAGAAGAAAATATTTTCTAAGTGTTTCCACGTACGTACATACATGTCGACAAGGATGCATGTCGACAAGAAGAAAATATTTTCTAAGTGTTTCCATGTACGTACATACATGTCGACAAGGATGCATGTCGACAAGAAGAAAATATTTTCTAAGTATTTCCATGTACGTACATACATGTCAACAAGGGGGCATGTCAACGAGGAAAAAATATTTTCTAAGTATTTCCATGTACGTACATACATGTCGACAAGGGGGCATGTCAATGAGGAGAAAATATTTTCTAAGTGTTCCCACGTACGTACGTACATGTCAACGAAGACACAGGTCGACAAGGGGAAAATATTTTCTAAGTATTTTCACGTACGCACATGCACGTCAACAAAGATGAATCACATACAACGAGTAGCTATGCCCCCTTGGCACACCTACGACGCTCATCGACAAAGCTCATACGACGACATCTATGGTAACAAACATTAGATATCGTTTGAATATTTTCTAAGTGTTTTAGCATACTTGCAGGCAATAACCAACGGCTCAACATCAACGCGCGTATCAACATCAATGGGCATTATGTCCTAACAAGGAATTACACCTCGACTATCCGCGGAAACGAAAATCGTCTAAGTTGTGGACAAACGACGATAGTAACGACAATCAATCAGCAATTATTCAACGTGTGAGCATCAACAAGTAGTTCTATACGGCAGCAACGGAAAATAACTTAGACGAACAACCACCCGGCGACACCCCAAGCTCAGGCCGAAACTACTTTTTAAATTAAGGTTTTCAAATTACCTCAAAACAGGACGAAAGATATCACAATGGATTCCTCTCGTCGAGACGATTCCGGGAAGGTAAGGACCGCAGCGAGGCGAGGTCGGGAAGGCGGCGCGTGGGGCTCACGCTCCGGCGAAGTCTCTCCACTCGCGGTGGCGCGTGAGGGCGCGTGAGACGTCCCCTGGAGAATCCGAAGGTGGCGCTGGAATCGTTGGGACGAACCGAGTCGATTGGTGGTGTCAATTTCCAAAAACAAGCAAAAAATCAGACTCGAAACTGTCAAAACGTATCTAAGCTCCACGACGGCAAAGAAACTTTGAACACAAAGATAATTCCGGGAAAGGGTGAGTGAATTACCTGCAAATGGATTGAAATGGTGAACTCCCAAGGTGTTGGAAGGATAAGTGAGAATATGTGTATTTACTAATTCCTAAGAAGATGCTTTGTGGATAAGGATCAAAAGATTAGTTCACCTACACACAAGACTAAACCCCTACGGTATACTCTATCCTCTCCTCTTAAGATATCTACTCTCGTACGTATCTTGACATCATTCGCACGTCACGGTCGCATGATTCATGATTTGGAAATCACTTAGTCATTTTAGAAACATATGATTTCTATTTTCTTGCATTACGTTTTTACGATCTTGCCACGTCCATTATTCGTGCATACATGTTGATAGACGCATTCTCGCATAAGTGCATTACTGTTTGCTCGCGTCCCCGACGATGATCATGTTCGCACATATACATTTCCTATTTGCACTAACCATGATAACAGGAAATAAAAACATTCGGCCGGAAAGCCAAACGACGGACGAAATCAAGATTCCTACGTCCGACCGACGATCAAAATTGAAAGGTTAGCGTCAGACTCAAATTGGACAAATATCCTAGCTTAAAATAGAGTCAAGAAAGGTTCTAAACCGTTACTTGACTCGGGGGCAAGTGATGGATAAATGTCCAATTCGGGTTCGTATTTACGCTTCGGGCCTTGCAAACACGTCAAAAAGTACATCTCGTCTCGAAAAAACGTCTCCCAAGGGTCAAAACGGTCCGGAAACGCATTTACGCGTGACCGGACCGGACATCCGGATTGCATTTGCAATCCGGACCTCCGGGTTGCAGCAACCCGGACGTCCGGGTTGCAGGCAATCCGGACGTCCGGATCGCACAGCAATCCGTACCTCGCCGAATTGCCCAATTTCGACGAGGTCCGGGTTACGCCACGGGTATTGCGCGATTGCCGTATCCGCGATTACCGTGTCCGCGATCGCCGTTACGTGTAGAGAAGTCAAGTTCATGCACTACCAATATGGACAACGGTTCCCGCTTGTTTTCTTGGACCGTCGTCAAACCGCTATAAAACCGGGTCCGGTCTCAAGGAAGCCTATAAATAGGAGACCTTGGCCACCCATTTTCACACACTCTCTCATTTGCCCAACTTTGGTATTTTGAGCTCTGACTTCTCTCTAGAAATTCTCTCTCTCTAGAAATTACCCTTTTGCCACTATAGTAACTTAGGCATCGGAGAGGGCTCCGCTAGCACCACCCCCCCCTCTCCGTGCTAGCATTGGTCCTTTGCGCAGGATCCGACGCTCGAGACACACAACCTCGCCGAGTCACACAACCTCGCCGAGTCACAACCTTGCCGGGTCACAACCTTGCCGAGTCACAACCTTGCCGGGTCACAACCTTGCCGGGTCACAACCTCCGTCGGAAGGGTCACACCCGCACAACCACAGACGCGTCCTCGTGACCTCGTTCGTCCCGGACGCAACATTCATGGAATTAAAAAAAAATACTCAAATAAAGGGTTATGTATCTATATATTATATCAGTTAGTTAAAATTTATGTAGTACTAACAAGTAATTAAATAAGATGTTGACATGCACAAATGAATTAATCTAATTGTTTTCTTTTTTATTTCATACATCTCCAACACCCGTAGCACACTTGCTTTTAGGGGTGTAAACGAGTCGAGTCGAGCCGAGTATCTGTCAAGCTCGACTAGTATTTTCCAAGCTCGAACTCGGTCGAGCTCTAATTTTGAAACTCAAACTTGACTCGAATCCCAGCTCGACATAATCGAGCTTGGCACGACACCACTCGTTAGTCAATTATATATCACAATAAGTTAACATTTCTCATAACTAAAAAAACTGAGCCCGACTCGACTAAACTCGAACTCGATTGACTTATATATTAATTAATTATTATTAAATAAGAATAATAGTATTAATAATCAAGCTCAACTCGACTCTAGTTATAAAATCGAACTCGAAACTCGTTTAGGCTTGCGAGTAACTCGAGCCGAAAATTATCAAACTCGAACTCGACTCGGCGTACCAGAAAGCTCGACTCGAATTTTTTCGAGCCGAATTTGAGTGTCCGAGTCGATCCCAAGTAGCTCACGAGTAGCTTGACTCGTTTTTTTAATTATATACCGACATGTATTAAGAGTTGTCTTACACCATGCCACGTGTCAAACTATGATTCGTTGAAGAGCCACCAGCACAGTGCCATCTGTTGGCACCGTGCCAGCTAAGAATTTCTCTTGTTAGCGGGGGTTTAGGTCGGCGATAGAGGCAACCATGTAGTGAAAAATATTCGAATTCAATTCTTTAAATTTCGAGTCTAATTGAGCTATTTTCGGTATCATTTTATGTACGATTTCATTTTTAATTGACTCGTGAGGCTTCCGAATCTAAACAAGCTTTTCTTATTTTTGACAAAATTATATTCGAATCGAGTTCGAGTTTATTCGAATTTACATAATATTATATTTATGTATATTCAATTTAAGACAAATTCGAGCTCGAGCCAAAAACTTATTTGAGTTGATTTCGAATTCGATCTAATGTGCACCATTTATAATTTAACTGGACAATTTTAAACTTGGCGAGCCGAGTCAAGTCGAGTTCGTCGAGTATGGCACCGAACTGAGCTCGAGCTTAAAAGATTAGGCTCGATTAAGTTTGAATTCGAAGTTTGAATTCGAGTAATATGAGTCGAGTTGATCTTGCCAAATAGTCGACTCAACGAGACAATATGGAAAATTCATAATTTGGAGACACTATTACCCTACTTTTATGTAACTACGTATTGTAATAAATTAATAAATAATACAATACATATGTACTTTTAATATATTGTTATATTTGATTTTTTTAAGAGAGTATTGGCCAAAAAAAAAAAAATTTTAAGAGAGTAAATGACTTTATATAATATATAAATTTTTACCGAAGTAGAATTTTATAGTAAATAGCTTATATTTATAATACTATACATAATTATTCAAATATAACAATTAAACGTTTCGAAATACAATTCGAGGCAGTAGTGGCAAAAGCAATAATATTTGCCAACTTTAATGGTATATTAATTGAGTCTCATATGTCGGATTATTTTGAAACAGAGGTATATTTGATCTTATCATTTTCCAATTATACTAATCCTTCAAAAGACTTTAACATAATATTTTTAAATAGATCTAGTATATTATTGCATCAAATATTTTTTTATTAGATGTTTTTTGTCTTTTAATAAGTGGGGAATCTCAATACGATATCATTAATTTATGTTTCAAGCAATATGCGGTAATATTAATAATATATACATGTACTCTATGATGGACATACGCGTGATTCGGGCTCGGTTTTAATTACTTGAACTTCATGCACGCACGAGACCCGTCCGAAACCCAATTTCAAGCTAACCGGGGGAAACCGGGCAAGTTTCGAACTTGCCCGGCATCCCCGGGGGGCTTACCCGGAAAATTCCGGGTAAGTCTAGCTTACCCGGAATTTCCGGGTAAGCTGGGCTTACCCGGAAAATTCCGGGTAAGCTAAGCTTACCCGGAATTTCCGGGTAAGCTTAGCTTACCCGGAAATTCCGGGTAAGTCCCAGCTTACCCGGAATTTCCGGGTAAGCTAAGCTTACCCGGAATTCCGGGTAAGCTTGGCTTACCCGGAATTTCCGAGTAAGCCTAAGCTTACCCGGAATTCCGGGTAGGCCTAGGCTTACCCGGAATTCCGGGCAAGCTCCACACCCGGGGGGGTGTCGCGCACACCCCCCATTTTACCTCGGACGTATACGGAGACCCGATTTTTAACTAACTCCTATGTGTCCGAGACCTATGTTTCAGAGGCGCGCGCGTCCCGTTCATGACAGCCGCCTGAGACGCGCGTCAGAGCCCCTTTTCCCAAAGCTTACCCCTGCATCCCGGTTCACATTTCCACATTGAACCGGGTCAAAACCGGTTTACGGTCCAAGGTTGCCTATAAATAGCCACCTTGGAGGCAAACATTTTCAACTCATTCCAAAGTCACTTTGGGGAGAATTGGGAAAAGCTCTGACTTCTCTCTAACTTTCTCTCTCTAGAAACTGTCTAATGTTGACCGTCGGAGTGAGCACGTCAAGCACCCCCCCCCCCTCTGCGCGGGACTTGCTTGACAGAGCTCCTCTTGCAGGTACGAGCAGGCAGGACGCGAGAGAGCCCCGAATGACTTAGTGTATCTTGAAGATCAAAGGCTGAAGCCCTTGCGCGGCCCTCTACCCGCGGTTTCAACCTCAACAAGCTTACACACCACCCGACGACTCCGACAAGTTAGACAGCGGACCGCCCGCGTTAACTTGGTCGTCGCAGCAAGCTCTCCGTCCGTCAACCCGCCGTCTGCCCGCGGGTTCAGACACTTAGAGATTTTCAAGCCCCGCGCGCGACGTCCAGCCGTCCGTCAGCGGGTTCAGACACTTAGAAGATTTCAAGTCCCGTGCGCGACCCGACGTCCGTCCGCGGGCTCAAACACTTAGAATTCGACAAGCCTCGTGCGCGACCCGACGTCCGTCCGCGAGCTTGGTCGAAACACTTGGCGCCGTCTGTGGGAAACGTAACAGAAAGCCTGCGTTACTCAAACAAACAAGCAAGATGGAAAACACATACACCATACACGGAGGCTTCAGTGCAGGGGATGAAACCTCTTACGCAAGGGGCATACAATCACAAGACCCCACGCAACGAGCAGCCACCGCCGATTAGGACAAAGTAAAGAGGACCAAGACGCCCGAGGAAAATTCCAACCCCGGAGTCAAGCGTGAGACCTCCTCTGCAGAGAGCTCAGAGAGACCCCCCGCAGAGCCAAAGCAAGGCCTCAGTCGCCTCGTCTACGCCTACAAGAGGCGTATACTCTCGGAGTAACGCGCAAGGGGTCACACAGCAAGCCAACGCTCCTACGGGCTCCGCCCATCAAACCTTCAACACGCAGGAGCAATCATACGGAATGCCAAAGGCTGGGGCATACAATCAGGCACCAGGGGCGCAGGCTGCGCCTGCAGTCACCCCAGAAATAATGGCGACACTCGAACAGCTGCTTCATCTGAGAAAAGCCCTGCACAACCAAGGTTACGGGGCGCTTCCGCCCCCTTCCGCGCAACAAGCAAATATGCCCCTGACACCAACGCAAGCGCCTCCAATGAATGCACTTCATCAGAGAGGCCCTACAATCTCAAAAACCCCGACCTTTCACGGGAATGCACAACAAAGCAGGCAGTTCCCCCAACCAGGGACAAGACAGGAGCTCTCGCGCTCCCAAACACCCTACCAAGCAGGGTCATTCAATGAAGAAACCTGGAGACAGCCGTCTCAGACGTTCCAGGGATATCAAGATCACTCCTTGCGTAGGAAAAATCATTATGTAATGGCAAGCTACCCCGGTCCAAAACCAGGAACAAGCCACATACGTCACCAACAAAGGCCCTAACTCTATGCGCAGAAAGGGCAACCAACAAGAAAAGCCATCAAAAGGATATCAAAGCAAGACTAAGCAAAGCTCATGCCTGTATTTAAAACAGAGGGAGCGCGACGCATACAAGGAGATAAAATACCTTCATCAAGGATGTGAACGTACTAATCTATTCACATCCTTGCAAAAAGTCAGGGGATAAGCGGATCATTGGGAATCCTCCCTCGCAAACAAATGCAAGTGTCGGACGTACTAATCTATCCACGCTTCGCAACAATACAAGGATGTGAACGTACTAATCTATTCACATCCTTGCAAAAAGTCGGGGGATAAGCGGATCATTGGGAATCCTCCCTCGCAAACAAATGCAAGTGCCGGATGTACTAATCTATCCACACTTCGCCATCATACAAGGATGTGAACGTACTAATCTATTCACATCCTTGCAAAAAGTCGGGGATAAGCGGATCATTGGGAATCCTCCCTCGCAAACAAATGCAAGTGTCGGACGTACTAATCTATCCACACTTCGCCATCACACAAGGATGTGAACGTACTAATCTATTCACATCCTTGCAAAAAGTCGGGGGATAAGCGGATCATTGGGAATCCTCCCTCGCAAACAAATGCAAGTGTCGGACGTACTAATCTATCCACACTTCGCCATCATACAAGGATGTGAACGTACTAATCTATTCACATCCTTGTAAAAAAAAAAAATCGGGGACAAGCGGTTCCGTAGGAATCCTCCCTCGCAAACAAATGCAGGTGTCGGACGTACTAATCTATCCACGCTTCGCAAACAAACAACTATATCAAGTTTGTGAACATACTAATCTATTTACATCCTTGTAAAGGGAGACAAGCAGTTCAACATGGATCATCCTCCTTACAAAGCCACAGGTACCGATGATACTAATTCATCCGCACCCCACCACCAACAGAGATGCAATTTCCCAAGGGAAGCCATCGGATCAAGAAAATCAATCATTCAATAGAGCAACACTCTCACAAAAAGAGAACAAGTCATTGGGACAGCAATAAAGGAAGATGCAAAATAATACTAAGTATTATATCTTTCTAACATCTCATGTCAGGCATATATATATAATATAGCAGGACTCAAAAGTAAAGACATCCGGCCAGCTTAAAAGTCGAGCCCAAGATGCAACCCGTCAAAATCTCACCCATGCAAGGGGAGCAACCATATGTACACGTGGAAAAACAAAGAAAGATCAACCTGACCCAACGTCAGGAGCACCAGAACCAAAGACATCAGTCATAAAAACATCTTGCGCTGGGCCTTTGAAAGCACCCCGGCGATCGTCACCAACAGGGACAGACACCTGTCCCGTCAAACCACTCGCTCCACATCGCCCGCTCGGATCCCCGCAATAGCCCCGAGGGCGTAGCCAGTATATGGCCCAGTACTCTGAAAAGGAGAATCGGGGGCAAGAGAGTATATCCTCCTGAAGCAATCCACAGAGAAAGACTCCATGTGATCATCACGTGCCTTCTCGAGAAGTTTGGAGTAATCAGCTGTAGTAGGAAACTCAACCATCCCAAGCTGATCACCCAGGACAACATGAGACTCCTTAGTCTCCTTCAGCACCACAGCATGTGCCGCCTCGTCGACCTTCTCCTGGCACAATAAGGCAAACAGCTCCGCCTCCAGCCGAGACACGCAATCCTGACTTCCCTTGAGATCAGCGGAAGCCTTGGAAGAAGCATCTGAATATGCGCGCGCCTTCTCCCTCAACACAACAACACAAGTACATCACACACAAAGAAACCAGACAAACATGATAGATCCAACATAAAAAGAAAACAACATACAGGAGCAAAGCTGCGCGAGCGACTCCTTAACACACTTCAAAGCAGCCTCAGGGTCACGGGGGCACTTCTTGCGGTCAGCCGGCGGAACAGACCGCTGAACCACACGCACACCGACAGCAGGTGTGCTCAAGGAAACATCCTTGGGAAAGCAAATAGCAAACTAAGAATAGGGAGTCCACTCGTTCCCGGACACATCCCGATCAAGCCGACACATCAGATCGGACTTGCGAAGAGCTGAAGGAATAGGAACAACTACGCATCAAAAGCAAACACATGAGGAGAAGGCAAAACTATACCAGTATAACAAGAAGTCAACCACAGTCACCTGCCAAGGAAGGCACCTCCGCTGAACGGCCGTTCCCCGACCAGGGGGCAGGCATGGTCGAATCCGCATACATTGGCCCTCTCCCTTTGTCGCAGGAGAGAGCAAGAGGCATGCCAGCAGACGTCGACCTCTTAGGATCGCTCGGGGAACGGACGTCAGCATCATTCTCTCGGACAGGTACAACTCCCCCCGCCGTCGGGAGTACCAAGCCGGCAAAGACAACCACAAAAAAAAAATTAGCATGTTAGTATGGGAAAAGTCTCAACCTTTAAAGGCACAAGTCCCATACCCGGGCTGTCAGGAGGAGTGTCGCCGAGGCCGGGAACAGTCTGAGGAAATCCGCCCGCGACTCCGCTCTGTACACTTGGCGTCATTTCCGGGAAACACAACGACAAGTCATGGCGTACCACTGTCATTCTAAGATCGTCAGTTTACAAGATTTGGGAGAGTCGTGTGAAGCACGTACACCTCCTACCAAATACGCACACCTGCAGAACGCGTACACCTCCTACCAAACGCGCGTGCATCGACGCTCTAAGAAGAGGAGTAACACCTCTCGCTCAGAAACTAAGTATAGTAGCAGCGGACACTAAGTGCAGCACTGCGCGCACAGCATCGCAAGCCACACACATCAACCACATTCATCACAGTCCTTTGCAAGGACATCCAACCCAACGGACCAACTGTCCGCATACAAACAGCTAGGGATCCTCCCGCTCGGGAGTCAAAAATCCTTACGCTCATCAAAGGCCTAAGCCACCTACTAATCAAATTTTCATACATTCGTGCAATGTGACACGGGTATTCAAGCGCTCTACAAAGCGACAAGTTCAAGAGCTAAAGGAATCAAAGACATACAAAATTGGTTATAATTACCAAAATGCCATCCGACCACCTTTCGATCAAATCTTATCCTCAAAATGGCTCAAGGCTCCGGGGGCACATACAAGCGGTTCCTTACGAATCCTCCCTCGCAAACCAGGTAGCGGTCGCTAGACACACTCTACCTTGGGGAAAATAAAGTGGCGGTCGCTAGACACACTCTACCTTGAAGAAAACCAAGTAGCGGTCGCTAGACACACTCTACCTTGGGGAAAATAAAGTAGCGGTCGCAGAACGCACTCTACCTTGAAAACGCCAGGTAGCGGCAACAACATGGATAGGCAGTCGCCTCGCCGACCTTTGACCAACGCCATGAAAGGACACGTCGCCTCGCCGACCTCTGGCTTTCTCCCTACCTCGGAAACATCAAGTAGCAGTCATGGAATGCACCCAACTTCGGAACAACCAGGTAGCAGTCGTGGAATGCACCCAACTTTGGAAAAACCAAGTAGCAGTCATGGAGCACACCCTACTTCGGGAGATCCCAGTAACCATCAACATGGGAGACAACTACATATCTACGAGACTCGTTAGTCTCCACTTATCACATAAGGAACACCCTACGAGGGGGGCAACTCCCTGTTCATATCAACCACCATGACGTCACCTACTATATGTCGGCATCAAGCCTATAGTAACAACATGCGTGGCAACAGACAAGGAAAAAATTCTAAGTGTTGGAACAAGCGCACACATACAAGCGCACGCATACTCAGCTAGCACGCATATGGATGGTAGCATGGTCATGAAAGAAAGAGCCAATCAAGGAACATTTGCTAAGTGTTCCACCATGTTAGCAGTCGACATATGACGAGGTGTCGACTATCAAGGAATATTTTCTAAGTATTTCACCATGTCTGCAGTCGACATGTGACGAGGTGCCGACTGTCAGTGAATTTGCTAAGTGTTCCACCATGTTAGCAGTCGACATATGACGAGGTGTCGACTATCAAGGAATATTTTCTAAGTGTTCCACCATCTCAGCACTCGACATGTGACGAGGTGTCGACTGTCAAGGAACATTTGCTAAGTGTTCCACCATGTTAGCAGTCGACATATGACGAGGTGTCGACTATCAAGGAATATTTCCTAAGTGTTCCACCATGTCTGCAGTCGACATATGACGAAATGTCAACCATCAAGAAATACTTTCTAAGTATTTTCCTATGACGACAATCAATGGCAGTCGACAAAGATCAAACAACGGCAACCATGGTGACGAGTCATTAGGCTGGCGCTGTCACGTCACTACAAGCACCTCCACTCTGGGGCAATACTATATCAACAAGGGTCTCGACTCTCGACACATACGCTGCGAACATACTCCGTTCGTCAACGACGCGGCGGATGCATCACACCTCGCAGGCTTAGGACCCGCGCGTCCGGGATACACGCTCCCTCATAAGTGTGTAGGTAACCCTTTACCTATCTCTACTTTTTTCTAAGTCTTTTAGTACGTGACTATGCATCTTTTACACATACGTCATACACACGTCATCGTCATGCATTGCACACATCCATGACTTTTCATATCATGTCCGTTGCATGTGATTTTCCAAACCTGACATCATTTCATTTACCCAAAACCGTCGTCTCGCCGTTAAGACGGCTGTCTCGGACGACGGGCTCCCGGAAACTACCATATTGCATGAAAAACATTTTATCAAGACTTGCATGATTTATTATCACTTTGATACATTTAGTCGTGGCATGAACTTTCCATATTGCTTGGATCATCGCATAAACCCGAAAAATTTCACGTGTGCTCACGCCTCATTTTTTCCAAAACCACATTTATCATATTACTTGTAGTCTGTTATGCTACTAACCCGTCACGCAGTTATCAACCGTGATCATCTCAAAAACTAAGGCAAGAAGCTCGTCTGAGCCGCACGCATCCACCCTTGGTAGGTCAAAACTCAAGGTGAGCGGACGGCCCAAATCACGCGTATACCCTATCTTATAATAGAGTTAAACAAAGGTCAAGCCGTTGTTTAACTCGGGGGCAAGTGATGGACATACGCGTGATTCGGGCTCGGTTTTAATTACTTGAACTTCATGCACGCACGAGACCCGTCCGAAACCCAATTTCAAGCTAACCGGGGGAAACCGGGCAAGTTTCGAACTTGCCCGGCATCCCCGGGGGGCTTACCCGGAAAATTCCGGGTAAGTCTAGCTTACCCGGAATTTCCGGGTAAGTCCCAGCTTACCCGGAATTTCCGGGTAAGCTAAGCTTACCCGGAATTCCGGGTAAGCTTGGCTTACCCGGAATTTCCGAGTAAGCCTAAGCTTACCCGGAATTCCGGGTAGGCCTAGGCTTACCCGGAATTCCGGGCAAGCTCCACACCCGGGGGGGTGTCGCGCACACCCCCCATTTTACCTCGGACGTATACGGAGACCCGATTTTTAACTAACTCCTATGTGTCCGAGACCTATGTTTCAGAGGCGCGCGCGTCCCGTTCATGACAGCCGCCTGAGACGCGCGTCAGAGCCCCTTTTCCCAAAGCTTACCCCTGCATCCCGGTTCACATTTCCACATTGAACCGGGTCAAAACCGGTTTACGGTCCAAGGTTGCCTATAAATAGCCACCTTGGAGGCAAACATTTTCAACTCATTCCAAAGTCACTTTGGGGAGAATTGGGAAAAGCTCTGACTTCTCTCTAACTTTCTCTCTCTAGAAACTGTCTAATGTTGACCGTCGGAGTGAGCACGTCAAGCACCCCCCCCCCCTCTGCGCGGGACTTGCTTGACAGAGCTCCTCTTGCAGGTACGAGCAGGCAGGACGCGAGAGAGCCCCGAATGACTTAGTGTATCTTGAAGATCAAAGGCTGAAGCCCTTGCGCGGCCCTCTACCCGCGGTTTCAACCTCAACAAGCTTACACACCACCCGACGACTCCGACAAGTTAGACAGCGGACCGCCCGCGTTAACTTGGTCGTCGCAGCAAGCTCTCCGTCCGTCAACCCGCCGTCTGCCCGCGGGTTCAGACACTTAGAGATTTTCAAGCCCCGCGCGCGACGTCCAGCCGTCCGTCAGCGGGTTCAGACACTTAGAAGATTTCAAGTCCCGTGCGCGACCCGACGTCCGTCCGCGGGCTCAAACACTTAGAATTCGACAAGCCTCGTGCGCGACCCGACGTCCGTCCGCGAGCTTGGTCGAAACACTCTAAACCTTTTTTTTTTTTTTCGAACAAGCAATTTAAACTTCAATTTTATCTTTTGCTATGTTAATTAAATCTTGGAATAAATAAAATAGACTTTATTTAAAAATTTATAATTCATCCGACTTGTTTCGGTTTAAAAATAACATATAGCGTAACCGGTGAAGTTAAAATATAAAAGCACAAAAAATTAATAAGGGTGCATGTTAAATTTCACGTTATTAAATAATATTTATAATTTACAGGCAAAACAAATAATATTTATAATTTTAAATTCTAAAAAAATTATTTTATTTAATTTACTATAATATTATTACCATGAAATATTCTAATCAAAGAGTCATACATTTTTTTACTGTACTCAAATTTACCTCTTTTTATAGTGATAATTATGTATCATGATCAATGGTATTTAAGATTTTTGTTTATCTAAGTTTTTTCAACATCTCAATCTTAGGATTAGTTACTAGTTCGACTTTATAAATTTATATTTTTAATAGTTAGAATGTGTTTTTACGTATTAATAGGATTTTGGTTACAGAATCTATTGGAACAACTGGCCAAAAAAAAAAAAAAATCTATTGGAACAACTGCTTGTGTTAATAAACTTTTGTAACTTACCGTGTATTTGATTTTAGTTTATTATTAGGAATTTAGATCTTTATTGGATAACATGCAGTTTTGAATATAGAGATTTATTCGAAATAGTGAATAACTTAATTAATAATAATAATAATTAAATTCATTTTTATTTGTTACTTTGTGTTCCTTTCTCTTATATATGTTGGTCCAGTTGCTAAATACAATTTTTTTTTTTGTGAGAATAGAGATGTAAACCTTCTAAATGAGATATGATATTATATATATCTACCTATGTTACTTTAACAAATAAATACAACAATAAAAGATAATATATTATTTTAAAATATTAATTTGAAAAATAAATTTATGAATTAATAATATTAGAACTTAAATTTTTATATGAGTTAGAATCTCATACAAAACGTAGCCGAATAACTAATTTTAGGTATATTAATTGGATCATGATTAGGTGCTTTTAGAAAATAGAAACTTAATATTTTGTCCCACTTACTTATTTTAAGAAACAAATCAACATATCAGTCGGTCAATATTTTCCACCGTTATTATATGTCATCTCTTTATATTTTATATTTATTTCAATTTTGCAATTGACTAATTTTTTTTTTTTTCAAAATTTCTAATTTTATATGCATTATGTCAATATCAATATAACCAACTTTATGACTCTTTTACTTCCTTTTCTTTCCTATCTACCTATATAAATAGGTGTTATTGGCCCTTATAATATATATCAGAAAACCACATAAACCCTAATATCATCTTCTCCACCATGTTATTCATAACTATCTTCTCAATTCTCATTGCTTTGCTAACATATTGGTTCTACAAATGGAAGAACCCTAAATGCAATGGAGTCCTTCCACCTGGCTCTCTCGGCTTTCCTCTCATCGGCGAGAGCCTTCAATTATTTATGGCTACCGGCGACTCTCTCGACCTCGTCCCCTTCTTCAAAACCCGCATTCAAAGGTTGCATATCTAAACCCTAATTGATCTTTTTTTTTTATAAGTAACCCTAATTGATACTATTTTTTTTTCAAAACCCTAAACCCTAATTTTTGTCCCTAATCGTGTAATGTTTCAACGTAGGTATGGAAAATTGTTTCGAACAAGTGTAGCGGGTAAACACGTGGTCGTATGTTGCGACGGGAAGATTAGCCACGACCTCCTGAAGCAACACGGTAAGTTGGTCGAGACGTGGTCCTTGGGTACGTTCGCGAAGCTATTTTCGCAAGACAAATCGAGCTTAGACAACATTCATACATACATTCGAAACCTCGGTCTAAGGAATTTCGGAGTTGATTCCCTAAGGGCGAAATTGCTTCCTCAAATGGAAGAGTATTTCCAGGCAGCTTTGATGAAATGGTCAGGAGATGAACAATCCATTGACATGAAATATGCAATAGGCAAAGTAAGACAGCATTTCATTAATTTGCATATCATTTAATACCTAACATGTTTTTTTTTTTTTTTTTGCCATTTCACCTCGTAACATGTTTTTTTTCGTTATCTGTTCGTAACAGATGGCGCTTGAATTTAGCGCGGATAAGCTATTTGGGTACAACCCGCAACAAGCAACCGACAAACTAGCCGAGTTATATTTCGGGTTATCGAATGGTCATGTGTCGATTCCCTTGAACATACCTGGCACGACCCATCATAAGTGTGTTCAGGTTAGGGTTTTGGGTTTTGGATAGATCGACTTCTCTTAATTAGGGTTTAGGGTTTTGGATAGATCGACTTTTACTAATCGATCGATATTGACTATTGTGCAGAATCATAAGAAAGCTTCGGCAATAATCGCCAAAATAGTGAAGAAGCGGATCGACTCTGAGGATGCAACCCGCAATGATTTCCTCGATCACCTCATCAATGACATGAAGACGGAGAAATTCGTGACCGAAGAGTTCCTGAATCTATTGCTGTTTAGTTTCCTATTCATCTCGTTCGAATCGACTTCAACTGCGTGTGCGTTAGCCCTAAAGTTGATCGAAGAAAACCCTAAAGTCTTGGAAGAGCTAATCGTAAGAACTATTAGGGAATAAATATATCAGAAAAATATATTTTATTATATATTAAAATTATATGTTGGAGAATAATGGAAATGACTAGGTTTGTTGTTTTTGTGTTGGTGAATTATTAGGTGGAGCATGAAGGAATAATCAAGAAGAAGGAAAACCCTAAGAGCTTACTTACTTAGGAGGATTATAAATCAATGACTTTTACTCTTCAAGTATGTGAGAGGAAAACATGATCAAATGTTGTTTAATTAATTTGGTCGTGTTTTCATGATTAATTAAACATCTTTAATATGTGGTTTTCAGGTGATTAATGAAGTGTTGCGTCTTGGAAACATCTCGATGGTGATGTTTCGTAAGGCTAAGAAGGACATACCAATAGACGGTACAAATATAACTATCATGAGAAATATATACATTTAAACACATTATTATTATTATTATTATTTCATAAAACTGTAAAATATTCCTTAGTTGCTTTGTTGAAAAGTGAAACAAAAAAAAATAATCAGTTTTTTAGCGTAGCCGGATTCTTATTAGGGATTCCCATTTTATAGGATGATAAAAAAATCTTATTTTGTTTATATATGGGGTGTATTTTTAAAGAATATATTAAAAATTAAGAAAACTATTAAGAATATTCAAAAGGCTTGTATAAAATACAATCAGTGGAAATTACCGTTGTCAGATTTAATAGAGATAAGTTTATTCAGATCTCAATTGTTGCACAAATATCAATTTGTTTGATTTAATGACTGTAAATTTGATTGTAAAAACAGTCGAATGCATTAATTTAGCAAACCCTATTCAAAATTGTGAGAGAAATTCAATGATGATCAGCAGATTTGAATATTGGCAACAAAAAATAAATAAATCAGCAGATTTGAAAAAAAATGAAATTATATATTAATCATATCATGATCAATTAGTCTCAATAAAAATAATAATAAACTTTCAGTTACGTCAGTGTTTGATGATTTTTCCATCTTGTAGAATTTTCAAACTGAATCAAAACCCTAATTTCTCTTTATTTTATTATGTAGGTTATACTATTCCAAAAGGTTGGGGAATAATAATAGCCACTTCTGCCCTTCATATGGACCCTGAAACTTACAAAGACCCCCTCTCATTTAACCCATGGAGATGGAAGGTAAAATACATTATACATGCATTTGCATTGATATTGAATTACAATATTGCATTTATTTTCCATAGGATATAAAAAAATTAGTATCTCAATTATTGGTTATTGATTTTTTAGTATTTCGTTTTATAAATGTATATTAGGTGGAAAACGGTGAAAGGAGGACACGTTTCTAGAACTCCGATGATAAACTTCGGGAAAGATGGCATGCACATGAAGTTCAAAGCTATATAATTATAGATAGTTGAAGACATAAGTACGAGGAAGTGTGAGAAATAAGAACATGATACACGTGTGTTAATAATTAATATAGATCGAGTAATCACACGTTAATAAGAGCATTTATGTTTTATTGCTCAAATTATATAGCGATAAGTTGTCGCGTTGTATGTGCTTGTGTTTGTTATGTTTTCGTGGGTTTTTTTTTTTTTAAAGATGAATAAAGATTTGTGAAAATTTATTAAGGTTTGAATTTGAGAAAATACATGGAAAAATAAATTGTTTTAATATGTGTTAAAAAAATGGAAAAGGAAATTATAACCCTAAACTGTGTAAAATCACTACAGATGAATATCTATTTTATTTGTATAAGTTAATGGTTTGTAAAAGCCGTCGTTATAGTAGGTTTCGTAAAATTTTATTGTCGAGTTAAAGATGATCATTAAAAAAAATAGCTTTTATTAGTGAGATAAATCGCCACTTGAAAAATTATTAAAAGAAGGTAGACGAATGTGAACGTAAGCATTTTCTGTCAACATCGACACATAATTGGACCAGCAAACTATTAATTAACAATTATATACCTATATAATGTTATATATTAACACAAAAATAGTTGAAATATCAAACAATAACATAACCAAGGTTCTTTTATAAGTCATTAACTATACAATAAATTAAAATTTGTGTGTTAATTTTAATTTTTAAGACTTTTATTAATTAAATCACATTGCGACGCTAATTATGGCTCAGACACACTGCCAGCTGGGTTTATATAAACTAAATCTCTCTGGCTTATTCTTGCACTCACTATTTAAACAGGTTATATTAGGAATAAAAACCAGGTTAATAACTAATAAACTATTAAGGGTTGACCCAAGTTGAAATCTGGTGTCCGAACTTTAAAGTGTTAAAATGATCTGTCTGAGGTTTGGACTTGTTGAAATTTGGTTTTCCGTCCAAAATTGTTGTTAATTTTAACAGAATGTTGCGAAAAGTCGGAATTGTCATTTCTACCAAATATGAAGTGACGAAATTACCTCTAGAGTCAAATTAAAACAACCATCACACAACTCGGGCCTGCCACCACCCAATTCCCGCCAGCCACCACCCCACTCCGGCCGGCCACCACCCAATTCCGACCGGCCGCCACTCCACTCCGGCCGGCCACCACCCAACTTCGGTCGGCCACCGCCCTACTTCGATCGATCACAACCCAAAATAATCTCATAGTTGTTGATTTAGCTAAGAGGGGTAATTTCGTCAATTCGCTAGGTAATGGAATGTCAGATTTTTCAGAGGGGTATTTTTTGGATATCCATTTTATCGAGCCCACGTGACGTTCACGTGATACACTTCTGTTAGACTTAATCCAAAAATGGAGACACTAAATTTCAACAAATATCAATCCTGAATCAGTCAATTTTAACGACGAAATCCATATTTCAACGTCAAAACTCATACAATTTATTTATTAGTTATTAAACCTAAAAACCATCTGCCGAAAACAAGATTTCGTTTGCTAAAACTTTTGTTGGCGATCAAATTTTGTCGGCCAAGTTCTTTGTCGGCGAAATTTTCTCGTCGTAAAAACCCTTGACCATGAGTTTTCGTACTCTCCCTATCGTGGACCCATTCATTATTCTCTTCCCTTGAAACGAGGACGCTTTGAAGTAGAAACTAAAAGCACTTAATCTCCGGTTAGGTTTATAAATAGAATGACTAAATTAAACAAAATATAAGTATTTGACGATCAAATTTAACTGTTGACTTACAGATGCATTAAAAGTTTATAAAATACAAACGCATGGCATCAAAAGAATACAAAATAAAACATATGACATCAAAAACCAATACTGAACAAACATATAGCACAAAAAACCAAAAGACCCTTTAACCCTAATAAATTTAGGGAATAAAACCTAAAAACTATCCCAATTTTGACTCATGTGTCAGAGGTTGAAATGCAATGTCCTAATTTTCATATGTGTTAATATTTGGTTTCTCCGTTAAATTTTGGGGTTAAGTTGAACAGAATCTAGTATCACGTGGGTGAACAATTTTCAAAATTTCTAAAATACCCCTAACCAGAATTAGGGTGTCGGCCAAACCGACCCCGATTCCGATCAATCCTCCCTTTATGTTCTGATATCATCAGAACTTTTATATAATCATCACACGACTGTTGATTGATTGAGCTTCTGGAACTTTTTCTCCATTGATCTCATGGCTTTGCTGGTCCAGGTTAACCAAACAACTCTTGGCAATCATGGTTTGGAGGTGCAGTTCGTCTGGATCAATTTTTTAGAATACTTGGTAAAGAGAACTCAACAAAAAATTGCACTTAATTCATTTACCGATGTTCTTGTGTTGGTTTTGAGTTGTTGCTTTTGCTAACCAAGCAATTTTTTTTCTAAGGTATCGGAATTCTCTCCTTCTACATCTAGTGCCTTGCGTCTTCCAAGGGAGTTTCATGAGCTATGTCGTAAATCACTCGAACTAGACTATCTAAAGGTTTGTAAGTCCGGTCTTATCATATCTAAAGGTTTGTAAGTCCAGATCTGGAGCTCTGTGGCTCTGGTCGGGGCCACAGAGCTCCAGATCGGAGCTTTGGTGGTGGTCGCCGGAGTACGGTTGGTGGTCGCCGGAGCTGGGTTTGTGACACAGGGTCGGGTTTGTGGGTTGTTCTTGGTGGTTGTATAGTTGAAATTGTCATAGTTTATATGGGTTGTTATTTTTTTGGTTGGTTGGAAGTTTTGGTTGTGCTGATGAAGTAGTCATTGAGATGTACAGAGAGTTCAGATTATATTTTGGGAAATACAATTAGGTTGCTTTTTGGTATTTTGAAATTTTGTTAATATTTGGTTCTCCAGTTATACAAATGGTTTCATGGAATTTTGTTTGGTCTTGTGGAATTTTGCGTGATGAAATGCAAATCGTTGCACTAACTTTATTGCGTTGCAATGTAGATCATTAATATTAAAGCCAAAAATTTGTCAGTTTTCACTTATTGCCGAGGTGATCAAGCGCCGCACCCTTCAGACGAGCGACATCGCGGCGACCATCACCCGCACTGACAAGCAGGGCAGAGCGTGTGGCAGACTGCTTCAATTGCCACGGATGATGGGTTGTACGCTGGAGGTAGCAATGGCCAAGGCAGCCGTTATTGAATCGGGTATATTCTTGCTTCTCTAATGTGTGTGATTTTGCTCGACATATTTTCACTTTTGCTCGCCAATGCTGTTTTCTCCTAGAGAATATATAGGATATCTCTAGCATCATTTTTGCTGTCACTTGTACGATTCATGTTCGAATTGCCTTCTCTTTTATTCGATTTAAGCGGTCCGTGTTGAAAAAGAGAGTAATAACATTTTCAAAAAGTAGAGATCGCATTGTCTTTCATATGCCATAAAAAAATTTGCATAGCTATTTGGTTTATTTGATTTGGTAGCGATGCCTACAGAAGTTGGAGTCTGTTTAATCTATAGAAGTAGTTTCTGCTGTGACCGTTTTGAAACCTTAATCTACTTGTTGCGTACTTCTCATTAGACCCTTTTAAATGTTAGAAGCAAAGGGAATAGTTGGTAAACGAACTGGATACAAAGTCATGGGATCTTGCGCTGGTCTTATTTTTTAACTTAGATAACATTAAGCTAGAGATAAACGATGCTGCCTTAAAACCAACTGTCATCGTGCCTGATTTGGCTATTCGGTTTTAATCCCTTTGAAGTCAAGTGCACATCAATCATTCCTGTTTCCTCACTTTTTGAGTTACTCCAAAACCACACAGACTTCTTTGGAGTTATAAGAAAGTTGTACCACTGTAACTACTACTTAGATTGTGGAGCTACATTTTAAATAAACCACATAATAACTTACATTTTGAGTCGAAAGAACAATCCTAATTGTGCATTCTGTAATGGTTTAAGATTTCATATCCGGTTGCAGTGGCACTGCAGGATAGGTACTTTTAATTTGTGAATTTGGGTAATCAAGTTGCAATTTACTTACGGTTAATGAAAAGAAAGACTTGCAACATCTCTCAAATACTTTCATGAAAAACTCTTATTTCTGTTATTTTAGACCATGCGTGTAAGTAAAACATATCTTTGTTTATGTTGCTGTTATGGGGCCACAGAGACTTTTCTTTTCTCTACCTTTATCTTTGAGGTTGAGGACTAATATTCCTCCGACTATGCAGTCTTTTGCTTTGGGTAAATGTTGCTCAAGTTTTTGACCTACATATCTATCTCCTTGATAATGTATACTACAGATTGTATCATCACATTGCATTATCTGTAGTCTGTAATATCCTTGTTATCTAAAGAACTTGCTTTTTAATCCATTTTCCAGGATATGCTGGAGCTGCACGTGGTTATTACAGATTCTAGGTTACAAATAAATATGTGTTCTTAACCATTTGATCTTATCTCGCTCTGATTAGCATATGATTCTGTTTGGATGTGACCATTTCGGCGAGATCAACGTGCGGCGAATTGCTCCTTTGTTTTTCAAGGTAACTTTAGAAGTCTGAATGCTGCTTGCAACATAAACAGCTCTTTAATGTGCCTTGTTCCTTTTAAATGAGTATCTACATTTGTGTACCCTCTGATATGATGGACCTGCTGCTGGCATGTTTTTAATGCATCTGAATTTCTTCATCATTTGCTTTTGGCCTTAGTTTCTCCATCCATAAAGATTTTCTTTGTTTTAAGTGAAAGTTTTGATAAATAATTTAGAGTCACCTGCTTGGAGGAGTTGAAATTCTATTAAGCAAACTGTCATGATGTGTCTTCTGCCCCAGACTTTGATATTAATCTTCTTACACTTTATGTGCATGTTCTACTGAAGAAATCAGATATTGCTTCAGCTAAAAATGTTATCATAGCAGAATAATGTAAGACATTAACATGCAATGTTTCTGAATAAATCTACTGGTAATATTTTCGTTTTTTTAGTATTCTCATTAAAAACCGTAATTTCATTAGTGGTTAAAATCCTCTCATTTATATGATGTTTATTTTCAATCTTTTAAGTTCATTAGTGGTTAAAATTCTCTCATCTATATATCAATCTTTTAATGTAGGAATTTTGATGTGCATTGGTACCTAAAGATGCTGTGTATCATATCAGCATCTTTGTTTGATGGAAAGTTTAGCATCTATAACATTGAGCTAATTTCTCCATGTTCAGGCTACTAAAGTGATGATACAGTTAATAATATGCACTAATTCATTGTGCGTGATCTCATTGAACATGTCTGGCAAAGTGACATTCTGTGACATCCTTTATCTATATGCTTCTGATATGCTGGTTATGGAAGAAGGTTTAGTCAAAAGATGATAAAGGTTTCCAGCTGTTCTTGGACAATGTTCAGTATAAGTCTGATTGCATCCTGTATGAGCATCTATTTGGACAAGGCGGATTGGCATAAACTTAATTGTCAATTTGGAAGTTTTAACTTTTGTTTCACCTCATGTTTCATACTAATGTGCAGTTACAATAAAAGAATTTGCATAACAATGGAAATTCCTCCATCGAATTTGCAAAATATATTAAGCATAGATGATATGATCTCCACGATGTAGCATATGGTCAGATACAACATCTTCTTCCCTAGCTGCTTTGGACATAGGGTTAATAATAACCTAGGAGAGGTCTGAAGTTTGCTCCATGTTAACAGGAGAGGTCTGAAGTTTCAACTTTGTTGATTTGAGGTTTTTCGTCAATTTTTAGGGTTAAATTTAACAGAGTTGTGTGAAATGACATTCTTACCCTTTTAATATCTTGTTTAAGTAAAAGTGAAATGACAAAATTACCCCTAAAGTCAAATTACTCCGGCCACCACCACCTCAACTCCGGCGACCACCACCGATCACCAACACGGCTCCGATCTGGAGCTCTGTGGCTCCGATCGGAGCCGTGTTGGTGGTCGCCGGAGTTCGGTGGTGGTCGTCGGAGCCGAGGTGGTGGTGGCCGGAGTCGGGTGGCGGTGGCCGGAGCCGTGGTGGCTTCAAGGGCATTTTCGTCTTTTCCTTCAAGCATGTGAGAGGCACAATTTGATAGAAGGGCATTTTTGGAATTTAATTTTATTTCTGATCACATGTCAAGCACGTGATCAATTTCTATCACAATTAACGGTAAAAACAGACGGAGACCGTTGTTATTAACAAAGTTGAAACTTCAGACCTCTCAAATCAACATTTGAAACTTCATACCTATCCCGTTAACATGGGGCAAATTTCAGACCTCTCCTAGGTTATTAACCCTTGGACATATATTTGGAATATCTACTAGAATCCTTTCATAACATGTGCTTCAATCATAATCTGCAGATGCTGAGAAATCCTGGATTTGACCAGTAGCTATCTCAATTGAAATCTACAACAAATTTTTGTAGGAGCTGACTTACATAAAGTTTGTAACTTGTTTGCTAAGTTTCTTATGATGAAGCATTTATCTAATATTTTTTTCTCAAGTGGTTTTATTTATGAAGAGTTGAATATGTAATCTTTGAAGTTTGATATTATATTATATATTTGCATTATATATTTGTATTATTAATTTTAATTCTATATACATAATAATAATAATTCTTTTCACAAATTCTCTCACAAATTCTTTAGAATATAATTCCTTACAAAAATCATTAATAAGTTAATAAACACAGTCATAAAATTCTCTAAAAACCCATTGCACATGGACTCTCAAAAAATAATCTCTCACACAATTTGCAAGGTATTTCTCAATAACACTATATCTTTTTAATAAGGATTTTTCAAAGAAAATCTCTCATAAAATCAAGGTATTTCTCAATAAGACTATCTTTTTGGCGGAGTTATTTTCTAGAAGCATACAAAATTCCTCACAAGATGATATTTAGAGGGATTTTCAAAAATCTCTCAATAATTTGATCCTCACAAATTGAAGAAATTCATGAAGTGAAAACAAATATATTCAAAATAACACCATATGTAGTTTTAATCATGTATATTGCATTACCAATAACTTATATATTATTTATTTAATAATTTTATAATAATTCCCGTAAAGTGCGTTGCCGCGTGTGCAACGCACGCGCCGCTATCTAGTAAAGATAAAAAAAATTATTCTTTCGCACGCTAAACTTAAATAAGTTTTTCGCAGTAAAATGTTTTATTATTGCAACGTTTTTAATTCTAAAAGTTCTTATAGAGATGACTTTTGGACTTGATAAACGTATTTTTGAATTATCTACCTTTGAATAGGGCAAGTATTTCATTATACTCAAACACCAAAACACAAACTAACCATTTTTTTATAAAACTTATTAATTATTATACATTATTGCATCAAGAGATTTTTTATTATTTGACCTAACATTGATTCCATCACAGAGATGAGATTTTTTATTATTATTTGACCTTTCTACATTATTGCATCAAATAGATTTTTTTATTATTTGTTTTGCCTTTAAGTAATAGAGAATCTCGCAACTTTATTATTATTATTAGTAATTTGCTTTGTTGTCAAGCATGTATTAATATATTTTTCCATGTGGCTAACCAAATTGTAATTATATAGCCATGGATAAATAAACTATACATTACGTTTACTTATATGATATTATTATATAATTTACGCATATATAGACATGTTCATATTTTCATTCTTTAAAAAACGCTTGGTTTTATTTTAAATAAATCACTATAAAGAAATGAGATATATTAGAAATAATATATATTTAAATATAAGATATATTTATCTCTAATATATTATTCCCATCACCACTTGTCTCCTTTCTTGTTTATCTCTGCCTATATATATTTTCATTAACCCTTATAACAGAAAACTCTAATAATCTTCTCCATGTTAGCCATAATCATCTTCTCCATCCTCATTGTTTTTCTAACACTTTGGGTCTACAAATGGAAGAACCCTAAATGCAATGGAGTACTTCCTCCCGGCTCCCTCGGCCTTCCTCTCATCGGCGAGACCTTTCAACTAATCATGGTTCCGAGTTACTCTCTCGACATCGTCCCCTTCTTCAAAACCCGAATACAAAGGTTGCGAATATCTAACCCTAATCAATCTTTTTTTTTTTTTTTTCATAGCTAAGTTTTACCCAAGCCTAAGATTAATTATAGGGTTAAATGGTCTTTTAATACAACATGTTTGACCAAAATTGATTTTTGGTGCAACATCTTCTTTTTATGTAGACTTTTGGTTTTGGTGCAATGTACTTGCAGTTTGTAGATTTTTGGTGCATCTGTTAGTTGATCATTAGCTTAAGCCGTTAAGTAGAAAGTGTCTTGCATGTGACCAGTCCTCTAATATTTTCTTCTAGTTTAGTCCCCATTTTTTATTCCTAATTTACAAATAGTTAATCTCTAAACAATTTCAATTAGACCCTAGGTCCAATTGACCTAGCCAAGTTTCGACTCATGGCTGGGTCAGACCCTTGTCAGGGTCTCCGGACCTAGGCGACCCCAATCGGGACCTTTGTGATCCTAACCAGGACTTGGCGACCCTAATCAGGACATGGCCCTGCTATGGGTCGGACCCTAGCTATGTCAATTAAATCTAGGGTCCGATTGAAATTGTATAATGACTAATTTGTAAATTAGGAATAAAAATTAAGGGATCAAACCGAAAAAAAAAAATCTAAATTAGAGGGTTGATAGGTCAAAGCTAACAGTCAGCTAATAATAGATGCACCAAAAGTCTACAAACTACAAACATATTGAACCAAAAATCTACAAAATAAAAATAAAAATGTAGCATCAAAAGCTAATTTTGATCGGACATGTTGTATCAAAAAGACCATTTTAACCCTTAATTATAGATATAGTGTAATGTGTTTTTTTTTTGTTTTAATTATAATTTTTCGATATAGGTATGGAAAATTGTTTCGAACAAATGTAGCGGGTAATAACGTGGTCGTATGTTGCGACGCGAAGATCAGCAACTACCTATTCGCGCAACACGGGAATTTGGTCGAGACGTGGTCCTTGGGTACGTTCAGGAAGCTCTTTTCTGAAGACAAAGCGAACGTAGACAACATTCGTCGATACATTCGAACCCTCAGTCTACGTCGATTCGGAGTCGATGTCCTAAAGGAGAAATTGATTCCTCAAATGGAAGAATTGTTCCACACAACTTTGATGAATTGGTCAAGAGATCAACAGTCCATTGACATGAAATATGCTATAGGCAAAGTAAGATATAAATTATCAGTCCATTTGCAAATTTGGTTTTGGTTTAATATATTAGCTAATACGTATATTAGCTAATGATTAATTCAGAATAACATAATCAATACTTATAAACTAACACAATGTTGTTTGGATAAAACTTGTATAACTATATACTATTACAATGTTAGGACAAAACTCATATACAATAACACACTTATAAAATTACTAAAAATCTAAATACTCTGAGTATATATATACATTTTTTTTTATATATTACTATTAAAGGCTGTCAAGGATTGTTGTAGTTATTATCTAGAAAGTAAGAGGAATCACCACTATATGTATTAAATAATACTGTGATTTAGGAGACTTAGCTAATATAGCTATATGCATGATTTATTATATAAATAAGTATTAACTAATACGTATATATTAGTTTTTTTTAGTCAAATACCTTTATATTAGTTAATATACCAACTAATGTGCAATCCAAGCAAATCATTAATTAATATATGTATCATCAGGATATCATAATACTTCACAAACATTTTTCAGTAGTTATAACCAACCGACTTTGATACGTTATTACCATTTTATGTAATTAAAATTATAGATCGCGCTTGAGTTCGGTGCGGATAAGCTATTCGGGTACGACCCACAACAACAAACCGAGAATCTACCCGATTTATTCTTCGGGTTAGGAAAGGGTTATGTATCGATTCCCTTGAACATACCCGGCACAACTCATCATAAATGTTTACAGGTTAGAAATATTTTTATATTTTTTATAATTTTTTTAAAAAAAAAAACCCGACTTTTGACTAATCGATCGATGTTGATTTGTTCAGAACCATAAGAAAGCGACGTCCATAATCACCGAAATAGTGAAGAAACGGATCGCTTCGGACGATACAAACCGCGATGATTTCCTTAATCAACTTATTAATGACATGAAGATTGAGAAGTTTGTGACCGAAGAGTTCATAATTCAACTATTGTTTGATTTCTTATACCTCTTGTCCGACTCGATCGCAACGTTGTTGGCGTTAACCCTAAAGTTGATCGAAGAAAACCCTAAAGTCTTGCAAGAACTCATCGTAAGAACATCGTACCATTAGTGTTTAATTTGCTTCTTTGTCTATATATATGTTTCTAGCATGGAATACAAATTAGGGTTAAGAACGGATAACTATCTGGAGTTTCAGCAATGTTAAAATTTGGTGTCTGAAGTTTGAAATGTTAAAATAGACAGACCCAAGTTTCATTTTTGTTGAAATTTGGTGTCTCCGCACGTATTTTCATGTCCCTTCAATCATTTTCATCAACTCACCCACTTATAATATATTGTTCTTTACTTTTCACAAAATCGTCAAACTTCCCTCAAAACTTGAACTTCAAAAAGAAATGGTTTCCAGCAGAGTGGTGTGGAGCAATTTACAGCAACAACGGAGCATGATTTACTTGCGCGGATGTGGCCATCGTCTTAGGTGACTGGCCCGGTAAGGTGACGAGAAGGAAGCGTGCATGGGAGGTCGAATTTGACAGTCAAGTTTGTAAGGATTGACTTCTCTAAAGTAATCAATATGTAAACCGAGACACCAAATTTCAACAAAAATGAAACATGGGACACTTTATTTTAACGACAGACACTAAATTTCAACATTAGTGAAACTTCAGACAGTTTATAAGTTCTTAACCTACAAATTTATGACTAGGTTGTTAATTTTTGTTGGTGAATTGTTAGGTGGAGCACGAAGGAATACTCAAGAAGAAGGAAAACCCTAATAGCTTACTTAATTGGGAGGAATATAAATCAATGACTTTTACTCTTCAAGTATGTACGAATAAAACAGCATTAAATTTTGTCGTGTTTTCGTGGATGTTTTAACATGTGGGTTTTTTCAGGTGATTAATGAAGTGTTACGGCTTGGAAACAGCTCGCCGGCGTTGTTTCGAAAGGCTAAGGAAGACGTAGCAATAGACGGTACATAACTACCACATCATAATGAGAAACTTACATTTTAAAAACATGATTATTTTATGAAACTGATAATTATTCCATAATTACTTTATTAAAAAATGAAAAAAAAAAAAAAAAAAAAAAACCACTTTATCATGTAGTTTCTTGATATTACCGTTCTCATTTACCACGAAAAATTTAGTTGTTTAGAAGGGATTTATTTTTAACGAAATGTTAATATTTTTTTAACTAATATTGTATTCCAAGAAATATTTAGGTATATGACTGACTTTCGACAAGAAAACTTGTTGTAAATATTTATAATTGTGATGGAAATCACTCATGAATTTTTTTTTAAAAAATAAACTTATGCAAATTCTTAAAAACTTCTTTTTAAATTACTGATTTTCTTAAAGTTATTTTTTTCACATGAGTGCCACACATCATGATGAGAAACATTGGAGAAAAAAACATTTGGGAAACGATATATTACTGATTAATTTCAGTAACAAATAGTAAAAAGTTTCAATTTACCACTTCATTTTCTGCTGAATATATTTTCAATTTTGTAGAATGTTCAAACTAAATTAAATCCATAATTTCTCTTTATTTTATTATGTAGCTTATACTATTCCAAAAGGTTGGGGAATTATAATAGCTACTGGTGCGATTCATATGGATCCCGAAACTTACAAAGACCCCCTCACATTCAACCCATGGAGATGGAAGGTAAATCTTTTATTGGAAAACAACATGTCTCATGTTTACTACATGTGTCAGTTTGGTGTTTCAAGATTAAATTGTTAATATTTAGTGTCCCAAGTTTCGATTTTATTGCAATTTGGTTTTCCGTCAAATTTTGGGATTAACTTTGACGGATTGAGATGAAAAGACAATTTTACCCCTTATATTTTTTCATAGCCATCTGTCTGATTCCGGCCACCCACCTCCGATTCCGGCCACCGAACTTCGACTCCGACCACCCACCTTCGATTTCGGGCTGACCCGATTCCGAGCATTTTGGGAGTAATTATTTATGATTTTTCAAATTTATTCTGTTATGTATCCAGCACATGACCAGTTTCGGTTAAATTTAACCACAAAATTTGACAGAGCACACCAAATAGGAACAAAGTTGAAACCTAGACAGACGAAAACAACAGTTTAATCCAGAGACATAAATTGACACATTGGTTAAACATGAGACAATAAACATATTATTTTTCAATATTTTATAGTCATTAATTGCATTGGTATTGATTAATTAATTCAACATTTTAACCAAGTTAATTATATCATTAAACAAGTTTTACTTATTACCATTTTGACTGCATCTTTATTTCATAGGACGACTGTAAATCCCCAGCAATGGTAAAGAACCTCTTGTCGTTCGGCGCGGGCATGAAGCAATGCGTCGGAGCTGAATATGGTCGCGTTTTTTTCGCGACGTTCTTGCATGTCCTTGTTACTAAATATCAGTAAGTACTTAATATTAAAAATTACATTTTAAGAGTATTAACTATCGAGCCGTTTCTTTTACGAGCCTCACCTTATTATTATTATTATTTGGAGCATCAATTATATTCTAAGGAAATTGATAACTTGTGACGACTTTTTCTTCAAGGAAAGCAATTCTCACAATTTATAAGATTTTTTAACGGGATTTATTAAATTTCGAGAGAAATTTCGTACAAAACTCGAATTTTTTAAAATGATTTTCCAAAGTAATTTCTAGCGAAGCTTTTTATTAGAAGTCATTTACTTAAAATGTTTTTTAAAGTTGTATGTATAAGTGTTTTTCAACATTTTCTTACAAATAAGCTTATACGTCTCTCACAAATAAATCTTTCACAAATAACTAGATTTTTATAGTGGACTTATCAATCACTCATGACTCTATTCACCTAATTAGGAGGCTTTCCCTGGTCTGATCCCGTGTCAGACTTGGTCACATGGTCTAGGAAACTATATGTATAGGACGAGCATCATGGCTCATCTTGACCGATAAAAACTGTATTAGATCATGGTTTAATTGGTCGAGTAAGGGTTTATACTAAACATGATCTTCCGGACTAGGTGACGAGGTTTGACAAAGACTCGGACCGGGACGAGTTCCCTAGCTAACTCTGTGGATCGAAATCGACTCATATGTCATTGATAAGTCATACTTCATATAATTGAGATGAATTTAAAGTTGAGACTATTTAAAGTTACAGTCTGATAATTGAAGCAAGTAAATTTCCATGCATATTATAAAGAACTAGAATCAACATGTCCATATATTACATCCTGAGAAATTATTCACTACCTCGGTGCTAACACGTGGGCACCGAGGTGGTGGAACTTCGCCCTATCGTGAGCTGACACGTGGTCAAGTTGTGGATAGAGTGCGCCAGATGTCAATCTGTAATTGGGTGAAGTTCCACCACCTCTGCGCCACGTGTTGGCACCGAGGTAGTGAATAATTTCTCATTACATCCTAGCTAGCATGTAGGTTTTTTAATGATTAGTGCCGCAAATGTATGACAGGTGGACGACAGTAAAAGGAGGAAAAGTTTTTAGAACGCCTATGTTGAACTTCGGGAAAGGCATACACATGAAGTTCAAGCTATCTAGTTGAATGATGTTGAAGACATAAGTACGAGGGTGTTGGAAGTTGTTTCTTGGACGGCAAGCAACCTCATTTATCACGTGTTTATTAGACATTTTGTTGCTGCCGTTTTTGTTAGTATAACTTAGGTCATGTTTAGTTAGTTGCTGATTTCTTACTAAAGTTATTTAGTTCGATTTCTATAAAAGTTGTACTTTCTTCTCAATTATACGAATGGAAATTACAACCATCTTATCTTTTAAGTCATTTTTTTTATAAACCCTACTTCAAAACAATATATGGTATCAGAGCATTTTATAAAGACTTGTGAGGTTGAGAGCCACCCTACAAAAACTCGTAAAACTCTGTCAATTCTTTCACAAACTCGATAATATGGAAGAAGCTTTATACTCAGCTCTCCCAAATTTCAATGGAGAAGATTATCAAGCTTGGACAGTAAAAATGGAGGCTTTCATGGAAGTGAATGACAAGTGGGAAGCTATTGAGGAATATTGAGGAAGACTATGAAATTCCAGATCTTCCCAACAATCCAACAATTGCTCAAATGAAGGTACGCAGGGAGGAGAAGACAAAAAAGGCAAGAGCTCGATCGTGTATATATCAAGTTTTCACTCCTGCAATATTCAGCAGGATTATGACATTTAAGTCTGCGAAGGAGATTTTGGATTTTCTCAAAACTGAATATGAAGGTAATGAGAAGATCAGAGGTATGAACGCTTTGAATTTAATCAGAGAACTTGACGGAGAAAGCATGAAAATGTCAGAGTCAAATCATAGAATACTCTGATCAACTTGTGAAAATTGCAAATCAAATTGGAGCACTAAGCGCTCCAATGTCTAACATCAGGATTATTTATTGAAGTATAAATCTGAGGCATTTAATGTTTTTTCAAAGTTTGAAAAGTCATGGTTGAGTCAGGGTTTAAAACTAAAGTGCATAAGGTCAAACAATATTGGAGAGTATATTGATGGTGGTTTTAAAGAGTACTAGGATTTGAAAACTCTGATCGTCTTATGTGAACTGCCTATTTACTACTAGGATTTGGTTTGTTTTTACTCTGATGGTTAGAAGATGTAGGATTCCAGTTAAATGACACGAAAGTTGCACATGTCATTTAACAGCAAAAAATAACGGCCAACTAAGGGAATGACCAAAAGCCTACAAAGTGCTAACAAATGGTACTAAAAATATACAAAATGAAACATCTTGTATCAAAAGTTACAATCGATCAATCGTATAGTACCAAAAGTACCTATAACCATTTTTTAAATAAGGTTTTTTTCTTGGGTTAATAACTAAAAAACTGTCCAATGTTTACCATATGTTAAAATTATGCGTCTGAAGTTTCAAATCTTAAGCTGTAGTGTCCAATGTTTCAAATTTGTTAAAATTTGGTGTCTCGATGTGATTACTTTAGAGAAGTCAGTTCCGACGAAACCTATAGTCAAATTCAAGCTCCCATACACACTCCCTTCTCGTCATCTTGCCGGGACCGTCACCTGAGAAGTTGGCCACATCCACGCAAGTAAATCTCGTTCTGTTGTCCTTGAAAAATGGCTTCACACCACTCTTCTAGAAACTTTTTTTTAATGTTTAATTTTTGGGTGAAATTTGATGATTTTGTGAAAAGTAAAGAGTGATGGATTATGAGTGAGTGGGTTGATAAAAATGATTGAATGGAGATGAAAAGACACGCAAAGACACCAAATTTCAACAAAAAATGAAACTTAAACAGTTCATTTTTACATTTCAAACTTCAGACGCCTAATTTTAACATAGGGTAAACCTTGGACAATTTTTTAGTTACCATATGGTTATGGCTCAGAGCACACTGCCAGGGTTTACATAAACTCTAGCTTATTCTTGCATATTGCTATTCAAATACCAATCTTGCAACTAAAATAGGATAAACGCTGAATTTTTCATGAATAAAATATCTCAAGGGAAGCACTCAAATTTAGACGTATCTTACAACAAAACGGTCTTGAATCCATGAACAGAATCATCAGACATAAATAGAACAGTTGAGATCAAATGTCTTGTCTCATCTTCTCCAATATATGCATTGATCTTATGCCCAGGAACTAAACCTTACTTATGTAGTACACTCTTCTTTTGAAGCCTTGGCTTCTTGTGGAAATGGTGCTGCATACACAAAGATTTTAACTAGTTAGTAACTTGGGATGCAAGTAAGACAGGGTAAAAACCAGAATTTTTTTCCTCAAGTGGCTATTTGACAGTTGCCAAATACGAAAATGTTAACAAATATAACATAACTACGCATATAAATATCGGGGCACTTTGAAAGAGCAGTGAACTGACGTGACAAGCTGATTGGGAATGCTGCACGTATTCAGGGATTTATTGTAAGCCACGTCAGCTCGCCACTTTTTCAAAATGCCCTGATGGTTATATGCGTAATTATGTTACATTTGTTACCATTTTCGTACTTGGCAACTGTTAGATGGCCACTCGAGTAAAAAAATTCTACAAACCCAGACTGGAGTTTTGATGATGATTATTACCTTCTGCTTTTCCAGTGCCTCAAAGTCAGTCCTCTCCTTCCAGTTGCTCTTCCTCAACTTAATTGGTCGGTTTCCGACATATTTACCTTCAGCAAAAGCAGCAGAAGTTATAGATCATTGGTTAAACATTGAGTAAACTTTACAAATATGTACCAAGAAAAGAAAAAAAGTGTGTTAAACCAAAAAAAAATATAAAAATTGAAGAATTAAAAGTTACCATTCATCTCTTTAAGAGCTCCAGCAAGGTCAGATGGGTTGGCGAAGCTCACAAATCCATAGCCTCTCGTTTTCCCGGTTCGCTTATCCCTCACGACCTTGAAATAGTTATTTTTTTTTTTTTTAACTAGTGCCATCTTGGTTTGTAAAAGATGGAAAATTTCACATTAAATGTATCAAACAGGCAATGTTCAAGTAGAGACAAAGAAGTTGCATAGCATTGTATGGCATAGCATTACATCCTTTTGTTCAGCTAACAGAGGACTGCTAGATTAATCTTTTTAACCATTAAATGATGTGAACACTGAAAAGACAATGGGTGAACCTATTTATTGACATATCTAATTTCAACGCTATTTCATAAAAACAGATCTAATCTTTTAACTGAAGTCTAAGATTAGAAGTAAGCAAAGCCTACCTTAAAATAGACAAACAAATATAATTTCCCCGGGATCTTCAAACAAAAATCTGAAGACAAAACTGCCACACGTTGACATACCAGAAGAGCTATATACTCAAAGAAAGCAGGAGGTATCATTTGAGGGTCGTACCTTGGCCATGTTAAAGGAAGGAAACCTTGCAAAAGCTTTTGTAAGTACATCGTCATTCACCTCATTGCCGAGATCACCACAGAATAAACGATAATCATCTGCAACAAACGAATGGTCTGAGAGCTTGATAGGCATATAGAGTATGCAAAGGGAAAGAAGGCTTGCATTAAACATTAAAACAAGTATAAAGCACACAATTATGTTCAACCTAGGATTACAAGTTGCAATGAGTTTAGTAATAGATTTGATTGTTCCACTCTAACAATGCACAAAAAGGAGATGAATGCATAAAAAGGGTTCATACTTTCTGGCCATTCAGTAAGTGTAGGGTCCTCCCAGGTTTGCCCAGCAGCTTTACGAGGTATTGCTTTCTTCTTTGTTTCTGCTTTGTGTTCGATCTCACCGCTAGCAAGGGCAGCTTTAACGCTCTCTAGAGCCTCAGGTGTAATAGTTTGTGCATCTTTTTGGAATAATTGTTGTGCCTATTCAAACAAAGTACAGAACTATCACCACAAGTATACGAATCACTGGCGAAATTATCAAACATTCAAATCATACTCTCTTTACTCCAATCCCAATTGCTTTAATATCGAAAATAGAAAATCAAATCCAAGAACTGAAGAGACAAGAAACTGAATACCCCAGCCCAAAAATAGCAATTTGTAGTAGATTAGATATATCTACAGGTGAAGAAATCGATTTCACAAGCTAGCAGCATTCGTTTAAAAGAAAATTGCTTCGGTAGCTTCAAGAAGCGATGAATTTTAGCAATCACAAGTCGGAAGAATTGTCCTCGGATCAAACAATTACCATCAATCAACGCCCTCCAACCATCTCAATTCTCCAGCAAAACCTGATTAATCAACTCAATGTAACTAATTCCGAAACTACCTCAAAGGATCGATAGATTACCTGCTGGTACTGCGGAATCGTGTAAACGCCAGGAAGCGCGGCCGGAGCAGGGTAAACTGGAGCAGGATAGACGGCTGCCGGAGCTGCCGCGGGCTGGGCAGGAGCCGCTATATAAGGCGTGGCAGCTGGACCGGATTGCTGGAGATGAAACGGAAGAGGGAAATAAGAGCTTCCGCTCTGGTATGTGAATTGCGAGGAGGATGACGTTGAAGCCGAATAAGGACCCGTCGACATTGACGATGAACAAGAAGCCGGTGTCTTGATTCTAGGGTTCCGGCAGCGACGAAACGGAGATCTACGGCGTCGATAGAAGGAACTTCAAGGGAAAGGAAGAGTAAAATTAAGGGCTTTGATAGAAAGTGTGAAATAAAGTGTGAAAAAATCATAGAAAGCTGCCACATGCCACATGGCAATGCATTGCATGATTCTCTTTCCAATTTATGTCAAATTGTTAACTGACATGTGGCAGTTGTTAACTTTCTATGATTTTTTCACTCTTTTTTCACACTTTAAGGAATTACTCTAAAATTAATTACTTCCGAGTTCCGCCATTGATGGAGCCGGTTGAGGAGTAATTGTGTCAAGCCCAATTGATTGAAGAGAATCATCCCATTAATGAAAGAGGCCCAAAATCATTTGGGCCTTGAGAGGCCCAGAACATTCAATGTATTTATTTTTTGTTTCAAAGAGTTCACTAATAATATATATTTTTTTAAATATATTTACATTTTTAAAACTTATTATAGTAATACTTAAATTAAAATATCTAATCTAATATTATATTTACGAAAAGTCATTCGAATTGATTCACATAAATAGTTAGAAAATCATACCACACAAAAAATTGACTATTTTTATGATTCTCAAATGAGAAATGATTTGGATTCCGATTCAACCCTCCGAGAAACCTCCAAATGTGATTGTTATAAAACCACTCACAAATTTGTTCAATATTACCTGACATGTCACTTAGAGACATACGAAGGTTTGTCAGAAGTTTTTTATCGGAACCCTATCAGAGCTTTTCTTAAAATGGTTATTTCTTACAAAAATGGAATTAGAATTTCTACTTCAAATTTATTTTTTTCGTGATTCTCAATTCTTATTCCTTATTCTTTAAAGATTTGATTGTGGTGCCACGATATACTCCAAAGTTAGTGCTAAATCTCCAAAATTATTATTATCTATCATAATTAATTATGTAATTTAATCAAATATAATTATATTTCTTTAAATTAGATTAAATATCCATATATTTGCATTAAGATCATTTCATGAGGGATTAAGTTCTTATCCTAAAAATTTCATTCCTAATATTCGAAAAATCTCTCTACTTCTAGAAGGAGCACACTAATTAATTAACCTTAAAATAACCACATAAATTTGCATATTTTATATTTTGATCATTTCATGAGGGATTAAGTTAGTGGTATTACGTAAAGATTACGTAAACGTGGGCCCTACATGTTTATTTAAGTAAAGCAAAAAAAACTTTCTACGGTAGTTTTACATAAAGCATTCCTTAAATATAAGGAATGCACTATGTATTACGTAAACAATTATTAATTATAAATTAATTCATTTTATAATTAATGTTAATATCTTATTGGTGGTTGTTGAAAAATTTAATAACAAAATATATTTAAGAAATATGTTATTGCAGAGCAAATATTTTTTACGTGTGTTTTAACTTTACGTATTACTTAAAGTGTACATAAATGTCTACGTGGCAATTTTAAAGAATACGATTTATGTAAAACCACTCTGATGCTCTTATCCTAAAAATTTCATTCCTAATATTCGAAAAATCTCTCTACTTCTAGAAGGAGCACTAATTAATTAACCTTAAAATAACCACATAAATATCCATATTTTGCATTATGATCACTTCATGAGGGATTAAGTTCTTATTATAAAAAAAAATTCATTAATATTCGAAAAATCTCTCTATTTCTAGAAGGAGCACTAATTAATTAACCTTCAAATAACCACATAAAAATAAACTTCATTATTCCTTATTAATTAATTAATTAATTAATTAATTAACCTAATATTCCTTATTTTGCGATTAACCCTTCCTTTGTAATTTCAATAACAACCACATAAAATAAACTTCATCCCAAAAATGGAAACTAACACAAACCACGGATCACAGCTCTATTTCTTGTCTATATATATATTCTACTTATATATAAAGGTGTTATTATTATTTACATTCACAACATATAACAAAAAAACCCTAATAATCTCAACAATGTTAGCAATTATCATCTTCTCAATCATCATTGTTTTGCTAACACAATGGATTTACAGATGGAGGAACCCTAAATGCAATGGAGTACTTCCTCCCGGCTCTCTCGGCCTTCCTTTCATCGGCGAGAGCCTTCAACTAATCATGGTTCCCGGTTACTCTCTCGACATCGTTCCCTTCCTCAAAACCCGTCTCAAAAGGTCGCGAATCTAACCGTAATCGATATGATTTTTCGTTTCAATAAGCAAGATTTATTCACTACAAGAAAATTAATAACTTGTGAGGCTGTGACGACGTTTTTTAAGGGAAGTAATCATTTATAAATGATAAAAAAAAAAATTATGGAATTTATTATGTTTTGAAGGAAATTACAAAACTCAAAATTTTATAAGAGATTTTCCGCACAAATTTCTGAAAGACTTTTTGTTCGGACTTTCTGTATCTAACCATAATCGATTCAATTTTTTTTTTATTTATAATTAAGCTTTATTCACTATAAGAATATTTGTACTTTGAAATGACTTTTTTTTTCAAGGGAAACAATCCCTTGAAAATTGTAAGAATTTTGAAGGGTTTTATTAAGTTTTAAGGAAATTCTCTTACAAAATTCAAAAATTATAAGGGATTTTCTCATAATTTTTTAGCCAGACTTTTTATTAGGAGTCATTTTTGTAGATTTTTTTTTTTTTTTTGTATTTGCAAGGATTTTTCAGTATTCCCTTACAAATACGTTTATATGTCCTTCACTAATAAATCTTTGACAAACAACTAGATTTCTTGTAGTGATTTATGAGCTATGGAAAGTACAAAAAAATTGGTTATTTATGACAACGTTTTTTAGGGAAAAAAATCTCTCACAAATTAAAAGAATTTCAAGAGATTTATTAAGTTTCGAACGAAATTCCTTACAAAACTCAACAAAAAAAAATTAAGAGATTTTCCTCATAAATTTATAGCCAGTTATGAGTCATTTAAAAAAGGGTTAATAGGTCTTTTGGTCCATGATGTTTGACAACTTTTGGGTTTTGGTCCATGATGTTTTTTTTTTACCTAGTTTTGGTACCATATGTTTGCAGATTTTTTTCTAGTTTTGGTCTAACCGTTACATTCCGTCCATTTTTTGACATGTTCAAGTCACGTGATCCACTCTAAACTTTAAATTTAGTCCCTCTAACACTTTCTTAACCTTTTTTTTTTGTTCAACTTAGTTCCGAAGTTTCAAAATTGACCCCAATTGGACAATAGGTCCAATTGAAATTTTGAAACTTCGGGACTAAATTGAACAAAAAAAGGTTAGGAAAGTATTAGAGGGACTAAATTGAACAACATTGAAAGTTTATGGTGCATCATGTGACTTGTACATGTCAAAAAATGGACGGAATGTAACGGTCAGACCAAAACTAGAAAAAATCTGCAAACATATGGTACCAAAACTAAGAAAAAAAAACATCATGGACCAAAACCCAAAAATGGTCAAACATCATGGACCAAAAGACCTGTTAACCCTTTAAAAAAATGAGTGTTGTATATATAAGAAATTTTCAATATATCCTTACGAATAAGTTTATACATCACTCACAAAGAAGAGATTTATCTCTTATAGTCAAAGATTATACATATAGTCTAAGATTCACCTTTTTTTTTAAAAAAAAAAAATTCCTTAATCATAATGTTTTGTTATAGGTACGGAAAATTGTTTCGAACAAACGTAGCGTTTCAAAACGTGATCGTATGTTGTGACGCGAAAACCAGCCACTATATCCTCGCGCAACACGGGAAATTGGTCGAGTCGTGGTCCTTGGGTTCGTTCGGGAAGCTATTTTCTCAAGACGAGGCCAACTTAGACAACGTTCATCGATACATTCGAAACCTCGGTCTTAGGCGATTCGGAGTCGATGCCCTAAAGGAGAAATTGCTTCCTCAAATGGAAGAATATGTTCAAGCAACATTGATGAATTGGTCTAGAGATCAACAGACCATTGATATGAAATATGCATCAGGCAAAGTAAGATACCCTTTCAAATTATAAATATTGAGAAATTTTTATTTTGTCACTATATGAATAACAATTTATTTCGATTATCTCTAGTACAATATTTACTTCTGATTATTGTAACTATATCGTTGTCACTAATATTTTAATACTTTTAGTGACAATCATCCATACGCCACAAATAAATTTTGCATAATTGTGCTTTGTTTAAAGAAAATTATATTAATAATGATAAAAATAAATTTATCACTAAATTATTTAATATTAAGAGTGACAATTTTTTTAACTTATCACTATCACTAATATATAAGTTTCTTTTGTGCTAACTGTGAATTTGTCACAATTATGTGTCATTAGTTTCTTAATTTGATGTAGTGTATTTTGCTCGCAAAATCAGTTTTCATATGTAAAAACTAGGTATATCAATACAAACTATTTTACCTAATAGATATGATTTTCGCCTATAAATGTATACTTACAAAATATATAATTTTACTTGTAGGAACTAATTTCGTCAGTAAAAAGTATTTTTACCTAAATTTTTCGCCGATAAAACCCATTTTAAACTTGTGAAAACTTTTACCCACGTTTTTTTTCGTTAGCCAAGCCCGTATTTTTAGTAGGGGTTATCGACTTTGATTGATGTCGTATATACTATTTCACCCAACACGTAACATGTTTTTTTTTTTTTATGTAATAGATGACGCTTGAATTTGCGTCGGATAAGCTATTCGGGTACGATCCGAAACAACCAATCGATAAATTAGCCGATTTATACTTCGGGTTATCCGATGGTCACGTATCGGTTCCCTTGAACATACCCGGCACGACTCACCATAAGTGTTTACAGGTTAATTAGTATTTTTTTTATATTTTATTGGACCGACTTACGTTATTCGTGACGACTAATCGGTCGATATTTCTTTGCGTAGAACCATAAGAAAGGGAAGGCCATAATCGCCGACATAGTGAAGAAACGAATCGCCTCCGATGATAGAAGCCGCGACGATTTCCTTAATCAACTCATTAGCGACATGAAGAAGGAGAAATTCGTGACCGAAGATTTCATAATTCAACTATTGTTTAGTTTCCTATTCGTCGCCTCTGACTCGATATCGACGACGTTAACTTTAGCCCTAAAGTTGATCGAAGAAAATCCTCAAGCCCTTCAAGACCTTATTGTAAAAATTTAAATTTTTTAAAAATTGTTTTCTATGTTTTTTTTTTTTTTTTTGCATGGATAGAAATGATGACTATGTTATTGTTTGTGTTTATGCATTATTAGGTGGAGCATGTGACCATACTCAAGAAGAAGGAAAACCCTAAAACCTTGCTCACTTGGGAGGAATATAAATCAATGACTTTTACACTTCAAGTATGTTAAGAAAACATCAAATGTGGTATGATTTTTTTTTTCATGGATTAAACATCTTCAACATTTGGTTTTTCAGGTGATTAATGAAGTGTTGCGGCTCGGGAACATCTCGCCAGCGATGTTTCGGAAGGCTAAGTATGACGTAGCAATCGACGGTACACAATTAGCACATCATAATGAGATGCTTAATTTTAAATTTTTTAAGTAATATTTGTAGTGAATTTTAGGGTTTAGAGATTAGGATTTTCAAACAAAAGTTTGATATGTGTTTTCTCTTTTTTTTTTTTTTAAATAAAATCATATTAGGTTATACTATTCCAAAAGGTTGGGGGATAATGATAGCCACTTCTGCCCTTCATATGGACCCTGAAACTTACAAAGACCCTCTCACATTCAACCCATGGAGATGGAAGGTAAATACAAAAAGCATTACATTTGTATTAATGGTTAAAGGGTAATTTAGTACAACGTGTTTGACCGAAATTAGTTTTAAGTGCAACATCTTTTTTTTAGACTTTTAACGCAATACGTTTGCAATTCGTAGAATTTTGGTGTATCCGTTAGTTGACCATTAGTTTTGACTGTTAAGTAGAACATGTAAGTCACGTGAATTGCCCTTTTGGGGCCAATTGCACCTGCTACTTTACGGTCTTCTAACAGATACACAAAAAATCTACAAATTGCAAACGTACTGCACCCATAATTTACAAAATAAATGTTACACCAAAAAATCAATTTTGATCAAACATGTTGTACTAAGAGATCCTTTAAACCTAGTATTAATTACTTTCACATTTAACCACGGTTATAATCATCAAACAACGTACAACTTTTACTTGTTATTACCAAATTAACTTTATTTTCCTTCATAGGAGGACACCAAATCTCCGGCAATGGTAAAGAACCTCATGCCTTTCGGCGCCGGCATGAAGCAGTGCGCCGGAGCTGAATATGCTCGGGTTTTTATCGCGACGTTCTTGCATGTCCTAGTCACTAAATATCAGTAAGTATCTAGTGGCTAATTCCTATATGAGAGATTCTGGTTGGCACCGAGCCAACACGTGTCTCGGTGCAGGTGGCCTTTCAGCCAACCACAATGTCACATATGGCAAAAAAAGGCCGACACATAGCCACGTGTCACATGTACATTGGTTGAAGGGTACTAACAGTGAGTCAGCTGTTGGGTTGACTCCATAAAAGAATTTCTATATATAGGTGCTTAATGTTTACACTAAATCAATTGAAATCTGACAAGTGTCACCTGTTTTGTGGCAGGTGGATGACGGTGAAAGGAGGAGAAGTTACTAGAACGCCGATGTTGAACTTCGCCAATGGCGGCATCCACATGAAGTTCAAAGCTGTATATATTTTTTTCATTCGTTATATTATTATTAGATGTAGTCTTAAAAATTCGTCGAGTTTTTAATATTTTGAGCTATAAATGTATGGCAGGTAGAAGACGGTGAAAGGAGGAGAAATTTCTAAAACGCCGATGTTGACAAGATCTTGAAGGCACAAGTACAAGGAAGAGTAGGAGCATGAAACCGATAATAATTATAGGATATTTTTAATTTTCAAGAATAAATTAAATGAATGTGTTATTAGTGACGACTCTAAGACTATTTCGTATTATTCGGGTTTTTTCTGTTTATGGTATGAGATTTCTCTACCAAATTTAGTGAACTATCATCATACACTATTAGCAGCCTAGTATATATAGTCAAGATAGTTAGATTAATAGATATTATTGCGTAAATAAGAGCATTTATGTTTTACTGCTCAAATATATTTATTACATTGTATAGCTTCAAATTGTGGTATTGTAATTATAAATATGTTTGTTGTTGTTGACAATGAAATTACTACTTATATTATAGCAGATAAAATGGAATTTAAATTATCTAATAGACTAATATATATTCTATATATATCAATAACTTATAAAGGTATGCATATTAATTTAAAAAGAATAATCTGCAAAAGCTTATATCTTTATAAAAATGATGTATAACTAACTATTTACGATAATAATTTAGTCAAATATTACAAGTAATAGATTGGACGTACCGCAAATGGATAAATTTACTAATTAAGAACATTTTGTTTATCCCCAAATTAAGCAAAAATATGTACATGATATAGAATTAGTTGTTTTGTTTTGTCACTAGTTGTGTAAATTGTTGGTAAAAAACGTTGCAAAAGAGTATGAAAAATTATTGGGTATTTTACATTGGTAGAAGGTTGATGGATTTGTAATTTAGTACCTAAAAATAGATTAGCGGTCGCAAACATTTTTAATGTGATAATTTTTTGAAGCTAGTAATTCGTAACTTAATTTGTATTATACTTTAGTTAATACTTTAAAGTTTAAAGTTAAACTAGTAAATAATTAACTAATATTTAATCTCAAATAATTTAAAATGGGTTATTAACATATTGCAGTGATTCAATGTCGGTAAATGGCAAAACAAAAGCTTTGGAGAAACCAACTCGAAGTCCACAAATGGCCAAGACAGCAACCAAAATGTCAAGAATTAGAGAGAAGTTTAATTATATACATTTTAAACACATTTAATTATACATAATATATATAATTAATATACTAATAATAGATAATATTATTTTATAAAGATCCCATCCCACGTGGCCTTTGGAATAGGACAAGGTTCTACACTTTTTCCCAAACAAGGTAAAATTACTAGGAAACACTGTCCATTCCATGTTAGGAAAAGAACTGCATGCATGTCTCTGTTGTGGTTCATACGGTTTATTAGTTGGGGCTAGTTAAAATGCAGTCGAGTTTGTTTAAACTTTATTTCTTAGCCGTTAGATTATGAGAGAGAATCAACAATAATTGAGAAGAGATAAAAAGTGTTTCTTACGCATGCATAATCTGATGACTGAGAAATCAAGTTTAAATAAACTCGAGTTTACTTTAGCCGAACCCTTATTAGTTTTATCTAATTTTGATAAACATAATAAAAGATCCATAAAATTTTCTTTGTTAATCTAGCTTACAATAATATGAAGTAGATGTAAAGAGCTTAATTCACAATAATATAAGATATCATGTATTTCTTCTAACTGATATATATTAGTATAACAAACTTTTTTTAATCAAATTACTGCAATTAATTAATTAATTAATAATAAAATGTATATATTCTTTTAATATACTAGAATTTTTTGCACGTGCGTTGCACGCGCGAGATGTAAAGTATATAATTATATTTATGAATACATATACATATTTAATTTGAAAATTAATATAACAAATTGACCAAATGAATATATTCAATTTTTAAGGAAAAAAAGGGAGAAGTAAAAATTGTAATATGTTTGAAAATGTTGATTTTTAGTACCAATATGTAAAACTATGGCTTAAAGATAGTAGTTGGTACGTTGTAAACATGTTTCAAAACGATATTAATTGGTACGCCTTTCAATCATCTGTCCAAAACTGGCATTAAACATTTCAAATGTACAAAAGTAACCGAGTATTTTTCAAAGTATAACTAAGACCGAATGACTTATAGTAATGTTGTAATTGAGTCTAATTGGGCCCAACCGACTGGGGATTAATAAAGAGTCACAATCAAGTCAGTTAACTATTTAAACATTAATATAAGTTATTAGGTCTTGATTTTGATATTTTGAAAATTATTCAGTTTATTTTATAAATGTAAAATGTTTTTTTTTTTTTAATACTTTTGGCGGATGATTGAAGAAAGTACTAATTACCATCATTTTGAAACATATTATTAATTTTAAAACATGTTAGTACCAAAAACCATATTTCTCAAACAAACATATTGTACTTTTTATATTCTTTTCCCGAATAAAAAGACACTATGTTTTAGTTAGGCTAGTTTACTGAATAAGATAGGTATTGAGAGTATTAGTAATGAATGCAATAATGCCTAGCCTTCCTAAAACTTGAACAGAAGATTCGCTAGCAATATATTTTCTCTATTTTTCATTTATATGTTTTAGTCTTTAAATAATGCAGCTTTATTTATTAGGAATTGTGATCAATGATGAGCATATAGGATCCAACCTGTACTAAATACCTGATTGAGGACGATCTCAAATAGTTGGCTCTGGCCAAAATAATCATGTAGTTTTCTGCATCGCGTGGAAACACTTTGTTTAATTTTTCTTGGTTGATCTTGCAATAACTGCACCTTGAAAAAAAATAAGTGAGGGCTCATCACAATAGTTTAGATTGTATAGAATAGTTGTATATATACTCAATGCAACTAAACTAACACATAGATACACATAATTTGGAGTCATTGCAGCATACAATACATTTTGTTAATTTCCAATGTCTTTTTCAGTTTCTCCTCTATTTAAATGCGTGTTATGGAATCAAATTAATATCAACAATGACGACGAAAAAGTTTTTTCAAAGTATAAATTTATACTATACACCAGAATCGGGAACACCATTTTCAAGGATAAAAACGAAAGTAATGTAGCGTAGTATAATTAAGCCTTTCTTTTGGAAAAAAAAAATTAATTAATTAATTAAGCCTTCCAAATATGTAGGTTAAACGTGTACGTATAATCTAAGTTTATTCATAGTGCATATATATTCAACTCTAACTATTTGTCTGACTCTTTCTTTTATAATAAACAGTAAACACTACTTGTTTCCGGTGGAGAGGAGGATTGATGGTAGATCATATGGACTGTTGCTGCTGCATTACTTGATCATCTATCTGACATCATCATCATTTTTTCTTCTTCTTCTTCAAGGAATTGACATTCGATAGCAAGACGGAACGAGTTTTCATGGGTGAATTGATCGTCAACGTCAAAATGAAGACACAAGACGCGCTTGATAGTGGTTGGATTGATGTTGGAATGAGAACGGGCAATGTGGTGACGATAACAATGGGATGAAAAAGATGGAAACATTGTGGGAGAGAGGTACTGGTTTGGGTAGTTTGATCTACCATGGTAGCATTTAGTTGGAACGGTTTTTGGATGGTATAATACTGTGTTGTCGCTTGGGGTTAGGAGCCGTTTGGTTTTTTTTTTTTTTTAAATTAGTATGTGAGAACATTTTTTGTGTGAGGACATTTTTGAATTTTCAGCCTTTTAATGATGTAATAGATTTAAAGATAATTTCTAATGCAAAGTGCATATCAACGATATTATACCATAAACTTTTATTTAAACAAAATCTCGCGCAAAGGGTCAGCATAAAAAAAGTACGTATATATTTCATACCGAGAGTATTCCAAATCCATAACCCAACTATTCTCCCAAAAAATCCGAAGAAAATGCTCGTTCTACTCCCCGCAAATAAAACATTTGGCTCTTAACATTGTGACCCGACCCGACCCAGCAAGTGACTAATTTGGAGACAACATGAATCCCTTAAACGTTCTTATTTATTTATTTTTAAAATTATGTCTTTCTTTTATTGGAAGTTTCATTTTGTTATTTTTTTGGAAAATTATTAACTATATTACCATATTTCACCAATTGTATTATTTGACCATATAATTTCTCTATATAATTATGGTACCATATTTTAACTAGTGAATGCATATATATGGAGATGAACAATTTAATTTCATTCACTCACATAAAGGAGAGATCATCACTAACCAACAACTAAAATGTCAAAGGAAGTATCTTGTATTGTAATCCTTCTTTTGTTAATGTCTTGCGGTAATTAATAAATAATCATCTTATTCCTTAAATTTTTTTGATTCATTTCCTTTTAATTTGAATCATTCAACTGATAATTTTTGTTCATATTATTTATTATCCAAATTGTTAGGAATTCAAAGCAAGAGGATTCAACAAACGGGACACATTTGTAGCGAAAAACTTCGATTACATGGACCAAAATGCATTACATGGACTTGTGTTCATGATTGCCTTAAGAAACATCCAAACTCAGAGGCAGATGGGGAATGTAATTACTTTGTGAGGCCTGAGATATGTTTGTGTAAGTGGAGATGTTGAGAACTTGAGATTGTTAAACGATAAAACTACCCGTTTTTATAGCGGTATAAATTCTCTATCTTTTACAATCAAAGAAAATAGAGAGGACAGGGGTATATCTATCTAATTATTAATACATGATTTCTTTCTAGTCTGGATCGCAATCCAGTTAGCACAGCAATTTGCTTGTCTCGAAACAAATGACCAACTCACCGTTTACAACAATTCGGCCCGTTTACGGATGTTGGAGACTCATGTCGATATTCGCCAGTGATGGATATACGCATGATTCGGGCTCGGTTTTAATTATTCGGACCTCCTACATGCACGAGACCCACTAGAAACCCGATTTCGAGCTAACCGGGGTAAACCGGGCAAGTCGCGAACTTGCCCGGCACTCCGGGGGGCTTACCCGGAAAATTCCGGGTAAGCCTAGCCTACCCGGAATTTCCGGGTAAGCCCCAGCTTACCCGAAATTCCGGGTAAGTTCAACACCCGGGGGGTGTCGCGCACACCCCCCATTTTGTCTCGGACGTATACGGAGACCCGATTTTTAACTAACTCCTATGTGTCCGAGACCTATGTTTCAAAGGCGCGCGCGTCCCACTCATGACAGCCGCCTGAGACGCGCGTCAGAGACCTTTTCCCAACGCACTCCCCTGCATCCCGGTTCACATTTCCACATTGAACCGGGTCAAAACCGGTTTACGGTCCAAGGTTGCCTATAAATAGCCACCTTGGGGGTAAACATTTTCAAGTCATTCCAAAATCACTTTGGGCAAGAGTGGGAAAAGCTCTGACCTCTCTCTAGAAAACCCTCTCTTTCTCTCTCTAGAAGACGACTAATGTTGATCGTCGGAGTGAGCACGCCAAGCACCCCCCCCTCTCCATCGGGACTGCTTGGTAACGCTCCTTTCGCAGGTGCATACGGACGACCTTCCGGAGAGCCCAAAGGACTTTCCCTCATTCAGAAGACGAAGCTAAGGCCCGTACGCGATTCTAGAAGACGGACTTGGCTCGCATCCAACCCGACGACTTCGACGAGTTATTCCGCGGACAACCCGCAATAACTCGGTCGAAACACTTGGCGCCGTCTGTGGGAAACGCAACAGAAAGCCTGCGTTACTCAAACGAACAAGCAAGATGGAAAACACATACACCATGCACGGAGGCTTCAGTGCAGGGGACGAAACCTCTTACGCAAGGGAGAGGTACGCCGCCAGGAAAAGCACTCGGCGCCGTCCGTGGATCACCCACAAGACCAAAAGCATGGCAAGCAACGAGCAGCCACCACCGACTAAGACAAAGAAAAGAGGACCAGGACGTCCAAGGAAAACTCCGGCCCCGAAGTCAAGCATGAGACCTCCTCCGCAGAAAGCTCAGAGAGACCCCCCGCAGAGACAAAGCGAGGCCTCAGTCGCCTCGTCTATGCCAACAAGAAGCGTACACTCTCGGAGTAACGCGCAAGGGGTCACACAGAAAACCGACGCTCCTCCAGGCTTCGCCCATCAAACCTTCAACACGCAGGAGCAATCATACGGAATGCCAAATGCTGGGGCATACAATCAGGCACCAGGGGCACAGGCTGCGCCTGCAGTCACCCCAGAAATAATGGCGACACTCGAACAGCTGCTTCATCTGAGAGAGGCCCTGCACAACCAAGGATACGGGGCGCCTCCGCCCCCTCCCGCGCAACCAGCAAATATGCCCCCGACACCAAGGCAGGCGCCTCCAATGAATGCACCTCAGCAGAGAGGCCCTACAATCTCAAAAACCCCAACCTTTCACGAGAATGCACAGCAAAGCAGGCAATTCCCCCCAACAAGGGACAAGACAGGAGCTCTCGCACTCCCAAACACCCCACCAAGCAGGGCCATTCGGAGCCTGGAGGCAGCCGTCTCAGACATTCCAGGGATACCAAGTCCACTCCTTGCGTAGGAAAAATCACTCTGTAATGGCAAGCTGCCCCGGTCCAAAACCAGGAACAAGCCACATACATCACCAACAAAGGCCCTAACTCTACACAGAGAAAGGGCAAAAAACAAGAAAAGCCATCAAAAGAATATCAAAGCAAGACTAAACAAAGCTCATGCCTGTATTCAAAACAGAGGGAGCGCGACGCATGCAAGGAGACAGAACAATTTCATCAAGGATGTGAACGTACTAATCTATTCACATCCTTGCAAAAAGTCGGGGACAAGCGGATCATTAGGAATCCTCCCTCGCAAACAAATGCAAGTGTCGGACGTACTAATCTATCCACACTTCACCACAATACAAGGATGTGAACGTACTAATCTATTCGCATCCTTGCAAAAAGTCGGGGACAAGCGGATCATTAGGAATCCTCCCTCGCAAACAAATGCAAGTGTGGGACGTACTAATCTATCCACACTTCACCACAATACAAGGATGTGAACGTACTAATCTATTCACATCCTTGCAAAAAGTCGGGGACAAGCGGTTCCTTAGAAATCCTCCCTCGCAAACAAATGCAAGTGTCGGACGTACTAACCTATCCACACTTCGCCACAATACAAGGATGTGAACGTACTAATCTATTCACATCCTTGCAAAAAGTCGGGGACAAGCGGTTCCTTAGGAATCCTCTCTCGCAAACAAATGCAAGTGTCGGACGTACTAATCTATCCACACTTCGCCGCAGTACAAGGATGTGGACGTACTGATCTATTCACGTCTTTGCAAAAGTCGGGGGACAAGCGGTTCCGTAGGAATCCTCCCTCGCAAACAAATGCAAGTGTCGGACGTACTAATCTATCCACGCTTCGCAGACAAACAACTATATCAAGTATGTGAACGCACTAATCTATTTACATCCTTGTAAAGGAAAACAAGCAGTTCAACATGGATCATCCTCCTTACAAAGCCACGGGTGCCGGTAATACTAATTCATCCGCACCCCACCACCAATAGAGATGCAATTTCCTAAGGAAAACCATCGGATTATGGAAATCGACCTGTCAACAGAGCTACACTCTTCCAAAAGAGAACAAGTTATAGAGACAGCAATAAAGGAAGATGCAAAATAATACTAAGTATTATATCTTTCTAACATCTCATGTCAGGCATATATATATATAATATGGCAGGTCTGAAGAGTAAAGGCATCCAGCCAGCATAAAAGTCAAGCCCGGGACACACCCCGCCATAATCTCACCCATGCAAGGGGAGCAACCATATATACACAAGAGAGTCATATAAAACAAAGAAAGATCAACCTGACCCAACGTCAGGAGCACCAGAGCCAAACGCGTCAGCCATAAAAACATCATGCGCAGGGCTGCTGAAAACAACACGGCGATCGTCACCAACAAGGACGGACACCTGTCCCGTCAAACCGCTCGCTCCGCCCACATCGCCCGTCAGGATCCCCGCAATAGCCCCGAGGGCATAGCCAATATATGGCCCAGTACTCTGGAAAGGAAAATCGGGGGCAAGATAGTATATCCTCCTGAAGTAATCCACAGAGAAAGACTCCATACGATCATCACGTGCCTTCTCGAGAAGTTTGGAGTAGTCAGCCGTAGTAGGAGACTCAATCATCCCAAGCTGATCACCCAGGGCAACATGAGACTCCTTAGTCTCCTTCAGCGCCACAGCATGTGCCTCCTCGACGACCTTCTCCTGGCGCAGTAAGGCAAACAGCTCCGCTTCCAGCTGAGACGCACAATCCTGACTTCCCTTAAGATCAGCGGAAGCCTTGGAAGAAGCATCTGAATGTGCGCGCGCCTTCCCCCTCAACACAGCGACATCCTGAGACAAGTGCTCATGACGACCCTGCAGACCCCTCGTCTCCTCAACAAGCTCAACAACAAAGGATGAAAGGTTGGTCATCACAGCATTCACCTGCAACAACAACACAAGCACATCGCACACAAAGAAGCCAGACAAACATGATAGATCCAACGTAAAAAGAAAACAACATACAGGAGCAAAGCGTGCGAGCGACTCCTCAACACACTTCAAAGCAGCCTCAGGGTCGCGGGGGCACTTCTTGCGGTCAGCCGGTTGAACAGACCGCTGAACCACACGCACACCAACAGCAGGTGTGCTCAACGAAACATCCTTGGGAAAGCGAATAGCAGACTGAGAATAGGGAGTCCACTCGTTCCCGGACACATCCCGATCAAGCCGACACATCAGATCAGACTTGCGAAGAGCTGGAGGAGTAGGAACAACTACACATCAAAAGCAAACACATTAGGAGAAGGCAAAATATACCAATACAACAAGAAGTCAACCACAGTCACCTGCCAAGGAAGGCACCTCCGCTGAACGACCGCTCCCCGACCGGGGGGCAGACATGGTCGAATCCGCATACATTGGCCCCTTCCCTTTGTCACAGGAAGGAGCAAGAGGCATGCCAGCAGACGTCGACCTCTTAGGATCGCTCGGGGAACGGACGTCAGCATCATTCTCTCGGACAGGTGCAACTCCCCCCGCCGTCGGGAGTACCAAGCCTGCAAAGACAACCGCAAAAAGACCATTAGCATGTTAACATGGGGAAAAATCTCAACGAAACCTTTAAAGGCACAAGTCCCATACCCGGGCCAACAGGAGGAGTGTCGCCGAGGCCGGGAACAGTCTGAGGAAATCCGCCTGCGACTCCGCCCTGTACACTTGGCGCCATTTCCGGGGAACACAACGACAAGTCATGGCGTACCACTGTTATTCTAAGATCGTCAGTTTACAAGATTTGGGAGAGTCGTGTGAAGCGCATACACCTCCTACCAAACACGCACATCTGCAAAGCGCGTGCACCTCCTACCAAACGCGCGTACATCGACGCTCTAAGAGGAGTAACACCTCTCGCTCAGAAACTAAGTATAGTAGCAACGGGCTCTAGGTGCAGCACTGCGCGCACAACATCGCACGCGCATACACGTCGACATGGCAATGTGAGATTTACCACCTCACATACGAAGAACCTAACAAATACACTAAGTGGCTATCATGTCCACGCATCTCGAAGTAACGGTCGCTAAATACACTCTACCTTGGGGAAAGCCAAGTAGCGGTCGCAGAATGCACTCTACCTTGAAAACGCCAGGTAGCGGCAACAACATGGATAGGCAGTCGCCTCGCCGACCTTTGACCGACGCCATGGAAGGACACGTCGTCTCGCCGACCTCTGGCCTTCTCCCTACCTCGGAAACATCAAGTAGCTGTCGCTAAATGCACCCAACTTCGAAACAACCAAGTAGCAGTCGTGGAATGCACCCAACTTTGGAACAACCAAGTAGCAGTCATGGAATGCACCCAACTTTGGAAAAACCAAGTAGCAGTCATGTAACACGCCCTACTTCGGAAGATCCCAGTAACCATCGATATGGGAAACAACTACATATCTACGAGACTCGTTAGTCTCTATCAGATAGCGAACACCCCACGAGGGGGGCAACCCCTCGTACATATCAACCACTATGACGACACCTACTCTACGTCGACATCAAGCATATAGTGACAACATGCATGGCAACAGACAAGGAAAAAATTCTAAGTGTTGGTACAAGCGCACACATACAAGCGCGCACATACAAGCGCACACATACAAGCGCGCACATACAGGCGCACACATACAAGCGCGAGCATACTCAGCTAGCACGCGTATGGATGGTAGTATGGTCATGAAAGAAAGAGCCAATCAGGGAACATTTTCTAAGTGTTCCACCATCTCAGCAGTCGACATGTGACGAGGTGTCGACTATCAAGGAACATTTTCTAAGTGTTCCACCATGTCAGCAGTCGACATATGACGAGGTGCCGACTGTCAGTGAATATTTCTAAGTGTTCCACCATGTCAGCAGTCGACATATGACGAAGTGTCGACCATCAAGAAATACTTTCTAAGTATTTTCCTATGACGGCAGTCAACGACAGTCGACAAAGATCAAACAACGACAACCATGGTAACGAGTCATTAGACTAGCGCTACCCCGTCACTACAAGCACCTCTACTCCGGGGGCAATACTATGTCAACAAGGGCCTCGTCTCCCGACATATACGTTGCAAACATACTCCGTTCGCCAACGACGCGGCGGATGCATCACACCTCGCGAGCTTAGGACCCGCGCGTCCGTGGTACCCGCTCCCTCATAAGTGTGTGGGTAACCCTTTACCTATCTCTATTTTTTCTAAGTCTTTTAGTACATGACTATGCGTCCTTTACACGTACGTCATACACACGTCATCGTCATGCATTGCACTCATCCATGATTTACATCCATGATTTACATCCATGATTTTTCATATCAAGTACATCACATGTGATTTTCCAAACCCGGCATTATTTTATTTACTAAAACCGTCGTCTCGCCGCCAGGACGGCCGTCTCGGACGACGGGCTCCCGGAAACCATCATATTGCATGAAAAACGTTTTATCAAAACTTTCATGATTTGTTATCACTTTGGTACATTTAGTCGTGGCATGAACTTTCCATATTGCTTGGATCATCTACGAACCCGAAAAATTTCATGTGCGCTCACGCCTTACTTCTCCGAACATTACATTTATCATATTACTCGTAGTCTGTTATGCTACTAACCCTTCACGCAGTTATCAACCGTGATCATCTCAAAAAACTAAGGCAAGGAGCTCGTCTGAGCCGCGCACATCCACCCTTGGTAGGTCAAAACTCGAGGTGAGCAGACGACCCGTATCACGCGTATACCCTATCTTAGAATAGAGTTAAACAAAGGTCAAGCCATTATTTAACTCGGGGGCAAGTGATGGATATACGCATGATTCGGGCTCGGTTTTAATTATTCGGACCTCATACATGCACGAGACCCACTATGAAACCCGATTTCGAGCTAACCGGGGTAAACCGGGCAAGTCGCGAACTTGCCCGGCACTCCGGGGGGCTTACCCGGAAAATTCCGGGTAAGCCCCAGCTTACCCGGAATTCCGGGTAAGTTCAACACCCGGGGGGTGTCGCGCACACCCCCCATTTTGTCTCGGACGTATACGGAGACCCGATTTTTAACTAACTCCTATGTGTCCGAGACCTATGTTTCAAAGGCGCGCGCGTCCCACTCATGACAGCCGCCTGAGACGCGCGTCAGAGACCTTTTCCCAACGCACTCCCCTGCATCCCGGTTCACATTTCCACATTGAACCGGGTCAAAACCGGTTTACGGTCCAAGGTTGCCTATAAATAGCCACCTTGGGGGTAAACATTTTCAAGTCATTCCAAAATCACTTTGGGCAAGAGTGGGAAAAGCTCTGACCTCTCTCTAGAAAACCCTCTCTTTCTCTCTCTAGAAGACGACTAATGTTGATCGTCGGAGTGAGCACGCCAAGCACCCCCCCCCCCCTCTCCATCGGGACTGCTTGGTAACGCTCCTTTCGCAGGTGCATACGGACGACCTTCCGGAGAGCCCAAAGGACTTGCCCTCATTCAGAAGACGAAGCTAAGGCCCGTACGCGATTCTAGAAGACGGACTTGGCTCACATCCAACCCGACGACTTCGACGAGTTATTCCGCGGACAACCCGCAATAACTCGGTCGAAACATTCGCCAGTCCAAACAGTGTCTGATCCCCAAGATACCATCGATAGCTTTCATTGAGTCGGACTCAAGAATGACCCTACTCCATCCCTTTCGCAATAGCTAGCTCGACACCCTCAACTAATGTCGCCATCTCAAGCTCCAATGTACCATGATCATCATCGAGCCTACAAAATACACCGATGACATCACTTGATGATGTACGAGCGATTCCCCCCACGCCTCCCCGTTTACGGTTCAAATTATGGTTCACCGCTAGAGCGTCCGAGTTAAGCTTCCACATAAACATACGCACCTTAGGTAAAGCATTCATAGACCAAATTTCTTTCCACTTGAGAGCTGGAATGCCATTGATTTGCTGCATTGACCCGACTTCTTGAGCGCCATCCCGACCCGCAATCTGATGGTATACGGATTTAACTGTTAGCTCGCCTGATTTTGAGAATGGCCATATGAACGTGTCGCTCGTTACCTCAATCAACAGCGGAATGCGTTCGATAGACTCCATATGGACAACACCCAGTACGTCCTGCATGACCCTCAGGTTCCAACACGGCCCCAACAGATCAATCAAGGTGGCGACCCGAGCTTCGGTATGATGTTGCAACAAGGGGCGTGGTACTTCCAGCTGAAAACGAGGGAGACCCGGGACCCAAGAATCCTTGAAAATATTAACGCTTTGCCCATCCCCTATCTTCCATATCTCGTTATCCATCAAAACATCATATCCGGCCAACAAGCTTGTCCATGCCCAAGACGCCCTCGACCCATTTTTCGCTTCATTTACACCACAACCCGAAAAATATAAACCTTTCAACATCCTAGCCCAAAAAGAACTCGGATTATGAAATAATCGCCACACCATTTTTGTAAGCAATGTCATGTTAAAATCCTGCAGTTCCTTAAAGCCTAGTCCACCACAGCTCTTTGGCTTCGTTAACGTACTTCAACTCTTCCAATGTAGCTTTCGTTCTCCTCCACGTTGACCCCACCAAAACCAAGCTATTAGAGAGTTGATCTCGGAGCACCACGTATTCAGAAGAAGAAAAATACTCATGGTATATGTGGGAATAGCTGTTACGACGGACTTAATAAAACTACCCGTTTTTAATTTAAAAAAAGTTACAGTATATATAGGGTTAAGAACACAATATGGACCTGAATGTTTGCCCATGTTGCCAAAAGGGGTCTGAATTGAAAAAACGTATTATTAAAGGCCTGAATTTTGAGTTTTGTGTTTTTTCAAGTCTCCGTCCAAATTTTCTGTTAAATCTAACAGAACCACGTGAAAAGACAAAAAATACCCTTTTGTAATTATTATACAATTTATCAATTTAATTAATAAAATGTGAAATGTCTAAAATACCCCTACACACTAATTATGCCCTTAAGGCCACCACGCTCCGGCCACCGCCCGGCGACCACCACCCGGCTTAGGCGACCACCACCGGCCTCCGGCGACCGCCTCCGGCCTCCGGTGACCGCCACCGGCCTCCGATCGGAGCCAAAAAAGCTTCGATTGGAGCTCCGAAGCTCCGATCGGAGCCAAAAAAGTTCCGATCGGAGCTTTGGAGCTCCGGACAAGGCCGGCAATGGTGCGGTGAAAATCAAATAACCATGGTTATTCGCACCATTTACCGCAATGGTTAACCGCACCATTATGGTGAGGGGCGGTTATGTTGATGAATCTTGTAACCGCAATGGTTATGGTTGTGGTTATGGTATTCAGTCTATAACCGCAGTTATAACCATCACCTCTATATATATTACTAATACCTATATTGTTATAATTCTTATTCCGTTCCATTTCCCACCCGCCATTTTTTTTTGTCTATATTTCTTATTATTAGGTAACCACGATTGTAAGTGATGGCGAATGAGGATCGATGATCGCAAGTGATAGCCAATTGAAGATGTATTTTTTTAATTGAGTAAAACAATGAAGTTATGTTTAATTTGGATTTCTTGTATGAAACAATGAATGTGTATTTACTTTTCTTGTATGAAACAATGATGTTGTATTAGTTCGAATGATTGTGGTTAAATGGTTTAATCGTGGTTAAAAACCATGGTTATGGTTATGGTTATGGTATGAAGAATCATAACCACAGTGGTTATGGTTATGGTTATGGTATGAGTGAAAAAAATATGGTATGGTTATGGTATTAGTGCTATTCGCACCATACCCTCACCATCGCCAGCCCTAGCTCCGGTCGGAGCCACAAAGCTCCGATCGGGGCCACAAAGCTCCAGATCGGAGCTTTTCGGTCGTCGCCGGAGGCCGGTGGTGATCGCCGGAGGTCGGTGGTGGTCGCCGAAGGCCGGTGGTGGTCGCCGGAGTCGGGGTGGTGGTGGTCGCCGGAGCTGTGGTGGCTTAAAGGGTATTTTCGTCATTTTAGGTCAAACATATGAGAGACACACTTTGGTCAAAGGGCATTTTCGGGTTTTCAAATTATTTTTGGTCACATGCCAAGCATGTGACCACTTTCCGTCACTTTTAACAGAAAAATAGACGGAGACCTCACTTATACACAAAACTCATAATTCAGGTCCTAAATAATACGTTTTTTCAATTCAGACCCTTTTTGGCAACATGGGCAAACATTCATGCCCCTATTGTGTTCTTAACCCTTATATATATATATATTCAGAATTAGTGGGGATAATCAAGTTTAGTAGAAAATTGACCTTGATTAACTGGTATTTAAAAAATGGAATCTTAAAGTAATTAGAAAAAAATTAACAATAATTTATATTTATTTACTTTTATTAAATGTTTATTATATAATATTATTTAATTTTGTTTAAGATATATAACAAAAAAAAATCCATAACTTTTTCTATGTTAACCAAATTTACAAATAATTCTTTTTATGAGAAAGTAGATATGAAGTGTTCAAAAATCAAAATGATATAGATATCGTGTATTTCTAACAAACATATATTACTGTAACAACTTTTTTTGGCCAAATTACTGTAATTTATTAATTAATAATGAGATGAATGTATTGTTTTAATATATTTAAAAATAATACAAAGTGTGAATCACTGATATTATACCATAAACTTTTATTTAAACATAATCTCCCACAACGGAAAAATATTAGCTAATAAATATGTATATTTTTTATAATAAAAGGTAATTATATTATATTTGTTTGTATAAAATTTATTTTCCTTTTTAAAATATTGTTTGTTATTTTTTAGAATAAAAAATTGTATAAATAACTTGGTAAATCTTATAATTTGTGATCTTTAGAAGAAAATTAATGATATACGAATAGAAGTTTCCATAATGAGGATAATTAAAATCTTTAACAAACAAACCATTCTTCCAAAAGTCCAAAGAAAATGCTCATTCTACTCATTGCAAAAAATCATTTTGGTCATAAAGTTACGATTTCAAGGACGTTATCAATTTTTTGAATTTATGTCTTCATTTAATTGGAAGTAATTTCATTTTGTTTTTTAGGAAAACTATCTACGTTACAACGTTACATTAATTGTATATTATTATTTTTGGCCAAAACATTAATTTTATTATTTGACCATGTAATTTCTAAGAATAATTATGTTACATTTGAATTACTAAATCCATATATAAATAGAGAAACTATCAATTTCATTTCTTCATATATAAAGTTTAAGGTTGGAGAGACAATATAATGTCAATGAAAATATCTTGTGTTGTAGTTCTTCTTTTGTTAATGTCTTGTGGTAATTAACTAATTACCTTAATTATTTCTCAAATTTTGATTCATTTTCTTGTCTTTTAACTTGCTAAACTAATAATTTAGTTTTTTTTTTTCATATTTAAATTATTAGGAATTCAGAGCAAGAGGAGTCAAATATGTAGAGAAGACATTCCTCTACAAGGACCAAAATGCATTCCACTGAATTGTGATGAAGATTGCATTAAAAAACATCCAAATTCAGAAGCAGAAGGAGATTGTTTTTATTTGAAGCCAGAAGAAAGAGGTATTCAACTTGATACTTGTTTGTGTCAATGGGTATGTTAGAGCTTGTTTAATAGAATAAATGTTGGAAAAAAAAAAGGAATAAAATGCATTGCACAGGGATGTATATTTTAAGTAATAATTATTGTGGAGTTATATTAATTTACTTTTAATAAAACAATTATTGGATTTATTTATATTGGGAATTAGTTTGATTTAATCAACTTATTATTGATTGATTTATTTATCTATCCAAAAAAGAGTAATATTATTATGAAAAAATAACAATATGTCCGAGGTCACATTAACACTATCTACGGAGCCGAAATTTTACTAAACGAGAGCGGGGACATCTCGGCGATTTACATTACTTCGGCTTTCGGCTATTACTTTGGCTTTCGGTGATAGCCCATTATTGGCAGAATAAATGGCATGTCGAGCAGGGTTATTGTTAACAAGGTCTTCACGACGGGATTCTCATGCCATGTTCACAGATTCGACCATATTGCTTAATCAGATAACCGCATCATCTTTAGGCTGCAACCCTTCTATCTTTGGGATTATTCAAAATATTAGATTTCTTTTTATTGTTGTTGTTGTTTCTATTTAGATTGTTTCTAGAGCACGTGTTCGCTATAATGTGGTTACTTTGTTAACTACGATTGATGTAACTAGATACTGGTTTACTCCCGATCTTTCACATTTCATTCATAAGACATTTTATAGGACATTTTTTACAAATAAACATGTCAAAAGTTTATACATTTTATATCATTATTTATTTATCATCTTAATATAATCATGTTTATCTATTTTAACTTGGAGTCCATTTGAAAACGTTTATACATTTAATAATTATTTAAGGAATCTAACACCTAAATTCATACATTTGAAAGTACATTAATCTTGAATTATAATATACATAAAAAAGATGATTATTTAGTGAATATAAAATAACTCAAACAAGAAAAATTGGGCATATTATTGAAAAAAAAAAATTACAAAAATTTACTGAACATAATATTTTTATTTAATTGATAAATATAACATGAGTTAAATAGTCTAATTTGCAGGAATGATAATATAATAAAATTGAAATAATACATCTATGGAAAAAAATCATATTCCAATAATTGATTATCTTTTTGGCCAATAATTGATTAGAGACATTGATTGTTGATAGCTTCTTGTGAATGTATTAATGTTAGCATTAATTTTTTTAATTATAATTAATATCATATAACACCATATAAAAATTACACATTCTACGAATTAATTTCAGGAAGAATCGATCCAATTAATAACATGTTATTAATAGTAATAATGGCAATTAACTACTATCTATTATAACGTCCTAATAAAACATTCAGTTTCATTTAGTCTGACTTTAATATTACCATTTTGGGAAAAAAAAAAATAGTGTATAGTTTCGCACACATTATTAATATTTATAATATTGCTTTGCTTTAGTTTATTGTTTTTATTTATTATAATTTAATATATTAACTGTATTAGATGTAATTTAACTTATATAATACAGTTAGAGCATCCACAATGGTATTACGTAAAGATTACGTAAATGTGGGTCCTATATGTTTATGTAAGTAAAGCAACAAAAACTGTCTACAGTGGTTTTACATACATTCCTTAAAAATGGGACCCACACGTAAATTTATGTTTTTACATAAAGCATTCCTTAAATTTTAGTAATGCACTATGTATTACGTAACCAATTTTTTATTATAAATTAATTCATTTTATAATTAATGCAATATCTTATTGGTGGTTGTTGTAAAATTTAATAATAAAATATATTTAAGGAATATGTTTAAGTAATACGATTGCAGAGAAAATATTTTTTACGTGTGTCTTAAATTTACGTATTACTTAAAGCGTACACAAATGTCTACGTGTCAACTTTAAAGAATACAATTTACGTAAAACCATTGTGGATGCTCTTAGAGAAAATATTTTGTACGATTCACACATCCCACGTCATCATCGCATATGGCGTGATACATGAAATCATAGTATTTTTTTATAAACAAATATTATTATACATAAGATGTTACGATAGTATTTATATGTATAATACGTAAATTTTGTATAAACAGTATTTATATATATTAGTCATAATTAATTTTCGCAACTCTTCTTCTATTAATTGGAACGATTAAACTTTTAAATAACATGAAATTAGTTATATAACACTATCCCAATAATTGCGTATTCAATAAATTATGATAAATTGATTCTTATCACTAATATTTGACTTAAATTTTATTTTTCTAATGCGGTGCACGTAGTCAGTATCAAGTAAATACATATATACTTAATAATGAGGGTAATCCAAATATTTAAAAATTATCTGAAAAAATGTTCATTCTACTCATTGCAAATAAAACATTCGACTCTTAACAATCATGAATAATACATTTTTAAGGTGTTTTTTTTATGTCTTAATTTAATTTGAAGTCTCATTTTTTTAGGAAATCTATTAGATATGTTACCATGTTTCCCTAATTGTGATTTTTTACCATATATAATTTCTCAATAATTATGTCACCATGTTTTAACTACTGAATGCATACATATATATTGACGAACTGCTAATTTCATTCATTCACAGAAAGTTTAAGGTTGAAGAGGTCATTACCCAGCAATTAAAATGGCAAAAGAAGTATCTTGTTTCATAGTCCTTTTTCTATTAATGTCTTGTGGTAATTAACAAACTATCTTATTCCACAATTTTTTTTCTTTTTCTTCTTAACAAAAAAAAAATGATATCAAATAGGATTAACTACTTATAAACTTTACGAGGTTTGCCCTATGTGAGATTTTGGTGTCTGAAGTTTAAATTGTTGATATTGACTGTCTGAAGTATCAACTTTGTTGAAATTTGGTTTTCCGTCCATTTTTGCTGTCCAATTTGACAGAATTGTGTGAAAAGTTGAAATTGCCCCCGATACTATTATGTTTACTCCGACCACCACCATCTCCGGCCAGCCCCCACCAACTCCTGCTGTCCACCATCCTACTCCGGTCGGCCACATTAATTAGGGGCAAATTTGAGATTTTTTTTTCATCGGGTCATGTGACAAACACATGACAAAGTTATGTCAATTTTAACAGCTAATTTGGACGGAAACAATAAATTTCAACAAAGTTGAAACTTTAAACAATCAATATCAACAATTCAAACTTTAAACACAAAAATCTCACATGGGACAAATTTCAGACAGTTTATAGGTTATTAACCCTAACAATATGTCAGTTTTATTGTAGTGTAATGTTGTGTTTTTTTTTCTTATTTAAATTATTAGGAATTCAAATCAAGAGTATTGAGGAAACAAGACACATATGTAACGAAAACCTTCCTGTACCAAGTGGCGTATGTGATCCACTGCCTTGTTACAAAGAATGTGTTAAAAGACATCCAGACACGTGGGCAAAGGCACATTGTGTTGAACCTGCGAAACCAGAAGATGATACAATTATTCCACAAACTGTATCTTGTTATTGTGAGTGGAGATGTTGAGAATTTAATGTAACGCGTATTTCACGCGTATCCATCGTCTAAATTATAAAATAAATAATTTATTTTAATTTCCTAAATGTGTATGTGATCGAGAAAAACGATACAATACAATTCAAAACTGCAAAAATAGAAGATGATAATTAGGTACAAAATTAACTATTGTTTTCAATTACGGTACTAAATTAGTATTACGTGTATATATTTAATGTTAGAACTATGAGTTTGATTGAGCATAATGTGGTTATTAACGACAAAGTTGTATCTAACGTATCAATTTGAGGAGTGAAAATGTAAACTCGTACTTAACCACTTAGAGTCATCGGTTGAGCAGTTTCACCTACACAAACTTAACTATACGCTTTTCATGCAATTATATCATCATAATACCAACAAATATTGATTTATCACTAAAGGAAAATTCAGTTCATTAAAACCTAAAGTTTATACTTAATTTTACTTCATTTACTTATTTAACTACTAATTAGGTTGTCCACAATTTGATAGAATTCACAGGCGGAATAACTAAATTAATAATTTGAGGCCTCAAATGTTGGACGATGAGAAACATGTTATTCGTAAAAGGTCAAAATTCAAGGACCGTGGTTTATCCATATTTTGACACTTTATATGATTTAACAAATGTCTGATCTATGTGACACAAAAAATCTCAACGTGTACTCGAAGTATGCACGAGTTGAGTACATATCATAGGTTAGGGGTGACTCAAATTTATAGGTATATTGCATTAATGAGTTGATGATAATTAATGTAACAAGTCGGTTAAGCGACCTTAACAACAAAATTAATGCAATTTAACTAATGAATTTTCTTAGAATACTCAAATATAGAGGGACTAAATTACCAATTTTTATAAATCACTAATATCTAAAGTTTATACTTGAAATCCCCTTAACTATATTCAACTACTAATAAGGATATACCTAATATGATTAATTAAATTTACAAACACAAGAACTAAATCAATGATTCGAGTCAATAAGTATTGAACATTGAGTAACATATTATATGTAAAGTCAAACCGCAATAATCACACTTGATCAATATTTTAATATGTTATATGAGTTGGCAAGTGACTGATTTATTTTATACAAAAATGTCAACAGGCGGCACATTCCCAAATCTGTGATATAGTGAATGGAAAATTGCATGTACTGACATTGGCACCTATTGAATGCATATCATCTGTTAATGTTGATTAATGATTATAATTGACAAGTATATTGAATAGATAAGTTAATAATAACAACAGTAACCTGCCAATTAAGAGATCTAAAAAAATAAAAATAACAAAATTTAACTAAATAGTTTTTTAGTAATAGTAAAGATAAATAAATAGGTCTCGGAGATAAAAAAGTCTACATCGTCAGTTTTATAAAACTATGGGAACTAAAAATAATATATATATATATATATATCATTATACCAATATATTAATTGGCTTGGGTCCTCAACCCCAATAGGTGTCTTTCATCTAAGGGGTACCACTTCTAAAGCAAACCATCCGGTTTAACATATATGTATATAAAACCAGATTGGACCGGTCAAATCTATAAACAATATATATATCCATCTATCAACTACCAAATATATATATCCATCTCTCACTCCGTTTGTCACTCAAACCATTATATGCCGCACCGTCGAGCCCTGGCCCGTAAGTACTCCATTCTCCTCTACGTTTGTGGTTTTGCTGTAACAACTACTCGCGCCGCCCCCAAAAATCGCCTCCAACACTTGCGCCACCCTCAAATCAGCCTACCCTCTCCGTTGTAAGTGCGCAATTTCTGATTTTCAATTTAATTTCTCAGGATGCAGACCTTCTCCTGCTGTGTCACCAAAGTTCCGGGTCTGAGATTGGCTAGCAATCGTTGTGACTGAGTCTGAGGTCACTTGGATAGTGCCTTCGAGTTGATCCGGCCATGAAAACGTAACTCTCAGTATTCTTGGTTGGGTGTTTGATATTTGAAATTTGTATCCACGCCAAGAAGAGGTCATCATATATATAGGTATGATTTAGACTATATTAATTCTTCTTTCTGTTAATAATAGTTTTTGTAGTCTGATTTGAGGGATCAATCATATTATGGATGTTATAATCTTAGATTTTGAAAATAGAGATGGCAAACTCTAGGTTGTACTCCTTCAACAATATCTTTATAAATGATTTGTGTTAGGTTAGATTGACATGTACTTAATTTTCCTTCAAGAATTTCATCTTTCAAAAATTTACCATGAGGGTTTCTGAATTTACATGCTATAGAATATGAAAATAAACTATTGAATGTGTATTAAGAGATCTCTTAATTTCAACTTTCAACTGCTCATGTATTGCTTATTTTTCTTGTAGAAAATTTGCAGAAACATTATTCTTTACATCAATTAATAAGCAATCACATTCATTAGCATTATTTTTAAAGCATATTTCTCTGAATAACATTGAACAAATAGATTATGTGCTATGTAGTTAAAAACTCGTTTCTAAGTCGTAAAAACGCACGTTTTTACGTTTTTACCATAAAAAACGAGTTAAAACGTACCAGAATCGCTTTCTAAGTAGAAACGGGTAGAAACGCGAGTAGAGTCGTAAAAACGGGTAGAAACGGTAAAAACGTAAGTTTCTACCCGTTTCTATAATTTTTACCTTAATTTGCTAAAAATTGCTCAAATCTAATAAATTATGCCAATCCCACAAAATTTATCAACCAAACCCACGAGAGTTTTTTTCATGGATCGTAATTAGGGGTCAAATCATATTTTATTAATTCAAAACTTATTCTTATTCTATTCAAGTTCAATATCCATTAATTATTTAATAATATGCAAGAGTCTTAGACTCCATAAATATCTATTTCTTTTTTAAGTTTATAAAATAATAAAATATCAATTGAGATACCGACCTACACTACAATTGACACGTCAATTCTTCTCACGATTCCACAACAATTGCTCACCGTGACGATTAAGGAGACTACTGGTGGGACCATATCTTTTATTGAAAAAATGTTATAGGCTATTAATGAGTATATGGAATATTTTCGTATCTATTTTGCATAATTACATATATGTACATTTATACATTTCATTACTAATTTAATTTTAGCATTAGGTAGAAACTTACGTTTTTACGTTCCGTCTTTACGACTCGACTTTATCTACCCATTTCCGTCTCTACTTAGAAACTCGTTTTTGACTGCATAGATTATGTGGTTACTTAATTTTTAGTAAGCTTATTGCTATGAGGACTTGGACATGTGAATGATGCATTTAACCAAACACAATGAACTTATTACTGGATTTTGAGTTGAGTTGAGTTGAGTTGAGGTATATTACGATGGATGTTATAACCATATATTGTGAAAATAGAGATGGCACCTCATACCGTCCTCGAATGGTGGTGATTCTAATGTTGTTTTCTATTATGATAATATGTAAGCATTACTTTTCACTGTTAATCCATATATTATTTTCTACTTCATTGGTAACACATGATGAGCTCAATCATATGCCTCTTGCATATTTATATGGTCAATTTCAGCAGAAATCTGAAACCTTTTGTTGATATATATAGTTAGTGTTTTATGTTCTGATATGTAGGGTTGAAAGTAAAATCCGGCGAGACTGAAAAACCGCAAAAAATCGAACCGGACCGGTCCGAAAAAACCGGACCGTATATAGACCGTTTGTTATGTGGTCGGATTTTTTTGGTATCATTCGGTTTTCGGTTCGGTTCGGTCCTCATGTCTTAAAAACCGTGGAGACCGAACTAGACCGAAGTTATTCAATGATATAATATAATATGATATATATTATATATCATATTAAGATAACTTAAAATTTTTCTTAAGGAAATCAAATATCTTCTCTTTTTATTAATTTTGGAACTTTTAGTATATTCTATAAGTATTAGTTGTATGAAATTTTGTATAGTATTTTACATAATTTTTGTTTAGTATTCTAAAATTGGAGAAATTTTAAATATTGATTATTACGTTCGGATTTTCGGTTAAAACCGAAAACCGAACCGAAAAAACCGTACTAAACATGGACGGATTATTTTTTTCCATATGGATTTTTGGTCGGATTTTTTTGTTGAAAAAATCCGGTCCGAATAAATCGGACTCCGACCGAAATAGCTAAAAAACCGGTCCGACCGAACCGGTTTCACCCCTACTGATATGGATGGCTGTAGTTTATCTTTTCAATGATTTTTTTTTTCCGGTTCCTACTACATGTTACATTCTTACATGGAGCTTTCACATGAATAACTTATAAAATTAGCCAAGTTAATTCAGTCCCATTAATCCATGTAAATTTGTTACTAGAAAATGATAAGAAAGGAAACTACTTTCGCTACCTGCCCGAGTTCAACCCCGTTGAGGACCATAAAGAAATTGTCAACGCATATGAGGACAATGATTATGTTCAAACTTTATCTGCTACTTTAATATTTCATTACTCCTGGTTACAATTCTATGTTGATTAATAAGTATCTAATTGTTTCTTTGGAGTCCATTGTCAAATGTATGTTATGCTATTCAGGCGGCCATTGTCACTACTACCTCGGATTTACCACCTACTTCATCCCACTAGACTTGGGCTGGCCTTGAACTTCTCTGTTTCTACTATTATGAGAGTCTGGACTCACTGGAGAGGTTAGTTACATCTTCTATATCCACGCACAGAGATGGTGATAATTAATTCCTTCATAGTTGTTGCACTTACTACTGCTTGGGTGATGGTGAAATATGTCATATGAAATTTAGAAGCATTTTCTTTTGACATATATTGATATTGATAAATAATCTTCGAATGAATCACGGTGATATTCAGTTCAAACTTCAAACTGTGGTGTCCTCTAATGGAAAACAGCTATAGTTATTAATAATGTACATCTTGCATTTCTTGTACTATTTTTTAATCGAAGTAGTACAACTATAATTGACTGTTGAACTGGAGAATATTAGAGGGATCAACCCTCTTCATGAATGCTAGATATTTTTGTGTTATTGAATATTCCTGCACATTTTTGTTTCTTCCAATTACTCTATAAATACTTTTCGTGCTGTCTTAAAAGTTCCAGCCCTCATAATCTAAAAGCATTTAAAAAAAAAAGGATCTATTTAAAGAAGTTTTTCTTATGTCGTCTTGGAAGTTCTTTGAGTTATAACTATGTGTTAGATTGTACAGTGGGTTCAACGTATATGTGTGCTAATATATGGTTTCTAATTCTTCCTATGATATTATGTTTAGGGAAGGGCGGCGTGTCATCTCGGGACTCATTTGATGAGGCTATTGCTGACATTGATAGCCTTAATAAGGAATATAAGGACAACACCCTTTATCATGGAGCTTCTGAGGGATAATCTCACATTGTGGACTTCATTTTTCCCGAGGGAGGTAACATCTCACTCACTTTCTTTCTTCTTTCACAAATATATATATATATATATATATATATATATATATATATATATATTCAACTACATTCTTAAGCACAGTCAGGCCCGCCATATTACTACGACTACTAGGAGTCTAAGACTTGGTCTCACACCGAAAAACTCCATATACATGCAAAAGAATGACTGGTACATACAATCAGTTCCTCTTGTTAGCAATACAACAAAAAATGTATACTACCCTTATTTTAATCCAGTATTCTAATTTATCAAGATTAATTATGAGAAAGCAGTGAACATTTTACTTAGTTAAATATGTATTTTGTTCAGCTGCGTGAAAGATGAAATCGTTCAAAGCTGGGTTTCTATGTTTATGTTGGTTAAGAGATGATATAAATAATATGCTTTATTTGTGATCGATATGTTTGTCAATCACATGACTGATATCAATCTTTCCCTGGCAGGTGAGCAATCTAAAGCTGATAAAAACCAACCAGATGTCAGAGAATTTGTTATAGAAATGTTGATATCTTCCTGCTTTAACATATTCTCTTTGTTACATAAAAAATGTTAACGATGTTGTTGACCGCGGATCTTGACATCTGGATATTACTGCAATTTTGGAGAAATTCAAAAGTAATGAACCAATTCTTTTTTGCGGTTATGTTAGTTAAAGATATGGCAAAGTCTTGCAATTGTGGATGTTTGACATTCATACGCTACCATATATAAATCTTTTTGTTATTTCATTTCGAATAAACACGTTAAATTCAATATTTATTTATTCAAAATGTATATCTGTATTAGTACTTTTTAAATATTCTCTATAATTGTTTTGACAAAATATTAAAAAAATAACCTATATTTGTTATAAACAACCGCACGTGCAACGCTCGTGCAGATATAACTAGTATATATATAAATTAAAAATAAAATGTTCATTATTGAAAATAAAACATCCGGCTCTTAACAATCATGAATAATACCTTTTTAAGGTCGTTCTTAATTTTTTTTTCTTAATTAAATTGGAAGTCTCATTTTTTTAAGAAATCTATTAGATATGTTACCATGTTTCACTAATTGTAATTTTCTACCATATATAATTTCAATAATTATATTACCATATTATAACTGCTAAATACACATGTTTCGACCAAGTTATTGCGGGCTGTCCGCTGGATAACTTGTCGGGGTCTTCAGGTTAGGTGCGAGCTAAATCCGCCTTCTGATGTCGTGCGCGGGCTTTAGCTTTGTCTTCCAAATGAGGGCAAGTCTTTCCGGCTCTCTAGCAGATCATCCATCGGCACCTGCAAAGGAGCGTTACCAAGCAGTTCCCGTGGAGAGGGGGGGGTGCTTGGCGTGCTCACTCCGACGATCAACATCAGTAGTTTTCTAGAGAGAGAAAGGGAGGGTTTTTAGAGAGAGGTCAGAGCTTTTTTCCCAAGCTTGCCCAAAGTGATTTTGGAATGAAATTGAAAATGTTTACCCCCAAGGTGGCTATTTATAGGCAACCTTGGACCGTAAACCGGTTTCGACCCGGTTCAATGTGGAAATGTGAACCGGGATGCAGGGGTAGGCTTTGGGAAAAGGGCTCTGACGCGCGTCTCAGGCGGCTGTCATGAACGGGACGCGCGCGCCGCTGAAACAAAGGTCTCGGACATATAGGAGTTAGTGTAAAAAATCGGATCTCCGTATACGTCCGAGGTAAAATGGGGGGTGTGCGCGACACCCCCCGGGTGTGGAACTTACCCGGAATTCCGGGTAAGCCTAGGCCTACCCGGAATTCCGGGTAAGCTTAGGCTTACCCGGAAATTCCGGGTAAGCCAAGCTTACCCGGAAATTCCGGGTAAGCTAGACTTACCCGGAAATTTCCGGGTAAGCCCCCCGGGGATACCGGGCAAGTTCGAACTTGCCCGGTTTTCCCCGGTTAGCTTGAAATTGGGCTTTTGCGGTGAGTCCCGTACGTGTATGAGGTCCGAATAATTAAAACCGAGCCCGGATCACGCGTATGTCCATCACTTGCCCCCGAGTTAAACAATGGCTTGACCTTTGTTTAACTCTATTATAAGATAGGGTATATGCGTGATTCGGGCCGTCTGCTCACCTTGAGTTTTGACCTACCAAGGGTGGATGTGCGCGGCTCCGACAAATTCCTTGCCTTAGTTTTTTGAGACGGTTACGCTTGGTAACTGCACAAGGGGTTAGTAGCACAACGGACTACGAATAATACGATAGATGCGATCGTTTAGAGAATTAAGGTGCGAGCGCACACGAAATCTTTCAGGCTTGTATGATGAATAAATAAATACGGAACGTTCATGATACGACTAAATATATGATAATAAATCATGCAAGTTTTGAAAAAATGTTTTTCATGTAGTGCGATAGTTTCCGGGAGCTCGTCGTCCGAGACGGCCGTCATGACGGTGAGACGACGGTTTTGGGTGAATGAGATAGGGCCGAGTTTCGGAAAATCACATGCAACGGCCCTAATACGAAAAACCATAAACTCAATGTTTTCAAAAAGTTGAGGACATTTGAAATGACTTAGTTAAATTTATCCAAGTCATTTGATAGTTAAAAACCCAAGCCATCAACAATTTTAAAAAATGAATGGTGGATAGGAATGTACCTCCTTGATGTGTGGTACTTACCATGTTGTGTAGTCCCTTCTCCTCCATGATAGTTTATAAAACTATCAACTTTTGAATTGGTTGAGGTGAGAGTTTTGGAGGGGCTAAGGTAGGGATTTTGGGAATTCACTCTAGGGTGCTAGGGAGACCACATTCCGGCCGGCCACCACCAGGAGCACCACCGGCGAAGTCAGGGCGGCGCAGCGGCGGCGAGGCGGCGGCGGCAGCGGCGGGTCCGGCGGCTGGAGCGGGCGGCGGCTGCATCTCTTCTTGGTTCGATTTTGAGCCCGATTCGATCCGATTTCGAGTCCTTTTTGTCGAGCATCGATTGGTAACGTCCTCCACTCACTTTTCTTGAGGTTGATTAGACCTATAGGGCTGCACATTTGAATTTCAATAAGGTGCCTTGTAGGTGTTTGATAAAATGCATGAGTGAAGTTTTTGCTTGATTTTCAAAATTTGCTTTTGGCTAAGCTCTAAGTGTAGATAGATAGAGTTAGGGATAGCGAACTCCCTTTGCGAAGAGGTCCCTAGGTTACGACCAACCGAGGGGGAATCGCGGAGGTTCGAAATCGGAGTTTTTCGAGCGAAAAGCTTGACCCCTTGTATCTTGATACGGGTGACTTGAAATGATGTCCCCTATTGTGATAAAGCCCCCTTGATTGTTCGTGAGTGGATAGCTATGCCCCCGGAGTTTAGGTGATTGCTTGGTAGTTTGCCTTCGTTAGTGGCTTAGTCGGCCCGAGTGTTCTTCGGGTTGTTCGCGGAAGGGTAAGTCCCTCTGTGGCATGTAAGGGGCTTGCTTGAGTGCGTTTGAGCTGCTCGTATGTGCCCCCGGAGCCTTGAGCCATTTTAAGGATGAAATTTGATCTAAAGGTGGTCGGATGGCATTTTGGTAATTATAACCAACTTTGTATGCCATTGATTTCTTTAGCTCTTGAACTTGTCGCTTTGTAGAGCGCTTGAATACCTGTGACACATTGCACAAATGTATGAAAATTTGATTAGTAGGTGGCCTAGGCCTTTGATGAGCGTAAGGATTTTTGACTCCCGAGCGGGAGGGTCCCTAGCTGTTTGCATGCGGACAGTCGGTCCGTTGGGTTGAATGTCCTTGTAAAGGATTTTGATGAGTGTGGTTGATGTGTTGCTTTGGTTTTTGATTGAGTTGGTGTATGGTTTTTGCAGGGCTTGGTTGACGAGCTTGCAGGCGCCCGATTCTGATACTTAGAGTATTCTTGATAGGAAACGGTTTCCACTTCTTCGCATAATGAGTAAGTCTCATCCTTTTGTTTCGGATAACTTTGAGGGTGAGGTTGGCGAAAGCACCATGGATTCCGATTCTGGGTCTCGAAGCGGTGTACTCTTGGGACCGTCGGGTGACCGCGTGATATTGGAGAAAACTCAGATATTTTTTCCCAACAAGCTTCCACGTTCCAAGTTCGACCTCTACGTCTCGACCCGGGGCTGGTGTCCCGGCCTAGAGGTCTCGTATCCTTGGGATGTTGTGAAGGGAGTTGAATTTGGTCGGCCCACCGTTCCTCCAGCTGAGTATGAGGCGGTCTACCTTTCACAGTTTCGAGAAGGACTGCGGTTTCCCTACTGTCAGGATTTGGTCCGCCTTTGTCGATATTATAGGATTTCCCCTGTCTCTATTACCCCCCCAGGGTTTAGGGCTTGGACGTGTTTTCGGGTGCAATGTCATCTGAATTCCTGGGATTACTCAATAGTGTTGTTTCGAGCCTTCTACCGCCTGGGTAAGGCAGATGAGTCTGGGATGTGCACCTTCAGCTTATGTTGGCCTCATATGACCGAAAAGGGATTCTCTTCCCTTGGTTTGCGTCGGGCGGGGTGGAATACTGAAGCGCGATTCTGCGAACGGTCGGACACTTCCCAGAATAAATGGAAGTGTCAGTACTTTTTTGTAAAGGATGCAGGCACGACTTGGGCGACTTCTCACATATTGGATGCCGATCCCGTTCCACGATTTCAGGAGTTCTCTGATAGAGATAAGGTCGCTTTGAAGAAGATCCATGCGGCGAATCGGGCGGGGGAGTACAGCCCCCTTTATCGTGCTTCTGACGCCGAGCTGCTCGCGGCGGGCATTCACGTACGTCCTTCGGGGGAGGAGTTGGTATGTTTTGAAGTTTTGTAACATCTGCTCTTGTTTTCTTGTAGGTTGGTTTCTTAACAGACGCCCCTGTTTACAGGGTGGAGTTGCAGGCGGGTCTTCTCAGATTGTTCCCGGCCTAGACGATACACTTCCCGTTGGCCCGGGTACGGGACTTGTGCCTTTTAAATGTTTCGTTGAGGTTTTTCGCATGCTGACACGCTAAAGGTTTCTTTGTGGTCTTCTCTGTAGGCTTGGACTTTCCGCCGGCGGGGGGAGTTGTTCCTGTCGGGGGGCATGATGCTGACGTCCGCTCCCCGAGTGATCCTAGGAGGTTGACATCTGACGGCATGCCTCCTGCTCCTTCCTGCGACAAAGGGAAAGGGCCTATGTATGCCGATTCGACCACGCATGTCCCCCGGTCGGGGAGCGGGCGTTCAGAGGAGGTGCCTCCCTTGGCAGGTAACTGTGGTTGACTTGTTGTTGTATTAGTATGGTTTGCCTTCTCCTAATGTGTTTGCTATTGATGTGTAGTTGTGCCTACTCCTCCGGCTCTTCGCAAGTCTGATTTGATTTGCCGGCCTGATCGGGATGTGTCTGGGAGTGAGTGGGTTCCGTATTCTCAGTCTGCTGTCCGTTTTCCCAAGGATGTTTCCTTGAGTACGCCTGCTGTTGGTGTGCGTGTGGTTCAGCGGTCTGTTCCGCCGGCTGACCGCAAGACGTGCCCCCGAGATCCTGAGGCTGCGTTGAAATGTGTTGAGGAGTCACTCGCGCGCTTTGCTCCTGTACGTTGTTTTCCTTTTATGTTGGATCTATCATGTTTGTCTGACTTCTTTGTGTATGATGTGTTTGTGTTGTTGTTGTAGGTGAATGCCGTGATGACCAACCTTTCCTCTTTTGTTGTTGAGCTTGTTGAGGAGACGAGGGGTCTGCAGGATCGTCATGAGCACTTGTCTCAGGACGTTGTCGTGTTGAGGGAGAAGGCGCGCGCACATTCAGATGCTTCTTCCGAGGCTTCCGCTGATCTCAAGAGGAGTCAGGATTATGCGTCTCAGCTGGAGGCGGAGCTGTTTTCCCTACTACGTCAGGAGAAGGTTGATGAGGAAGCACATGTTGTGGCGCTGAGGGAGACTAAAGAGTCTCATGTTGCCCTGGGTGATCAGCTTGGAATGATTGAGTTTCCTACTACAGCTGATTATCCCAAGCTTCTCGAGAAGGCGCGTGATGATCGCATGGAGTCCTTCTCTGTGGATTACTTCAGGAGGGTACACTCCCTTGCCCCCGATTTTCCTTTCCAGAGTGCTGGTCCATATGCTGGCTATGCCCTTGGGGCTATTGCGGGGATCCGAGCGAGTGGTGGAACGAGTGGTTTGACGGGACAGGCGTCCGTCCCTGTTGGTGATGATCGCCGGGGTGCTTTCAAAGGCCCAGCGCAAGATGTTTTTATGACTGATGTCTTTGGTTCTGGTGCTCCTGACGTTGGGTCAGGTTGATCTTTCTTTGTTTTTCCATGTGTACATATGGTTGCTCCCCTTGCATGGGTGATATTTTGACGGGTTGCATCTTGGGCTCGACTTTTAAGCTGGCTGGATGTCTTTACTTTTGAGTCCTGCTATATTATATATATATGCCTGACATGAGATGTTAGAAAGATATAATACTAAGTATTATTTTGCATCTTCCTTTATTGTTGTCTCAGTGACTTGTTCTCTTTTTGTAAGAGTGTTGCTCTATTGAATGGTTGATTTTCTTGATCCGACGGTTTTCCTTAGGGAACTGCATCTCTGTTGGTGACGGTTGTGGATGAGTTGGTAAAACCGTCGTCCGTAGCTTTGTAAGGAGGATGATCCCCGTTGAAGTGCTTGTCTTTCTTTATGAGGATGTGAACAGACTAGTTTGTTCACATATTTGATGCTGTGGCTAAGTGTGGACAGATTAGTACGTCCGACCCTTGTCTTTGTTTGCGAGGGAAGATTCCTAATCATACGCTTGTCCCCCGACTTTTTGTAAGGATGTGAATAGATTAGTACGTTCACATCCTTGTATGATGGCGAAGTGTGGATAGATTAGTACGTCCGACACTTGCATTTGTTTGCGAGGGAGGATTCCCAATGATCCGTTTATCCCCCGACTTTTGCAAGGATGTGAATAGATTAGTACGTTCACATCCTTGTAATGTGGCGAAGTGTGGATAGATTAGTACGTCCGACACTTGCATTTGTTTGCGAGGGAGGATTCCCAATGATCCGTTTATCCCCCGACTTTTTGCAAGGATGTGAATAGATTAGTACGTTCACATCCTTGTAATATGGCGAAGTGTGGATAGATTAGTGCGTCCGACACTTGCATTTGTTTGCGAGGGAGGATTCCCAATGATCCGTTTATCCCCCGACTTTTTGCAAGGATGTGAATAGATTAGTACGTTCACATCCTTGTAATATGGCGAAGTGTGGATAGATTAGTACGTCCGACACTTGCATTTGTTTGCGAGGGAGGATTCCCAATGATCCGCTTATCCCCCGACTTTTTGCAAGGATGTGAATAGATTAGTACGTTCACATCCTTGTTATGAGGATACTTCAACTCCTTGTATGCGTCTAACGTCCTTTGTTTTGGTTTGTCGTGATGAGCCTCGCTTAGGCTTGCTTTGATATCTTTTTGATGGCTTTTCTTGTTGGTTGCCCTTTCTGCGTATAGGGTTAGGGCCTTTGTTGGTGATGTATGTGGCTTGTTCCTGGTATTGGACCGGGGAAGCTTGCCATTACATAGTGATTTTTCCTACGCAAGGAGTGAACTTCATTAGTTTTCTTGTTTATTTACAAGGGACGTGCATGGATGGAGTCAACTGATCTCCCATCCTAAATGTTCTACTCAGCATTTGAAAAGTAAAGATAGAGTATGTGCATGTCATAAGGGAAGGTTATTCCCTTAGTGACGGTTTGATAAAGCTGGCTTCCTGCATGCAATGTGGGAGCGCAGAGCTCCTTGTTTGATCAGATCCTCGATTTTGTTGCGAAGGGAGGGGCAGCCATTTGTGCTGTGACCCCATTTGTTGTGATAGTGGCACCACATTTCTGGATTCTTCCCGAGGAAGGCAATTCGGATCTCGCTTGGAGGAGGTAAAACATCCTTCAGGATGGTCTTGAACAACTCTTCCACCTCTATGTTTAGAGGTGTATATTCTCCATCTTGGTTGTTATTCAAGTCTTGTCTTGCACGCTCTTGTTCGCGCGCCTCCTCGTGTTCTGCAGGTGGGCTGAACCACCCCAGCTCATTTGCGACTTCGATTGCCGTTTCCATCTTCTCCTTTAGGTCAGCCATAGACTTGGTTGTTCTCCACCCTTGTGTTCGTCCAAATAGGAGAAATGTGGGTGAGTTCATGTTCAGGAAAAATGCATTGATCACGGCTGACTTGTCTGCAAAACTTGAAGTTGCGTTAATAGCGAATCGCTTGAAGTAGTTTTGGATGGATTCTGACTCTCCTTGTTTGATGTCCCATATGCTTGGGAGCATTGGGGTTTGAAGTGTTGGGAGTCTTTCTCCTTTGCTCATCATCTCGTCAAATCGCCTTTCGACTTCAGATTTGGAACACTGTCCCCTTTCAATGACTGCAATGTCCAGGCGGTTCTTGCATCTTAGGGCGTTGACATAGCATTTTCGTGCTGTTGTCTGATCGCCCAAGACTTCACCAATTCCTCCCCTTAAGCGGTATTTCAGCTTTTGATGTGCCGTTGAAGGCACCATCTCGTAGGGGTTTATCGTTGTTCTCCCGAGAATTCCGTTGTAAGCGCCAAGGCTTTCGACGATCACAAAAGTGATGTCGACTTTCATTGCGTTCCATCCCTCTCCTATCACAGTGGGAAGGGTGATCATTCCCAGTGGGTATGTAGCAGCTCCAGCAAAGCTTACTAACGGGAAATTTCCCGGCTTCAGGTCCTCTCTTTTCATTCCCAGCTGTTCGAGGACGTTAATATGGAGGATGTCTGACGAGCTTCCTCCGTCGACTAGAATTCTTTTGACATCGAACCCGTTGATTTCCATCGTTATTACTAACGCGTCATCATGTGGGTAGACGATGTGTGCCATGTCTTTTCTCGAGAATCCTATCACGAGGTCCTCCTCTTCTGGTTTCTTTCTTTTTCCATACTTGGGGAGTGTGCTTGCCTGTGCAGCGTAGACATCTCTTGTGTTGGAGACTTGTCCTCCTGCAGCTGGACCACCATGAATGACATTAATGACTCCCCTCTTTTTAGGCGGAGGGTTGTCAGTGGTCTTCTCCTTTCCTTTTTCCTTTGGCGTGAATTTTCTTTTCACCTTTTCGATCTTTCCCCCCTGATCGACGTAGTGCTTAAGTCCGCCTTCTTGTATGATTCGATTGATTTGGAACTTAAGGCTTCTACAGTCGTCTGTTTCATGGCCGTTGACTTCGTGGCTTTCACACCACTTGTCTTGCTCCTTCCCTAGCTGACCCTTTCTGAAACCGAATGGCTCTTTCCAGAGGTTTTGCTCTTTCATTTCTTTCAGTATGACGCTCAGGGGAGCATTCAAAGGGATCAGCTCGATGGTGTTGACATCTGCATTCTTGTCTTCTTCAATGTTGAATGTTCTTTTCTGGGGCGGAGTCCATTGTTTTTGTTGGGGGGTTTGATTCTGCTTTGGGGGGCCTGGCTTGCTTTCATCTTTCTTGTTGCCGGGCTTACCCCATTTGTCCCGTGCTGTCATCTTGTAATGCTCAGCATCGATGTACTCTTTAACTCTTGCCACGAGTTCTTCCATTGTTTCCGCAGGTCTTGTAGAAAGCTTTTGGCCTAAGTCGTACCCGTGCCTACCCAGGTTTCTGACAAAGGCATGGATGATTTCTGTCTCTGCGATGTTCGTTTGGATTTCCGAGATGTTTTGATTAAATCGGATGTAGTAGCTTGCGAGGGACTCATTCCACTCTTGCTTGACGTCATCCAAGGCATTTGATCCTTTGATAATCGAACGTTCTCCCATGTAACGTTGGATGAACTTTTCTTTGAGGGACTGCCACGAGTCTATGCTTTTCTTTGGCAGGGAGAAGAGCCAGTGTGCGGCTGGTCCGCCTAACGTTTGGGGGAACGTCATGGCTATGTGGTGAGGGTTGTCTGTCCTTCCCAAAAGCATTACTTCATGCTGCTGCACATGCTCTATTGGATCTCCCTTGCCTCGGTACTTTTCTGGTCTTAGATTATACAGCGCGTCTGGGACGCGACTGTACACCAGTTCGTCAGTGAAAGGGTGGGATGTGGTGTCCACCAAAGTGTTCATCCCTCTCATTTTCCTTTCTTTTATCTTCTTTTCAATCAGCTTTTCGAGCATCTCCTCGGTCAACCCGGTGATTGGGTTATCCTGATTTTGGTGGTATGCTTCTTGTCCCATACTTGCGCCTTGTTGGGGAAATTGCGCCTGCGTCGGGTTATATTGAGAATATCCACCTTGATATCCCTGGAATGTCTGGGACGGCTGCCTCCAGGCTCCTTCACTGTATGGCCCTGCTTGGTAGGGTGTTTGTGAGTGCGAAAGCTCCTGTCTTGTCCACTGCTGGGGGAACTGCCTGCTCTGCTGTGCATTCCCGTGGAAAGTCGGGGTTTTTGAGATTGTAGGGCCTCTCTGCTGAGGTGCATTCATCGGAGGCGCTTGCCTTGGTGGCGGGGGCATATTTGCTTGTTGCGCAGGAGGGGGCGGTGGCGCCCCGTATCCTTGGTTGCGCAGGGCTTCTCTTAGATGAAGCAGCTGTTCGAGTGCTGCCATCATTTCCGGGGTGACTGTGGGTGCAGTCTGTGCCCCTGGTGCTTGGTTGTATGCTCCCGCGTTTGGCATTCCGTATGGTTGCTCCTGCGTATTGAAGGTTTGGTGGGCGAAACCTGGAGGAGCGTTGGTTTGCTGTGTGCCCCCTTGCGCGTTACTCCGAGAGTGTACGCTTCTAGTCGGCATAGACGAGGCGACTGAGGCCTCGCCTTGGCTCTGCGGGGGAGCTCTCTGCGGAGGAGGTCTCATGCTTGACTCCGGAGCCGGAGTTTTCCTTGGACGTCCTGGTCCTCTTCTCTTCGTCTTAGTCGGCGGTGGCTGCTCGTTGCTTGCCATGCTGTTGGTTCTGTGGGTGATCCGCAGACGGCGCCAAGTGTTTCGACCAAGTTATTGCGGGCTGTCCGCTGGATAACTTGTCGGGGTCTTCAGGTTAGGTGCGAGCTAAATCCGCCTTCTGATGTCGTGCGCGGGCTTTAGCTTTGTCTTCCAAATGAGGGCAAGTCTTTCCGGCTCTCTAGCAGATCATCCGTCGGCACCTGCAAAGGAGCGTTACCAAGCAGTTCCCGTGGAGAGGGGGGGGGGGTGCTTGGCGTGCTCACTCCGACGATCAACATCAGTAGTTTTCTAGAGAGAGAAAGGGAGGGTTTTTAGAGAGAGGTCAGAGCTTTTTTCCCAAGCTTGCCCAAAGTGGTTTTGGAATGAAATTGAAAATGTTTACCCCCAAGGTGGCTATTTATAGGCAACCTTGGACCGTAAACCGGTTTCGACCCGGTTCAATGTGGAAATGTGAACCGGGATGCAGGGGTAGGCTTTGGGAAAAGGGCTCTGACGCGCGTCTCAGGCGGCTGTCATGAACGGGACGCGCGCGCCGCTGAAACAAAGGTCTCGGACATATAGGAGTTAGTGTAAAAAATCGGATCTCCGTATACGTCCGAGGTAAAATGGGGGGTGTGCGCGACACCCCCCGGGTGTGGAACTTACCCGGAATTCCGGGTAAGCCTAGGCCTACCCGGAATTCCGGGTAAGCTTAGGCTTACCCGGAAATTCCGGGTAAGCTGGGACTTACCCGGAAATTTCCGGGTAAGCCCCCCGGGGATACCGGGCAAGTTCGAACTTGCCCGGTTTTCCCCGGTTAGCTTGAAATTGGGCTTTTGCGGTGAGTCCCGTACGTGTATGAGGTCCGAATAATTAAAACCGAGCCCGGATCACGCGTATGTCCATCAATATATATATATAGACGAACAAATAATTTCATTCATTCACAAAGAGTTTAAGGCTGAAGAGATCACTACCCAGCAATTAAAATGGCAAAAGAAGTATTTTGTTTCATAGTCATTTTTCTATTAATGTCTTGTGGTAATTAACAAACTACCTTATGGATCCTTATGGATCCAGATCTCCTGCCGCACTATTCATACTTCAGATCGTGCCTCACTTTAAAATTTTGACACGTATCCTGAGTGTAATTATTTTTGTATTTTTTTTCTAAAACCCTATTGGCATTGGTGAACCCTAGAATAAAAATATTAAATCTAACGACACGTGTTAAGATTTTAACGGTGAGGCGCGATCTAAAACATGAAAAGTGAGGCAGGTGATCTGAATCCCTATCTTATACTTCATTTTTTATTTCCTTCTTATTTTAAAAAAAAATGTTAACAGGTCTTTTGGTCCATGATGTTTGACCACTTTTGGGTTTTGCTCCATGATGTATTTTTTTGCCTAGTTTTGGTACCATATGTTTGCAGATTTTTCTAGTTTTGGTCCGAACGTTACATTCCGTCCATTTTTTCCGTTAAGTGACATGTGCAAGTCACGTGATCCACCCTAAATTTTCAATTTTGTATAAATTTGGGGGGAATTGACCCAGTGAACTAGGTTTAGGGTGTCAATTCTCCCAAATTTGACCCATAAACCTAGTTCAATTCGCCTAAATTGAACTAGGTTTAGTGTGTCAATTCCCCCAAATTTGAATAAAATTGAAATTTCAGAGTGGATCACGTGACTTGCACATGTCACCTAACGGAAAAAATGGACAAAATGTAACGTTCGGACCAGAACTAGAAAAATCTGCAAACACAGTACAAAACTAGGCAAAAAAAATACATCATAGACCAAAACCCAAAAGTGGTCAAACATCATAAACCAAAAGACTTGTTAACCAAAAAAAAACACGACATCAAATATATCATGTTTCTTGTAGTGTAATGTAGTGTTTTTTTTTTCTTATTTAAATTATTAGGAATTGAGAGTAAGAGGATTGAGGAAACGAAACCATGGTGTTACGAAAACATTCCTATATTTAGTGGCATATGCGTTGAACGTAAATGTAACGAAGATTGCGAAAAAAAACATCCTTGCGTGGGGACATCGGCATATTGTGTTTACCCTGCGAAACCAGAAGACAGAGTTTTTCCAACTGTAACTTGTTACTGTCAGTGGAAATGTTGAGAACTTGGGATAGGTATTTAATGTAATAATTGTTGTGGAATTATATAATATATGTATATTATTGTTTCAAATGGAAAAGATGCAAATTCGTGCGATCGTGCGTTGCGTATCAGTAGTCGTATCGTGTTAGATTTACTGTAGCACGAACACGCACGGTAAGTTTATCGAGCCACATTTTACTAACACATACACGGTGCAAAAAAAATTTGTGTGTATATATGTGTTAATAAAACGTGGCACGATAAGCTTACTTGTACAATCGTGTTGTGTTAAGTTATTCAAATGTACATTTATACGTGATATTTAAGCAAAAACCAAAATAATTAACTTCGTATAACAAAATATATGATAAGTTATTCAAATGTACATTTACAAGAGATCTCATAAACCATATATACCAATAAACCCTAAATAAATATATCATAGTTCACTTTACCCCAATGGCGGATGCATGGATTTTAAAACGGGGTTTACTAATCTTTACTTAATTTTTTGTCTTACAAAGTCGTAACTATATACATATAATTAAGTAGTATACACATCAATGTATTACTATTCTAAAAAAAGGGCACACATTATAATTTACAATTGTTCTCGACGATTTTTCATATTTTAAAAAATGTTCATTCTACTCTACTCATTGCAAATAAAATAGGGACCGGCAAAAATGCAGTCAAGTTTATTTCAACTCGATTTCTCAGTCGTTAAATTATGAGAGAGAATCAACAAGAATTCAACATAGATAAAAAAAATATCTTAGATATGCATAATTTAATTGCTAAGAAATCGAGTTGAAATAAACCTGAGTTTATTTTAGCCGAACCCAATAAAATATTCGGCTCTTAACAATGAATAATACCTTTTTATTTTTTTTTAATTTATTTATGTCTTAATTTAATTGGAAGTTTCACTTTGTTTTTTTTTTTATAGGAAACTATTATATATATATATTACCATGTTTCTCTAATTGTAATTTTTTACCATATTCCAAAAATTATATTACCATGTTTTAACTACTGAATACATATATATATAGATGAACTACTAATTTCATTCATTCACAAAAAGTTTAAGGTTGAAGAGATCATTACCCAGAAATTAAAATGGCAAATGAAGTATATTGTTTCATAGTCCTTTTTCTATTAATGTCTTGCGGTAATTAACGAATTATCTTATTCTTAATTATTTTTGTTTATTTCCTTCTTAATTTAAAAAAAAAAAAAAAAAAAAAAAAAAAAAAAAAAACACAACATTAACTATGACATTTTTCTTGTATTGTTGTTGTTTTTTTGTTTTGTTTTTTTTTTTTTAATTATTAGGAATTCAGAGTAACAGGATTGAGGAAACGAATCAATGGTGTCACGAAAACCTTCATATGCGTGGTGTCATATGCGTTCCACGTACTTGTTACAAAGAATGCGTTAAAAAACATCCTGGCTCGGGGACAATGGGATATTGTGTTTATCCTGCGAAGCCAGAAGACGAAATTGTTCCACTTGGAATAACTTGCAATTGTGAGTGGAAATGTTAAGAACTTTAGATTGTACGACAATTTGTGTATTTAAATTTTAATGTAATAATTGTTGTGGAATTATATTATATATATTGTGATGTGGGCGAAGTGTTGGGTTTTGGCGTGCGAATACAGTTTTTTTATGCAAAAACGGCAATCTGAGCAATATATATTGTTTTGCAATAGTGTCTGGCGTTTTTCGTCCAAATACCTTCGATTAGGGAGTTAAAAATTGTAGTTTTATATTTTTTTGGGTCTTTTTTGCAATTTATCGGTATTGTTTGGACTTAGTTGTTAATTTCGGATTTGTGCTAGGGTTAAGGTTTTATTTTCAGTATTTAAGTTAAGTTTAGCCGTCGTTGATATTCAGTTATTGATAGATTAATGAACTATCGAGGATTTCCTCACTCGTACATCAAGTTCTCGGCATTCTTTTGAATCAACGAATTCATTCTCGGCATTCTCTCAGATCAACGGTTATGTGCTTTCTATTTCACTTTATCATCATCACGCTGAATTATATTGTTTCAAGGGAAAAGCTCATTGGAGAAACCAAGAAAATTAAGGGTGACAATTCGTGCTATCAGGCGTATTAGTAGTCATATCGTGTTAAATATCTATTGAGCACGAACGCGCACAGTAAGCTTATCGTGCCGCATTTTAAAACACGTACACGGTGCAAAAAAAAAATGTGTGTGTCGTGCTATCGTGTGTGTTAAGTTATTTAATGTACACGTCTATACGAGATCTTTAAGTAAAAATCAAAATAGTGAACTTCATATATAACAAAAAAAACTATAAATTAATATGTCAGTATAGTTATAAGTTTGTAATATATGTGATAAACTCTAAAAGTTAAACCACTTATTGTAGTTTTAAAGCTATTAAATAAGATTTTTTGAAAAAAGTACTTAAGAATTAAACTTAATACTTAGCACAACTTTCACTACTAGAAAAGGAGTGACAGATAACAAGCAACATGAGTGAATTCCTAACGCTAAAAGTACGTTTAGCGACAATATATTAGCCATTTCGCTATGATTTTGTGCCTTTAAGCGACATGATTTTCAAGCCTGTCGCTATTTTGATAATCTATCTATCCTCTATATAAAAGTTGAAGGTTTGCATCTCCCTCCCGCCCTGCCTTAGCCCAACCGACATTTTTGCTCCGCGCCTCTCCAATATTTCAATATGTTCTTCACCCTTAAGAGTTCCAGATTCTAAGCGCCAATTAACGTCGTGTTCGCTCGCCCACTTCAGATCCGTTTGCACGTCGCCGGTTCGCCCTCTCGCTCACTACAGTTCTGTTTGCACATTGCACGCCCACCCGCCTTGCTGATTCTAATTCGTCCCCTGCTGCTTCTGTTTAGTCTGGCCCGCTGCTTCAACCCTCCACCGTTCCAGATTCCGTTTCATTTTTGTATTTGCATTCCTCTGGCCCGGACTCCAGGTACATTTTGGGGTTTTATAATCAAATCAAATAATGATGTTGGGAAAAATAAAACCAATGAATGGAGTGGAGATGTTTATGAAGGTTTTGGCTGCTCATGTGGAACCTGCAATTACAACTCATGCTGACTTCTTCAGCGTTTGGAAAATATACGGGTTTCACCCCTGAGGGTTTTAATCTTGCTACACTAAGTGTCCAGGTATGGTATTATTATTATTATTCTTATTCCATGTCCTGGTCTTACTTTCACGCCGTATTGTTTTCACGAGTTTAATTGAAAGTTGCAATATCTATGTTGTGGACGGTATTAGCATGTGCAGCAAACTTACCCACCGCGCCCAGAGTTGATGGAAAGTACGTTTTTGCTGTACAAAGCTACAAGAGATGAGAAGTGAGTTGAGAAATGAATATTTTGGTTGAGTTTGTGGTTGTTTGATATTGAAGGTGATGATTGTAGATATGTTGATGCGGGGAGAGACATGGTGGCGAGCCTGCAATATGGTGCTCGATTTCCTTGTGGTTATTGCCACATATCAGATGTGAACGTTTACAAGCAGCAAAACCATATGATAGTTTTTTTTTCTCCGTAAGTTCTGGTCAATCCTTTGAAATGCTTTGTCTACGTGATTTTGAGAAATCAATCCTTTGAATTGCATCTTTTATATTTTTTCTTCCTTTGAAATGCTTTGTCTACATGCTTTCGAGAAATCAGTCCTTTGTATTACATCTTATATTTTTTCTATATGATGATTTCTCATTCCAATATATACTTTTGAACATTTTGAGTACAAATCAATATATTCTGAATACTCTGACTCCGACAATAAAGCGAGGGAAAAAGTGTGATAGCTCCGAAGATGGAAAAAGTAGAGGGAAGAGTGTAATTAGAAGATAAAGTGGGAGCTCCGGTTCGGAGGATACTTATGATAGAAAGCACGGGAAGAGGCGGAGGCTACAGAAGGTTACAGTGATTCAGAATATGATGATTCTAACTCGGATGGCTCTGAATCGGTTTCGGAGTCTGAGTACTCGAACAGTGAGACTGAGACGGAAACCGATGAGGAGAAGGAGGAGGAGTAAAGAGAAGGAAGAAGAATAAGGAGGGAGGAACAGAAAAATGGAAAACATGTGCAATTACTGATTCACAGGGGAAGTGTTGTATAATCAGATAAGCCGATATGTGCCGAGTTTCTTAATTATTGTCATAGTTCTCTTGGTATCGGTGACCACTTGTGTATGTTTTAGTGTTTGAAAGGAGAGGAAAAAACGCACGAATACACCAAATTTCAACAAAAATGAAACTTGGGACTGTCCATTTCAACATTTTAAATTTCAGACACCAAAATCTCACATGGAGCAAACTTCAGACATTTTATAGGTTCTTAACCCTATGTTTTATTCATCAAACTTATGAAGCTATGAGTTACTTAGGCACAATTCAGTGAACCACCACTTTTATAGAAATGGGCTCATGTATGTTTGGTTTGCGATCTTCGGCCAGATTTTTCATGATTGTTAGGTTTTAGTATGAAAAGCAAGCATGAGATCCAAGATTCCTCAAAATGTCTATGCTTATTTGTGACCACATGAATTCAACTTTTAAAGAACTTGAACTGAGCTTTATGTGAGAACTAGAAGGCTTCAAGTTGCTTTTATATTATGCTTCAAGTTGCTCTTCTTGCTGATATCTTTTATTATATGATTGTTCGTTATAAAAAAATTATAGAATATTTAAATACCCTCTTCGAATTTGCTTCACTTACAACCAACTGATATATATATTTAGCTAAATCCTATTAAATTTAGAAGATAATAACACGTGCTTGCACGTGTTTAATTTCTCTAGTTAAATAATAAAAAAACACAAATACAAATCTGGGTCTTTTTATGAACGGCCCAACAAGACATAATAAAAAACTACAATTAATTTGATGTACTCACTGAATAAAGGCCCAAGTATTAATTCGTGTTTGTGTATTTGTATCACAACACGAAATGAAAATTATATAGTGCTATTTGTGTTTGAACTTTTATGTTATCGTTCCGTCATATCCTTACACAAATACATTTTTTCATGCGTGTTTGTATTGTGTTATTGTGTCGTGTTACAGCCGGATTCACCGTGCATTTTGATCTTTTACTAGAATCAGACCGCTGGTTTGACATATTGTGAATGCTCTAAAACCTAAATTCTTTGATTAATATGGACGAACTTAATCGACAAATTTCAGAAAAAAAAAATGATCTCTTTATCGATAATCAATATCTTCAATGATCGAGATAATTTGAGAAAGCATTTGTAGCAGTTGCCTTTAATTGAACTGACTCTATATATGGAGATATAAATGCGGAATTTTGTATCAGAAACAACAGACCATCATGCATCTCTGTATAGGGCTTTAAATTCGTCTCACTAGATCAGTGCATAGTTGAAATGACAAAACTTGCACTCGACCTATATATATATATATATATATATATATATATATATATATATATATATATATATATATATATATATATATATATATATATATATATATATAATAATTTATATTATATATATATATATATATATGCATATTTTTGTAGTGTGTGCCACTTAGAAAATAATAATATCCAAGCCTCATTAAAATCTATCAATATATATATATATATATATATATTGTCATATATATGACTACTTGTATTGGTGGTCTAGTGCTTAATAGTGTTTACTTTTATGTGGTTAGACTATGAAATCATTAATTCAAATTCCCTCATTGAGTGACCTCGCGAAGACCTGATTAAAATATCAGATCTCATCTAACTTACAAACTGCATCAAACATAAAAGGAGGCGAGTAGAACGAGGATTAACGCTCCGACCTCTTATCTATACGACTTTCTCGGCTGCTGGTAGGACTAAAGAGGAGGCGAATAGAATGAGGATTAACGAGCCGATTTTCTATACTAAGTTGTTGATAGATCTACGTTGACGGATCGATATATGAGCTGGTTGTTTAGTAAGTTTAGTTAGAAAAAAATTACAGACCGTGAACATTGGAGCCTGAATATCACGTAAGCAATAAATTTAGATTCATCACATTTGTCAATTTTTTTCTTTGTGGCAAAGTGTATGTATATATTAAAATGTATAGTGTTATATATATAACAAAGGGATAAGAACCTAAATGCAATCTTAACTATAGTGCATATTACTAATCACTATTCCAGATTTAAAATATTGATATTCGGTGTCCTTACTAACACATTTGTAGCTTTCCACTTTTTTACGACTAATTTGGGCGTTAAATTGGCAATCTAACACACAAAATATGCGTTTGTTTCATCAGTTATAAGAAAAAAAGTGAAAATCAATCAATCTAATAGTTGGAGCGACGAATATTAACATATTAAATCTAAAATAACTATTATCAATATGACCTAGAACAATAAGTGGAAATCAGGAGACTCAAAAACTCTATTATTTTAAGTGTAGAGCAGTCCTAAGAACAATAGGTGGAAAAAACCACCAATAATAATCAACCACTTTGTCTTGTTGCACATATTGCCTCTTATGGAGGTGAATTTTATCTGCTCCTTTGTGTCTTTTAAGGTAATTACCTAACACCACACTGAGGTTTCTCCAAACTCGTGAAGCTTCCACTTTCTATTTCAAGGTAAAAATTCAAAACCTTTGCTATGCCAATCATGGCAAAAAGCATGCTCTACTACCACTAGATTCCATACATGCATTGACAAAGATTCCTCAACTTCTCAGAAACTTCACATAATTACTTAACACACAAGGAATCATTAATTAGGAAAGTCTTAAACCTTTTAATGGTAATTACCAATCGTCTTGAAAGTAAAATTGTAGTGGAAAATTATAGATTATCATCATAAAATGCAGCATTTCCATTAAATACTTTTACTAAAATCAGTATGCATGATCTTACAATAATACCCACTACTTATAATTTTTAAATAATCCTATTTCAAAGAGATGTAATTACATTACAATTTTACGACACGATATTACGGACCCTCAATTAGGGCCGGCAATTTATAACACGACGCGATAGCACGACCCGAATAAAAAAAACTGTGTTTGTGCAAGGATATGACATAACAATGACATGATAGTATGATATAATTTTGTGTTGTATTCGTGTTTATGTATCACAATACGATATGCACGATAGCACGATAAAGTTGTGCTACTAAGTTTAACTATCAAGTTTTTTTTTCAATAGCTTTTAAAACTCTAATAAGTTGTTTAACTTTTAGAATTTATCACATATATTACAAACTAAGGAATAATTACATATTAATTCATTGTTTTTTCTATGCTATATGGAGTTAATTATTTTGATTTTGCTTAAAGATCTCTTATAGACATGTACAATTAAATAACTTAACACAAAACGATAACACGACGCAAAAAAATATGTGTTGTGTTCGTATTTGTAAAACGTCGCACAGTAAACTTACTGTGCGTGTTCATATTCAGCAGGTTTAACACGATACAATTACAGATACGCACGATAGCACGAATTTCCACCCCTACCCTTAATAATGTTTTCTCGGAATCTCAATATCCATCTTAATTAGTTCTCATTTTTTTAAGGATCCAAGGGTAGAGACTAAACCCTAATAATATTTGAACACACATTAACATGAATTTAATTTAACAAAGGCAAGGATATATATTATATAACATCTCATTGCATCATGCATGATGATTATATGACGAAACTACATTACTAGAGACATAGCTACATAGGTTTGTGACGATGCCCACTGTCTCCTAAACCAAGACATTATATAATGTCGGCAGAGAAAATTACTATGCAGGGGGCTCCCTTATCTTACAAAATTACTATAAACCATACCATTCATTTCTCTATCAAGCACATTATATACTTGTAGAGCTATCGAGCATATGAATATGATTAAAATAATATACCGATCTTACTTGACTTGCGTAGCAAGCAATGTGGGTCCCCCCGATCGATCGATCAGTTCGCGACGGGTGGGGCCCGGGACTTGGGTCGCTTCCGCTTTTTTTCGTAGCTAACGCCTCTTGACTTGGCTTGGAAGTCACGAACCTCCCTTAGGTATAACCGAACCGCCCGAGCCCCGAAAGGGTTGGCTTCGGGTTTTCCACCGTGCTCCTAAATTCAGGAAATAAAATTTTATCTCTCCTGAATTTTGATTGATTTTTTTTTTCAGTATCTAACGGTTGAGAAATCAAATTGAAATAAACTCGAATGTATTTTAACCAGCCACTATTAAAATTCGGTTAAAATAAACTCTATTTCAATTTGATTTCTCAACCATTAAGAAACACTTTTTATCTCTTCTAGAATTCTGATTGATTTTCTCTCATTATCTAATGGGTGAAAAAGTTGAAATAAAATCGACTGTATTTTAACCGGTCCCTAAATATAATAAGAAAAATATTTTTTTTTCTTTTGCTCAAAACATAATTTGAAATTATATTGAAAATATATATGGACTCGTAATATAAGTTAATCGGCATATAATAAAATTTATATTTTTTAATATATTTATTCTCTACTACCTCGTAAGCTGCCCGGAGCCGACCGATGAGGGCGTCGAGGCTGCCCCAGGCTTGCCGGAGAGGGCACGGGCAGGGGGCAGGCGGGTTGGGTAGCCCGAAAAAAGGACAGCCATGAGTGTGAACCTTAGTTTTTCCGAACTGGTCGAGGTATCGGAGGAATTCCAGCACGTGGGCCCCGCTGCACATGGCGAGAGACAGCGGCGGGCGGTGGTTCCTCAGGTACTGACAGAACGTGTTCCAGTCCCTCCGCTTCTGGTTCTCGTAGCGGCTCAGCGTCGCCGTCGTAAGGGAGGAGGATGCTGACGTGGCGGCCGACAGGGTCGAACCGCCGGAGACGGCGGTGGTTCCGGTTAGGCCGTTGTGGTGGTTGCTGGTCGGAGACATAGACATGATCGTCGGTGTCGTGTCGTAGCTGCTGAGATTGGTCGATTCCATAATGTGTTTTGACGGATTTGCCCTCGGAGAAGTTTCCTCTTCTTGTTTTGAAACCTGGGTTTCTGCAAGATCTGTTATTAATGGAGTTTCTAGGGTTTCCCTGTCATGAAAATTGAATAATTAAAGAGACGAATAGCAAAAAGAAAGATCTTTGCATGGATTTAGCAAATATTTTATGGGGAACAGAAGAGTTGATTGGGGGCTTTTAAACAGAAACTACAAGGGTTTCTCTTTCTCTCTCTATATCTCTCTTTCTCTCTCTAGAACTGAACTTACTATCCTGAAGTGGAAAATGAAAGGTTGAAGAAGAAGATCAGTACTGACCTGAGCAACCCAAAAAAAGAATCAAAAGATCTTCTTTTTGTGGCAAAAATGATGAATACAGAAGAAGGAAAAATCAAATCTTTGAAAGATAGCAGCTTTCTGGGATTAAATCAGATCATCATGAGATATGCAGAAGAAGCAAGAGCAGTAGATTTCTTTTTTTCCTTTCATGGAAAAAAGGGACTGCAACTGAAGTGAAGTTATCTTGTTTAAGGTGGAGAGAGAAGGTGAAAAATAGAGAAGAGGAGAAGACTGGCCATGGCCAAGTATGGAGGTTTATTCCCAGGTTGAATAGTGGAAGAGATAGTAAAGTATCTCATTAATAAATAAATAAAAATTATAAATGTTTGTTTTATACTTAAAATAATCATAATTCGTACCACGTCAACTTATATAAAATTAAATGTTGATCATGAATATTTTACGGACTCCGATAGAATTTGAACCCGAGTTCACTAATTAGTAGATGAAACAGAATTGCTACACGGTATTACATGACTTAGTTGTAATATGTATAACGGTTCGGTGTTTCGTCTCACAATTATAATATAATGTTTTAAGTTTAAGAATGGTGCATAAAAAACCTCATGCTCAGCATTTTAATCGTTACAAACTGATTAATTTTGTGGTGAGTGTAATATTTTTTCAAATAAAGCATACCAATAATATTGTTACCTTACCTTAATCATGAATCCTTTCAAAAATCGGTGAGTGAAAAAAAAAATTAAAAAAAGTTGGACAATTTGGTTTGAAAATCAATTTTCTTCCAACTTAATATATTTCTTTTGTGTTTATTATATACAAAAATAATAATTAAACGGAGCCATTAAATTATTATGGGTTATCGCTATCTATCTAATCAAGAAAGCTTTTCGAAACGATATTTTTCACTGTAGTACTCACGAGATTGAATTTTTTTCATACAAAAGTAAAATAAGCAAAACAACAGAAAATTCGAATTTAATAATGATCGAAAAAAATCTGCTTATTTATGACACACGCATTAACATTAGTTTTTTTTTCTTCCGACAAAAAAAAAGTGTTTCGTATTTCTCTTAAGCTTTCCATCATTTAAAAAATATATAATTTCTATAGTATATAATGTAAACAATCAAAAAATATTATTAGTGAAGTCAACTAAAGCAACGATATTGTCAGATTGTATGTGTAAACACACGTGTCTTCTCCATTAAAACCAAACTTCTGTTTTCAATATCAAACTTTTTTAAAATGATATAAATAAATAATGTGAATTCCCCTGTGAGTAATTTCTTAAAGTGTGAAAAAAAGAGTGAAAAAACCATAGAAAGTTAACAACTGCCACATGTCAGTTAACAATTTGACATAAATTGGAAAGAGAATCATGCAATGCATTGTCATGTGGCATGTGACAGCTTTTTATGATTTTTTCACACTTTGTTTCACACTTTCTATCAAAGCCCTTCCCTTGTATTATTATTATTATTATAACGTATTTAAGATTTTCTTCCATATAATTTCTTAGAAAGAAAAAAACATTTTGCCGAATATAAGGAGAATGGAAAGAGCTTTGGGGTAGTGATGTGACTGAAGGAGGACAAAACAAAACTGCAGTGAAACAGCTGGTCAGTCTCAAATCGCTGTCCCTCTCTTTCTCTTTTTTTATTATTTTCAATTTCAACCGCCTTATTTTCTTTTAAAAAATTATATATATATATAAGATAAGGTATATAATAAAAAGATCAAAATAGAGAAATACAAATCAAAATGTGGCCCCAAAAAATACAATGAACAATTATGCTACTAAAATATAATAACTAAATTATATTATATATAAGAATTAAATTTGGATTATCATTAAGAATTTATTAAAAATGAAATATTGAATCGCTTATTCATTTTTCGACCTAGTCAAACTTTTAGAAAGAATTATTACTAACTGTTTATAAGATAGATTCACATATCTACACAACCTCTAATTAATTAAGATTTACATTCTAAGTACATTACTAACTTTAAATGTTAATATTTTTTCTCACAACAAAATGAGTTAGTAGTGGTGATTATAGAATGATCCCGCTACTCAATGTTCGAGCTCTCATTCTCGTGGTTTGAGTTTTTTTTCCGACCTGACTTGGTGAGCAAACAGCGTATACACTGATCCCGCAAAACCAACAGTTTAGTATAGTTAAGAGGTTGATTCTTTAAGTCCAGTTCTACTCGCATAGTCTTATGTTTGATGTGATATGTAACCTAGGCGGGACATAATATTTTAATCAGATAAACACGAGTTGACTCCTAAACGGGTTACCGATCTCAAGCTTCATAAACAAATCATATGGGAATAAACATTCTTAACAACTAAACCACCACAATTGGTGGTTTTAAAATTTAAATTAAATTAGTTCATATATATTAAGCTTTTTTGTGTGTTAGAAATGATTAAGGTTTAATTGCCACATAGGAACTTTCAGAGCAACTCCCACAAAGCACTCCCTTCCAAATGTAGTTAGCTTTTCCTTTATTTCTTACTTGTTTCCTTATAAGAGAGCTAAGTTGGGAAGTTCTAGTGTAGCATTCATTTACCATTTAGAGTTTATACAAAATACTCCAATATCAAATTACTAAAAACTATTATTTTGATATTTCCTAATAGGCTACACTTGAAATGATTATGGTGAGTTTGATAGAGCTTTTGGTTTAGAAAATCACTTTTTTATTAAAGTAGATTAAAAAAAATTGATTAAGACAATGCGATCAAATCAAACTTGTCGAAAAAAATTGTGTATAAAAAGATATGTGTTATACGTTTTTTAACGGAATTTGAAGAATCTAAATTTTAAACTATAATATGATATATATTTGCAACAAAAATCTTATGTTTAATTCAATTGTTTTTACTAATAATTGTATAAACTATGTTTAATTTCGCATTAAACTAAATCAAGTTAAACAATCATATTTACAAATGAAATCATACTAAAAATAAATTGGGGATAAGATGATATAGCTCAATTATATAATAGTGCTCAAATTATCACAATCTCACTTATGAGGTACAAAAGTTCATGGTGCTCACTTCAACACATCCCATGTATCATGAAGACTCTTTAATTAAGACACTAACTTTTTAAACCCGAACTTGTTGTGATTAATTTCAAACTATCATCGTCTCACGACTATGCCCCATCATCTAACAATGATGCCCTAAAATAATAACAAAGTCATATTACAATGCACATTATAATAGATACCAAACACTGTAATCTGACATTACATTCCACATTACAGCACAACCAAACATTATTATCTAACATTATATTACGTAGCTCACATTACTTGTAATCTCACATTTCAAGTAATTTCACATTACGTCCATACAAACGCCACATTACACCTTAACTAGTAAAAGTTGCTGATTTTGTAGTAGTCTTACATTAAAAACTTCTTCTACTAAGAATATATTTTACTGTTGGTTGTGGGGAATCCAGTAACAGTAGTGGCTGGTCTCAACCTCTCATCATAGTATCTACATTTTTTTTTTTTTTGGCTTTTCTGAAGTGACCTTTGAATGAAACTGTAAGTGACCTTTCAATGAAAATGAAAGCAGCATTCTAGTTTATTATTAACACAAATAATATTATTATTAAGTTGGGTTAATGCCTAGTTGGATTATATATTTATATGCTTGGACAATGTTATCGACTGCAATAATTATTTTAATTTAATTTTGCTAAAAAATGGTATAACATGATGCTAAAGAATAGTTTTTAAAAATTCAAAAAATTAAACTTTATATGACACTTAAAAAGTAATAAACTCTAAAAAGTAAGAAATAATAATAAATATACTTTGAAACAATAGGGAAAACGTTAATTCATAAAAAAATATAATTGTTCAAAATAATTTATGAATTTATTTGTAAATAAAAAAGATAAATTATTTTTTTAAAAAACCGCAGGCAAATTTTTTTTTTAAGTATATTTACCATTTTTCTTAATTTTTAGAATTTTATTTATTTTAAATGTCTTTTATTAAAAATTAAAATTATTCTCCCATTTTTTTATAATTCTTTTTTTTTCTTCGATTTTTTTCATTTTTTTAAATTTAACTATTTTTATTAATATTAATAAAGTAATGGAAAAATTGTCATTTAAGAGTCAATAGTGTTTAGTAGATACAATGATTTGATGAAGAAATTAAAAAGCAAAGTGGAAGGCAGCTAGAATTTATCAACATCCTCCACATATGGAAATTGGTACTAGGATATGATTTTGTAGGGTTAATGAGAAAAGGTGGAATTTTTCTAAGAGTGTTTGAGTGCTATAAATATTATCATTCCATTTAAAATTAGGGATTGGGGCCTATCCACTATTCATGGAAGAGAATGATAGTTTTCCACTTGCAGTAATGGAACAATATTCCAGCATTGGGAATCAAATGGCTAGCTATGTAATCATTTAATACTATGTTGGTAGGTAGCGGTTTAACATTTTATCATTTAGTTTCGAGTTTAAACTATATTTTAGTGTTATAAATAAAAAATATTTATAACACTTTATTTGTAGAGACGACTTAATATGAGTGGATATTATATTATGATTTAGTACTTAATATTACTACAAGAAAAAAAAGATTGTTGCGACTTTAGAATTAATTTGTATCGACATTAAATTGTGTCGCTAAGCTAGCGACACCAGTAGCGATGCAAATCAATATGTCGTTTCTGATCACCGTCGTAGTAAACTTTGTGACGCTTTGGAGCAGTGTCGACTGTCGTTAAACTCTTAAGAGACGTGACGTTTTGCTTGCGTTGCATTTGCATGCAAGTGGGAACATAACTAAGGGTTATTACAAATATTTTTTTCTTGAAAATTGTGTTACCTAAATCAAAACTTAACGATGATTTTAAAAAGCGTTGAAATAATATAAGAAGAAATGAAGCTACTACGAAGAGTGGCCATGTTTAAATAAAATTGACTATTGTGAAGATGTTTGCGACGCTTGAGCAAGCGTCATCAATGAAAAGTCATATAAAACTATTTTTTCTAGTAGTGGATATCCATTAAAAAAATCCACCATACAAAGTTACTCCATTAAAAAAATTAGTTGCATATGTATGGTGATTTTCTTTTATCTTTAAAAATTAGATTGACTTACCATTAATGGAATATGGTAGCCAATATTATTTTAGCTAGCCAATTCATTTTCTTAGCTAAAAAAAATATTATTTTATTATAGTCAATTAATATTTTCTATTCATGGAAACTTTTTTTTTTTTTTTTTGCCAAATGGGAAACCTTAACTTACGTGGGAAAAAATGTCAAATTGTACATATTCACATGTACGAACTGTTATGAAATGACGCTATTATGAAGAAATAAATTTGATTATTGTGAAGATGTTTGCGACGTTTAAGCAAGCGTTGTCAATAAAAAGTAATCTAAAACTATTTTTTTAGTAGTGGATATCTATTAAAAAAATCCACCATACAAAGTAACTCCATTAAAAAAAATCAATTGCATATGTTTGGTGATTTTTTTATCTTTAAAAATTAGATTGACTTACCATTAATGGAATATGGTAGCCATTATTATTTTAGATTTTTTTTGGCCAAATATTATTTTAGAGACTAGTCCATTTCTTCTCTTAGCTAAAAAATATATTATTTTATTATAGTCAATTAATATTTTCTCTTCATGGGAAACCTTAATTTACGCGTGGAGAAAAATATAATGGCACGTATACATGTACGAATACAAAGGTCTGTGATGTCTTGCTCACAAGTTCGAGCTTATAAAACAGTTGGTTAATATGCACATTTTATTTTTGACAACTAGAATGTATAAGTTCAACTCATGTCTACTACATTTAAAAATGTAAAAACATCGCCCCTAGCTAATTAGAGTGCAACAATACACAATACTTGTTAATAGCTAAACCGTTTATAAACATTAGTTTAATGAAGAATGTTCACGTATGAATAAGAACGTGTCTAATGCATTAACTCACAAATTCACCTTATAATACAGTTTGTTAAGACGTTAGTTTTATAATATTTAAGGGTTCGATATGACGCGATTAATATGATCGAATTGTTAGTTTACTATTTTTAAAGGGAGCTTGTATTATATGAAGCCTAGAAATTAGGCTTTTTCGTAACAAGGAGAGTACATTAGCAACAACCCTCGTTAGGAAGCTTCACATCAATTATGTTCAACAATGACACTTAAGGGCGTTTGGACTGACGTAATGTTATATTGCAGTGTTTGATTGTACTGTAATGTGGAATGTAAATTAAATTACAGTGTTTAATATGTTTGCTATATATTATAAAGGGCATTGTAATTTGTAATTTGAATTTATTATTATATTAATTATATGAGAAAATTTACATTTTTTAAAGTTAAATTACACACTACAAAAATTGAGGAGACAATTTTTCTCTCATTCCTACTCCTACATAGCTTTGTCCCCAATGTATAGCAACTAATAATTATTTCTAACCCAAATGAACCTTGATTTTTAATATAGACATCTATTGATGGGTAGGGTTGAACCACATGCAATGCATAAAACCCTAAACTTGATCAATTTAAATGTTTACAATAATTGTAGTCCAAGTGTTAGGAACTATTATTAATTAACACGCTAAATGTGACCCGTTTTATTGCGGATAAAGCAGCTGACTGGACCTGGACATCATGTGTCTTATCAAATTAAAAAAGTTGCCAAATGCCAACCGAAAGAAAAATAAGTTGTAGGGTCTTGTTTTAATGTGAAGATTTATTTAAATTGGAAATAAAGAGTTTTATTATATACTATATAATTAATGTATTTTGGACAAGTTATAGATTTATACTTTTATAGTATGCTCTTCCTTTATTTGGTATTTTTTTTACTGAGGCCAGAAGCATTTATACGTAAAAACATTCTTGATAACTACTTATGATTTTTTCTATAGACTACAAATAAAAAAAACTCTAGTCGTTTGTACTGATTTATTTATGAAGGACATATAATTTTAATTGTAATGAAATTGTAAAAATAACTTACAAATACAACATTCAAAAAATTTCTAAGGAAATGAATGACTACAATGAAAGCCTTGGCTAGAAACTTCCATAGAAAATCATTTATAAAAATTTGAACTTTGTAAGGAATTTCCTCCAAAACATAATAATTCCACTGAAAATTTGTGAGGGATTGCTTCTCTTAAAAATGCCGTCACAAATTATCAATTTTCTTGTATTGATTGGTTCATTGGCACTCTCAATATGCTTATAGTTAAACGTCCAATTGAATGTATATATTTCGTTGCAACTTGTCCACTTGTCCGTCAATACCTTATCTGTTATAGGTCTGTCAATACCTTATCTGTTATAGTGATTAGTTCATTGACACTCTCAATATGCTTATAGTTAAACGTCCAACTAAATGTATATAATTCATTGACACTCTCAATATTCTTTAAATTTATTGTCGAATCCATCTTGTGGTACACATCAGAAAACCTCACTTACCTGACAAATATTTTGTTTTTATACAATTTGACCGAAAATTACAACGAATGTGTATTATTTGGTCTGGAATTGAAAGTTCAAATATACATTTTTTTTAAATAACTTTTTCTAATAACGGTTTATAATTGAATCAAAATTCAGGCAACAATCAAGTAGTTATTAACTCAATTTTTAATGTTAAAGAACTAATTTCTAGCCAACTAATTATAAATTGTGGGTTATGATTGGTTTTTTAGTAGCACGAGGAAACTACATAATTGGTAGAAGAAGAAACATGGGTAAGTTAGTCAAATTTAGATACATTGATTTTCAACTCTCTTCCATATAAAGCAACACCATAAAAAGAAAGAAAGGAAAGACACATAATCATGTACTATTTCTCATGATTTAACAGTTGAAAGTGCTTAAAGAAACACCAAAAATCCTGGTTTTGAAACTACTACAGTCCATTATATCTTATACAATGGAGAGAAACCCTTGAAAAAAAGGTATACCAAATTGAGTATTTACCACTCTAAAACACGTGTCAAGATCTTAACGGTGAGATACGAACTGAGACAGAAAGAGTGGAGCAGAAAATCTGAATCCAGTACACACTATAACATATAAGGTATTGACAGACAACTTGTATGTAAAAGTGTTGAAAAATTTCACAAATTACCACCTTAGAAAAAACCAATAACAAATTAGCCATCCAATAAAAATAATTCATAATTTCACTCTTAGTTGCGGTTGACAATCGCAACCATAGATAATGTGGTTGCAGTCTGAGACCGCAACCTATAATTAATAGAGTTAATCTCTGATTAACCCTGTTAATGATAAACACGGTCATTAAAATGATTAATTAGAATCCAACATTAAATTGGTTAATTAGAGATTTACCCTGTTAATTATAGGATGCGGGTTGTCAACCTTAGCCAAAGGTGAAACTGTGAATTATTTTTATGGGAGGACTAATTTGTCATTGATTTTTCTAAGCAATTTGGAAAAAATTTCAAAAGTGTTAAGTAAAAGTATGAAATAATTTATATTTTTTTATCAATAAAAATAATTTTTACTAACAAGAGTAACAACATTTGTCGATGAATAGTTATTTTCTAAAAATGTCATTAATGATATTTAAAAAAAAAAAAAAACGACCTGAATTAACGTCAGCTGACCCGTTCTTAATTTTAGAAAACATCGTAAGAGGATGAGGAACCCACTTAACATCGTATGAGGATGAGAAAACATCGTAAGCTGACCCGTTCTTAATGTTTATCCTTTACAGGAAGGTTCGATATGAATGATGATATCATCATTCATATTGAACCTTCCCGAAAAGAATAAAGTACTAATTATAAATGTTTTTTTATAATTAAGATTTCAACCGTTTTTGAATCATAGACTTTTTAATTAAGAGGTAATGTGCTGAATAATTACATTATATTGCCATTGCATGACTATATCGGTGTTTTAAACGCTCCTTTGACGTTTCGGATATGACTTGCTTATGGACCCCAAAGTGAAAAGAAAAAGATGAGAGAAATATTGAGAATAAGAAATAATTGCACCAAAGAAAGTATTATATATGTTCTAATCTTTGATTTTATGTTTTACAATTGAATACATTTTCTATAGATATGATCAATGAAGCATATTATAATTACGATCTAACATCAACAAATTATTGAAAGAGAATGTGGGGGCAAAGTTGTTGATTATTATTATTATTATTATTTGCAATTTATAATGGACCCCTAATTTTACAAATATGACATGCCCTTGAAAGTGACTAAATCAATCTCATTCCTAAATTTTTGAATACACTAGATAATCGATTAACGTTATAAATTGGGAATATTTTAATCTAAACCTTAATGTGGAAAAAAAAAAAATCGAGCTCGACTTGATTATACTCGAACTCAATTGACCTATGTAATAATTAATTAATACTAATAAGAATCAAGCTTGACTCGACTTATAACTCGAAACTCGTTTAGACTCGCGAGTCATTCGAGCCGAATATTATCATGCTCGAGCTCGACTCGTAGGGGTGAGCGGTTCCGGGTACCCTGTAATTTTAGGGTATCCCGAAACCAGACCACTGCTAAACGGTTCCTGACACTCAATACCATAACCGTACCATAACTGTTTGTAACCGGAACCGTTCCAGAACCGTTTGGAACCGAACGTTTCCGGGTACCCGTTTAAGAACCTATTATCAAGCAAAATTACACAACCGAACTTTAAAAATTATCAAGCAAAATTATACAGCAAAAACATGAAATTGAGTTCTCTAAAGGTTATGCTTAAGTAATTTAATGTTCTGTTTCCAACGAAACAGATTTTGCCTTATTAATATGATTATTATTATTATTATTATTATTATATGTTAAATGACCGGTTTCGGGTATTTTGGGTACCCGGTTACTTATTCCGGAACCGAAATCGAAAACATCGGTTCTTGAGATTTTATCCCAAAACTGTACCAGAACCGTTTATATCTACCCGAAACCTACCCAGATGACCGGTTCCGGTCCGGTTCCAATTGGGTAATTTGCTCACCCCTATCGACTCGGCATACCTAAAAGCTCGACTCTGCTTGAATTTTTTCGTGTCGAATTCTAGTTTTGACCGAGTCGATCTCGAGTAGCTCTCCTCCCGAATCAGCAAAACGAATTAGAAATCGACACGCATGGGCAGAAAACCTTATTGGTAAATATACGATTTAAGGTAAAATACAAGGAGCAGAGAGTCAAAACGAAAGTGATAGAACGAGCATCTGCACCTGGGCACCTGCAGAAAGAGACCCATGCATGCTTCCTTTCATATGCAAGAATCAGCTTCCTATGCAGTACACTATAAATCAGCTTCCTTTCATTAAATACCTACATAAATATATATATATAATATTAATTATAAAATTGTTATCGGGTATTTTAGTTGGTCGAATAAATTGTTATCTGAAATTACTAACTTAATTAGGATTTCCGTTTTTTTAAAACGGAATCACCCAAATGACGGACAAATTATGAAATCTTGTAATTATTTGACTATACAAATATTAACCAGCAGTTTACTACGTTTTTGTTCGTTTCGTGCTAAATACGTACGTCACCTATTTCTCTAAATTAGGCGGATATATTAAAAAAATCAATTATTTGTTTGACCGGTATATGATGCATATATATATATATATATATATATATATATTTTTTTTTTTTTTGGCCAACATATATATATAATATTGTTATTATAGATTAAACTTATAAAGATTTCACCAAAAAAAATCTTATAAAGGCTTAAGCGGGCCATATACTTTCTTTCTAACTTGGGCCATATATTTCTCAACTTTTACAGGATTAGTCCTACTTTCTAACTTTTGGCCCATAAGTGTATTTTAAACAGATGAAGAAAACAGTGCAGCTTTCTACTAACCCTAAAATTGAGCAGAGATTCAGTCGTCAGCAGTCCCGTCGTCTTCAGTAGTTCCGTTGCCGTCGCCGTCGCCGTTCAAGACTCCGGCCATACGGCGGAGTGATTTCCTTCCTGATTGGTGCTGTGGATGTTGCTCCGCTGAGACTGCAGTTCTTCACGGCCTCTCTCTCCTTGGAATCTGGCCCGATCATTTTCGACTCTGTGCATGTCGCGGCTGCGGCGGTGTCCGTGACTCCGCGTCCCTTCCAAGCTCAAGGTGCGCCTCTTGAACCGTCTAATGTCTTATCTGATTGAACTTGGCGTTGCTTGAGTGGCTCCATCCTTGTGTTGCTGTTGATTGTTGCTTCAGTTTGAATTAATCGATTTTGAGGCGAAAGCATGATCTATTCAGTATAGTGGAAATGTATTCTAGTTGTAGGCGCGTAAAATCGGATTAAGCACTGCGAAAACTTTTAGAGCTTGACTTAGGAATGTTGAGATATCTCTCTACTTTGTTCATAATGTTTCAATTTTGAGGCGAAAACATGATCTATTCAGTATAGTGTAAATGTATTCTAGTTGTAGGTGCTTAAAAACAGATTAATCACTGCAAAAATTTAGAGCTTGACTTAGTAATGTTGAGATCTCTCTACTCTGTTCATACTGTTTCCATATCACTACTAGTACCTTACAGTTCTGCAAATTATTTTCCCCAGGGAAGCAGCTGGTATGCGCTATTGGATCAACAGAAGGATTCGGTATCTTAAACTCGATAATAGTTCATATATAGTCCATCTTGGCACTATCACTGGACTAAAGAACAACTTCCACAATTGTGCTATACGAAAAGAATCTGAAAGCGAAGGTCCCGAACTTCCCAGCATAAGCGATTTGAGGAAAATTAGCCGTTCTCTGAAAGCTATACGCGACCAATCCTCACTGCTAGACCCAAAAGTGTTTGAACACAGATACAAGAAATGGCCAGAGCAAAGGAAGCATAAACTGACATCAAGCACTTTTGCTAGTGCTGTCGGGTTTTGGCCCGGGCGACGATTCCAGCTCTGGTTAGAGAAGATTGGCGCAATCAAACCGTTTGCAGGTAACTTGGCCACAATGTGGAATAACAGACGCGAAGAAGACGCCATTCGGGATTACCTAACACTCAGTGGAGTAAATGTTGCCATTGATGATTATAAGCTAATGACTGGTAATGCATCTTTCATCCGTCGCCATAGCAATGGGGTAGAAGCAAATGATTATTGGCTTGTTGCTTCTGCAAATGGGGTAATGAACTACCCAGAAGATGATTTTCTTGCTGTTTCACCGGACGGGGTAGTTTACCGTGACAATGGGTTGCCCGGAATTTTGGAGATCAAGTGCCCGTATTTTGATGGAGACAAGACGAAGGCGATTCCGTGGTCTCGTGTCCCGCTTTACTATATTCCTCAAGCACAGGGTTTGATGGAAATACTGGACATGGAATGGTTGCAGCTCTATTGTTGGACATTAAATGGCAGCAGTTTGTTTACGATAAAGCGCGATAAGACGTATTGGTCGAATCTCAAGGACGCATTGTCGGATTTCTGGTTCCGACACGTCGAGCCCGGTAGGGATGAGCTGTGTAGACATTTAAACTCTTCTGGGCAGCAGGATTTAGGTCGAGTATTGGGACGGTTTCCGAAGTCGATGTTGCCTGAACCGAGACATGAGCTTTGTAGTGAGTTAGTGATTTCGAGCCGAAAGATTGCGAACGAGTCCGTGCTTTTAGGCCGTTGGGATGCAATTACGAGACCGAGACAACCACGAAAATGTAAGTAAGATGTTATATTTCGTGAATTAGAATAGTAGTTTGAAATCATCACTATGATACGTACATAGTTGTTGTATTTAGTCTAGATGTTGAAGCATGCTATATGTGTTGCTTTTTGATTATGACCACATTGTGGAAAACAAAATTAAAAATCAAATCTACATCGGGTTTCCATTTTTCGGGTCGGGCTTGGTTTAGCTCAAATTTACTCATTTATTAATGGTGTACAAAATAATAAACTAACAATTGACGGTTGTGGTATAGTGGTTGAACTTTTATTTTGCTTTAAAGTTTAAAGTCTTGGTTGAACGCTCACTTCCATATAGTTTGACTTTAAAGTCTCAGGTTTGAAACCGTTCGGGGAGTTACTTTGTGGTTATTTGATTAAAATATCAAATGTCGTCTCATACATACCACGTCATGTATAAGATGATGCGAGTAAAACCGTTCTTAACGAGTCAGACTCTTGACTATACTAGACTGCTCGTGGGGTTACTTTAACGGAGTCAGTACTTGTGCTTACTTCTATTTGGTTTGGCTTCAAAGTCCCAGGTTCGAAACTCATCGGGAGTTATCTCGTGGTGATCTCAATAAAATATCAACTTTCATTTGCACACATACCATATCAGGCATAAGAGGAGACAACTAGAACTGAACTTAACAACTCATTTTATTGACTATACTAAGCTGAGCTAAGTTGACACAACATTATATGTCCATGTTGTTCATTAAGTATAATCGGAAAATCTCTCACAAAGTATACATAAAGTATACATGAGAGGATAAACTTTACATAATTGAATGAGATTAAGATCGTCACTTCTAATCATTTTTTTCGTAAAAAAATAATAATAAATTAGATGGTAAGAAATTTGAATACTGTTTTTTTTCATTGGAATGTGAAAATAATGCATTATTATTATTATTATTACTTTGGTTTGGTTTGCTCTTAAACACAAACTAAACCATAACACGACACTTTAACTAAACTACACCAACACAACACTTATGATAAGAGAGTTCTAACAACATTTATACATTAATTAATACGATAACTCCATTTTAAACTGCTTCCATCCATCTTCATTTAAATCCCATTTTCGCCTTTCACACCATTCATAGCATTCTACAGATCACTCAACCAAAAAAAACATTACTTAAATTTGCTCTAAAACTTAAAAAATACATCTTTTCAAGATATAAAACTTAAAAAAGACAGCTTTTCGAGATATAAAACTTAAAAAAGACAACTTTTCGAGATATAAATATAGGTTTAGAATTTAGATCACCTCTAAGCATGAAAGAACATACTGCACATCAGTCACTGAGATTTGGTGGTGAATAACGAGCCGAACACTGCATAAAAACGCAGCGAAAATCCGTAAATTGTTCTTCGTCGCATAGAATTACTTACTTAATTTGTATATATTCGGTTATAGAGTTATATACCGCGAAGATGACTCGGGCATCACTAATATCCCGTGTTCTTCCAACTTCTTGCAGAGTTTCGGGACAGTCATTTGCGATGCTTCTGCTATCTCAAAGTAAATCTGGCGAAACCGCAAAAAAAACCCGGTTTTGATAACATGTTACGAACGATTTAAATCATAGTAAATTAACATTAATTCAATTAAGCCCCAATCTTAATTAACCCTAATTAATTATTTCAGTATAAGCCCAAAAATTAATTTTTCAATTAATCCAAATCCTAGATTACTTCGACTCCAAGTAACAAGCCACAAGGTGATTCAGTCTTTTTACACAATAAAGATTCGATTTTTTATGTTTAGTCCTAAAATTCAATCTTTTGATAAATCAATATTCAACTTAACACGAAGAATCCGATGGGAAACTTACGATATTAGTCTCAACTGAAGCTACGTCGATTCTGAATCCTTTAATCTTATTCAACCCTTCTGCAAAAATGAAGAATTTACAAGTGTGAGAAGAGATTGGATGAATTATCGGATCGAAGAAAGGAAAAACCTGCTAAAGTTTTGGCTTTTGCGTGATCGGCAGCAAGATTTGGAACGGTTTCTTGTAAGGCGACGAGTGCAGCAGCGCACAAGATCCCGATCTGTCGCATTCCGCCGCCGAGAGTTTTTCGGAGCCTCCTTGCCTGTTAGAGTATAGGAGGAATTGGAGGTTGAAGATGAAGTGAAGTTAACTCGGGTAACAAGAAAGTGAGGAGATAGTACCTTGCGGATGAAGGCAGCAGAACCGACAATAACGGAACCAACAGGGGCACCGATACCTTTTGATAAACAAACCTATTGAAAGATTGGAACGACGAAAATCACGATTAGTGTCAAGGATCTTAATGTTGAAGTTTTTTGCAAAAATGTAATTTTTTTGAAAAATGTAAGTTTTTTTTGGAACTGCATTCTGCAAAAATGTAAAGTTTTTCACATTTTGGGAACTGCATTTTGCAAAAATGTAAGTTTTTTGGAACTGCATTTTGTAAAAAAGTAAGTTTTTTGGAACTGCATTTTGCAAAAATGTAACTTTTTTTCACTATTTTGGAACTGCATTTTGCAAAAGTGTAAGTTTTTCCCTGTTTTGGAACTGCGTTTTGCAAAAATGTAAGTTTTTTGGAACTGCATTTTGCACAAATGTAAGTTTTTTGGAACTGCATTTTGCAAAAATGTAAGTTTTTCACTTTTTTGGAACTGAATTTTGCAAAAATGTAAGTTTTTTGGAACTGCATTTTGCAAAAATGTAAGGTTTTTTTTATACAGTCTGCATTTTTTCCTATTAAGATGCAAGATCATACCGAAACCGAATCAGCAGCCTGAACAAGTCTGTCAACAGGAACACCAAGTGCCTGAGATAATGAAATTCTTAACTTAGTCAAAGTTAGAACATTTCTAATTATTGAACTGAATTTTTCGTATAATCGCCACAATTTTACGAGGGTTGCGGCAAAAAAGGTTTTTTTTAATGTTTCGTAACAGAACTCACAGTTGCAGCATTGAAAATACGCGCCCCGTCGATATGAAGCTTCAAACCGTGTTTTTTCGCAATTTCTCCAACTTTGTCTGTGTATTCAGCAGAAATACATTTACCACCAGAGCTGCATTTAGAGTAAGAAGCTTAGCAAACATATGATCTAACTATTTACTGGGTTTTAAAATTAAGCACAAGAAGTAATACATTTAGCAAATTTGCCATCATGACATTTCAGGGTTTACAAAATCAGCACACACTATCTAAAAATACTCACTTTACTAAGGACCACTCTATGGAACGGCCGCTGTTTGATGCGGCCTAATTTCCACCAATCAGAGGCCTGTATTTAATGGCAAACTTGTAATTTCGTTTAAAAAAGAAAAAATGCGGTTTAGTGGTTCTTGTCACATCATATCACATCACTTAAGTGAATTAGACCACGGTTCGAAGATTTATCCAGACCGGATGTGAAGTTTGAACAGACGTTTGAATAAGATGAAGAAGATAAGCAGGAGAGAGGGACAGAATCTTCTTTTCCCTTTTCTTTAGATTATTTTTCAATAACCGTGCCAAAAAGTAAGAGAGATAAAGACTCTTCTTTACCCATTTATTTAATATATATATATATATATTTATATTTTCATGAATGTGCAAAAGTTATCTTACTATTTATTAACTGCATACGTAGTTCTATTCTAATATAGTTATGTTCAAATTTACTAAATTCTCTTTTAAATCACCGATTATAGCCAATAATTTTTTTCTATTCAGTTATATTGATGTCTACCTTAGGCATTATTTGGATAAATATATATTAATAATATCAAGTTATTTTTTTCCAATTATTTTAGGGTATCAATTTATATGATTATTTTATATATTATAATAGTAATGATAAGGAATATAATATTAAAAAAATTCAACCACTAAGGCATAGTGGAAATACTAAACCCCTAGTCAAGTTTACTGTAAACCTTATCCATACCCTAAATGAAAACCACCACCAAAGTAAATAAAAAAATGACATTTAAATAATTAATTAATATTATGGAATATAATTCATGCACATAAAATAATTTTAGTTGCTACTGATTTCATATATCAATTGGAACAAATATAATAGAATTAAATATTAAATTAAAAAAAAAATTCAACCACTAAGGCATAGTGGAAATACTAAACTCCTAGTCAAGTTTACTGTAAACCTTATCCATACCCTAAATGAAAACCACCACCAGAGTAAATCAAAAAATGGACATTTAAATAATTAATTAATATTATGGAATATAATTCATGCACATAAATTATTTTAGTTGCTACTGATTTCATATATCAATTGGAACAAATATAATAGAATTAAATATTAAATTTTAAAAAAATACAACCACTAAGGCATAGTGGAAATACTAAACCCCTAGTCAAGTTTACTGTAAACCTTATCCATACCCTAAATGAAAACCACCACCAGAGTAAATAAAAAAAATAGACATTTAAATAATTAATTTATATTATGGAATATAATTCATGCACATAAAATAATTTTAGTTGCTACTGATTTCATATATCAATTGGAACAAATATAATAGAATTAAATATTAAATTTTAAAAAAAAAATTCAACCACTAAGGCATAGTGGAAATACTAAACCCCTAGTCAAGTTTACTGTAAACCTTATCCATACCCTAAATGAAAACCACCACCAGAGTAAATAAAAAAAATAGACATTTAAAAAATTAATTTATATTATGGAATATAATTCATGCACATAAAATAATTTTAGTTGCTACTGATTTCATATATCAATTGGAACAAATATAATAGAATTAAATATTAAATTAAAAAAAAATTCAACCACTAAGGCATAGTGGAAATACTAAACTCCTAGTCAAGTTTACTGTAAACCTTATCCATACCCTAAATGAAAACCACCACCAGAGTAAATCAAAAAATGGACATTTAAATAATTAATTAATATTATGGAATATAATTCATGCACATAAAATAATTTTAGTTGCTACTGATTTCATATATCAATTGGAACAAATATAATAGAATTAAATATTAAATTTAAAAAAAAAAAAATTCAACCACTAAGGCATAGTGGAAATACTAAACCCCTAGTCAAGTTTACTGTAAACCTTATCCATACCCTAAATGAAAACCACCACCAAAGTAAATAAAAAAATGACATTTAAATAATTAATTAATATTATGGAATATAATTCATGCACATAAAATAATTTTAGTTGCTACTGATTTCATATATCAATTGGAACAAATATAATAGAATTAAATATTAAATTAAAAAAAAATTCAACCACTAAGGCATAGTGGAAATACTAAACTCCTAGTCAAGTTTACTGTAAACCTTATCCATACCCTAAATGAAAACCACCACCAGAGTAAATCAAAAAATGGACATTTAAATAATTAATTAATATTATGGAATATAATTCATGCACATAAATTATTTTAGTTGCTACTGATTTCATATATCAATTGGAACAAATATAATAGAATTAAATATTAAATTTTAAAAAAATACAACCACTAAGGCATAGTGGAAATACTAAACCCCTAGTCAAGTTTACTGTAAACCTTATCCATACCCTAAATGAAAACCACCACCAGAGTAAATAAAAAAAATGGACATTTAAATAATTAATTTATATTATGGAATATAATTCATGCACATAAATTATTTTAGTTGCTACTGATTTCATATATCAATTGGAACAAATATAATATAATTAAATATTAAATTTTAAAAAAAATTCAACCACTAAGGTATAGTAGAAATACTAAACCCATAGTCAAGTTTACTGTAAACCTTATCCATACCCTAAATGAAAACCACCACCAGAGTAAATAAAAAAATGACATTTAAATAATTAATTAATATCATGGAATATAATTCATGCACATAAAATAATTTTAGTTGCTACTGATTTCATATATCAATTGGAACAAATATAATATAATTAAATATTAAATTTTAAAAAAATTCAACTACTAAGGCATAGTGGAAATACTAAACCCCTAGTCAAGTTTACCGTAAACCTTATCCATACCCTAAATGAAAACCACCACCAGAGTAAATAAAAAAATGGACATTTAAATAATTAATTAATATTATGGAATATAATTCATGCACATAAAATAATTTTAGTTGCTACTGATTTCATATATCAATTGGAACAAATATAATAGAATTAAATATTAAATTTAAAAAAAAATACAACCACTAAGGCATAGTGAAAATACTAAACCCCTAGTCAAGTTTACTATAAACCTTATCCATACCCTAAATGAAAACCACCACCAGAGTAAATAAAAAAAAATGGACATTTAAATAATTAATTAATATTATGGAATATAATTAATGTACATAAAATAATTTTAGTTGCTACTGATTTCATATATCAATTGGAACAAACATAATATAATTAAATATTAAAGGTTGTCAGGTGCAGCCACTATTATGCTGTTGGGTCACAGTACATCCAAACAAATTTAACGGGAAATCCTAACGCTGTTAAACCGGAATTAATCGAACCAAACCAGACCGAAAATCATTAAACCAGAATTTCAGATTAAAATACATTATTAATACGCCGCATCAAACAGCGGCCGTTCCATAGAGTGGTCCCTTTACTAACACTACCAAGTTATCTCCTTTATCAAAGTCAATATTTTTTTTATCAATTCAGTCCCTCTGCTTCTACAATCCATAAAATTGGTCATCATAAAACTTTTGTCCTGTCAAACTAAACACAATAACTCTTGGCTTTGTTCAACACCTCTTTGTTTAAACAATTTAGCTAAAAGTTAAGAACCTAAAAGCACGGCCAACTCTAGGTCATGTTGTTAATAACTGTCTCGAATTTAAAATTAAAATGTTGATATTCAGTGTGCAACTATCAGATTTGTTGATTTACACTTTCAGTTCCAACTATAGCACGTGTAGTTAATAACTGTCCCAAATTTAAAATGTTGATATTCGGTGTCCAATTATCAAACTAGTTGATTTAGACTCTTTTTATCTTAAAATTAAAGGAAAAAAAAACATTTTTAAACATCAAATAAGTCTAAACCATAAGCAACAAATTTGATACTTCCGAAAAGTGGAAAAAAAAAAAAAAAAACATATTTTCGTTACTTAAAACGTCAATTATAAGTAAATGTCTTGATTCAAAATTAAAATGTTGATCTTCGGCAGTGCAACTATCAAGTTGGTTGATTTACACTTTCAATAGCTCATGTTGTTAATAATGTCCCTGATTTAAAAAGTTGATATTCAGTGTGCAACTATCAAACTGGATGATTTAGACTTTTTAATCTTAAAATTAAAGGAAAAAAAAAACATTTTTAAGCATCAAATTAGTCTATACCATAAAGAACAAATTTGATACTTCGGAAAAGTGGAAAACAACTTTTTATTAAGCTTAAAATTGAAGAAAAAAACATTTTTTAAACATCAAATAAGTCTAAACCATGTTGGCAAAAAAAAGTCTAAACCATAAACAACAAATTTAATGTTTCGGAAAATTGGAAAACAACCCATTTTTTACCTTAAATCGTCAATTTTAAAGCAAAACTCAAGTCGAAAAAGTGTAAAGCAACAAATCTGAATACCGAATATTAGCATTTTAAATCCCGAACTATTTAGTGTTTATAAATCTAAAGCAATCACATTATGCATGCAGAAATTTCACCAAAAATTCTTACTTTGCATGTGAATTCTCCAAACAAATGAGCCTTGTGGTCGGATACACGATCTCGCCTTTCGGGTCCCGAATCGCAGCTTCGATCTTATCAAGATCCATCGTCCCATCTGGGTTGTTCTTCACCGGCCGAGGGTGAACGCCGCCGATGGTGGCGATTCCGCCGTTCTCGTAGATATGGATGTGGCAGTTATCGCCCAGAATCACCTCGCTGCCGCGAATTTCGCAGTGGACAAGGACGCTGATCAGATTCCCCATCGTCCCCGACGGGACGAACAGCCCAGATTCCTTGCCCATGATCCGCGCAACCTCGGATTCTAGCCGGAGCGCCGTCGGGTCGCCGCCGAGGACGTCGTCGTCGACCTCCGCCATCGCCATGGCCGCGCGCATTGCCTCCGTCGGCTTCGTGACGGTGTCGGACCGGAGATCCACTGTCTGGGTCACCATATTGTTGACTAAAATCGAAATTTTGAGAAATTAGTCGGAGAAATTCACGTAAAATGATTCAATCTTCGAGAATTGATGGTAAAAATCGAAACTTTGAGGCGGAATGTACCTGGGTTATCGGTGAACGGCGGCTGTTCTTCGTGAAGAAACCTCCTTAGCTAAAGAACAGGCGCAGATTCGGACTGTCACTATTTAAGAGAACAAGGAGTTGCCACGTGGCGTGCAACGGCTGAGAGAATTCAGGCGGAGGTGAACGGAAACGCCGAAAATATCTGAATCAGTGGATCACAGAAGATTCACGACAGACATGCGAGCCTCTGCTAACAAGTGTTGTTGGTTCATGTTATAACTTACACATATTTATATTGTTCAGGAACGTACCATGTTTTTTCTTTCTCCAAATTCTGTTTATTTTAATGATAAATATATTTGGTCTTTTTTAAAATAATTAAAAAAAGGATATACAAAAATACAAAATCACCACAGATTAAGTTTATAAATTATTGTTTTTGTTTGCAAACCCTTTTAAATTAATTAAAAACGCACATTTTTACGAATTTAGATCTACTGCCCCACTCTTTATGTATCAGTTTGTGCCTCACCGTTAATATTTTGACACGTCTCCTGAGTGTAATTAATTTTTTAGTTTTTTTTTTCTTTTCTAAAATTCTATAGTGATTGGTGAACACTAGAAGAAAAATATTAAATTTAAAAACATGTGTCAAAAACTTAACAGTGATGCATGATCTGTGGTATGAAGAATGGAGCATGTGATCTGAATCTCATTTTAACGAGCTATACAATTCAAACACAAAGTCTTTTACACGTAATGTTTGTAATAACATTCAAAATTCTTATCTAAACCTTCGTGTATATATTAATTAAAGAGAAATTATACACCGATTGTGTCTAGATAGTTAATTACTATATAAATTGCCATAAATTACAAACCACGCCGTTTAAATACAGTCGGGTCGTAATCAGATCGCTACGGTCGGACTGCGTATCATTTCTCTTAATTAAGAGTCGCGTATTAATCAATCAAGCCAATTTTACTATTTGAAGATACAATTATTAGGTAAAAGAATTCTAGGGAGTTGGCAAATTTAATTTGATTTTGATTGTTCAACAACGATTGGTATGATGTATAGGGTGGGATCATTTTCCACCAATTGAGATTCATATATAGTAGCCGTATCAATGTGGGTCTCTACGTACCTTAATTAGCGTTATCTAGGGCTGCGGTTTACTTTTCATAATTTATTAATATTTGCCTTAAGTAGTTACTATAAGTGGAAGATGATCACTAAGCTCATATGAGAAATTGATTTTTTTTTTTTTTTTTCACTATTTCTGTTCCAGATCGTGTATCGCCGCTAAGATCTTAATAGGGGTGGCAACAGGCCACGCGTACTCGCCGACCCGCGGGGCCTCGCCCCGTTTTTGTACCGTCTACCCGCGATCCGTGACCCGTGGGACGGGTATGGTTTTGGAGTCGACCTGCACCGTCACCCCGCCCAGCCCCGCACATGTATCATTTGTATATATATTACATGTATATTATATAAATATATATAGATAATATACTACATTGTCAAAATAATAAGAATTCTAATGAGTTTGGTGACTTGTATTTTAATTTGGATTTAAATTTATAATTTATGACTCGAATTTTAAGCTAAATTTGAATATATAAATATATATTTTAGGGTTTATAATTGTTGTTAATAAAGTATATGCTTCTAGTAGGCGACCCGCCCCGCCCCGCGAGATGTATGGGGCGGGTACGTGTCGACCATCTCGACCCGCGGGGCGGGTACGGGGCAAGCGATACCCGCCCCGCCCCGTTGTCATCCCTAGATCTTAATATGTATCCTGAGTGTAATTAAATTTTTTTTTATTCTAAAATTCTATTTTGATTGGTGAACTCTAAAATGAAAATATTAAATAAAAGAACACGTGTCAAAATCTTAACAGTGAAGCAGGATATGTCACAGAAAAAGTAATGTATGAGATTTACTTAGTATAACTTTTAGTATAAATAGATACGTAGTAGAAAAAAGGCTATATGGTTTGGTGATTGTTATTGCATAAATGGTTACGTTAGGTATGAGGTGTGATTATTATTGTGAAAACTATATGTTTTTGGCAATTAAGTTAATTACATAATTATTATTGCATAAATTGTTAAGTTAGGTATGAGGAGTGATTATTTTTGTGAAAACTATATGTTTTTGGTAATTAATTAATTAATTAATTAATATATAAATGGTTCTTCCTTAATTACATGCATATGGTTAGGTAGAAGCTATTGCATTTGATCACGAGTTATTTAAGAGTTTTATTTATGGGTGAAGCGAATTCGAATTTTTCTAGAGATGTTTTCTTATAAAAGCTTTAATTTTATGTTTAAGAATCTATAAACTGTTTGAAATTTGTTCAATGTTAAAATTTGGTGTATGACGCTTAAATTGAGTGTCTCAGGTTTCATTTATGTTGAAATTTGTTGTCTCGGCGTGATTACTTTAGAGAAGTCAATCCCGACGAAACTGACTGTCAAATTTGACATTCCATGCACATTCTCTTCTCGTCACCTTGTCGGGGCCGTCACCTAAGAAGCTGGCCACATCCGCACGAGTAAATATCGCTCCGTTATCGCTGGAAATCGCTCGACACTACTCTGCTGGAAAGCTTTTCTTTTGGATGTTCAAGTTTTGATGGAAATTTGACAATTTTGTGAAAAATAAAGAGTGATGGGCTATGAGTAGATGAATTAGTTGATGAAATTTATTGAAGACAGAGAAAAAGACGCATGAATGCACTAAATTTCAAAAAAAATAAAACCTGAACAATCCATTTCAAACTTCGAACAACCAAATTTCAAACTTTGAACTATTTATAGTATCCTCATTTTTTTTTTTAACATGTTAATGTGAAAACTGAATTGCAAAAATACAGTATTTAAGGATTGGAAACAAATCCAAAGTTGTTTTTGCATGTAATATAATATAGTATATAGTGAGTGTCTAATGAGAAATTATTACCTACCTCGGTGCTTACACGTGGCACCGAGGTGTTGCCCCCACAACCAACCAGAATTAGACATGTATACATGACTCAACATCTTAATGCCACATGTCACATTCTAGTTGGTTGAGGGGGCAACACCTCGGTGCCACGTGTAAGCACCGAGGTAGATAAGAATTTCTCGTGTCTAATGGTGATGACGTTGGACGATGATATTGACAGCTAGGTAAGAGAATAAAGAGAGAATAGCAATGGTCGTCTGAGTCATATGGCATGTCAGCACCTTGTCTTGTGGTTTTCCAACTTAGTGACCTTTTGTCTAGCTTGCATCCTTATCAACCTTTACATTGGATATATATTAGCTACATGCATATGTATCTAGTGTAAAAGTATAAAAATTAAGTCACATCTTTACAACAGTTGGTCAAATAGTTAGTTTAAACGTTCAGGTATAAGAGAGCGCATGTTTAAATTTTCACAACATTAAGTTTAAACTCTTGTTTAATTAAAGTTTTACATGTGAACTTTCAATGGGCCTTCAAAATGTTTCAACCCACATGTGAGGAGAATGTTAAAGTATAAAAGACTAAACCACACTTTTAGTTATCACTTTAAAGTTTTAAGATAGTTAGTCATGTGGTTGGCAAAAAAAAAAAGTCGTGTGGTTAGTCTTAGTCTTTAACTTTCATATTTATGTCTACATTAGCAATATCTACCCTTATATATACACACATAAAATAAATGCATACCTACTAGTGTATATATCTATGAAATTTATAAGACGGTCCACGTTAAGATGAGTAGTTAAATTTATGAATTATGATCAATTAGGGGATGTGAAATTACTTGAAATGTGAGATTATAAGTAATGTAAGCTACGTAATGTAATGTTAAATTGTAGTGTTTGGTTGTGCTGTAATGTTGAATGTAATGTCAGATTACATTGTTTGGCATGTGTTGTAATGTGACTTTATTATTATTATATTAATCTACATGAGAGTATATTATATTGTAATATGATAAAATTTAAATAAATATATATTTTTTACAACAACTAACTTCTTAAAAATTATGTGTGTGGTTAATACTATATCATTTATGAATTCTAAAGACTAAATATTTAAACTCAATACGCACAAGTACTAAAATTCTATTAATTACACATTATATATAGTTTTATAAGATCATTTTCATAAAAAATGCAACAAAAAAGACTTAATCATTTTATACGAGCACCACGTGGATTATTATTTATTATAATAATGAGTTATGAAGTATATAAAAAAAAAAATCTAATACTAATAACAATATTATTATCATAAAGTATAAAGATAATACAAAATATTTTATCTATTTAATAAATAATAACACTCTATAATGTTTGACGTAATCTCAAATTACATTCATTTTTTGATGTAATCTAACATTATATTAAATGAGGTTTGGACGTAATCTAAGATTACAATGGACATTACATCATTTGACAAATCAAACAATGTAATATGAATGTAATATGAGACGTAATGTAAGATTACATCCACACGAAGACAATCAAGTTGCTGTCGAAAGAGATTAATAAGAAAACAAATGTATCTTTCATAATCGAATCCTCGTTTTTTCGGAGGTGCTGCGCTGAGTCTTATTATTCAATCTGGTTTCAATTGGGAAGTTACGAGTGATTAGAGCTAAAATAGTGATGCATTCACTCTTAAATTCGAACTAATTATGTTTTAAGACAACTTTAGGAGTCTTTTATGCCTTGCTTAAACTCTTTTATTTTTCATAACTTAGGTAAAGTTCCTCAATTTAAGGAAATTATCGGTTATAAATATTAGAATTTTGTGAATTTTAGCAGACCTAAAATTATGTAATTCGGTAGATATAAATAAATAAATTATACATATTCTGAATCTTGACTTTCTAATTTAGTGAAAATTCTTTTTTTTCAGAGACGTCGTTCGGTTATTTGCATTATATTTCTATAATAGCGAAAGTTTGTATATTTACTTTTAACTTTCATAATTTTTTTTGTTGCAATATGAAATTTAATGGGGCAACATGAATTTCTAAGGAAGCAAACTAAAACTTAGAGGATTTCTAGTGTATTTCTAATACTTATAAAAAAAAATGTTTGGAGTTTCGACTGTATCTAATTATGCAGCTAGCTATTACTCATTCTAGACCACATACAAACACCAACTTTATCATCTTTCTGCCAAATATTAAAAACTATATTTTGTCATTTTATTAGTGGAATAAGAGATAATATATATATAAGTTTTAAAATAATAAATTATATTTAATGATTCAAATTAGTCTGATACATTTTTTAGTTTTACAAAAATTTAAAGGTTAATTAGCTAATTGCACCCACATGTTTTAGTCACATTGCCGAATGCACCCATATATTTTTTCGTGTTGCTAAATGCACCAATATGTATTGCTTTGTTACTCAATACACATTTCGTCAAAATTCCGTTTATTTTTGTTGTTAGTTATTCACGTGCTACTCAGATGCAAACATTTTTTAATTTAAAAAAGAAATGATTTTGCTAATGACATATATACCCTTCATTCTCACCTTCTACGGTTGTGATGAGATTAATTACCCTAAACCTAAACCTCTGCAGACACGCATCTTTGTATCGCTACTCGTCTTCACTGCGTTGCCGTGTATCTTTGTGGATGACGTCTGCTACTCGCCCATCACTAGTCATCATCGCGGTGGTTGGTTGTCGTGGATGCATTCGGTTGCATGTGTGACACATATGTAATTGACTAACATTATTAGTGCTTCATGTGCATTCACCAACATAGCAAAACGTATGAGTGCATTCGCTTACGTGTGTGGTGCATCCGGCAACATGCATAAACGTATGGGTGTATTGGGCTAATTAACCCAAAACTTAAAAACTCATGTTAAAACTTTAAAATTGATTTTAAATGTCTGAAATCCTTTCATTTCAACATCTCTCATTATCCGACTCAATCAATCAATCTAAGTTGAATTATATTTTTCTAAATTAGATATCAACAACACTTTACCCAAAGTATTTTAATTTAAAAATCTAATAATAAGCAATGTAAGATGATAAGTTTCCTCATTTCCTTCACATTCAAACTTCAGTTTTTTTTTTACCAAAAAAAAAAAACTTCAGTTTAAATCCTACATTCCCTCTCTTTACCAACGGTAACTCAATCTCAACCGTCTGATTCCACCTCTATACCACGTGTCACAAACCCATTTCCTCCTATCTCATTTATATACAGAGAGCTAATAGCTTGAAAAATAACAGAGCAAAACAGATCAAGAAACAGAGTCAATCATGTTTGTTGATTCAAGAACATACCATTTTAACAATCTTATAATCATTACCTCAAACCGATTCGCAGTGCAGAGAATCATCTACAAGCTTCAATCGAGCTCGATCGCTATCTCACTTTTAATGACAGTGTATTAACTAGTTAAGCACAACCAAAACCCACCAAGTTACCTCCAACTAAACTAGACTAATTAAGTGTACAGTTTCTACCAGTTTCTCACCTTTGCCTTCTGTTGCTTCTCCCATCTTCATACTTTGGAACCAAGGAACGACTGCAGCAATGGAAATCGCAAAATTAGACCGTGTGGGTGATTTGACGCTTCTGACCAATCACATGATTCAAACCGGGCCCTACGTGTTTAAAAAGTTGCAATTTTGAAGGATTGTTCTAAAACCATCCACTAATCTCTCTATTTGTTATCATTTTTATAACATGCAGAATAATTCAATCATATAGTTACATTATATAAGGTTAAGTATGCATCTACCAAGATTCAGACTGTGTCCTACATCTTAATAAAGTTTCAATTTTTTAGGATTGTTCTAAAACCATGCTCTAATCTCTCTATTTGTAGTCATTTTCATAACATGCAGAATAATTCAATCATATGGTTCCATTATATAAGGTTAAGTATGCATCTATGTAGATTCAGACTGTGTCCTACATCTTAAAAAGTTTCAATTTTTTAGGATTGTTCTAAAACCATGCCCTAATCTCTCTCTATTTGTAATCATTTTCATAACTTGCAGAATAAGTCAATCATATAGCTCCATTATGTACATATATAAGGTTAAATGTGCATCTACCTTGAAGCCAGGAGGAAGGTTCCCGGGCTTAGCTGTTGTAGTGCTTCCAAAACCGGAACCCGATGGAGAATTGAAAGGCTTTGATGCGGGTGTGGTGGTGGCATGTTGAGATTTTAACCTTTTATCTGCAGGCTTCAGTATTTGGAAGGAGCACATCAAACTCTCATCAACTGTCATCATTGCACCTGCATTGTCGAACTCTCCACAGTAATTAGGAGCTGAGAAGATTGTCACTAGTTGTCTGTCTGCAAAGAACTCATACCCATCTTCCACAACCTAAAGAAAAAACAAAAAATTGCTATAACTCAGAACCCTGTTTTTTGTTATCCTAAAAAATGATCAATTTTATAAATACAAAGGAAAAGAACAAATTTTGCAGGAATGAACCTGGTGGGCTCGGCAAATAAGGTCCAAATCAAGCTTTTGAAGAACATCTGTCACAACATCCGCCCCGAAAGTGTACGAAACGCCTCTATCATTCATTCCCCAACCTTTGATCTCCTTATTTGGATCTGACCAAAGAAGATCACAGAGCAAACCTCCTTCGGGCACATCAGTTGGTCGTACCATAGCTCTGATTTGATCCAGACTGTGCAACTCAGGTGAAAGGCCGCCATGCATGCACAGTATCTTCTCATCAATCAGAGCTGCCACTGGGAGGCAGTTGAAAGTGTCTGAGAATGTCTTCCATAACCGGACATTGAACCTTCTCTTGCACTCATCGTAGAAGCCGTAGATGCGATTTATGGAAGCACATTCATGGTTTCCTCTCAAGAGAAAGAAGTTTTCGGGATACTTTATCTTGTATGCGAGGAGTAAGCATATTGTCTCGAGACTCTGCTTGCCTCTGTCAACGTAATCCCCCAGAAATAAGTAGTTGACATCTGGAGGTGACCCGTTATACTCAAACAGCCTCAAGAGATCAGAATACTGACCATGAATATCACCTGAAGTCATGAAAACAATTTTTTTATCAATTACGTTGAGAAATGTATATTCAAAAAAATATGGAAAATGCATAGCAACTAGATGGAGAAGCTATTATCATTTGTTAGATTTTGACATTGGAACTGCAATGTTGAGACCATGATGGATAGAGCATATCAGCAACCAAAGAACCATACCATAAAAAAGAAGGTACAACTTTAGACACACCTTATCCTCTAGACTTGAAGGTTCAAGGTATAATAAAGTTCTAGTGCACTTTTTTAGTTAAGATGCTTCAGTCAAGGGTGTCATTATGTTCATTTTAGCCATTAAAAAGAAGGCATAATGCAAAGTCGAATAAATACTATGTACGGTTGTACTAGAAGGAGAAAACTTAGATGAGGAACTAAGCCATTTTAATATGATCTCACTGGTTATACATATTTATCTTCTTCCTCTTGTTGTGCGAGAGCAAAGACTGTATCTTCTTCTTTTGGAATCAACCTTGTAATTCTAAATGACCAAGATTGGATTTTGGTTGGTTCCACAGACTTCTTAATGTAAGGCAAAAGCTATTGCATTGAAGCAATTTCGTCTGTCAAAACTGACACTAACACAGGATGCAAAGTTGCCAACCCAAGGAACATGTAACCACTTCTTCAAAATCTTGTTAAAACATTTGCAAGTTTTATTGAAGCCACAGTTCTTTCTTTCTCATCTTAGTGGCTTTAGGCTAACATCAACCTTTATCGGAGAAGAATACCAGCCAGCACAAACAATAAATCCCCAACAAACTTTGTGTAATACTTAAGCGGACTGTTGCAGAAGAAAGAAAACTGGACAAAGGTAGCATAAACCATGTGAAAAGGAATATACTCCTTTACTCCTTTATTTCTTATTCCTTTTCATTTAGCTTAGAACTTTTATTCATCAAAGTTATGCTTTTCGAACCCAGAGCATGGACGGATTTATAGGATTATTACAAGAAACAGGGACCAGGGGCATTAAATTTCAGTGTTATGAAATTTTAGACCTACGAAATCTGATTATTTTCGTTTCAACACTTTAAACTCTGACATTTGCCAAATTAGTTTAATTGTTGCACCCACCTACTCTAATTCTTACCCCCGCATAAATTTCTGGCACAAGAAATGCACACCTCTACTAGTTGATCAATAACAAACTCGAAAAAAAGGAGAAAACAAAAAAAATGAGCTGATCCTGATTCTCTCAACATGGAAATACTTTAAACTGATTATATTGAACTTACTCCCAACTAGCTCAAAATATGATAATATAGATATCAGAATAATCACTAGCAAAATATGAGCATCTTTTGAAAGAACAGAAAATTCAGTTTTAAGGTGTGTTCCTTCCATATCCATCATCAAGCAGCTTAGAGAAAAAGAACAGATTCGCCATAAAAACAACTTAATCTCAATTCCCAAGCTTTCAATTCATGATTACGAGTCTATGCGATTGGTAACATCATCATCATCACAAAGTCTGTACCAAAAAAGGAAATAAATTACCGCAAATCTTTATCGGCGCATCCAGCTCAAGCAGATTAGGTTGTTGGAGAAATATCTCCTTAGAGACCACGCAGAGCTGCCGAATCTCCGCCTCCGATAGCTGGACCTGCTTTCCCGGCCGGTTGCGGACCTCCAGCAGCCGCCTGATGACGTCATCTAACACTTCCTGGTCCATCCACTCCAGTTGTCAGTCCACAACAGGGAGGATTAGGGTTTAGAGGTGAAAGGATGATGAAGAAGAGAGGAAAGAGCAGTTGTGAAGTGTTGAAGAAGGAGAAGTGAAATGCCGACGTGCGCCAATGATCCTTCTTTAGCTAAATGACAATTGAGAATTGGCACACGCTGCATAAAAGGAAATTAACAAGTGAACCTTTGGTGTTTTTTAGTGGTTTGTTTGGTACTAAACTTAATTAATGTTGCAATATAGTACAACACCGGTGGCGGTTTAGTGGTTAAAAGTGCTTACTCTAATGTGATTTTGTTCCGAAATTCTTTAGGGGCATCACTTCGCGATGACGTGTTTAACAAAACAGGTCTCGTCTTGACCCGCGTCAGACATATGAGGAGGCAAATATAACTGAGCTTAACGGGTCGGCCTCTTGACTATACTAGGCTGCTGGAGGCGTTACGTTGATGAGGCGAGTACATGCGCTAGTTGTTCACTAGGTCTGGTCGAAAAATACCGCGTCAAGCATATGAGAGGCGAGTAGAAGCGTCAAGCTTATGAGGAGGCGAGTAGAACTGGCCATAACTGGTCGGCATTTTGACTATACTAAGTTGCTGGTGGGGTTACGTTGACAAGGTCAGTACATGCGCTGGTTGTTCACTATATCAGGTCGAAAAATACCGCGTCAAGCATATGAGGAGGCGAGTATTACTAGCCTTAACTGGCCGACCTCTTGACTATACTAGGCTGCTGGTGCGTTTACGTTGACGGGGTCAGTACATGCGCTGGTTGTTCATTAAATCTGATCGGAAAAAACTCCAGACCGTGAGCACAAAAGCTCAAACACTATGTAACGAGATTGGTCTAGGTTCGCCACTATTAGCTCATTCATTTTTTCTTGGCCAAAAAATGTTGCAATATAGTCCTATTATCTTTTACAAAGTATTGCAAATAGTATCCTTATTCAGGTATGATTATTTTTTGTTTAGCACCATATTTATGTAGAGACTAGAGAAAGTATAATACTCAGTTATTTTTTTCTAGTGGTTTAATGAACCGCTACATCTTACATGATTTTATTTTGGCCAAAATAAAAAATCTTACATGATTTTATAATATACTCAGTTATCACTTATGCATATTATCATATATAGATTCAATTGTAACTGTTAAGGTTTGACTGTCAGTAAATTGTTTAGTTCAATGTGCTGAAGTCTGAAGGTACTCAAACGTTTAAAATTTGTTTGCAATATTAATTATTGTTAGTTACAAAATTAATGGGTACAACTTTGATAAAGTCATGCAAGGTACACATTACATGTGTAATGCAATTTCCTAACTTTTACTCTCATTACACTAGTAGACTGAAACCATCCACATGCTTATCCACATGTCAAACACAACATGCATTCAAATAATCACACAAAAATGAAGGGATCAAAATTGAAAGAATAGTAACCTTAAGGACTAAAAGTGTCATTTTCCCATGTTTGGTGTGGCAGTGGCACCACTATGAAATCAGTTCAAACTGGGGGATCAAACATTCATTCTACTGAGTACTGATTGCAGGCAGAATTAAAAATACAAGCTATTTTGTTTGAGACAACCTATTTTTCTAAAAAAAATATATATCTTATTATGATGCGCCACGTGGTAGCTGCATAGACAAGATATTATATGCTAGCTTGGTGGCAACAGTTGTCCTCCACCTGTTACCTCACACACCATTCAAAACATGACAAGTGTCAATGTGGACATAAATAGGAAGTACTTGTCATATTTTAAATGGTGTGCGGGACAATAGGTATATGATACCTGTTGTCACCGAACTAGGGAATAATTTCTTTGTGTAGACTCAAAGTATTTTGAATGTGGGCAAAGGTAGGTGAATTATATTCATTGTTTTTCCAAGTGGGAGTGTAATGGGGGTTTAATCAATCATAAAACTTGTGTTGCTATTAATGGCAGCAAATGGACTCACTGGTGTTTCTTTATGGCTTGTGGCACTACAAGAAATGAACAATTTATAAAGATATTTTTTCATCAAGAAACAGTATTTATATAACTACAACACTAGGAGAGCCTAGATTATGAAAACCTCTTTTATTTGAGAAATAAGAGTTTTTTCCGATGATCGCTAGTCTCTTTGGGATGTTTCTCTGATTGAGATACACTAATACACTAACATTTGGTCAAGTATACCAACGAAGGATCCTTAACTGCCCCGCTTCTCTACTGCGGTCCCACGTGGTTGGTTTTTGGTGCAAGTTTGCCCCCGTGTTGACACCTTTTCCTACATTTCACCATCGCCCTTGCAACTTTCACTCATTGTGAATGAATCTTCCATTTGGCATGCGTATACAGGGCTGACATGCTTTTTCTTGATTTGGTCGTGTTGTTTTCGTTGGAATCACAACAAATGATCAGACAAAGTACTATTAATTCTTTACGATCTCTACCTATACTAGATACTCTATGGTCACTTGCGCGATCGTTTCTATCAGTACTTGACTTAATTCTGTTTTTAAACTTTTGTTTTCACGTCTTTGTAATATTTTGTTTATGTTTACTGTTTTCAATAACCTACGTCATTTTAAAAACCTGAATATCATGTTTAGTTTCAGCTACCGTGGTATTGTTAAGACTCAGTAGTTGGTTGTCTGTAGTTTGATGTTGTACTTTTGTTGTTTGATTATATATTGAAAGATATACTTGCTTATAGATTTTATTAGATATTCTTTTCATAATTTCTATAGCTACTTGTTGTCCATGTGTAAAGCAAAAGCTGCAATAACACAAGTGGGAAGTCTATATTAACTAGTTAAAGTGTAATTATATATGAATGGCTGCCCATGCATTCATTTTTGTGTGGCTTTTGATTGGTCGACTGCCTTATCCTTAATTAATACCTTATCGCTTCGTCAAACTTCTAGTTCCACTGAGATCAGGTTGTTTGATACAGAGCATATATGTTCTTGTCTGGTTATAATTTGATATTTGCTGCCTGTGTTACGGTTTTTTTCGAAAGTTTATTTAGTTATAAAAGTTGCATTTTCTATGAAAAAAAATACAGTTTTATAATAAATTTCATACTTGATAGGGTTAAGAACTTAAAAACTGTCTCAGGTCTGTCTCATGTGTCAGTTTAGTGTCTCAGAATTAACTTGTTGATATTTAGTGTCCAAGTTTCACTCTTGTAGCAATTTGATTTTCTGTTAGAATTTTGGGTTAACTTTGACAAACTGTGACGAAATGACTACTTTGCCCATTTGATTTTTCTCATACACACGTGCAGTTTCATTTACACATGAAAATTGACATTTCCGTCTTTTCATCTTGTCCTGCAAATTTAAAAATAAATAAATAAATAAAAAATCGCACATGATTAACACGCTTCAATTTGGGGCTATTTTAGAAATTTTCATAGTTATTCACTCACGTGATCACAATCTATTCAACTTAACTGCAAAATTTGACGAAGATACCAATTTGCAACAAATATGATAAACTTGAGACAATCAATTTCGTACTCAAACAACAAACTAAAACATGAGGCAAACTTGATACATATTTTAAGTTCTTAACACTACTTTTATAACATTATTCGTAACGGGTTATAAAAAAACATTACTCGTAATGAGTTCTTGAAACTGTAGCAAACTACAAAGTACACACAAATAATGAAAGTACAAGTACATGTTTCTATTTTGTTGCTATTTGGTATCTCTGCCAAATTTTGAGATTAAATTTAATAGAAACTTGTCATGTGCTGGTCACATGACCAGATAAATTTGAAAAATTCCTAAATTACACACAAAATGCTCGGAATCGACGGAATCGGAGGCGGAATTATACGGCTGACTTTGAAAAAAAAAATAATAAGGGACAAAATTATTTTTTCATCTCAATCCGTCAAAATTAACATTAAAATTAGACTGAAATTAAATCGCAACAAAATTGAAACCTGAGACACTAAATATTAACAATTTAATCCTGAGACACCAAACTGACAAATGAGATAAACCTGGAACACTAAATATGTTATTTTCCTTCATTTTTTTTATTACAAATTTCGTACTTATAACATTGCTCCTAATGATTTCTTGAAAATTAGCAAAATACAAAGTACACATAAATAATGAAAGCACACATACATAATGAAAGTAGAAAGTACACATAGTTAATAACTACTCCATGAAAAATTATTATTCAATCTGAAATACATATAGGTGAAGAAATGCAGCACTAAGATGCAGGAGGAGGCGGCGGCGGTGGCTGAGGAGGAGGCTGAGGCGGCACTACTGGGCTTCTGGCCGGAGCAACTTTAGGAGGCGGCGGAGGATGCCTTGATAGCCTTCTAATAACTACATTTGCTTTACTATCTATGGTGAAAGAACTCTCACTGTGACACGAAGATGAATTCGGCAGCAACAGCAGCAGCAGTTTCACGAACACGAGCACGATCAGCTTAATATTCGTAGTTGCAGACATTTTTCGCGATCGATCGGTCTTGTTCTTCGGGTTCGAGATTGTTGATGTGTATATATGTATATAGATGATACTCACAGGCTATATAGTGTGTGTAAGATGGGAAATGGTGAAGAAGATGAAGGGATGACCATAAAGAGACTTGAATATATATAATGTTAAATTATCAATTGATATGATTTTCTGAACTTTATTCACTTTGGATAGTCGAATTTCTTTTTGTATTAAATTGCTAATTCAAATTTTTATTTATTGCTTTTACCTCCATCTATCTTTTATTTATTTTTAGATGAATGAATTTTTAAAAGTTACGAAAGCATTCTAAAGTTTTACTATAATAATATGATGATATGAAGTTTTATATTAAACTAAATTTTAAATAATAATGTTAAGATATACTTAAAAATAAAATAAAAAACAAATATAACCTAAAAATAGTAAAAAATAATAATTTTTTTCTAAATAAAATCTATGAAACATAAAATTATAATTATAATTTTAGGGTTTATCATTTAGTGTTTAATATAAAATGTTAAATATAATTTGGGGGATTATATATTAATTTGTTTTTTTTAATAATATGTATCGTCCTAAAAATTTTATTTACTTTTATATAAACGTCGATGTTATTTTAAAATGATGCTAGAAATTCATGGTATTTTTAATAATTATGGAAAGTATATTTTGTACATAGTTAACAGGAAAATTGACAGAGCTGACAAACTGTAAATAGTAAAAGTTCACCTAGCACTTTGCTATAAAAAGTTCAAATAGCAAATCACATATTGGTGTAAAGTTTAGCTAGCAATTTGGTAATTAATCCATGCATATTATATATATACTAGTCGTTGATCCACGCTTTCCGCAATATTATACTCATATGAAAACGCATGTTATAATATTATTGACTCGCAAACTCATTTTTTTAAATTAATATATTAAGAGAACATATTCATCGTACTGTTGATTAATTTATTATTATGGTGTCTGTAAGTTAAAAATATTTGATGTCATATGTCATTTAGAAATTTTCATCTATCTACATTCTCACGTTAAAAATTATGTAAATCAGAGTACCGTATAAACTGTTATGGCTTTTGGATTATGTTATTTAAGAATTAATATTATTTTAGTAAATTAATGGACACAAATATATTCGTAAAATATTATTTAACAATAAGGATGATAACGTGACAATCTGATTGATTCCAGTGCATTTCAAAGTTTAGAACTGCGAGTTTCACTTGATACCACATTTTTTTAACTTAATCAAATATAATTGTAAATATATATTCAACTGATAAACTTATACATAATCAAAGTACAAAGTACACATATAACTATTTCATGACAAAATATTCCTAAATCTTTATTGGTTGATTATAGTGTAAATAACTAAGATCATCATGTTGATGGAGGAGGAGGAGAATGAGCCACTTTTGGTTTTATAGGAGGATTACCATTAGGAGGTGGAGGAGGAGAGCTTGATGGCCTCTTACTTGTCTCCTTCATTACTACATTAATGGCTTCACTAGCTAAGCTAATACAACAACTCTTACCCAGAAACAACAGCAGCAGATTGATGAACACGAACACGAGCAGCTTATGATTCGTAGTTGCAGACATTTTCGGATCGTCGGTCTTGTTCTTCGGGTTTGAGGGTCATTGATATGTGTGTGTGTATATATATATATATGTGTGTAAGTAATTAGGAAATGGTGAAGAAGATGAAGGGATGACCATAAAGACTTGAATATAATTAATATGTGCCTTGAAGCATAAGTATCAAGTTGATGAGTTGAATAACAAAGTGTAGTAGTTGAACAAGCAATTAAATTAGGGTTTCATAAATTGGTTTTTCTTTGCCAATGTCACTAATATTATATATTTAGGGTATTTCTTGGCTGATTTTTTCTTTGCCATGTGATTTTTTCTTGGCTGATTTTGTCTTTGTCTCGCAAAAACTAGTTACATATAGATTCACACTTTGTACACATTCGTAGCATTAATGTATTAATCACTATAACTATCATTTCGGAAAATAATAAAATCAATGCTTTTGTTATGATGATAATATTTGATATAATTAATAGTAATTTATTAAATTCATTGAATTTTTTATATTTTTTTGGTGTATACAAAATGGAGTGTGCCCCGACATTGAGGTTTTTGGGTAAGTGTCCATTAATGTTGGATTATGATCCGATGCGACCGTAGCCAGATTATATAGAACGTGTTATGATCTATGAACCAGAGCATTTTGTTAACTAGTCCACTGTTAGACCGGACCGATCCGATGCCCAACAGTAGGTATATTAATACCAATACTAAAAAATACAAAATATATTTATCTAACTACATCTATATAGTTGGCCAAAAAAAACTACATCTATATAGTCTCAATTATATGTCATGTTGCTAATCGTTTTATTAGATCTAACCACATCCAGCAGGTTTGTTGCTATTTTGACTGATTTTGATACTAAAAATCGGCATTTTAAGCAACTACTCTATTGTATATATGAATGGCTGCCCAGAAAATTAATTTTTTCATCGTGTTTCGGATGGATTCAGATCATCTGCCCCACTTTTTATATTTTAGATCATGCATCAATATTAAGATCTTGACATGCATTCTGAGTGTAATTAATTTTACGGAATTAGTGAATTATAAAAGAAAAATATTAAATTTTCGGACACGTGATAATATCTTATTACACGATCCAGGAAAAATGGAGCAGCTGATTTGAATCCTTTTACTTATTGAATTTGCCTTATCTTCCTCAATATGATTTTGTATGTGCTGCCTGTGTTCGTTTTTTTCCACAAAGTTCAGTTATAAACGTTACATTTTTATGAACAAATATTCATTTTTTTTATTTATAATAATTAAATTTCATACTTTATTTATACCCTTAGTCGTAAACGGTAGCAAAACCATTTGTTCAACTAAGAAAATTCTCTCAATTAAGAAATATCTCAATGATTTCTTGAAACGGTAGCAAAACCCTTGTTGAATTAAGAAAATTCTCTTTGGCCAAATAAAACAAAAATTAAGAAAATTATCTACCCTCATGATAGAACCGATTTGCAATGTCCGGGCTCACTATACCGTCCAATTTCAGTACGTTCATGTTTTATTTACGAACAAGTATGTTCTATTTGTTGTCCGAGAATCTTACTTTGTGTAGGAAAGATGTGATTTTGTTGTAAAAATTTATAATCCCGACAATTTTTGTAGCAATATTAACCGAATTAATCCATTTTTTTTTCCAACAAAAGAGGATACGTAACCCCACCAGCAGCCTAGTATAGTCAAGATGTCGGCCTGTGCTCAGTTCTACTCGACTGAGGCGGGGTGTGTGGGTCAGGCGGGACCTGATATTTTTTAAACAGGTAACCGCGAAGTGACGCCCCTAAGGAGTTTCGAACCTGGGATCTCGAAGCCAAATCATATGAAAGTAAGCGCTCTTAACACTAGATCACCACTGCTGATAGTAGGGGTGGCAATTCGTGCTATCGTGCGCATCAGTGATCGTGTCGTGTTAAACTTACTGAACACGAACACGCACGATAAGCTTATCGTGCCACATTTTACAAACACGAACACGACACGGATATTTTCGTGCGTGTTCGTGTCGTGCTATCGTGTTGGGAAGGATATTCGGTTGTATATATATATATACGAGATCTTTGAGCAAAAATCAAAATAATTAACTTCATATTTAAAAAACCATGAATTAATATGTCACTATTCATAAGTTAGTATTATATAGTTTAAAAACACTAAATAATAAACCACTAATTGGAGGTAATAGATAAGATTTGCTCAAAAATACTTAAAATTTAGTCTTATTAGCACAACTTTATCGTGTTATCGTGCGTGTCGTGTTAGAATACTCAAACACGAACACGACATGGAAGTTATATCGTGTTAGTCGTGTTCGTGCTATCGTGTTATCGTACTGTCATATGCTAGCACGAACACGGTTTTTTTCGTGCGTGTTCGTGTCGTGCTATCGTGTCGTGTCACAAATTGCCAGCCCTAGCTGATAGTGAATTGATCCACTTACAATTGAAATATATTGGTCTTGCGAAATCGACATCTTCGTCGGCCAAACCTTTATTGATGGGATTTTCGATAAAGATATTTAGTCGGAAAAATTATGTATTTTCAGTAGTGCATTTATATGATAACAATTAGGGTTAACAGGTCTTTTGGTCTATGATGTTTGACCATTTTTGGGTTTTGGTCCATGATGTTTTTTTTCCTAGTTTTGGTACCATATGTTTGCAGATTTTTTCTAGTTTTGGTCCGATCGTTACATTCCGTCCATTTTTTACATGTACAAGTCACGTGATCCACCCTAAACTTTCAATTTTGTTCAATTTAGTCCCTCTAATACTTTCCTAACCTTTTTTTGTTCAATTTAGTCCAGAAGTTTCAAAATTTCAATTGGACCTATTGTCCAATTGTGGTCAATTTTGAAACTTCGGGACTAAATTGAACAAAAAAAAAGGTTAGGAAAGTATTAGATGGACTAAATTTAAAGTTTAGAGTGGATCACGTGACTTGAACATGTCAAAAAATGGACGGAATGTAACGGTTAGACCAAAACTAGAAAAAATCTGCAAACATATGGTACCAAAACTATGTAAAAAAAAAAACATCATGGACCCAAACCCAAAAGTTGTCAAACATCATGGACCAAAAGACCTGTTAGGAATTCGTAATATGGGATTGTCATCTAACAAGAGGACATTCGCCATGAAGAGTGAACCCTAAACAGGAATTCGTAATATGGGATTGTCATCTAACAAGAGGACATTCGCCATGCAGAGTGAACCCTAAACTGGAATTCGTAATATGGGATTGTCATCTAACAATTATTATTAGTATTATTGTCGTGCTCCGGTTGGTGATCGGAACTCTAGGAGTCAATAGCATTTACTCTATAAGTTTAATCATTGTCTTAGAGTCAGCTTAATTATACTATTCTGTCACGCCTCCAAGTTTGAGTGACTGTCCCATTAGCCCAATCCAAACTTACTAATTGTTGTTCTTACTTGGACTTAGAAAATAAAGAATTCCTGTTGAATTCGAGGAAATTATGGTTTAAGATTTAGAGTTTAGGGTTTAGACTTGCTTATTAAAACTCCAAATATCTTATTTCCAACCAATCTGATATACACAAACACACGTGAGGTATTACATAATGAAACCCAGAAATACCAATAAATACATAATGAAACTGCAAAGTACATACATAATGAAAAACCAACAAATACATAATGAAACTGCAAATACATACATAAATAACTAACATCATCAACATTATATATAACCCAGAAAAACCAACAAATACATAATGAATGTGCAAAGTACATACATAAATAACTACTTCATGACAAATTATTCTTCAACCTGAGACACATACACTATACACACATACATATATATATTATTAAACCCAAAATAGTTCATTTTTTTAGGTGGAGAAATGCAGCTAGCATTAAGATGCAGATGGAGGAGGAGGAGACTGAGCTATTGGAAATTGTCTGGTGGGACCAAATTTAGGAGGTGGAGGAGGATGCATTGATTGTCTCCTAACAACTACATTTGCTCTACTATCTATACTGAAACAACTCTTACTGAGACATGAAGATGAATTCGGCAGCAACAGCAGCAGCAGATTTACGAACACGAACACAAGCAGCTTAAATTTCGTAGTTGCAGACATTTTCGCGATCGATCGGTCTTGTTCTTCGGGTTTGAGGGACGTTTATGAATATATATGTATATATAGATGATACTCACAGGCTGTATAGTGTGAAAGATTGGAAATGGTGAAGAAGATGAAGCTATGACCATAAAGACTTGAATATGTATACATAGGGTTATAAATTATCAAAATGTTTACGCAACTTTGTATGATTGTGCAATTTGTTAGTTGAATTTTTTGTTAGAAAATTGGTAGCAGAACTTTTATATTACGTAAAAAGCTACTTCTACATTTTTTCATTAAATTTTGACGGAAAATACTTTTAAAAATTACTAAAATGCCATAAAGTTTACTATAATAATATAATGACACGAGACTTTATATGAAATTAAAATTTAAATAATGCATGTTAAGAAATATATATATAAAAGAAATATTTATCGCAAAATACCAACAAAATTATTAAAATATTTTAAAAATTCTTCGAACACACATTTTTAAAAATGATTTAATTTTAATTTTTGAACTTCCAACAAAATTTATTAAAATATTTTAAAAATTCTTCGAACACACAAACTTAAAAAAAAAATTATTTAATATTAATTTTTGAACTTTATGATTATACATATATTGTATAATATGCATTATTTCTAAAATTTTAACGATATTTTTATTTTCTTTTATATGAACATTGATTTTATTTTAAAATTATAGTAGAAATGTATACCATCTTTTTAGTAATTTTAGAAAGTATATATCGTCTATGGTTAATGGAAAATCTGACGGAACTAGAAAACTGCACATTAGTAAAAGTCCAGCAAGAAATTTGATATAAAAAAATCCGGTTAGGAAATTTCACATTCTCTCATGTAGTTTTTTTGGTAATTAGCCCATATTATATATATATATACTAGTCAAAATGATCCGCATTTTGCGCAGAATTCTAGTAATATGAAAACGTAGGTTATAATATATGTACTCTCTATTTCGTTTTTAAATTATTAATGGTAGGAAGCTTGAAAGTGCACGTAAAGAATTGTGTAGAAACAATGACGTTTCTGCATAATTGCAATGGTTAGGTCCTAATAGGTTTGGTTGAAAGGGCACGTGAAGAATTGTCTAGACAATAATGTTTCTAGACAATTGAAATATTGGTCCGGTCTTACTTTTTTTTTTGGCCGGCATTAAAGTCTATACACAAGCATGGTTATATTATACTATACATTTTAATCATTTAAAAAAAATATTTCTCCGTACTCACGAATATATATTTCTTATATATATTTATAAGATATCAGTCCGCGCTACACATAGTATTTTCTGACGATGGTACATGGTATGATAAGCTAATTTTGAAAATGATACAGTATCATGATTGACTCGTATCCGAGTATAATATGAGAAAATGATTAACTCGGCTTCAAATTTTAAAAATTTAAATACTTGAGCGACAGGGAGCAAAAACACTATTAAACGGCTCCCGATCACTCGAGCATTTGAATTTAAATTTTTTAGATTTGAAGTCGGGTCAATCATTCTCTCGTATTATACTCGGATTCAAGTCAATTATGATATTATATCATTTTCGGAGTCGGCATGGTCATACCATGTACCACCGTCAGAAAATACTACGCGCGCGAATAGCGCGGGCTAATATCTAGTATAAGTATTAGAAAAATCTAATTAATTGGATTAAAAAGGGGTCATTTAATTAATTTATATATACAATGGTAAATAGTAATATATGTGTATTTAAAGAAGAGGTAAAGTAATGAAGAAAGCATGGTTGGCCACATGCACCCTGCAATATAATGTGCATAAGAAAGAACAAAAGGTTCTTTTTATAAAACACTAATAAAGAAGTGTTTGCTACTTTAATTTGTCAGTTAATTCCACTTTCTCTATAATTCGATTCAACTTTGTCTCTAAGTTTTTGATTCAACTTTTTCTTCCGCCGCCATCACCGCCACTGAGTTTCCGACCGACGAGCAGCTCCACCTCCGGCGGCAGCAACTGACAGAAGGTGACGTAGCTTTGCTTTCCGAACTTCGTAGTGAATAATATTTGAGCTTGTTCTTTTGATGTTCGAAATATTGATTTGAGATATTAATTAGTTATTTTGATTATGTTTAGTTGATGAATGTGAGTTGTTTGAATCGAGCTGTGCTCCGACTGAAACTTCCCATTACCAAATCGTTGCTTAAACTTTAATCGATTTACAAATCACTATCCAAATATTGTTTTTTCAAAATTCGCTACATATAAACTTCATGTTTCAGATGAAATTGCTACATTTGTCATAATTTTTATGAAATCGGACGAAAAAATAGTTGTCCATAACAAACTTTTATAACATAAAAACAACATTTTTTTTTCAAATCAAGTGTTTTGGGAACTTTAATAGAATGCGTGTTTCTAAAGTGGGTGCTCTGGTTTAATAGAGCGCGCTCTTTAGAAAAGCACGACTGTTTTAAAACGTGTCTGACAACCCACATAGTTTTGTCAGACACGGTTCCTAACGGTCAATTTTTTTACTGTTACATAGTGCGCATTTCTAAAGTGAGTGCTCAGTAATTTTACTAATTTTATCTAATTACACATTTTGAGTCTAAACCCTAAATTAAGGGTTTAACGTTGAGATTAGAAAAACGCGGTGCACAAGTACGCTCTTCTGAAACCCCCGGTTATACTGGACAACCAAACTCAACGTCAGATATATGCAATTTGAGTTACAAAAACTAATTATTTAAGGCAAAAGTTCGATCTTTTGTGACTAAATTTGATATTAACACAGTGAAATGCCTTCAATTTGATGTTCAACGGAATCTCTACCAAATTCCTATATGGCATAAACCTTATACCTAATTTTAATTTACGACGCAATTGAGCGTCACCGCCACATTAAAAATATTTCGCTGTATCAATGTCCAATTTAATCTCGTTACCTGCGAAAAAGACCTCACAGCTCACGTGACTGTCACATGCTTATTTTCAGCCAATTTGACGGAAATTATCAAATTCAGTTTTTTTTTTATAAGTTTTCTTGAAAATGCAGCAAAATCATTGATCAATCAAGAAGAGGGACAATGTATGGTGTGGTGATGAAGAAGAAGATACTCTTGCTTGTCATCTTCTTCATAGTGGCACTGCTTAACCATGGCAGCTCCTTTTCCTTAGCAAATGCAGACACAATGAAGGACAGTAAGAGGCTGCTATTCAGAAGAAGATCACCACCTCCACCTCCACTTCTCAGTACAGCACCTCACTTCAAATTTAAAAGTCCTCCTCCACCATCTCCACTATGGCCGCCGCCGCCACCACCAGAATCGTCTTAGTTCTCCACCGCCGTGACAATGCGGATTTCCAATGTTCGAGTTCTCCTGTTCACCACACCGACCAACTTCAGTAGCCGTTTACATATTTTTTAAAGTTTTTTTTTTTTTTTTTTATATATAAGATTGTTTTCGCATTTTCGAACTGGGAGTTGAAGCGTTATAATTAAAGACTCCAAATGTGGCATTTTCAGTATAAGATTGTTTACGCAATTTTGGACTGGGAGTTGAAGTGTTAAGATTAAAGACTCCAAATGTGGCATTTTCAGTATAAGATTGTTCTTGCAATTCGAATCGGGAGCGTTAAGATTAAAGCCTGGTGAAAATGTGGTGTTTCTGTATGATTTGAACTTGGTTTGCTACTTGCTAATTTATTACCGGTTGATCCAACCATTAACCTTGAATGTATAGGATAGTAGATGTTTATTTCATTATGACCAAGTGTGAGGATCTTATACTTTGGTAATTAGGAGTAGGAAAAGATGTGAGATTGTACTCAAAGTTAGCTTGGTTCAAACAACACGTGGCAAATATATTCAAGCGGTCCAACAAATAAAAATGTATACATAGAAGTTTGATAAAACTCGCAAACTGGTTCAAGCCGAGTATATTCAAATTCGAATTCAAATATTAATAACTAAGCAGATCTTACAAGTAAATTGACTTGTTTATGTATTATCTATGGGCGTCCATTTATTTTGACTTACTAGTCAACCAAATACCAATCTCTAGAGACAAAACATATCTACCTCTTTGTCTCTTTCATTTAATGTTCAAAGACCATTTTTCATTGTTTAAGGATTAGGTGATAGAGCGTAGAAATTTGAATAAGAAATCATAACATATATCAACATCCAACATCGATCTTGTCTTCCTCTACGTCCAAGTTCCCTTCATCATCATCTTATTTTATTATTTTTAATTTATTATTATAATTAAATCAAGTTAAATTTCCAACACTTTATACATCACCGAATCAACACATATAAGATTTATATATCTCTGTGTAACACTTTCTTCTTCATCAGCGGCCATCACCGCCTCCTCTGACTCACTCTGAGTTTCCGACCGATGAGCATCTTCCGCCTCGGAACTCTGATCTCTGGGTGGCAGCAGCAGCAACTGACTGAATTAGGTGACGAACCTTTGCTTTCCAAATTAGTATAGCAATATTAGAGCTTGTTCTTTTGATGAATGAAATATTGATTTGAGAAGATATTAATTAGGGTTAACATTTAAGAACGTAAATCAGTCTCAACTATAGATCATATTACAAATAGCTAGCTGTTCCAGATTTAAAATGTTGATATTCTCTATTCTAACTATCAAGTTGTTATTTTCCACTTTTTTCCGATTGATTTTGCGTTAACACCGGTGTTTTAAGCAACAAAACATGTTTTTTTTTTTCCACTTTTCCGAAATATTATATTTGTTACTTATGGTTTATGGTTATCCAATGGTTAAAAAACATATTTTTGTTTCGTCAATTTTAAGAGAAAAAAGTGGAAATCAACCAACGTGATAGTTGGGACACTGAACGTCAACATTTTAAATTTGAAATAGTGGTTAGCAACGTAAATTATAGTTGAGACTGTTTTTAGGTTTTTAAACTTACTAATTATTGTGATCATATTAGTTGATGAATGAAAAATGTTTGAACGAAATTGTGGAATTGATTTTGAAAATGATGGTAATTCTTATGGCAAACAAAATAACGGTGATTTGGTGAACTAAGAAGAAAAAAAAAACTATTTTTTTCTATAAAGATGTTTTTTTTTGCCAAGGTTATATTAAAGATGTTATGTTGTATTTCATATGATTAATTTGAGCATTAAATTGGTCTTGATGGAATGAGAATTCGTATATAGTTGGTGAAAAAAGTAATTGATGAATGACCATAATTAAGTTTAGTCATCAAAACAGTCTTTTTTTTTTTTTTATAAATGTAGAATTCAATTTTTATGATAAGTTTTCTTGAAAATGTAGCAAAATGTATGATGGGGTTCTGAAGAAGTGGTTCTTGCTTGTCATCTTCATCGTTGCAATGCTTAGTCATGGCATCTCCTTCTCCACTTCAAATAATGTAGACACATTGAATGACATTAAGAGGTCATCAAGAAGATCACCACCGCCACCTCCACGTCTCAATACTCCGATCCACTTCAAAAGTCCTCCTCCACCACGGCCGCCGCCACCACATTCTTAGTTCTCCACCGCCACAACAACGCCGATTCACGATATAATGTCTGAGTTCACCTCCAATAATTTGCAAACTCTTTTTTTGGAACGAAATGTTAACTGAACTTGTTTCGATGATGGAGATTTAGAAGTAGAGAAATTATTACCTACTTCAGTCCCTGTTGGCACACAACCAATAGGACAGTGACATGTGTCACTCTGTTTGCACATGTGTCCAATAAACTGTCATTGTCATATTAGTCAACGTGCCAACAGCTGGATGCCAGCTGTAGGTAATAATTTCTCTTAGAAGTGTTACTCACGTGCCATTTGAGTTCTTCTAGCAAGTTGCAAATTTCTTCTAAGTTTGGTTAGAAAAAAAATTGCAATTTTCACCAACATTCAATTAGCAATTTCCAAAAAAAATTGCAATTTGCAAAAACAACACCAAGATAAAAAGGGGTTCAGATGGATATTGGTTGGATCCGAAATGTTATAAATCGACAGAAGTTCTATTTTAATATCTTGATTTCTAATGACAATATGACCATATATACACCAAAAGCTAGAACGTACCACATATGCGACACGTCAGCGCTGACGATGAAGCTCTGACGTGCTGATGATGGCACATGCTCCGAGCCTAGTCTTGAATACTGGTATTAGGTAAGGGTTGGGTTATGGATTCTGATTATCGCTGTTTGATCTCGGCGCCGAGATCAACGGGGGGTTCGAGAGGGCGGTAGCACCCTACCGAAGGTTGGGGTTCGGGGCTAAGCCTTAATCTGAAATTTGGGCCAATCCAGCCCGGTAGGGTTTATGAGTCATTCTCCATCACTATATTTATATAGCTTGTATTCTCTGAAATTGTAACACTGTGACGATCAATAAAACGCCAGCCGCCGGAATTATGGACGTAGATCGAATTTAACCGAACTACGTTAAATTTTATATTCTCTATTGCTTTTTTTCTTTATCAATTGTTGATAGAATCGATTAAGGGAATCATTTCATTTATCCCATGTTCATTATTTTGGCCGATGTGCTATATATCACACAAATGATAAGTGGTTTTGTTTTTTTATGGTAGCTTAACACGAATTAAGCTCCATAGGAGATACCCGGTGCTCTCTCACTTATTTTTTTGGTGATGGCAAATTGCTATTTTTTAGAGTTGATGATGACAAAAATGTGAGAGTGCTTATTAAGAGTATTCAGGATACAATATAAGATGTGACGCGGGCGGAACCGATCCGCAATTTTGAGAATTCTGCGATTTTTAGACCCGGACGTTCAACCGTCGAATTTTGGCGCGTGAATAGTGTTTTTCAGGCGGAAACGATGTTTTGATTAATAAAAAAAAAACACTGCTACACTGTTTATTGCGCTGCTTTTCGGCCAAATTGCATCGTTTCGAGGCTCAAAATTGCATTTTAATATTATTTCGGTTTTTTTTTGTAATTTTCGGTTTATTTGGACTTTGTCGTTATTTTCGGTTATTTCCTAGTATTTTCCGTTTTCGTTATTTAAGACAATAGTAGTCACCGTTGAATTCAATTTAATATATATGAGAAATCGAGATTTTTCCTCAAACCTTGCGTATGAATTTCAGTATTCAATTTGAATCAACGATTTCTGCGCATCTATCCCCATCACGTTGCATCAAAATGGTAATTACAATATCCGCAGCTAAAGTTACTGCCAACAAAATATGAGATACATAGAGCCATTAAAATCTTAAAGCTTCGATTTTTACACCGAAAAATCGGTACTAAGATGGAGATGGAGATGGAGGGGGAGGAGGCGAAGGTGAAGGCTTCTTTCTCGGTGAATTGGAAGGATTAACTTTAGGAGGTGGAGGAGGAGACCTTGATACTCTCTGAATAACTCGATTGCCTTCACTAGCTAACGCGAAAGAACACGAAGATGAATTCGGTAGCAACAGCAGCAGCAACACGATCACGAGCAGCTTAAAATCCGTAGTTGCAGACATTTTCTCGATCGAATCAGCCTTGTTCTTCTGGTTTGAGGGTTTGATGTATATGTATATGAAGAAGATGAAGTGATGACTATAAAGAGCATGGTGTAGTATATATGAAGTATTTATGGTCATCACTTGGAGCCTAAGTATTCAGTTGACTTGAATAAAGACTAAAGGGTAGGTAGTATATATTGTTGAAAAAGTGATTTAATTAGTGTTTTTCTTTACCTAACTTTTCATTATATTAGGGTTTTTTTGGTTGGTTTTTCTTCGTCACTTGTGTTCTTTTTACACACGGCAAGATGGACGATTTCTAGATAAGAGGATGATGAGGAAGATTTTGAAGGTTCGCATTTTGGCGTGCGAATACAGTTTTTGATGCAGTTTTTAATGCGCAAATAACAATCTAAGCAAGACACGTAGAAAGCTATGGGGTACAACGTTTTTTTGGCAAAGTTCATTTGTTTAGAGGGTCAAAATCGTAGTTTTATGTTTATTTGGGTCTTTTTTTGCAATTTATCGATTTTATTTGGACTTAGTTATCAATTTCATATTTGTGCTAGGGTTAGAGTTTTGTTTTCAGTATTTAAACTATGTTTAGCCGTCGTAAATATTAAATTATGAAGTTATTGATTGAATTATACAAAATCGAGATTTTCCTCAATATCGTGTCGAATTCTCAGTGTTCTACAATATCAATGAGTTTTTGTACATTTTATCTCATCAATCCATCACGCTGCATAAGAGGAGCTACATTGGTTGTATATATATATATATATGAGATGGTATATGATGTTTTGGTACGTATAAACGTGGTGGATTTCATGATCACACTACTCATATAATTAACATTAAACAACCGTAATTAATTGATTAATTATTGGATAGATCATATGTCCATAAAGAAGGCCAGCCTACAATATAATGAGTGGTACAACAATTTGATACAAACAAAAACATACATCTAATAATCAATCCAACAAAGAAAAACTAATCACTTTTGCCTCCTCATGTACTTATCAGTGTTACTTGATCTATCTCTTCTAGTTGATGTATGATGATGATGATGATCTTCTTCGAGATTGCGCCGCCGCATCTTGTTCGGCTTCTCATCGGATTCGTCTTCCCCCTCGCGAAGTCTCTTTTCTCGGGGTTTGTATTGTATCCAAATTTTTGAAACACTTTGGCTAAAATCGACATGTATCCTCCTATCATCAATCAACGCATTGTCCATCTTGAAATATGCTTCCTCACAACAATCCTTATTCTCAAACTCAATGAACGCATAGCATAAGCTATCCCCGGTCTCGAAATCCCGAATAACATCAGCCGCTACTACGGTTCCGAATCTCGAAAATATCGTATGCAAGTCATCGTCTTCGGTAACGGGATTCAGTTTACAGACGAAGAGAACATTGTCAGGAGGCGTTACGTTCGCCTCAGGAATGTCGCCTATAATCTCAAGCGCAACCGCGCTAGAATGCGCTTCCTTGCCTCTCACAATAACATCGTCCAGTTCAGTTTCTTCGGGTTGCTCGTCTTCAACAAGAAGATCATTATCGGGTATCATTTCAGCTATCTTCGGATTGTCGTCAAAAGGGTCATACAGTATATCAGTTTGCTTTATTCGTATACTTTTAACCGGTCTTCCGTTACAATCAACAAATGCTTCATTTACCCTACTCAAAGTTTCGATTCCTTCCGCAATCTCTCCAAATACCGTGTGCCTGCCGTCGAGATAATCTAACCCGTCCCGCAACGTAAAATAGAACTGAGAAGCATTGCGGTTCTCTCCTGCACTTGCCATGGCAACAGTGCCCTTCTTAGAATGTTTGAGATCACGATGAATCTCGTCCGTAAAAAACCGAGCTTGATCACCGTATAGGAACTTGTATATTGAATCGCCTCCGTTGCCTGTTCCGGTAGGATCGCCTGTCTGTGCTATGAAATCTTTCTGAACATTATGGAACAGACAACCATCGTAGTACTTAATTTTGCAGAGCTTGAGAAAGTTCTTGCATGTCAATGGACACTTTTCTGTATGCAAGTCGACCACCATGTTTCCTAAGCTAGTCTCTATTAACACAGACATCGTCAATCTTTACTAACAGAGGATTTGGAAGTGAATTTCGAGGTGAATTTGGAAGTGTTTGTTTGTGTTGGCTTCAATGCTATATATATAGTGAATGGATAAATAATATATTGTCCAATATATATAATAGATTAAGAATATTTATCAATTGATTACCGATATATATATATATATATAGATATATCTGTATATATTATACACTGTATTGGTGTCTTGTTATAAAATATATATAGTTTACCGGATATTATTTAATATATATATTTATATATACTAAAATAGATTATTTGCCATTATATTAGGATTATATTGGATTGATGATCACAATATATATCCACTGTCGGAGAGACATTTACGGATGGGTATATATAACTGAAATAGATTATTTGCAATTATATTAGGATTATATTGGATTGATGATCACAATTCACAATATATATATCCGATGTCGGAGATGGATATATATATATTGCTATGTGGTTGTCTTCTATCTTGTCTGTTCAAAGGAACACGAACAACTTAGTCGATTTGAATTGAAGTAAATTTTTAATTAATAATATTTAAAAACTTTTCAAATCTACGTATGAATTAAACTTTTGCGATTGATACTAACAATTCTCTTCAAAAGAAAAGAAAAAAAAAACAAAAATGATCAAATATAGATTAAGTTCGACTTAAATAGGTTGACCAAAAAAAGTTGACTTAATTGTAGAAGATTATACTTGGCTGAGTCCAGTTTGAAATTTAATAGAACTAGTTATAAGAGTGGAAATACTCTTCCAGCTGGTCCTGCAAACAACACAGAAAATCCGAACTAGTCCTGATTGAAAAATCCTAATTGACCTAGCCGGACCTAGCCTAGGGTCGGTCACGTGACTTGCACATGTCACTTAACGGAAAAAACCAACGGCCAACTAACGGATGTACCAAACATCCGGTATTAAAAGCCACATTCAGCCAAACATGTGGTATGAAAAATACATTTAACCCTAAAAAGTATATATTAATAAACTTGTTCAACTTCAATTCACAATGTTAAGGTCAATATTTACAAATACATATCAAGAATTGAACAACTATATTAATTCTATGGAAAAGTAATAAATTAGTTATGCTTCGTGATGGAGCGCGTCACCTCCACGATCGAAGTTTCTTGAAATGCATCGGTTCCAATCATTCTTCTTGGTACCTGTATAGCATTTATTGAATTCAAGATCACAATTTGGCTCAAAGACTGCAGCAATTTGAGCAATAAAAATGGTGCTCAATTGAGATGATTGATTGGTTAGGTATAGAACACAGATGCAAAATCGAATTGATACATGAACATAGATAAACCATTCACGAAAATTGAAACTCAAGAGAATATGGTACATGAACCTGAAGTTTAATTCCACGTCAAACTGGTGATCAAGTTGTATGTTCTTCACTTCCATATAACTACAAATAAACATACAAAACCCTTTGATAATTCAAAACGAACTAAAGTTTTCAAGTAATGTATGAATATACACTATACATGTGCTAATTACATCAAAACTGCTCGAAATACTATATGCAGTACCATTATTCATAAAAACTACTTATGATCTTTGCAAATGAATGTTGCTAACTGCAGAACTATTACAGCTTCACCGTCATATTCAGTCTCATTCATGAAATGAATTCTGCGATCAAACTATGCTGAAAAGACTAACCCTAGCTTACGGTAGAAATTTATTGTTGAAATTTCTTTTTTATAATTACTCTTGACTTCCCAAGTTATACAGAACATACGGAATTAATATTTTAGCATGTACCTAGTAAAGTGTATGAAGGCGTAGCTCCATGGTTTGGTGTGAGCAAGTTTTGTGTGGGTTCAATAAACAATGAGAAGGTAGTAAAAATAAGCATGGAACTTCTAAAAAGAAGGTCGTCTGTAAAGGTATGTAAAAATGATGACTGTCTGGATACACTATACTACTTTGTTGTAATAATTGATATTCAATAGACGATTAACGAGAAAACACAGAACATGTTGTTGTGTTGTTTGAGAGTTTAGGCAATATTTGTTTTGGAATGGTGTTGGCCATATAGATAACTGTGGCTTTGCTTTAGTAGACATACTGGGTATTTGAGTATTTTAAACAAACATCTAGTCTACATTAAACAGTAAGCCTTTAATTAAATAGGTGGTGTAACATCAAATCTTTGGATGTATGATGATCCAGTAGTAAAAAAAAATGGCTTACTGTATAGATATAGATGAAGTTTATATATAGTTCATCCCTCACCCCATTTTGTTAAGTTGTGCTCCATCATGAATTTTCACAAACACATTGTAGGCATGATAAATTTTCTATGAGGAATTTTTACAAACAGATTCTAGACATCAAATGTTTGTAATTAACCGGTAACAGGTGTTAATTTTAATCCACTGGTATCTAACGTACACAATTTAAGAGCAAAGATTAAGATAGAAGGTACATTGTTGTCGATTGTGTACACGTACATGTGTGTTCTTCAATGTTAGATAATTTTTCATATTTGAATCAAACCGCAACAGTCTGCACAACCCAGTACTTCATGTTGATTCACTTTCTAAGAAGCAAAGTATTTGAAATTGAACCGGTGGTGACCACATGGGAAGACGACGAGAGGAAAAAAAATTAAGCACAACTCAACCCCAAAAGTACCTGATTTGTAACAGTAGTTGTGAACTGAAGTTGGAACAGATGAAATCTGCAGCGGCAGACGGATCGGCTAGGGACGACAGTAATGGGTGGTGGCCAGGTGGGAAGCAGCAATAATGGACGCAACTGTATCTTGAGGAAAATAAGAATTTATGGGTTTAGTACCAACCGTCTGAGATGAAGGAACGTGAATGAAGGTTTGAATGGTGAATCATCGTGGCCAGTGGGGGTGAATCATCGTGACTAGGGATGGCAACGGTCTCGGGGCCCAGCTGACCCGCGGGGCCCCGACCCTGTTTTGACCCGCCGACCCGCAGGTCACGGGTCGGGTCCGGGTCGGGTCAGAGTCGGGTCGGGGTGGGTCCGGGTCTAGAGAACCGGGGCCCCGTAGACCCGCCCCGAAATGCATATATATATATAATATTTTTTTAAAAAAATATTATGTTAATTTGATCTAACATTTACTAAACAATATAGTTAATACAGTACCTATATAAATAACATGGACCAAATTACAAATAGATGTATATTTAGATTATTAGGATTTGTTAATTTGAATTTGGTGTTTGGATTTGAATTTTGTAATGAATTTGATGTATTTATTGTTTGTATTTGATTGGTGTTAGATTTATATATAATGTAATATTTTGACAAAAAAAATTGTATTTAATATTGAGAAGTGAAAAAAAAAAAAAAAAAAAATTGTTCACATGGCGGGTCGGGGCCCCGCGGGTCGACCCGCGAGATCTTTGACCCGACCCGACCCGGAAGGTGCATTTGGCCGGGGCCGGGTCAGCCAGGTTGACCTGCGGGGCGGGTCTGGGGCTGCGGAAACCCGCCCCGTTACCATCCCTAATCGTGATCGGTGGGAGTGAGGACAGGAGGAACATTTATTATAGGTATAGATAGATAGATAGATAGATAGATATGGGATTCACTTTATTTGTATGGGACTTTATTCATGTAGACCATTTGAATTAAGATAAAATGGTCTTTTAATTTGAATTTCCCCCCTAAAATGTCCCACCAATTTTTTATCACTCATTCCATCTAAATATCTCATTCCTAGTGTGTATATTGTGTGGCATATTTGGTGTGTAGTAGTGTACACATCGAAATTGTTATGTTACTCCAAAATCCGTTACTAATGCTCTCTTTTGGAATTGTTAATATTTCATACAATTTATCTCATTTAGATAGAAAACTTTTAATTCAAATGTTGATCTTTAGTATCACATTAGTAGTTCCAAATATTAACTAACAATTTAAACTATATTTAGAACATTTAGTATTGCATTTTTTGTTTTAAAAATAAACAATTAGTAACTAACATTTTAACTGTATTTATATCATTTAGTATTGTATTTATTGTTCCAAAAAATTCGGATTTTGTCGGATTTAAAAGTAGTTGGATTAAGCAATATCCTAAGTACAAAAAATAAAGAGATAAATGAATGAATAATTTACAATTAGAACGACGCCGAAGAAATCCACACATGTCGCCAAAACGATTAAGTCCTAGAAGGGGAATGTTTGTGGAGATGTTATCGAGTCATCATTCTTAGGCAACTTAAGTTGAATGTGGTAATAGATATAGTAAGTATGTAGAGGCCATTGATAGTGAGTTTCAAAACCGTCATTTTTTCTTTTATTTTTGAATTTACCCTATTATCTTAAAACATTTAGTATTGCATTTTTAATTTTAAAAAAGAGAATTAGTAACTAACATTTTAACTCTATTTATAACATTTAGTATTGCATTAGTTGTTCCGAAAAAGTCGGATTGAATAACTACCATTTAAAATATATTTTCCAATTTTAGTATCACATTCAATAGATTGTAAAAATATAATGTATATATAATGTTGACACCAATATCAGCACCACACCTACCTTATGTTAATATCCAATCAACACACATATCTATATCTATAATAAAAGTCTCACCTGTCCTCGCACCCAAACAATATGTCGTTTCAAATTCATCCAAATGAAACAACGCCTTCTTTAGAAATAAATGAAATAAAGCGCGAGAATTAAAACTGCACTCTCGCTCTTCACTCTTCCCTCTGCTATTCTGCAGCCGCTTTAGAAGTTTTACTCATCGATGGAGAACAGCAGCTGTGTCAACGACGGCGGTTCACGGCCCCCTATTTGGTCGCCTTGCAACGTCGTGGCGGCTCCGACTACGTAAGTCGTTCTCTTCTTCAGTTTCAACCCAATTTGTTTGGTTATTATCTGGGCTCCGTCTAAACTGCAATCGGTGGTTGCTTTCCTCCAATCTCTGCTGCATGCATCCACCCTAACGATTCCCAACACTCCCTACATCCCCATTCACTTGTTGCACCTCACTCCTCCACCAAATTAACGATTCGGTTGCTGCTAATTGCTTCCATGTACACTTTCTTCAGTCAATCGATGTGATTCCTTAAATTTTATATCTAAATTTCCACTTTCTCGGGTTTACTGGGCTCTTGATTTTAGGGTCTATAAATTTTGTTGGGTTTGAGTGTTTCTGCTGGAGCGATTAATCTGAGATCTATCCTTAGAAACCAAAATCCTTTCCTTTGATTGCGTCTCTTCCAAATTGGCCCAAATATTTTTTGTTCTGAGTAAATTGTGCTTCGTATAGTTTTTTTTTTCTCCAATTGAAGGTTTCTTTGCTCCTTGATTAGCTAATTATTTCGTTATTGTTCTTTCATTGTTGATGTATCCATTCTTCCTCTGCATGAATCAGAGAGCCTTACTGACTATGCAGTTAAAGCTGTTTGACGATTATAAACAATGGTTTAACTCATGGGGCTTTAGAGATCCTCTCCAAAATCAAAGATCAATATGGCTTCGTGGAGGTACCAATGCAGGTATGTGGATCTTTGTTGCCCTCACGTTCTCTGATAGGAAAATAGTAATATCTACTTTCAAATCTTTTGTCTATTACTAGCAAATTAAAGAACTTTATAGTTGGTCACTGTCTGTATTTTTATCAGGTTTCTTGATTTTGTACTAACTGTAAACACAATTGTAAGACTGGTCCTTCAAAAACTCCGGTGTTTAAATTCTTAAGCAGTCAATTTCTTGTTTTTGACACTAAATTCTCTTCAATGTAGGGTGTCAGTGTTCTACGGTGTCTTATGTGGTATATTTGGTTGAGAAAGGACATCTGGAGCTGTTAGCAAAAGAAAAGAGAGAGTTCTACTGTTCGGTATCTAGATATGTTAGCTTGATATTAGACAGATTAAATTATACCATCTATTAGATAGATGAGAAACGTGGAGAGCAAGAAGTTCCATCATAGTTTCTTTTGTACATGAATTCAGTGTGCAGTAAATTGCATTGCAAGAAGTCGAATGATATTTGTTTTCTTACACATCAACTTTTGGTTGTGAAGTCTGGAATAACTGCCTCTCTTTTCTAACCACAAACCTTAGGCTGTCAGTATGATGTACATGTACTGAAGTATTAAACAAATTTCTCGATATATCTTATAGCTTCTCATGTTTACATCTTAAACTACTTGGTTAGGAGCATTTTTAATCCCAACATGAGCTACTGTTGCAAATTGCTAACTAACCAGGGAATCTTCAACTATTAGCTTTTCTTCTTGTCATCAACGTTTTTTTGTGGTAAGGAGATTCAATTTGATTCTAATATTCTTATGTCATATAATTATTAACTAGCCCACCACTTATTATATGCAGCTATATCTAAGGTTTATTTTGTATATAAATGATAGCATTGTGTTTACTGTTCTATTAATCATCCCTGGAGCCTACATTTGCGTTGTTGTTTAGTTTAATATACTAAAACGATTGAGTGTGCAATTACTTTGCAGGCCAAACTTCATTTTTTTTTCCTGTTTATATGCATCATTTTTCTATTGAAGCTCTCTGTAGGAATATCACAAAATTAGGTCAAACTGAGCCCTCTCTCTTGTAGCATTCTATGGGTTCCAAATCAGTTTCTAATGGCCAACGACTAGAGGCAAACTCCAAATTCAGAATTGAATTTTCTATTTAGTCATAAACAAGTTGCTACTATAGCACACTGACATATCAGCTCATTCTGCCCAACTCTTACTTAAAAGCATATTCTTGTTTTCATCTACTGCTTGCATAAGTTAATACTAAGTTTTCTTTGTTCAGCCAATACACTGATACAACACCCTCTTTCACAGACTTAAAAGAGACCAACTCTCAGTTCAACGTTTACAGCAGAGGGACTCCGACTCCACTGCCAAAATTCCATGGTTGCGAGTGCAAGCCGCTTGGTTTTCTGTAGGGCCTCTCTGCACCTTCCTATAGATGATTATCTCTATTGTCGATGTCCGTGTCAACATCAGGATTGTTGAGTACGCGGAAGTGGTTGGTCCTGGTTCGTCATCTTGTTTGGCCAAAATCTTAATTCTTCATTTGATATATTTCATGTAGTTGATGAACCACATAGTTTTTCTTTTCTTACGGGTGGAATGGTGTGCATGTAAGCTGTCCATTTAGTCAAATCATACCATTTCTCCACATGTCATATATATAGTTTGCAGTGTTCTTTCTTGCATAGAGAAGCAATACAGAATTCAGATCAACATCAAACCTTCCAATATATGAATGTTTGGTAACTTGGTTCACTCGGCATCCTTTTCGGCTAAAAAAGGTAAACCCCACGTGCTTCTCGGTTTGTCGAGAGTTTGTGGTGTCTTCACTAAGGAAGTATGTGTTCATGCTCCTTCAATACCTCTTATATCATCTTCATGCTCTAAAAAATTTAAGCTTTTATGTGCTTAAAATTCGATGCTTTCGAAAAATTAATTTGGATGACTAAAAAGGGAACTGCTTGCTTTAATGAAGCAGCTAAATCACTCTTCTAACTTTATAAAGGGTGAAATTTGATTAGGTGATGGAAGTCATGCGGGAGTTGGATTCACTCAAAGCTGCTTATGTGTACCTTGGCGAATCATACCCCAAATGGTACTTTCTTGATCTAATGTCACAATTTGTTTCAAGTATAAATAGAGCGGTCATGTTTATTATGTCTGATATCTCTAATTTCCTTTTTCAATTTCTTCTGAATTCACTACTGCTGATACAAAATTTGCACCACAAATTCATAACTCGCTCAATCAGTGTACATGATGAATTATTAATACAATTTCCACACCGTTTTAGTGTTGGTATGTACTTTGTATGGAATCCGAATGCATACAACTTTTAAAAACCGTCAACAACTTGGTATATATCTAGTGTGCAATCCTAGTGGATTTACATACATCCACACCCGTGTAGTTTTAGGGATCTTGTAATCCCTACTTATCTATATCTTATATCTTATAACATCTTTTAGGATTCTTGTAATCCTTATATATTGGTTATTCTTATTAATGAAATATCAACATTCCAACAAATTAATCTATATCTGCCAAAGAGATTAGGGTTGATTATGAAGTTAGCTTTCATATTTACATAAATTTATTATGTTATTATTTCTATTGATATTCGGGCACATATCAGATTATGAAGAACAGATGCTTCCATGGATATCTGTTGGAAATTTGGCATGCAGCTCACTTAACCGACGGTTACCGAGTATGAGAGACTGTCATTTCTTGCATATAAATGCACATCGGATCAAAGATTCAGGAGGTAGTCTCTTCAGAATATCAAATAGTATTTCTTGTGGAAGAGATAGCAGCTTTGGTAACTCCTCCTCCTGGATGGGACATGTAGAGCTGCTCTCGATGTATGCTTCAGTCGATGATTCTTTTCTCTTTGTTTTTGCTAAAATCAGTGATGATGTCTGCTTAAATTAAAACATCAAAGTGAGCCAGCCACACTCATGATGAATCAGGAAGATTAATAAGACAGCTTTCAAATAACCTGCTTAATCAGAATTATCAGCACTGAAACCTAATAATTAACTGCACCATTTTAAGAACTATGAACACACTTGTTATTTTTTATCTCTTGAAATAAATGTCTCCCGATCATCGATGTCTCCCGGTTATTGATGCCTCCCGGTTTAATATTAATTATTAAGAATTAAAAAATGTCTCGAAAATATATATATATATATATATATATATATATATATATATATATATATATATTTGATAATCTGAACAATTTATTTTAACAACAAAAAGAATTCTAATTTTTCATTTGTATATGAAGCTAAATATCTAATATATCTCATCTTTAAACTATAATACTAAAGGATATAATGCTCAATATTGAGAATGGTTGAGATACTACAAGCATTCAAGATCATGTTTAAAGTGTGGAGTTCGAGGTCATACAGATAGTTGTTATTGACTCTAACACTCCGCAGGACTACTTGATTTGGCCTAGTGTACACCTCCTAAATTTCAGAAAATAGCTTACCTCTTCCTGAAGAATCAATGTGGATCAGTCCCTAAACACATGGATTGTTTGTACATTGTTAATAAGGAAGTTGGATTCTAAACTGTCCCTTCTAAGATTAAGCAGTTCTTGTAGATGTTTACTCATAATTTCATTGCTTGCAAAAAAAAATAGCCTCGACGCAGACTGCAAAAAAGACATGGCATAATTAAAACTAATTAAACTAAGAGCAATTTCTCTTTCCTAATTAAAAAAACTATGAACAAGGCAAATCTATATATATAAGGGAACATGTGAGAGGGTGTTTTAGTATAAAGTTGCCACATCAGCATTTTAGATTACCCATGGAGTGCCACCTCATCTCTTTTTATTTTCCTCACATCTCATTAAATATATATATAATTCATTAGTTAACCCTAAATTTTATTATCAACAAACAACTCCTAATTATCTATCTATCTATATATATAGATAAAGCAATATGTGATAACAAGTTAATCATTATAATTTTAGCAAAGATATGAAAATTAGAAACTACAAATCTATATCTATATATATATAAGGGAACATGTGAGAGGGTGTTTTAATATAAAGTTGCCACATCAGCATTTTAGATTACCCATGGAGTGCCACCTCATCTCTTTTTATTTTCCTCACATCTCATTAAATATATATATAATTCATTAGTTAACCCTAAAAATTTATTATCAACAAACAATTCCTAATTATCTATCTATCTATCTATATATATAGATAAAGCAATATGTGATAACAAGTTAATCATTATAATTTTAGCAAAGATATGAAAATTAGAAACTACAAATAGGGTAAGAACCAATATTTTTCAAAAATAAATATTAAAAAGTGTACGTTCTCATAAATTTCTTATAAATTATTTAGAGTTTATTTCTTCAGATGCAATTATAATTCATTTGGTTCTACGCTATCTTATTCTTTATATAATTCCATTAAATCATTGGGATTTTATTAAATAATAATAGTATATTATTTGTATATATTAACGAAGATACCCGCGCAACGCGCGTATAGTATATATAATAAATGTCGGACCTAAAAATCTGACCTATGGCGAATTACGTTTTGAAAACGTGGATTTTGAAAAGAGTCGCCACTAGTTAATTATAAGGCTAACTAGAATCCTAAATTACCTAGCGATTAACGAATTAAACGCCTAAGTATAAAACCAGTCTACGATCAGAAATTCGAGTTCGGGGGTTCTATTACGAATTAAAACACATGGTAATAATATTGCCCTTTCGGTACTCAATTCACAAATTGCCACTATTCTAATACATACACAATTTCACAAAATAATAAAAGTACAAATTTTTATGTTGAGTAATTATCCACTATAACTCAATACTAGGAAAAAAAACTAAATTCATTAACAAAGTAAAACTAACAGCACAAAAAAAATCACTAAACATATACTTTAATCAAAAGGTAGCATAACACATCATACATACATTGTATATACGACAAATTGAAACCAAATATAACGTATACTATATATATATATAATTAGATCGATACCTGCATATCTTCTTAGATGGAAAATAACGGAGGCACACAAATAGAGTCGAGATGGTGACGAGGAGGCACACCAGTGAGGGAGTAACGAGATGGGCGAGACAAGGCTGCTTTCATTCCCAGTTGATAGCTAATAGAGCGTCGGAGCAGTGGATGGCAATTGGACGTCGATACTTGGAGCGGAGGTCATGGTGATCGGGAACAGAGTGTTGGTGATGATGACCGGGGCTGAGTTTGCGCTGGTTCTGGTTCTGGATGTCGAAGCAGCTGAATGACTGGGCGGACGCACTGATTACTTCCGTCGGAGGGGGAGCTCGGACGATGACGACGACGAGCTCGGTGCGACGACAACGAGCGGAGGAGAAAAGCTAGGCTGGAGGTGGCGTGGCTGCTAGGTTGGTGGTCACCGATCGGGATGGTAACTCCGGTGAGGACGTGGAGGAGCTGTGGGAGTGCTTCGGGGTTGGGCGAGGATGAAGGATGGAACGGGACGCAGTGGACGAGAGTGATGACGGCGCCGGTGAGAAAAAAATGGGAATGAAGAGGATGATGAAGCTCTGTAGTCTGCACGGTGGTTATGGAGGGGAAGAAGATGACAAATATTATAGTGATAATAATAATAATAATAATAATAAAAATAATAATAATAAAACTAAAACAAGAACACAGCAAGTCGGCTAGAGGTAAAAAAATATTGTTTATTCTCCATTTTCTCTTTGTTTTTATTCTCCCCCCCCTCCATTACATCGACAGACACTTATATATACTCATATAGAGTTATCTAACTAGGAAGTAAATATTGTTGATTTATTCTTTTAATAAATGTTAAATATTCAGAAAATATACCCTAAATATTCAACAAATATTTTCTATAATAAATACAAATAAACTATCCTAATTTTGCCAGAGCCATTCTTGGAAGTTTCTTGACTTGCAATATTTTGAACACTTCCCCATTTAGCACGCCACTCGTCACGCAAGTCGTGCGTGGTCCAAAATTAGGTGTTTACAGTTTGCCCCTCTTTGGGCGGATTCTCGTAGAACATGTTCGAGAGGATTCGTCCAAAGACAAGGAAACACCTAATTTTGGATGAGAAGTCTTTCTTTCTTTTGAGTCTTCGAGTCTTCAAGGGAACTCCTGGCTTTATTCGGAAAATGCAAAAAAAGTTTTGCCTCTGTCGGCGGTGCCCCTGTTGGCAGTGCTTCCATTGGTAGTTCGGAAAATAGAACCTCCGTCGGCGGTGCCCCTGTTGGCGGTGCCTCCATTGGTCGTGCAGAAAATAAAGCCTCGGTTGGCGGTGCCTTCGTTGGCGGTGCAGAAAGTAAAGCCTCCAGTGGCGTGCGGAAAGTAGAACCTCCGTCGGCGGTGCCCCTGTTGGCGGTGCCTCCATTGGTAGTGCAGAAAATAAAACCTCCGTCGGCGGTGCCCCTGTTGGCGGTGCCTCCATTGGTAGTGCAGAAAATAGAACCTCCGTAGGCGGTGCCCCTGTTGGCGGTGCCTCCATTGGTAGTGCAGAAAGTAAAGCCTCCAGTGGCGTGCGAAAAAATAAAGCCTCAAGTGGCGTGCAGAAAAGTAAAACCTCAATCGACGTTGCCTCCAGTGGCGAGCGACAAGGAAAAGCCTCCAGTGGCGTGCAATAAAGTAAAACCTCAATCGACGTTGCCTCCAGTGGCGAGTGACAAGGAAAAGCCTCCAGTGGCGTGCAATAAGTAAAACCTTTGGTGATGATTGGTAACAGAAGACCTCTACGTTAAACAGTACCAACAACCTCTGGTGACGCCTCTAGTGGCGAGTGGTAACGGAAAAACCTCTACGTCAGACCGTACCGGAAAACCTCGGGTGATATCTCTAGTGGCGGAAGACCTCTACGTCATACCGTACCGGAGAACCTTTGGTGATGCCTCTAGTGGCGAGTGGTAACGGAAGACCTCTACGTCAGACCGTACCGGAAAACCTCTGGTGATATCTCTGGTGGCGGAAGACCTCTACATCAGACCGTACCGGAGACCCTTTGGCGATGCCTCTAGCGGCGTGTGTCGGAGAAGAGCCTCTAGTGGCGTCCGTTGGAGAAGTGCCTCTAGTGGCGTGACTTGCGAAGGCTGAATACTAAGGCTTCGTTCGTCGGGGTTGACTCTCAGGAAGCTGGAAAACTTCAGATCCTGATTGTCGGTTGTGACTTGTAGGAACAGACTGTAACAGTCCTACTCATCCTTGAATGATGACTCGCGAGAGCAGACTGTAACCGTCCCGTTTGCCGTGAAATTGATTCGTAGGAACAGACTATAACAGTCCTAATTATCATTGAATGGTGACTTGCGAGAGCAGACTGTAACTGTCACACCTGTCATGAAGTTGACTTTGGAAGGCGCTGCGTTGCGCATGAGTGTTTGTCCCTAATTTTTGCCTAAATTGTGCATTGTGCGACAACCTAGCGGGATCTTTTTTTTTTTTTCTATTTCTTTTTCTCTCTTTTTTTTTTTTCTCTTTTTCTCTCCTTTTGCCACGGCCGATTGAGAGATTTCCGACCGTGCCCCTCGGTTTTTTTCCTCTCCTTTTGCCATGATTGCAATCTATGAATTTGCAACCATGCCCCTCATTTCCTGATTTTGCCTAGGCCGCCCTTTCGGGTTTTCAACCTAGCGGAAGCGCTTTTTATTTGGTAGCCGTTTAAAGGGTGGCTATGGCCCTATCTTTGTTTTCCTCATTTGCTGTTGCGGAAGCTCTTTTTTAGTAGCCAATTTCGGGTTGACTGTGGCCCGTTATTTATTCTCGCCTTGATGCGGGAGTATTTGTAGCCGTTTGGAGGGTGGCTGCGACCCTTTTCTCACTGTCTTCAATGTTGCGGGAGCTCTTTTGATTGTAGACATTCCTCGTCTCTGATACGGGAAACACTCTCTGTATGTAACCATTTCGAGGGTGGTTGTGGCCCTTTCACTTAATACCCGCAATCGATGTTCCGGGAGCGCTCTTTTGACTATAGCCGTTTGAGGGACGACTGTGACCCTTTTTTTTATTTTCCCGCCTTCACCGGTTTCGCGAAATCACACTTTTTGTGTAGCCATTTTAAGGGTGGCTGTGGCCCTTTATATTCTCCCGCCCTCACAGGGTTCGCGGGGTCACTTTTTATTCGTAGCCGTTCGGAGGGTGGCTGTGGCCCTTTCACCTATTTCCCGCTTTTGACGTTGCAGGAGCGCTCTTTATCTGTAGCCATTTGAAGGGTGGCTGTGGCCCTTTCTTTATAGTCGTTTTAGGGACGACTGTGACCCTTTTTATCTGTAGTTGATTTAGGGACAACTGTGACCCTTCTATTTTTCCACTGCTCTCACTCTCTTTATTTTTCTGTAGCCGATTAAAGGGCGGCTGTGACCCTAAAAAAATGAGTTTTTTTGCTTTTTTTTTTTTTTTTTTTTTGCTTTGCTTTTTTTTTTTTTTTTTTTTTTTTTTTTTTGCTTTTTTTTTTTTAAACGAAAATAATCAACAACAATTATGTACATGCCCCTTGTGGCAAAATTGAAAAAACCTTCTAGAGAACGACTCAGTTAATTGAGTCTAAACGTCAGTCGTGTCGACGCCCTGGATGGACCCCACGTCCAATGAATGACATAGCCAGTGATTTCTAATCTCGGCTTCTAAAGTGCCCTGGATATTGCTCAATCTCGTCTGGGGATGCCCCACAGCTAGCACCAATCGGGTTAGGCTCGTCACATTCTGTATGAATGGTCTGGTTGAGTTTGGCACAGTAGTCCGTAAATGGTGAACTTGGGCATAGATATCGCATGAGGTATCTGGGATAAATTCGACAGCTTGCGGCGAGCAAAGGGTCACGCACGAGATGTGCTCTTCAGGGCTTTGATTAGAATGATTATCCAAACTGCACAATGATTAAGGAAAAACTCAAATTTCGGGGATAAAAATGATCACAACTTTCTTACCTGGGTGTTGGATTTTTCTAGTGGTAAATGTGCTCGCTATGCGACTGGACCTGCTGCATGTCCTGATTTTCCCGCTCCATCTAGAAATCACAACTTGTATATGAACACCTGCCGGAAAGTAAATGCCCATGGACCTCTGATGGAAGGCACCAACAATAATGTTCTCTTTGCAAAATGTTCATTGAACAGCACATTGAATCTTCACGAGACTCTTGATGATCTCTTGATATTTTCCCATCTCCGGACATGACCGATCTCAATAGGAGATGCCCCTTGGTTACCACCGACCGTTTTAGACCTCACCGTAAAACAGATGTACAACTTGGTTCGGGGACACGTATGAATTCCACATACGGTGGGTGGAATTTTGACATGTAAGTTCTTTGGAGCAGTCACGTTTCACATGGTTGCGACCTTGGTCAAAATGGTCGTCTTATCTGAAAAATAGTAGGGACACTCAAATCTCAATGAAAAATCAAGTACTATTCATCGTACCTGAGCGTTGGGTATCCCGAGTGCGCAATTTGTGCTTCATGCAACTGGACGACCGCACGTTCTTTTTTGTTGCCCCATCTAGCCGACACAACTTGTATGTGCGACATACCTATCCAAGGGTACCTGAAAAGACCAGACACAAAAGTTAGTATAAAGAATCAAATGAGTCATGCATGATTTTTCGGAAAACTTCTAATGTCATTCCGTTCATAATTTCGATTACATTTCAGAAAGAATCAAAATTTATGATCTAGGGTATTTTGCACTAGCTTGGAGTTTAATGAGTTCGCTGAGTGCACTATCTGGCTCGAACGCACGATAGATGTTCAAAATGAAGTTTTTTTCAAAAGGATTTTCTCGTCCTTTGTTTAAGCTCGAATAGTCACACTCAACTAAACATTTAAACTGTTTTTTTTTCTTTTCAAAAAATCAAAATCAGAATCAAATCTCTTTTTAAAAACGCTAGCTCATGCAAATGTTGAGACGATCTTGCCGAAAAAGTGCAATACACCTTTGATAAAAACGAATGACACTTTGATTTTTAAAATGCTCATGCATGCTCGAAAAGTTGAAGTTTTACTGATAAGAAACTTACAACTTACAACCGGTTTACCTGAATGACACATATGAAATGTATGTACAAAATGAACAATCCAGGTAAAAAAAAAATATAAAAACAAATGCAAATGCAATGCATGTTTGGAATTAGAAGCTCAACAACTAAGAGAAGATTTACAATCTATCTGAAAAATATTTCTCCTAAAACAATGCCTATGAGATGTACATGAGGTGAAAATTGTACAGTTGAGAAAACTTACAAGCTACTTGAAATTTTTTTGTTTTTTTTTTTATGAGGAAAAAAAATGCATCCTAGTTGCTCAAAAAAAAAAAAATCAAGTGAAAAGTTTTTTTTTTTTTTTTAAAAATGCATATGAGATGCACAAAAAAATAAATACAAGATGCAAACTTAAAAATGAAAGTTCTACAACTAAGAAAAATTACAATTTACCTGAAAGGTTTTTCCGAAAATAATGCATATGAGATGCACATCTTTTTTTAAAAAAATCAGGTAAAAGGTTTTTTTAAACAAAGAGCCCTAAAACTAAGAGAGCTTACGATTTATCTAAAAAGTTTTTTTAAATTAATGCATACTGGATGCATTATTTAAAATAAAACAATTTAGGTAAAAAGTTTTTGAAATGATGCATATGGAATGCACGTTCGAAATTATAAGCTCTAATAGCTAAAAGGGAATTAAAATTTCCAAAAAAAAAAAAAAAAAATTTTACATGCGCGACGCGGACGCGCTAACCAAAATCACAACTTACCTGAAGATTTTTTTTTTTAAGAAAAAAATAATGCGTATGAAACGCAAGTTTGAAATAGAAAAAAAAAAAAAAATCAGGTAAGAGGTTTTTTTTAAAAAAAAAACAATGCATACAAAATGCATGTTTGGAAAGAAAATTTCTAAATGACTAACTACATAGCTGAATTTTTTTTTTTTCTTTTTAAATGCAATGAGACAAATGCATGAAAAATAAAAGTTATACAAACAGTAATGATAACATTTACAACAAAAAAAACAGATCATGTTAGGGGGGTAAAAAATGTGTGGCTTTGCTCTATAAGGTAGGTTCCACTGACAGGTTCCCGACAAGGTGGTTTCCTCACCCCATTATAGGGATCATAAGACCTTCACAAGCGAGTAGAGTTTTTCCGAGCCGTACCGGCGGCCCAGCCGCTCCGGTCGTACCGTACTAAACCTCCGGGGTTCCTAGTCGCCCTAGGTTTTAGGCGTTTTGGAAATTACACTAAAGTGGGTGTGTGCGAATTTAAATAATACATACACAACAAAGAAAAATAGTTAGTCATGATAAAAACTTAACTCCACACCTGAAATCACAAAAAAACAAGTTAGATCTGTGAAATAAAAATAAAAATTACAAAATTCTAACATGGCAAAAAGTGAACATACTGAGCCCGAACCCTCTAAATTGTCCCCAGCAGAGTCGCCAAATTGTCGGACCTAAAAATCTGACCTATGGCGAATTACGTTTTGAAAACGTGGATTTTGAAAAGAGTCGCCACTAGTTAATTATAAGGCTAACTAGAATCCTAAATTACCTAGCGATTAACGAATTAAACGCCTAAGTATAAAACCAGTCTACGATCAGAAATTCGAGTTCGGGGGTTCTATTACGAATTAAAACACATGGTAATAATATTGCCCTTTCGGTACTCAATTCACAAATTGCCACTATTCTAATACATACACAATTTCACAAAATAATAAAAGTACAAATTTTTATGTTGAGTAATTATCCACTATAACTCAATACTAGGAAAAAAAACTAAATTCATTAACAAAGTAAAACTAACAGCACAAAAAAAATCACTAAACATATACTTTAATCAAAAGGTAGCATAACACATCATACATACATTGTATATACGACAAATTGAAACCAAATATAACGTATACTATATATATATATAATTAGATCGATACCTGCATATCTTCTTAGATGGAAAATAACGGAGGCACACAAATAGAGTCGAGATGGTGACGAGGAGGCACACCAGTGAGGGAGTAACGAGATGGGCGAGACAAGGCTGCTTTCATTCCCAGTTGATAGCTAATAGAGCGTCGGAGCAGTGGATGGCAATTGGACGTCGATACTTGGAGCGGAGGTCATGGTGATCGGGAACAGAGTGTTGGTGATGATGACCGGGGCTGAGTTTGCGCTGGTTCTGGTTCTGGATGTCGAAGCAGCTGAATGACTGGGCGGACGCACTGATTACTTCCGTCGGAGGGGGAGCTCGGACGATGACGACGACGAGCTCGGTGCGACGACAACGAGCGGAGGAGAAAAGCTAGGCTGGAGGTGGCGTGGCTGCTAGGTTGGTGGTCACCGATCGGGATGGTAACTCCGGTGAGGACGTGGAGGAGCTGTGGGAGTGCTTCGGGGTTGGGCGAGGATGAAGGATGGAACGGGACGCAGTGGACGAGAGTGATGACGGCGCCGGTGAGAAAAAAATGGGAATGAAGAGGATGATGAAGCTCTGTAGTCTGCACGGTGGTTATGGAGGGGAAGAAGATGACAAATATTATAGTGATAATAATAATAATAATAATAATAATAATAATAATAATAATAATAATAATAATAATAATAATAATAATAATAATAAAACTAAAACAAGAACACAGCAAGTCGGCTAGAGGTAAAAAAATATTGTTTATTCTCCATTTTCTCTTTGTTTTTATTCTCCCCCCCTCCATTACATCGACAGACACTTATATATACTCATATAGAGTTATCTAACTAGGAAGTAAATATTGTTGATTTATTCTTTTAATAAATGTTAAATATTCAGAAAATATACCCTAAATATTCAACAAATATTTTCTATAATAAATACAAATAAACTATCCTAATTTTGCCAGAGCCATTCTTGGAAGTTTCTTGACTTGCAATATTTTGAACACTTCCCCATTTAGCACGCCACTCGTCACGCAAGTCGTGCGTGGTCCAAAATTAGGTGTTTACAATAAAGCAATAGGAAATAGATTAATTAATACTAATGCTGCCACATCAGAAATTAAGGCAATCCTGAGGCTGCCACGTTAGCACACACTTAGCACTCTAACTTTGAGATCGACATGTTAAATTATATTTGGGCTTAGGCTGAATTATTTTAGCACTCTAAGTTTGAGATCGACATGTTAAATTAAATATTTGGGCTTGGGCAGAATTATTTTATTTACATACTAAGGTATTCGGCTGAATACATTTGGCTCAAATTATTAATTGGACTTAATTACACATAATAATTAAGTCTTAACTCTAATAAACAATTTATAATAAAAATAACATTTATCAAACATTAAACTAACATTTAAAAATGTGATTAACACAAATTCAATAATTTTGGAACAATGTAATATAGTGTAATGTGGGATAAGCATTTTCGTTGCGTTGAGACAACACTGTTATTATATTGTTTAATCTACAAAGTGAAAATGAAGATGCTTGGGCCTTTTCCGATGATTAAGAAGGTGAATATGACAACAAGGTCAATACGAATTGGAATGATGATAGAAGAACTTGAAACCAATGCATTATGACAATTCTAAATTATATTCATTCTGCGAGTCGAGAAAATCAGTATCAACAATGAAGATTAGAGACTTGCTGTATATTATGTCCAAAATCAAGAAACTTAAAACAGATTTTCAATCTTTTACGTATAATGTTAATATTTATATTTTAACAGGTCGCCCCGCGCTATGCGCGGGGTAAGCACCTAGTTTCATAATTAAGCAACACTAATAATTTTCAGATATAGAATTTCCGAGTCAAACATTGATCTTACCAATTTTATTGTCGTGTTCTGCTGAAAGCGGAAGCAGAAGGCCTTAGCGCCGCCTTCTTTTTCTTCAACTGCAAAAATTCAAAAAATGACACACAATAAACACGATAAGCAAGACTAATGTCTAATTAAACATTAAGCAAGACTAATGCCTATTTAATTTTTTTGCCTAATATCTAATCGAAGTATTGAACTATCCGCAAGGCTAATGCATAATTGAACTATAAGCAAGACTAAGAATGCATGATTATAAAAGTTCCAGACAGAGTTGTTATGCCAACATTCATACCGATCTCATCGTCTAGTGGTGCTGGAAGTGGAAGGTGGGTCTTTCAACGTACCTTTTTAAATAAGTATAGCAATTTAATAACTATTAAACCAATTAATCGGACGTTATATAATAATTAAATTTGGTAACATGCATATCCCGTTTAGATAGCACTTTATTGTTGATCACTGATTTAGGGTTTAGGGTATCAAAATTAAGTATCAACAGTGTTATATGAGCATGGTGAACACTGTCATGCAGTGTTATCAGAATCGGACCGGACCGGCGGTCCGACTGGGTTCGAACCGGAACCGGAGCCCTCTACGGTCCGGTTCGAACAAATCCGGAGGATGTAAGCGAACCCTGAAAGGCCGATTTTTGACGAACCGGCCGGTTCTGAGCGGACCGGACGGTTCACCGGTCCGCCGGTTCGGTGTCAATATCAATTGAAGTAAAACAAAAAAACAAAAAACAAAACAAAATTGAAATCCGGGCACTAGTAACACTAACACAGTCGTTTTTGTATACAAAAAAAAAAAAAAAAGCAAAGCAGTGCAAATTATGCTTGAAAATGGAAGCACTTGCCAAACTTGAATGCAGCAGATAAGCATGTAGTGAGTTCTTCTGATAAAACAAGCAGTAGTTTTTCACTTGCTGCTAACACATCATACAGCAGAAAAAAAATCCTGAACATAAATGAACAATAAACCGTACGAATTGGGTAAAGATCCAGAGCTAGTTTTCTAGTTAAGGACAAGAACTGCTTCCCTACAATGAAATAAAAAATCATGGTTTTGAAAAGAATGGTACTATCTAAATAAAAGAAATACGATGAAAGGGGAAAGTTTTGAACGACTTGGAGTGGAGATGAATCAAATCATTGGCATGCTTGGGTCGACGAGTGACCTCCATCAACTGCTCTGAACAACTATTTTTTACTTGAAGATTCGTTCGAACAGAACTGACCGGATTTCAATTTCAATTTTGGGTTGGGTCAGTTGATGGAACTCCTCCCTAGATTCTGCAAAATTACCATCGCCCTCTGCCTCATCCACGGCTCACACGACCCTACCTCCACCAAGCCTTAACGTCCTCCATGCATCGGCTTGCCTCGACGTCCTTCACGCCGTCTCGCCTCCACGGGAAGGTATTTGAATCATCCGATTTCATGGAAAGGAATGAAAGAAATGGGAGGTGAAAGGCTGGGAAGTTAGATGGAGGGAGGGAACTGATGGGAAAGGGGAGATGAAACGGCTGGGGAGGAGAAATTGAACGACTGTGAGAAAAGGGGGAAGGAAATTAGGGTTTCGCAGAAAGAGAACAGGAGGAAAGGAGGGGAAGGTTATAAAGTAACTTAAACGGTCGGACCGGGTTCGAACCGGGTCGGACCGGTCAAACCGGGAACTGGAGCCCTAACCGGCTCGACGCCCGGTCCGGTTCTGATAACACTGCTGTCATGAGTCCTTTTCTAAATTAGTGGGGGGTTTGATAAATTTCTAGCCAAGTAAAAATATCGTTCTTGGTCAAACGGCTAGTCACGTGACATTTGTGAAGTCAAGCTCAGTCTAGGATACATCATATTATACGTCTCTAAGAAACGTCACTTGATAGGTATATATCACATTTTACATATGAATTATTTTGTCACATGTAACAATCGAGTAGCCTATAAATTTTAGGAATTTTCATATCCAAACTCTATCTAATTGGTAATGGAATCAGAACTGATACGAAACATGTTAATATCGACATATTTTAGGTATTTTATTCGACCATCTTAATTTTTTAAATTTTTCAATGAATTAAAATTCATAGAATTTTTTTTATTATGCAATTTAATATAATAATAAAATGAATCGTACAAATATATATTATTCTAAACAAGTAAAATTAAATATTATATATATATATAACGTACCTCATAAGTACTCGGTTTCTATTCAAATGAGCATTACGTTAATTACCGAGACCTTCATTTTTTTTATCGTTACCATAAATTTGCGTTAATTTTTTTTAATCATTTACAATTAAAATTATTTAGAAGTGACTTCTTACATAATCGCAACAAAGATATGTGATTTATGAGTGTTATCCGTGACATCTATCTAAGTATATTACTATAGTCATGATCTTATTAATCTTTTTCAACTGCCTTACTTTTTGACCTTTAATTGATGAGGAAAATAGTAACTAATCTTACTCTAACCCGTGTTTAATTTCGATACAAAATACCTTAAGCACTCATGTGACATGTCTCATCAAATTATAGAACAAAATGGTTTATAAAAGAACACAATAGTAATCATAAAAATAAGGTTAAATGGTTTTTGGTGTTATATGTTTGGTCAATGTTGGCTTTTTGTAACGTATGTTTATTTTGTAGATTTTTAGTATCATATGTTTGCATTTTGTAGACTTCTGGTGTTACTGTTAGTCAACAGTTAAGTTTGACCGCTAAATACTTTTATTTTTTTCAATTTAGTCGTCAAATTTATATTCCTAATTTTAAAATTTACAATCTAATCCCTATTATTTTTTTCAGTCACCGCTCAAGTCTGCCGACCACCACCCAAGGTCGACGACAACCAAATCGGAGGCGGTCAGCCCTAATCGGGCTGACAATCACCAATTTGGGCCGGCCACCAGCCCAATTGGCGGTGGCCGGTCGGCCCCAATTGGTGGTTACCGGCATGATTGGGCCTGGTCGTCCCCGATTTGGTGGTGGCCGGCCTTGATTCGTGGTGGTCGGTCCCTATTTGTGGTTGCCGGCTCCGATTCGTGGTGGTTAACGGCCTTAGGCGGTAGTCGTTGGTCTTGGGTGGTGGTCGCCGACCTTAGGTGGTGGCCGGCAGACTTGGCGGTGATCGGAGAAAACAATAGGGATTAAATTGTAAAATTCAAAACTTAGAAATATAAATTTAACTACTAAATTGAACGAAATAAAAGTATTTAACAGTCAAATCTTAACTATTGATTAACAAATCCGCCAAAATTACAAAATAAAACATATAACATAAAAAAAAAACCTATAAAATAAAACACAGTCAACATCTGCCTAATATGACACAATAAAAAAATCTTTAACCTTATAAATAAATAGCTATAAACAATTTAGTCACATCTTTACTCCATTTGACCATAGTCAACCATGCTAAACTAAATTACTTTTATAAGACATACACAAACTAGGTCTTTGTCTAACTGATTTATGAGATTAATACATATTTGGTAAATTTATAAGGTATTTAGCCAAATTAATGTCCTCATTACTAAAAACATGATATCATGAATTTTTTTTTTTTTTTTTTTTTTTTTGCAATTATATCACCAAGGAAATGGAGTTTCAGAAACTCTGAGAAGCTCTTCCATGTAAGCAGTTCCAAGATCTTCCAACTCAACAACACGTTGACTCTTCATCTCCTTCTTCTTCTTCATCTCCAACTTCCTCTTCAGAGAATGACTCTTCTTCAGAGCCAAAACAGGGGAACTCCCGTTGTTCACATTACTCGCCAAATCACTCTCCTGCAGCGACTTATGCACCATCTCCGGCGCGAAATTCAGCACCGCCGTTGGCCCCCTCATGGCGAACGCAGCCTGGTCGTACGCCATGGCAGCCTCCTCCGCCGTGTCAAACGTCCCCAGCCACACCCTCACGCCGTTCCGGGTCGAGTCCCGTATCTCCGCCGCGAATTTCCCCCACGGCCGCTTCCTCACGCCGCGGTACTGCACCTCATTCGCCGGTTCCGCCGCAAAAGCCGAACTTTCTCCGGAGGTGGTCGGAGCAGAGCAGACCGGTGCTGCTGTGGTGAGAACTCCGTACAGAAGCATCTCCTCGGAGTCGTTCTCGTTGAAGGGGAGGGAATCGGTGGGGTACTGGTGTTGGAAGTTGAAGAAGTTTGAAGAAGAAGAAGAATACTCCATTGATGAAGCTTCGAATGCTCTGTTTCTTGAATTGCAGAGGTGCTCTGTTTCTTGAGTTGCAGAGGTGCTCTGTTTCTGGAAATTTAGAAGCATCTCGTCAGAATCGTTTTCGCTGAAGGGGAGAGACTCAGTGGGGTATTGGTGTTGGTATTGGTAATCGAAAAAGGTTGAAGAAGAAGATGACGACGAAGAATACTCCATTGATGAAGCTTTTGAATGCTCTGATTCTTGAAATGCAGAGGTGCTCTGTTTTTTTGAGTTGCAGAGTGAGTATGGTAGTTGGTAGGTTAATTATGGTCATCTAGATGTTTTGGGGTTTATATAGGGAAGAAGAAAGGTGAAGAAAATGGTGATGGTGATTGGGGGATATGAAAGGGGGGAATATTGGATGAATTTAGGGTTTCAGTGGGGCAGAGCAGAGAAAAGAGAGACAGAGACAAAAACAGAGGATGGTGTTAATAACAGTTCAATTGTTCAATAAGACTGGACTGGTCAAGCTAGAGAAAGTTATTTTACTGCACGTGAGTCAAAGACACTCGTGGGGGTTTTAGTGGTGGCTGAGTTCAATTATTAAAGAGATTAAATATATTTGTCCACGTGGCACTATTTTAATCGGCGCAACTTTTTTTATTTTTTATTTTACTACATTTATGGATTTACGTGGCCTAAAACTCTCTAATCAGTTTATGATCCTAGACGTTTCGTTAGTTATTACCAAAAAAAAAAAAAAGAAAAAAACGTTTCGTTAGTTTTTGTTAGTTATATTATTCTCCATGGGTAACTTGGTTGTATTTGTATACGTGTGTGACTACGTTGATGTTTACACCACCCGACCACGGTATCCTTATTGTTTATATTGACTATTTTTATTTTTATTTTGGATTTTTCTAAGAAACCATCGAGAGAGTAGATATGTATCATACTTGTTATATATTTATATTAAGAGTTAAATATCAAATAGCTAGTTGAATTTTTACTAAAAGAACATGTAGCAAGCTAAACTTTTTTTTTTTTTTTTGAGTAATTAACTTGCTGAATTTTTTTGAAAGTAGTTTTGATAAATTGTTAGATAAAAATAATGGATTTTTTTACATGAGGAACACGTAATGACGTATAGCCAAAAAAGTTCCACATGTCATACGACAGTCTCATTCGAGAATTTCGTAAGATGAATATGTCTTTAGGAAGCGAATATTCAAACAAAATAAGATTGAAATGCTTCAACAAAAAAGAGACATTTAACAAAAAAAAAAAAAAGGACTGACGAATGTATTTTGGTTACGAAAATATGTTGACACTAATTTTAGTCAGTTACTTGATCTTCACGTGAGGAATTATAATAGTTTATAACCAAAAAATTAATAGAGCTATCTAAATCTAATTGCTACACTTTTGAAAAAGTGTGACTATCAAGTATCAATATGCTAAAAAAAAATTGGCTAGCTATTTGCACTTTTGAGAAAGTTTAGCTAGTTATTTGATATTTAACCCCTATATTAATCCTCACTTGTACCGAGTCAGTTATAAAAGATAAAATGTTGATCATAAATATTTTTCCATTTTTAAAGTTAACATTTGAACTTTTTGTTAATGGGTGATTTTATAAACCAATACGCCACATTACATGGTGCCAAAAAAATGTTTTATAATGTTATTTTCACGAAATTTTAACTGATGTTAAATATTTCCATTAAAAGCTAGCTTATTTTACCTTTGCAACTAAAAAAAGAAGTATGAAGGTGAATGTGATAATGAGTTCTAACTTCTAAGTAAATGAAGAAGATAATGAATTTCAGATTTAAGCCTGAATATTCTTTTTAGGTTTAAAGTAAAAAAAAAATTGATATTAATGAAATTGTGATTTAGAGTGTGGTTAAGAGTACGCAAGTTGGTACTTATGTGAAAGTTAATTAGATTTATATTTTATTATGTAATAATTGTATATAACTGATGGTTCGAATTTCAAAAGGCGCTAATTGAAAGAAAAGCAGAAAAAAAATTGAAACCTCCCATTAAAACGGGCGGATCTCTCAGTTGAAGTCATTAGTACGGATTTAATAAGAGATTCGGTGTAAATTTATGTTTTTCATGATTACGGATTAAGCGATGAATTAGTGTGAATTTTTCAATATCAGTTTACGAAAGAGTATGTAAATATGATTCATAATATATAATTAAGAGTATATAAAAAAAAAAATTCGCTCACAAATTCGAGTTTTCGGAACGTCGTATTTCTTAACCATTAACCAACCAAATTGGACGGCACGTGAACTATAGGCGCGTTGAATCATATCTGGAAATATACATGTGTAAACATTTTCTTGTTCGCACATGACAAAACATATGTAGTGCAAACAAGGAGAAGAAGTAGACATGTGGATGTAGAGTTTTTCCATAATTCATTTATAGCCAAATCCTAACATATAAAGTGTTCATTAAATGATTGAGACTCGTTAATCATGTTAATATGATTGATTCATTAAGTTACTTATTAATCAAGAGATCACAAATTCAAACTCTACTGAAATTTTGGGAATTTTCATTTCATGTTAATCCATTCACCAGAATTTTCATTGATAGACCACTTCGAAGATCTCTCGCTGATAGTTTTGAAATTACTGGTCCTGCACCGCCCCCCTTACCACTAACCCGTTAACATCCAACCACCAGCCATACATTACCAGTCAGATCTACATTTCTCCATATATCTACCTACTCTCACACTGTTGATCGGTCTGACCGATTAGTTTCCTGATCATCATATTTACCTTCATGTTTTTTTTTTAATTACCGCCGCCTCCATTATCGGATTCCGATTTACTTTCATTCATCTCCATCAATGACATTGTCGACAGGGTCGCTGCCTGGTTTACGCCTAGGCTTTTATAGTGATCTTGTTCACTACCTTGTGCTTTCTATCCCTTCCAGAGGGGAACCGAAGTCTACAAAATCACCTGTCCATTCAAACATTTAACCACGTGATTGACCGTCCCCACCCTTCGAGTTTGTATATGGTTTCGGCAAACCACTTTAAACTACTTCTCCTTTGAGAGAAGCTGGTTTTTTCTTCGGCACTCCTAATGTGCGCTAGTCCTCAGATATTTCGCGTTTAGAGATGCCTCGGTAGCTTGATCTTTGGTCTTGACTACCCTGGAGGAACCTCAACTACCTTCGACCCTCTCATGTAATTTTTCTTGTTTCTTATTTAGATTATTTTTTATTTTATCGTATTTGATACCCATTATGGTATCTCTTGTAGCACAGAGCTACTATTAGCTAGATCTTCCTTGAAGGAATCTCATATCTTTTTTTTGTTTTGATCGTTCTGTTGAATCAAATCTGGTCGTCCTCATCAAACTTCTATATTTTTTTAGGGTTCTCGATATTGTTAAGCTGATATTTTTTTAATTATTTTCGGTATTTATGTTTGTATACTTATGTTTTATTCTATGTTTCCACTTATACTTGCAGCTACTATATTTGTATGGCACTTGGATTTATCCAAATATATCCTATCGAAATAATAATAGAAATGACTACAAACTCAACACGACCGACCATAACGTATGAATTCAAAGGGTAGCTGAGACCCCATGCAATAAATCACGTTTGAATGCATTTATTACATATAAGGAAATAGTATATCTCCAATTGATTTGCAAAAGAGATTGTTTGTACTTTGTAATCCTTGTGGTTTGGTTGGTCATCGTCCACATGCCATATATTATATTAATTAGTTAATTACATCATCCATAGTCCTACCTTATTCATGTATACGAGACGAGTCGAACTGAGTATTTGACAATTTAATTCGACTTTGAACTATTTTCTTTGAGTTTGAACTTGACCGAATCTGATTTGTTTAAGCTCAAGTTCGGCCAGTTAACTACCGTACTTGACAAGTTTTCGCTAAATTTAAAATTGTTCAGATAAATCTTAAATATTGCATTTTAGCTCGAACTCAACTCGATAGCTAGTGACTATGTGAATATATATAGTAGTATGTAAAATTAGAATAAGTATGAACTTGACTTTGAATAGATTTTTGGAATAAAAAAATCGATTAGGCTCGTGAGCCTCTTGAGTCGTGTATAAATGAACTCGTCTACTACTTGACTCAGTACCAAAAAATGCTCGACTCGAATTTAACGAGTTAAATTTGATTAACGGCCGAGCTGGTCTCGATTGTTCACAGGTAGTTTGACTCGCTTAACACCCTAAACGTAATTAGTCTAACCCTAAACCCAAAATAGTAGTAATCCATCAAATTAATTAAATATGTAAATAGTACATTAACATTTTGTAATTAAAATATTGGATATTTATATGGACGTTCACACAACATACTAGAGTAGATTTATTTTCCTATATAGGGGCATTCGTCACTATCGACATCATCAGCAAGTAAGTCCATAGCTCATTATTATTCTCAAAAGTTGGTCAAGAAAATAATAACAAAATCAGCAAATTGAATGAATGAATTTAAAAAAATAAAACAAATATTTGTTTAAGGTTATGGTTGCAGTTTTCGAAATAAAATAATTGGAGAGAATGATGAGGGACACAACTTATCCAAATCATACAAAACTATTAAGTATAATAATCGTAATAAATGGAAAATAACTTTTAGTGTTCCAAGTTTACTCCACGTGTCAACTTTCGATTGTCTTAGGTTTTAACTTTGTTATTATTTGGTGTATCCGTCAAATTATGAGGTTAAATTTAACAGAAACCGGTCATGTGTTGGTCACATGACCGAATAAATTTAAAAATTCTTAATTTACTCCCATAATACTCGGAATCGCCGGAAACGGGTCAACCCATAATCGGAGGTGGGTTGCCGGAATTGGACGAGTGGCTTTGAAAAAAAAATAAGTGGAAAAATTGTATTTTCGTCTCAATCTGTCAAAGTTAATCCTAAAATTGGACGGAAAATCAAATCACAACTAAATTGAAACCTGAGACACCAAATATTAACAATTTAATCATATATAGCCGAAATCGGTCAACCCAAAATCAGGAGTGGGTGGGCGGAATCAGAGGTGGTTGACTAGAATCGAATGAGTGAATTTGAAAAAAAAAATGGATGGAAAACCAAATCTCAACAAAATTGAAATCTAGGACACCAAATATTAGCTATTTAATCATGAGACACCAAACTGAAACATGAGGTAAATACGAGAGATACTAGTTTTTTTCCTTATAATAAATTATGGGAACAAAAAGTTGGTCATAACAACTTTTGGAAAAGTTCTAGAAGTTTTTGAAAGTCTTTGGAAGGTCAAAGTTCACAAGATAAATGCACTCATTTTTGGTCAAAGTTTTTGCTATACTGCCACCGTCGGTGACGCAAGTGATGGTAGCATTAAGTATGTGCTTGAATATAAGCATCTTCTATACTGTATGGACTATGGAGAATAATAAGTTGACTAGTAAAAAGTTGAGTTTTCACTACTGGCTTTACCCATTTATATACTTATATATAAAGGGGCCAACTTCCATGTAAACAATAGGATATATATAAATTAGGAATTAAATTGAACAAAATAAAAGTTGGGGATAATCACGTGAAATCACGTAGGTAATTAAAGCTTAAAATGATTAGTCAATTAATTGATGCACCATAAGTGTAATACTTGCTGACGTATTGTACAAAAAGTATGCAAAAAAAGAAAAAATACGAACTTTGGTCGAACATGTTGTACCAAATGACCTATTAACTCGTATAGTTATATAATGTATATAAGAGTAACAAACAAACTGTTATTTTAATGTAAAATCAAACCAAATCAATTTTTCGGAATAATTTTGTTGTTTTAAAATTAAAAAATTCCAGACTAAATCAACTTAGAATTAGACTGGTACGGTGTTGGTTAAAATTAGTTCGGAATATGTTCTAACCAACTAAAACTGTTATTTAAATTGTTTTTTTAAAAAGTTTTTAGTTGGTTCGAACCGATTCCAAACTAATTTTAAACAACCATTCTAATTCTGAATTGATGGGTTAGAACCGGTTCGGCCCCGAAGCACCTAATGTTAGGCCTAAAAGAAGGTAAAACAACCTCATAAGGTGCATCATGTTTTGACAACAGCCTAAGACTACATAGGCCCATGACAATTAGGGTTGGATATGGAACCGGTTCCATTTCAAAGTGGACCGATTTTTTTACTAGTTTATCTTTGAAGAATTGGTTTGTCTAGAACCAGTTCTGGACTAACTCGGAAATGTTTTGGAAAAGGCAGTTTCGATTCAGTTTTGAATCGGTCCAGACCGTCTCTTAATGAATGTTAATACTATTATTTTTATATAAAAAATTAGTTTTAAAGCGATTCCGTTCTAGTACATATTCAATTCCAGGGAAATATATTTACGGTTTTTTTTGTACTAATTCACTATTTATAGACTCGGTATGTTTAGAACCAATTCGGACCGGTCTTGCTCCAAACGGTCCAGCCGGACCGGTTTTATTGCCCATTGCCAATTATTTTCTGAACTAAATATATATATATATATATATATATATTTTTTAACAAAAGTGGTATGTATCTTTGGACTCCATGGATAAGGCGCGAAGCATAACAGATTAGTCTTTACCCTTCTTCTTCTTCCCACTTCTTCTTCCTCAGCAACCACCATGGCCGCCATGAATGCTCTCTCTGCAAATTTCGCCAAAACCCTAACTTCTCCACTCCTCTCTCCTCCCACATACAGAGCAACTTCCGTCAAACCCATTTCCGCCGGCGGCAGCCTCCTCCCCAACCCGATGATCCCTTCCTCCTCCCGCCGCCCCCAGGCCCAGCAGGCCTACCAGCCCTTCCGGCCGCCGCCGTCTCCGCTTCCACCACAGTTCAGCTCCCTCGACACCGCCGCCCGTCTCGACATCCTCGCCAACCGCCTCGGCCTCTGGTTCGAGTACGCCCCACTGATCCCCTCCCTTCTCCAGGAAGGCTACACATCGTCCACCATCGAAGAAGCCACCGGAATCACCAGCATCGACCAGAACCGCCTCGTCGTCGCCGCCCAGGTCCGCGACTCCCTCATCCAGTCCGGCACCGACCCGGACGTCATTTCCTACTTCGACGGGAACGGGTCTCCGGTTCTGTACGAGATCCGCAGCCTCAGCGTCGCCCAGAGGTCCGCCGCCGCCGCGTTCATGGTCCAGCAGAACTTCGATGGCGACGAGGCGCAGGAGCTCGCCAGAGCGATGAAGGACTTCCCTCGCCGGAAAGGTGATCGGGGGTGGGACCGGTTTGACTATACTCTCCCTGGGGATTGCTTGGCGTTCATGTTGTTAGGACTTAAACCACTCGTTGGGGTTGGCCAACAGGTTAATATCCGCAGGTTATGACTTAGACCATTATAATCTCAGGGTAAAATTGCATATAACAATATTGATACCAAATAAACGTAAGAGAGATGACACCAAATTTAACGTGGAAAACCCTCCAATGAGGAGAGTAAAAAACCACGGGGGCCGGCCGGCAAGGATTCCACTATGTAAACCAAATTTACATCAGTTCGGTCTCAGCGGGAGACCGACAGTAATTGGACCACAACAACAACCTCTCTCGGGACTACTATCTCTCACCAAAAGGAGATACACCGTGTTATTGATCGGAATGATCAATACACCACTCACCCGGAAAGATACTCTCCAATTACAATTACCTCGCACTCAATATTTCCCCCACACACACTCACACAAAATCTCACTCAACTTCTACTTATCTCAAAGTGAAGTTCTACCAACTTGATTGTGTTGATATACTTGGTGTATTTGGTGTGTTTTGTGATGAATGTAAACTACCTATTTATAGGCAAAAGTTACTATCACCTCAACCAATCAAATTGCGCCACTATTCAAATTACGACTTGGACGGTAATGTGAACGACGGCTTGGACGGTAGTGCGAACTTCGGACTTCACACTTCCTTCAATTGTTGCATGTGTTTGTTGTGTGTGGGATGGGGATGGAACCACCGTCCATCAATCTCCCCCTCCAGCCCCAAAGGAGGAGACTCTCCCCGTCACTCCACTATATGGAGTCAAGCCCGGCTTGCCTTGCGCCGAGCTCCAACTTTACCCTGGGAACGATCTTCGTCAACATGTCTGCAGTATTCTTGTCTGTATGTATCTTTATCAACTTCAGCTGCTTCTCTTCTATCACTGATCTCAACCAGTGATACCTCACATCAATATGCTTTGTTCTCGAGTGATACATCGTATTCTTGCTTAAGTCAATTGCACTTTGACTATCACAAAATACCACGTATTCGTCTTGCATCACCCCCAATTCCTGAAGGAACCTCTTCATCCAAAGCATCTTCTTTGCCGCTTCATTAGCCGCAACATATTCAGCTTCAGTTGTCGACAGAGCAACACACTTCTGCAGCTTGGACTGCCACGATACAGCTCCCCCTGCAAAAGTGAATACATAACCAGAAGTAGATTTTCTACTATCTTGATCACCTGCCATATCTGCATCAACGAACCCTTTTAGAACTGGTTCGCTGCTCCCGAAGCATAAGCACAACCTGGATGTGCCTCGCAGATATTTGAAGATCCATTTCACTGCCTCCCAGTGTACCTTTCCCGGATTGGAAAGAAACCTGCTCACAACACCAACAGCATGAGCAATATCTGGCCGTGTACATACCATAGCGTACATCAGCGAACCAACTGCAGAAGAGTATGGGATAGCCTCCATTGCTTCCTTCTCCGACTCTGTTATTGGACAGTCCTTCTTCGTCAAATTGAAGTGGTTGGCAAGAGGTGTAGCAACCGGCTTTGCATTATTCATGCTAAACCTTTTCAACACCCTCTCAATGTACCTCTCCTGAGATAGACACAACTTTCCAGCTTTACGATCACGACTAATCGCCATGCCGAGAATTTGTTTAGCAGGTCCTAAATCCTTCATGTCAAAGGATTTAGATAATTCCTCTTTCAACCTGCATATCATGCCAACATCTTGTCCAACAATCAACATATCATCTACATATAGCAACAAGATAATGAAGTTACCACCAGGAAACTGTCTTATATAGACACATGGATCTGCTTCAGTTCGTTTATAACTTTGGGAGGTCATAAACGAATCAAACTTCTTGTACCATTGCCTTGGAGCCTGCTTCAGACCGTACAGACTCTTCTTCAACTTACAGACCAAATTTTCCTTCCCTTGTACTTCAAACCCTTCAGGTTGCTTCATGTATATCTCTTCTGCCAAGTCCCCGTGAAGAAACGCCGTCTTCACGTCAAGTTGTTCAAGCTCCAGATTCAAACTTGCTACCATAGCAAGCACAACTCGAATTGAACTCATCTTCACCACCGGAGAGAAGATCTCATCAAAGTCAATTCCATGCTTCTGCGCGAAGCCTTTGACCACCAATCGAGCCTTGTACTTCACCATCTGGTCTCCATCTTTCTTCAACTTGAACACCCATTTGTTTTGCAATGCTTTCCTGCCTTTCGGCAACTCCACCAACTCATAGGTGTTGTTCTTCTTGAGAGAGTTCATCTCATCTCGCATTGCTTCAATCCAGCTTTCCATGTGCTTGTGCTTTTGCACTTCCTGAAAGCATTCTGGCTCCCCCTCATCAGAAACCAAAATATACTGAGAACTAGGATACCTGGTGGATGGCCGACGCTCTCTTGCGGACCTCCAAACTTGAGGTTCTGCAACTTCCTGAGTTGGGGTCGGCTCCCCCTGCTCAACGCCCTCCTCGTCTGAGTCACCACCATCTCCATTTAGGTCATCTAGTTCCAGTCCATCTACTCCTTCCGTGACACCATCAACTGGAGTAGAAATCGGTGTAAAATTTCTTACACCTCCAGAAGCTTCTGTCTCTTTCGCCTGCACATTGGCCATTGTCTCGTGCTCGTGAAAAATGACATCTCTGCTTCTGACCACCGTCTTCTTCAGCGGATCCCATAACCTGTAGCCATACTCCTCGTCTCCATACCCGACAAATATGCACTCCTTGGCTTTATCGTCAAGTTTCGACCTCTGCTCCTTAGGTACATGCATGAAAGCTTTACATCCAAAAACTTTCAAATAAGAGTAAGATGGATTCTTACCCGTCCACACCCTCTCTGGGATGTCAAACTCTAGAGGAACAGATGGAGATCGGTTGATCAGGTAGCAAGCAGTGTTGGCTGCTTCTCCCCAGAATGGCTTGGGCATCTTAGCCATTCTTAACATGCTCCTGACTTTCTCAAGGATGGTCCGGTTCATCCTCTCGGCTACACCATTATGTTGTGGAGTTCCGGGTTCAGTCCTCTCATGTCTGATCCCGTGCTTCTTGCAATATCCCCTGAATTCATTTGAAGTGTATTCCCCTCCGTTGTCCGTCCGTAGACGCTTCAACTCTTTTCCAGTCTGCCTTTCCACCATGACGTGAAACTTTTGGAAAGTCTCGAATACCTCGCTCTTCGCTTTCAACAAATAAATCCACACTTTGCGTGAAGCATCATCAATAAAGGTGAGAAAATACTTATTTCCACCAAAAGACTCCACCTCCATGGGTCCACACACATCGGAATGTATCAATTCCAATTTATTTCCTTTCCGCTTTGACGGAACGCGAAAAGAAACTCTATGTTGTTTTCCAAACAAACAATAATCACAAGGGTTTAACGACAAACCTTTGGTGAGCGGAATGAATGACTTCTTAGCCAAAAGTTTTAACCCTTTCTCACTCATGTGACCCAATCGCTTGTGCCACAAGTTTGGCGAAGCAACATCTTCAATGGCATTCAACTGCGAAGTACACACTTTCGCAATTGTCTTGTAGAGAGTGCAACAAAGACTCCCCCTGGCAATCAATAATGATCCTTTGGTCAACTTCCAATTACCGTTGCCAAAATGTTGATCAAAACCTGCTCTGTCAAGAACATTCGAGGAAATCAAGTTAAGACGTAAATCAGGGATATGTCGTACATCCCTCAATGTCAATCTACATCCAACACTAGTTTGTATTACAACATCACCAATTCCCACAATTTTTGCAACACTCTTGTTGCCCATTCTCACACATCCAAAGTCTCCTGCTTTGTATGTGGAAAATATTTCCACCTTGGGAGCACAGTGGTATGATGCACCTGAATCGATTATCCACTCCACATCTGGATTGATGTGGAGACAATCACCATTCGCACAAACAAGTGTTTCACCTTCGATTGTTGATGTAGTTGCAGCGGTGTTTCTGTCATCCGCACGTCTTTGACTTCTGTCTCCATTTCCATCTTGACTGAGACTCCAGCAATTTCTTTTTACATGTCCAAGTTTCCCGCAGTGATAGCATTTCACCTTCTTCCTGGACTTGGACTTCCCCCTGGATTTGTTGCGTCCTTGGTCCTCCGTGCTCCTTTCTGCAGTTCTTCCTCTAACCACAAGAGCATCACCTGATCTCTCACTAACAGAACCAGTCATTCTTTTCTCAACTTCTTTAGAGAACAAAGCAGCTTTAACATCTTTTACGGTGACAGTTTTTCGACCGTAAAGAAACGACTCTCTAAAATTTGAATATGATGATGACAGAGAACATAATAATATCATGGCGGAATCTATTTCCTCTATCTTAGAATCAATTGAATCTAAATCCGTGATAATGGAATTAAATTCATCGATATACTTTTCAAGAGGAGTGCCTTCTGTCATCTTCATCATATACAATCGCTTTCTTAAAAATAACTGGTTAGTGAGAGATTTTGTCATGTATAAGTATTCCAACTTACTCCACAACTCTGCCGTAGTCTTTTCTGAGAAAACTTCTCGTAAGACTCTGTCTGATAGGCATAGATGGATTGCCGTCAGGGCTTTCCGATCTATTTGCTGCTTCTTTTCTTCGTCCATGGTTGCAGGCATCTTTTCTATCCCGTTAAGAGCCACCTCTAGCCCTTGCTGAGTTAGAACCGCCACCATCTTTAACTGCCACATATTGAAGCTGCCCGTGCCATCAAACTTCTCAATGTCGAACCTGTTAGTCATGTCAACGAACAAACGAGGCTCTGATACCACTTGTTAGGACTTAAACCACTCGTTGGGGTTGGCCAACAGGTTAATATCCGCAGGTTATGACTTAGACCATTATAATCTCAGGGTAAAATTGCATATAACAATATTGATACCAAATAAACGTAAGAGAGATGACACCAAATTTAACGTGGAAAACCCTCCAATGAGGAGAGTAAAAAACCACGGGGGCCGGCCGGCAAGGATTCCACTATGTAAACCAAATTTACATCAGTTCGGTCTCAGCGGGAGACCGACAGTAATTGGACCACAACAACAACCTCTCTCGGGACTACTATCTCTCACCAAAAGGAGATACACCGTGTTATTGATCGGAATGATCAATACACCACTCACCCGGAAAGATACTCTCCAATTACAATTACCTCGCACTCAATATTTCCCCCACACACACTCACACAAAATCTCACTCAACTTCTACTTATCTCAAAGTGAAGTTCTACCAACTTGATTGTGTTGATATACTTGGTGTATTTGGTGTGTTTTGTGATGAATGTAAACTACCTATTTATAGGCAAAAGTTACTATCACCTCAACCAATCAAATTGCGCCACTATTCAAATTACGACTTGGACGGTAATGTGAACGACGGCTTGGACGGTAGTGCGAACTTCGGACTTCACACTTCCTTCAATTGTTGCATGTGTTTGTTGTGTGTGGGATGGGGATGGAACCACCGTCCATCACATGTATTATAGACATAGTAAGGAGCATAGGAATGAGGCGGAGCAGCAGGTGGCGCTGGAGAAGGCCATGGCCGTCGCCGTCACGGAGGAGGCTAAGGCGGCGGTGATGGAGGAGCTGCATATGGATGTCGATGAGACACGATAGAGGAACGAGATGAGGTTGTTGGGAAATGCATGTGAAGGAGGATAAGCATCTTTTTCGGTTGATGCTTCGTCTTATTTTTCTCATGCAATAGTAACTCTTCTAAATATATAGTAAATTGAGTTATATCATTGTAATTTTTAAGGGAATTGAGATTTTTTTGGACCGTTTCAATTATTTTTCGTAATATTTATTTATAGAAAACGAAGTAAAAGTACAAGTATATAATATATATTTTAGGCTTAGTAACCTATTTAGTGTCTAATATTTACATCATGCTGTTTTTTTTTTTGGTGTCTTGGAACAAATTGTTACTTTTGGATGTCTCATGTTTCATTTTGGTTCATTTTCGGTCTTTCGGTATGATTACCTTAGAGAAGTCAATCATGTTGAAATAGACTGTCAAATTCGAGCTCCCTTACACGTTCTCTTTCTGTTACATTGTCGGGAATGTCCCTAAGAAGCTAGCCACGTCCGCGCCGGTAAATCCTGCTACATTATCGCTAGAATTTGCTCCACATCAATCTGTCGGAAATCCTATTTTTTAGATGTTCAAGTTTGGGAGAAATTTGACGATTTTGTAAAAAGTAGATAGTTATGGAATATAAGTAGTTTGATGATAATGACCGAAGGAAGACACTTGAAAACACCAAAAGTTAACCAAAATGAAATATGAGACACCCATAAGCAATAATTTAAGGTTACTTACCTAAAACCAAACTAAACTTTGAGCAATTTGCAAAAAAGAAACTGAACTTTTTTTCTCGACAAAATACAAGAAACTCAAAGTTATATGAAATTGTGCATAATTGTGCATATTACAATTACATCATGCATGTTAATAGGACACGTGATAAATAAATCAACATAACTTTCATTAAAATACATTATGTGGATGTTACAAGTTTAATTTTCAGAAAAATGTTTTGTTTTTTTTTTTAAGAAAAGAAGTTCGGTTTGTTTTCTACGAAACGCACAAGTAACTAACCCATAATTTAATCCTAAAACAAAAAAAACAACAAGAGACAAATTTGGGACACTAAATATGTTTTAAATCCTATATTTCAAAGGAGAAAGTTCATAATTTCTCCATATTTCATGAATTCTTGAATTACAATACAAGAATTGTCATTTTTACATAATAATAATAATGTTATACTTACCACCTTCTATACCAAAACAAGCCAAGATTCCTTAAAATCACAATACAACTTATCATACACACATAGATGAAGCAACAATTAGCCATTACCAAGCCCCTATATGAACTAACCAAGCCATTGTTGACATTTTCGATCGCCATTACCACCCACAGCTTTACGAATACTAATCTTCTCACCTGCATATTTCTGTTGCAACCACTCGAACCCATTAACATCGAGCTTACCACTCACGGATTTACCGTGCTTCCTTCGAGCTTGTTGCTCTCGTATGGAAGCCCAGAGCTTCGTTATCGCCTCCCTCTGCTTCGATGTGAACTTCGATACGTTGTCAAATGCATGTTTTACTAAGATATCAATCACTGTCTGGCACCTGGAAATGAAAACCAATTTTCAGACACAATGTACTGTTTTTACGGCTTTATTCTAGGGGTAAGAACCTAAAAACAGTTTCAACTATAGTTCAGGTTGCTAATCGATGCCCCAGATTTAAAATGTTGATATATTCGGTATCCCAACTATCAAATTTGTAGCTTTCCACATTTTTACTGGTTTTGGCAATCAAATTGGTGTTTCAATCAACAAAAACATGTTATGTACTACTTCTCCGAAGTCTCAAATTTGTTGCCCATGGTTTTGGCTTATTTGATTCTTGAAAAACATGTTTTTTCATCAATTTAAAGAGAAAAAGGTTGAAATCAACCAACTTGATACTTGAAATGCCGAATACCAACATTTTAAATTTGTGACAGCGGTTAACAACATAGCCTATAGTTGGGGACTGTTTTTAGGTTCTTAACTCTTATTTCTATCTAGCTATAATCAACAAGAACAAATTATCGATTATTACCATGGGATTTTGTAGCGCCGAGCAGCGATTTCCAAGCAAATTACTAAGGCCTCTCTTCTTGACTTGAGAAATATCTTACTTTCTTCGTCTTCTTCCTTTCTGATCTTGGATCCGATGTCTTTCTTTGCTGCAGTTGAAAGGAGAGCATCGAGACCAAATGGGTCGGATTCTTCTTTGTTCATCTCACTGTGCTGAGATTCTAATTCATCTGCAGCTTTCAGTGCAGCAGCCTCATCCATATCATCAGATTCAGTTGCAATTGGGAGTTCCGATATGGCCTCTCTTAAATGTGCAGCAGTTTTGGAGAACTAGCAAGAATTTACACCAAGGAAAAAAAATTATGAGTAACATGGATTAACTAAAATTCCATGTTATTTTTTTCAATTTACTGCTAAATTTTGAAATAAATCTTACATTATCATTACGAATTACAAGAATGGAGAATGAACACACTGACAGAAATTGCGAATGATGAAAAGTTCCATGATAGAAGTAATACTATAGTTTTGATTTGTCATATATATTTAAATGAAATAGTGGGAGGCTTTCGTATCAATGAAGAACAAAAGACATTATATGAACTTACCACAAAGCTGTCATCAGTGAAGAGATCATTGGCAACCACTGCATGTATTGTCCATATAGCTAATTGATTCCTCTGGGTCTTACTAAAACCCTACAAGTAAAAACAAGGCATGTTGTTATTCCTCTACTCTTTTATAATACACCGTAAGGCGTAAAGTAAAAAACGAATAAATACCATGATAATATGCATAGCTAGAAGGGGAAATAGTATTACTTACTTCATCTGCATCTTGTGCTGTGGTGAACAAAGCATGGAAATCCACACGAAGTGATTGATCTGTACAAGCAGTAGGACATGACATTGCAGATTCTAATATCGAAAAGAAATAATCAGAATTAGTCGGCTTCACGCTTCCTGCCTGAATCAGTTGTACCGCAAGCTTTGCTGCCTTGCTGAACTTTGCAGGGCTTTTGATATGCAAAGCTATTCTCTTCATGGCATCAAGTACTTGCTGCTCTGGGGCATCTTCTACTGTCCTGAACCTCAACCTCTTCTCAGGTGCAGCAGCAGCTAAGCACAAGAAGTCAAGAACACAGATCTTAGCTTTCTTTAATCCCAAACAACTGCATTCATATTGCAAATCCATAGCACAAGCTCATTTACATGGAAAAATATTCTATTTTCCGTTACTTATTGATCGTAGAGGCTCCAGATAAGAACACTAGGAGTCAATTCACAAATCTTTTCAATTCTTAAGGTTCTTTAAACTTTGAAAAACTCATTATCCTCCAAAGATTTCAAATACACACCATCTCCAGTTCCAATTTCTGGTTCAAGACAACTTTTCTATCTCCTACAAGTAAAAATCGAGAAATTTGCAATTGCAGACAGATAAATACTACCGAAAGGCGAATTAAACCACAATTTCCAGCAAATGATCATTACAGCAGATGGACCAAGTAAATCAGCTGCAAAATATCGTACCTGGTGGATTTGAGACATCGAAATTTGATTGCTCAAGCGCACTCTTCAGAGCCGGAATAGGAGCAGAATCATCAAATTTCGGCTTCTTGAGCGCACTCTTCAGCGCTGGAGCTGAAGCCGGATCATCGAATTTTGGCTTCTTGAGCGCACTCTTTAGTGGCGGAGCCGCCGGATCCTCAAATTTCGGCCGCTTCAGCGCACTCTTTCGCGGCGGTGCTGGAAGCGGTGCCGGTTCAACTTTTTGAGCTTGCTCCGACGGAGGAGGCAGGCCTTCGAATAGATCTCCCATTCTCTTCCTGAATCTCCTCCAACAACCGATCAAACTACTTCCAATCAAATCAAATCGAATCGAATCTCCAGAAGATAAGAACCCTAATTATCTATCTATACTTCTAGACCCCGCCACCGTGATTAACCGGCGGCCATGATTCGTGAAGAAGACAAGAAATCGGGTCGAAAATAGTAACGGTGGGATCCGAGAGTCATCCAAGTCGGATAATGGGCCGATAAATATTAATGGGCCATTTTATTATAGCCCATTGGGCTCATTATAAATCATTTCACTAGGTTGGTGCACATGTTTCTCCCTGGATATAATAAATAAATTATAAACATAAAGTTGTTTAAAGACCTGATTAATTATTATATTATATTTAAAGTATTTATTAACATGTATTTTGCGCGAAAAAGTTTGTTATTATTAATATACTTATAATATTTATGGTTAGCATAACCCTAATTTTAAAAAAATGGTATGATGGGAAATAACTGATTCTTCAGAAGGAAAAAAATCGATAATTTCTTGAACACGACATCGAGAAGAATTTCAATGGGTCGGGCTAGATAAATGTGCATAAGTCGTATTATTATTCCACAAGTCACTGATTTAAATATTAGATGATACTGACAGGTCATCCATAAATAATAAATAATCTTTCATCTGACATAATAATGACACGTTATCATTTCGAGTTTGAATAATCAACCCACTATGGTCTTGCATTAAAGTTAAACTTAAGTACTTAACTACATTAAAGTAAATTAACTTATCCATAATTTTTATTTTCATAATTGTTGAGACCAAGAAGTGAAAAAAAAAAAAAAATGAAATGCATAGAGTTCCTAAATAGACCGTACCACACAGTTACCCACATTTTATATTACAACAACAAAGAAACGTGATCAAGGAAAGAGCTAGAAGAAGATTAATTAATCATTGATCATAATATTAATTAAATTTGAAAAGTAAAAAAAATGGTTATCTTAAATTAATTTAAACCAACGTTGGTTAACCCAATCCATTTTTTAAAGTGTCGGTCGCCCGTATTTTAAATTACTATTTATAAATATAACAATATGACCCCTAACTCAATTGAGTATTAATTTTAATCATATATTATCATTACCTTATTAGCTAATTATTGGTCAACTAAATGGAGTGTGTTAATTAACAAATCTAGGTCACTAAAATTAAATAATATCGGTGGTCCCAGGTTAAGAGAGTATATATACTTGGCTTATTGTCTGAGCTTGTCGGATGACACATATATAATTTTTTTTTTCCAAAACATATATATAAATTAACAAATAACAATATCAGTTAAAGATTTGATACGATCCCTTAATTACACGTCAACTCTGCAATATATAGATAGTACCGGACAGTATAATTTGTCAGAGCATCCACAATGGTTTTACATAAAATGTATTCTTTAAAGTTGCCACGTAGACATTTATGTACACTTTAAGTAATACGTAAATTTAAGACACACGTAAAAAATATTTTCTCTGCAATCGTATTACTTAAACATATTCCTTAAATATATTTTATTATTAGATTTTCCAACAACCACCAATAAGATATTAGCATTAATTATCAAATGAATTAATTTATAATAAAAAATTGGTTACGTAATACATAGGGCATTACTTAAATTTAAGGAATGCTTTATGTAAAAACATAAATTTACGTGTGGGTCCCATCTTTAAGGAATGCTATGTAAAACCACTGTAGATAGTTTTTGTTGCTTTACTTAAATAAACATGTAGGACCCACATTTACGTAATCTTTACGTAATACCATTGTGGATGCTCTTAAGAGTGTTTACTTTCATATAGTTTATTGTTGGATTTTCAAGTTTGAAATACCTCACGAAGTCACCTCACATAACGTGTTAAGTGTAAAATGATGCGAGTAAAATTTGACTTAACGGCGGGTCGGTTACTTAATTATACTAGGCTACTGATAGGTTATGTTGACGGAGTCATTACATGCACTGATTGTTCACTAAGTGTAATCGGAAAAATAACATTTTATTGGTAACTTAATTAAGATATTTTAAATTTGCATTAGAAAGTGTTTTTCTTAAGTATGCGTTTTTCTCAAATATAAGTAGTTATTAGTTATAAAATTATATATTAATTATATTATAATGTATTTATTATGTAAACAAGCGTCGTTTAACGACGCTGCTCCAAAGTATAGCATAATTTGTTGCGACGGTAATTAGAAAGGACATATCAATTTATATCAATTTATGTTGCTATATAAGCTATTTATAGCTAAATAAATCGAATGTGAGATGTGTTTTTGTTTTTTTTACTCGTACATTAGAATTCTTACTTTCTTGATCATTCATTTGGTAGGCGAAAATTTAAGAAATAAAACACCACAATTTATTTACATATATATACTAGTCAGTCAACCACGTACGCTTAGTAATATATTCTATTTATATAAAATTAGATTATAATATTATTAACTTACAAACTTGTTTATTAATATATATTAAAATAATATATTCATCTTACTTGTGATTTAATTTTTTATATTAGTGTATATAAATTAAAAATATACGATGTTTTTAGAATTTCTTCATCTTTACTTTCACATGAAAAATATATTCTTAAATTAGAGTACAGTAAAAAAAATTCAAACTTTTTTATTTCGATCTTTAATTAAAAGCAAATAGTATTATAATAAAAATATTTGTATACATAATTATGAAATAAACATAAAAACTGATAACATCTTTCTCTAATTTCGCCGGATAAGATTTATTATTAGGACGAGGCAGAATCAAACTGAAGTTAGAAATATCAGATATAAAAGACAGATTAATTAATATAATGGATTACTCTAATATGAAAAATTAATATTATTTGTTAGAATAAGACTTTTTAAGTCTGTATTAGTATTGTTAAATCTACTTATTATTATAGCTATATCTATTATTATTTTATAAGCCTATTTATTCCTTGTTTATCCAGTCTTCTCTCTAATCACCTTCCTTCTTCTTGACCCTTCTCTGAAAAAAGCTTCACTTCCTGCATCTTGATCTTCGACTGCTCCTTCACAACAATCACAAAGTGTCTTTTTTTACCTAATTCCATTTAGGGTTTAGCTTGATCATACAGTTCATCAAAAGAAGCAAGTGAATTTCGTAGCTTTTTTCAGGGTAACCAATTTTCCCTATCTAGATATATAGATATGTGTTTTTACTTTACTGTGTGTTTATAACTCTTTGATTTTAATTTTTGATAATTAGTAATTTTATTTTGATTTTTTCTGAAATTTAGGGTTTCGAGGTCAACAATGGCGAACAATCCATGGTGGGCGGGTCCGGCGGGTCTCCCCGGAATGGAAACCGCCACCGCTACGAGCACCGCATCTCCGGCCAAGAACCCAGATCTCGGCATCTCCATGAAGGCCAACAACGGCGGCGGCGTGGACGAAGAAGACAGAGACAACAGCGACGAGCCCAGAGAAGGAGCTATCGAGGTGGCCAACCGCCGCCCACGCGGCCGCCCTCCCGGCTCGAAAAACAAGCCACGGCCGCCGGTTTTCGTCACCAGAGACAGCCCTAACGCCTTACGCAGCCACGTCATGGAGATCGCCGGTGGTGCAGATATTGCAGACAGCGTCGCTCAGTTCTCTCGCCGGCGGCAAAGAGGAGTCTGTGTCATGAGTGGAAGTGGCACCGTCACTAACGTAACCCTAAGGCAACCGACCGAACCGGGCTCAGTCATGGCCCTAACCGGCCGGTTCGAGATCCTGTCCCTCACCGGAACCTTCCTCCCTGGCCCTGCACCGCCCGGTTCGACCGGTTTGACCGTTTACCTAGCCGGCGGTCAAGGCCAAGTGGTCGGCGGCACCGTGGTGGGCCCGCTAGTGGCTTGCGGCCCGGTTATAGTAATCGCCGCGACTTTCTCAAACGCGACTTACGAGCGGTTGCCCTTAGAAGAGGAAGAAGGAGGTGGGTCCCATTCCGGTGTCGGAAATGGGCCCACCGGTGCGGTTTCCGACCCTACAATGGCGTCGGCTTATAACTTAAACCCGAACTCGATCCCTAATGGTGGGCATATGAGCCATGAGGGCTATGTTTGGCCTCATGGTAGAGCCCCTTATGGCTAAGAAACAAGACTTTTGTGGTTTGATCAACTTCATATAGGTGAGTGTTAAATTAGGGTTCTTGTTTAATATTTTGTAAATTTTACTATGAATGTGGTATATGATCACCCATTATTACTAGTTATCGAATAATAGTTAATACCGGATTTATCGATTTATGGTTGTTTTCAAGTTGCTTAATTATAAATGCGTGGTTCAGTCGGAATTTTATCTCGAACTATGTTATAATTTATAAAAACTGATATAAATTAGGGTTCTTGTTTAATATTTTGTGAGTTTTACTATGAATGTGGTATATGATCATCCATTACTAGTTTTCGAATAATAGTTAATACCGGATTTATCTATTTATGGTTGCCTTCGAGTTATTTAATTATAAATGCGTGTTTCAGTCATAATTTTATCTTGAACTATGTTATAACTATATTATAAACGGTGATATAAATTAGGGTTATTGTTTAATATCTTGTAAATTTACTATGAATATGGTATATGATGATCGCCCATTACTAGTTTTCGAATAATAGTTAATACCAGATATATCGATTTATTGTTGCCTTCGAGTTACTTAATTATAAATGCGTGGTTCAATCGGAATTTTATCTCGAGCTATGGTATAACTATATTATAAATATTAAATAATTTTGTGATGATATAGTGTTGGGGTCGAAATAACATCATTACCTATTTTATGTAGTAAGATGGTTATTATATTTTTGCTAGCTACTGGTTCTTGGGTTATTGTAATTGTAATTATTTTAAGTCACAAAAGCCAAAAACCCTACATTAATTAGGTATGCTTCGAATATTTTTATTTAATTTTATACATATTAACATATTGTTGAAGTCTATAATTACTTTTTAAAGAGTTGCCATGAGAACTCAATCATTAACTTCCAATTTTTTTTTTAAGAACATAAGTCACCGTTAGTTAGACCGAATTAAAAAATTAAAGTTAATTTGATCAAATCATCAAATGGATTTTAATAGCTATAAAGAGCTCCACTAATTAAGTTCGAATCCTAGTAAAAGTAGTATTTTAAAAAAATATTTGAATATTAATATTACCGGTCTGGTTGGTCAGTATATATTATATTTCCTCTTATTATTATTCTTATTATAAATTCTAACCAAAGCTCAATTTTTTAGTATTAACCCTCTTATAAAATGTCATTTTGCCAAGATTGTTGGACCATTAATTATTATAACTTTTTTAATAGAATAAGGTATATTAATTAAATAGTAATCAATTTTGCTGAGACATCATAGTTAGGTAGAGCTATTTCAACTTTTCCTTTTGTATTTTTCCTAATTATTAATTAATCTTCCATAGTTCCATGTGATGGCCGATACCATCATAATTCCATATATAGCTCTAACTTCCTAATATGCATATTATATTCACTAGGCAAAAGAAGTTAGCTTAGTTGATAGTTTAATTATCAAATCATTGCCAGTGTTCATAATTAATTAATTACACTAATTAAACACATCCAAATAATGTAACATGAAATATAACATGCATAATCAAAAAATTGAATCATCAAGAAAGAAAATGCTCTAGCTATTAAACACTTACATATTAATTATCATTCAACTTCCAATTTTTTTTTTTTAAACATTTAATTTAATAATAATAGTATTAATAATAATAATAACCTCATAAAAAGGGGCTGTCTTCTTGGGTTCTTCCCATTAACAGCCCTCCTCACATGGATTCACGTGTCATTTGTTGATTTATGAATTAAGAACTAATTAATCATCTTGTACATTATATTCTTTTACTAATAAGCTAGTTTTACTTTTTTTGGAAGTGCAAGTAAATAGACATCATGATTATGAAGAAGAGTTCAAAAATTAGAAAATATTATAGTTAATAAATATATTACTGATATTAAAATAATATAATATTATTATGTATAAAAACATAAATGATATAATTTTAATTATAGTATAATTAATTTCCAAGTTACCTAATACTTGTGAAATAATATAATTGGACTAAAATTAATTTTAAATCAAAATAATCACCGAAAGTGACAAGCTTTTTATCTGAGTTAATAATTGACCAGAATTATATTTAGCGGCCAAATATGAAATTTGTTCACCGTAAGTGTAAATAAAACAATCATGAGAGCAACATTCCTAGAATGTTTGTTTCATTTCTAATTACTAATTCTTAGTCGCATCAGCATCAGATAAGACGGTAATAAGTAAAGTCGTACTTGTCATAGATATTTCTCAATAGAGTTTCAACGAAAATTAAACCCATGATCTATTGATTAAAGGGTAACATAATAATTAAACCAAATTAACATGGTTAATAATATGCATATTTTAATGATAAATATATCTTTACTCATTTTCCTAATGATTAACTTAGTGTATTATTATTATTATTATTACTATTGGTTAGTACTAACCAATGCCGTGTGCCGTATATTATTGGTTAACTAGGCATTAAGGGGGCGTTTGAATGGACGTAATGTGAGATTACTTGATATGTGAAATTACAAGTAATGTGAGCTGTAATGTGAGATTACTTGAAATGCTAGATTACAGTGTTTGGTTGTGTTGTAACGTGGAGTGTAATGTTAGATTACAATGTTTGGTATGTATTGTAATGTGACTTTATTATTATTATTATTATATTATTTATAGAGAGTATATTTATCTTAATATGATAAGATTTAAAAAAGAAAATATATTTTGATGAAAACTAAATGCTAGATTACAGTGTTTGGTTGTGTTGTAATGTGGAGTGTAATCACTACAAGAAAACTGGTTTTAAGCGACGCGAAACTTGCGACGCTTTTAAAAGCGTCGCAAATTTTTTTGGCGTCCAGAATTTAGGCAACGCTTAAGGAAGCGTCGCCTTAACATAAAAATTAAAGCAACTTTTGCTTTTAAAGTTGTCTAAAATTTGGTTTAGGCAACTGTTTTCACTGGTGCGTTGCTTAATTATCAGGTTTAAACAACGCTTTATCAAATGTCGCCTTAACATATATATTAAGCGACGCTTGCTCTTAACGTTGTTTAAAGTAGGGCTGAGCTCGGGACGGGACGGGCGGGCTTTTTCAATAGCCCGAGCCCGAGCCCGAAATTTCGGGCTCACCATTTCTGAGCCCGAGCCCGAGCCCGATCCCGAACACAAAGAAAAGTCCCGCCCGAATCGGGACTTCGGGATTTCGGGACGGGCTCGGGCTAGCCCGAAATTTAAGTACAAAATTTCAAAAAATCTAAATGAATACCATTTGAATAATGTTAGAGGTATGGAGAATGGATCTGACTGATTACCAGAGAAGATTACCGTAGATGAATAGTCTGCGATGAGAAAATACCGGCGGATAGATGACGAGCAAAAACTAGCAAGCCGGCGACAAGCAAAGAGCGACGTGGTTGAATAGTGAGCCAACGTGATTTGGGGGCTGCGAAGTGGAAGGACACAATCACGAAGGAGAGGGAGAGGAGGGTTGCAGTTGAAGTCCAATATAATAATAAAGGAATGAAGGTCTGCGGCGGGGATACTTCGTTTCATTAGAAATAAGATGTTAGGGTTTTGTTTATAACTTTAATAATGAAGGTCTGTGGCGGCGGGGCAAATTCATTTCATTATAAATGGCTTGCTAGGTTTTGTTTTTATCTTAACTATAGTTACAGTATATATAGTTACAGTAAATATAATTAAGGAAAAATTTATATATAATTAAAGGAATTCGGGACGGGCTCGGGATTTTCGGGCTTTTTATAAAAAAGCCCGAGCCCGAGCCCAAGCCCGACTTAGAAAAAAAAGTCCCGCCCGAGCGGGCTTGGGCTACTTTTCGAGACGGGCTTTTCGGGTCGGGCTCGGGTCGGGCTTTTCGGGACTTCGGGCTTCTCGGGTTTTCTGCTCAGCCCTAGTTTAAAGTTTAGTGTTTAGGTGACGTATTTTAATAGTGCGTTGTATAATTGTTAGGTTTAAACAACGTCTTGTAAAACGTTGGTTTAATTTGAATATTAAACAACAGCTGCTCTTGGTGTTGTTTAAAGTTCGGTTTAGACAACATATTTATTAAGCGTTGCCTAATGTTCAGGTTTAAGCAACGCTTAATTAAAAATAATATTTTATTTAATTAAAGCTTTTTTTTTTTTGCCACTTTTACTCAAATCTCTAAACGCTGGAATACTTCACGCATTGTTTCTTTCGTATGATGATCGGCGAATATCGTGCGTGAATAACGAGCTGCGACTCGGGACTCCTTCACCGACGCGACTCCGATTCGCGATTCCGGGGCTGGATTGAAGAGCTACCACTCCGATTTGCTGAGCTGTGACTCCGGGGCGGGCACAATTGTTTCTTCACTGCGCCCGTTGCATTAGCCCGACTCCAGGCTTATTCACTGCGACTCCAAGCTTCTTCACTGCGACTCCAGGCTTCTTCACTGCGACTCCAGGCTTCGATGAGGTCTTGTTCATCTATTTTTCAGTTTAGCTTCGATTTAGTGATGTGAAGTTGATCCTTCTTTAGATCTCCAATTTCGAGTGTAAATTAGAGAATAAGCTGTTGATTGAACCCTAAATTGGCTAAAGGTGAATTGAATTAGATAGTTGAATTAAGATATGGCCATACTTTCAGGTTTCTCGTCTTGTTCATTGCCATTATTATGGCTTATTTAGAAGTACTGGCGGTGGAGAAGGTGAAAGTAGGGGTTCTGGTTGGTAATAGTTCAGTAGAAGAAAGTTGCATATATGCTTGCTTGTCTAAATTGGCTAAATGTGAATTGAATTTGTTTAAATTCCTTAAACTAAAGCAACTGTTGCAAATGGTGTTGTTTGGTATACACGTATTATATGAGGTAAATAAATAAGAGGCTTTGTTTAGAACCTACTACTAGTACTTTTCTAAGAAGAATCTTAAAATCATAAACAGATGATCTAATACTCAATCATTGAGTCCTATCTAGCTTAGCTAACTCAAAAAAGCTATAAGGCAAATAAATAAAAGATGGGAGCTTTTAGAAGAACTAAGCATTTAAAGAGAAACCTAGAGGTGATGTTAAGAGGAGTTAATATAATCACTAGAAATTAGCAGCTATAATAGTTAAGTACATTAACGAACATCAACGTTGTTGAGCATGTAGGAAGATGTCTTGAATTATCTAGTAGAAGTGCTCATTAGTTCCCTTGTCAATTACTTTCACTTTGTAAACCTCTCACTAAACGGGTTCAGTCAGTTTTACATGAATAAGCAAAAGATTCTCAGGTTTTCTACGGAAATGATGATTTCTATACTCTTTTTCGGCTTCATCAGGTAAAAAAAATGTTATAATAACTGCTTCAGTTAAAAAAAATAACGTTAATTGCTTTTAACTGAATCTAAAAAGTTACAATTTTTTTGCAGACTCTAAATGAGAGGATTCTGTCGGCTAAAACCAACTGCCGTAATGCGGAGAAGCAGAAAAACTTGAATACTTTTGATTCTCCAGATCCCTACTCCAGGTCTCGTTTTGTTTGGCTCTTCATTTCACGAATCAGTCTCTTGCTTGATAGGAGATGGACACTTTATGATTTGTCAGGAGCGAGGGCCTCAACTTTCAATGGGTGGTTTTAGACCTAATTTTTTTTTTTTTCGATTTAGTTCATTGAAGTCTTATATCTGCCTTGCCTTAATCTAATTCTTGCCCTCGCTGAGGTAATTTCCAGCTTTGTCCCTGATTGTAACTGTTCTGCAGATTCATGGATGCTCTGTACAATTTGCTTGATGGGTCTATCGACAATGCAAAGTTCGAGGATAAATGTAGAGCGATAATCGGGAATCAGTCCTATGTGCTCTTTACATTGGACAAGTTGATTTATAAGTTGGTAAAACAGGTACATACTTGAATCCGGTCATACTTTTTTTTTTGCTATTTAATCCACATCTGCTCTAAAATTGGTGGAGGAACATCTTATTTGTGATGGGTTATTGCCGAGTTATGGCCAACAACTTTAGGTGTTCCATGGGAGAGATATGGCATGGAACTACAACCTGAAACCCTAGGAGCAAATTATCATGGGATAAGGACTAGTATCATAAGGGAAGGATCAAGTGTTTTAAACATTGAGGAATTTACATCTAGAATAAACCCAGGGGCGGATTCTTATGAAAATGATGAATATTTTGTTAGTGAGAATGTCACTGAAGGAGATTTGTTAAATGATCTTTTAGGCTATTCAGATGATCCTCTTTTCCCATTGCTGAACGGTCAGAGGCACTTGCACGTGCACAAGCTGAGCAGACGGGGGCACTTGAGCGTGCACGAGTTGAGCAGACGGAGGCACTTGAGCGGATGCACGAGCGGAGATGTTCGCTACTCTTAAGGGTTTTGGACTGATCCAACCTTCTTAAGTTATGAGCTTTTATTATGTTTATATATGACAATCTATCTAGTAGTCTACTTGCGAGTTATTATATTTTGACAATTATCTACTGTTTTAGTTGTGAACTTCTCTATTATGTTTATGTAAAAAACTATCAACTATTTTGTTTATGATGATTTAAGTCTATTACTTTGGATTCAATGAATTTGAGTATAACTGGTATATTATATTTAGATAAATATATCCAATTAATAATTTAATATATTGCATTGCAGGTTTAGACAACGCAAGATGCGTTGTCTATACTTGCACTAAACAACACAAATTGCGTTGCCTATGATTGAAATAAAGACAACGCTCCAAGCGTTGTTTATACTTGGAAGTAAAGACAACGCTTTCTGCGTTGTCTATACTTCTAGTATAGGCAACGCTTTCTGCGTTGCCTATACTTCTTGTATAGACAATGCTTTCTGCGTTGCATATACTTCGTGTATAGGCAACGCAAAAAGCGTTGCCTATATTTAAAAGTTAAACAACGTTTTCTGGCGTTACTAAGCCTTAGATAAGGACGACGTTAAAAAAACGTCACATTTACTTATTTTTTAGGCGACGCTTAAAGCTAAACGTCGCAAAGTTTTAGACAACTCCCCACAATGTCGGCGCTTCCATTTGCGTCGCGGATTGCGTCGCCAAACTTTAGGCGACGCAAAAAGCGTTGCCTAAAGTAAATTTTAGCGTTGCTTAAACCCTGTTTTTCTGTAGTGAATGTTAGATTACAATGTTTGGTATGTATTGTAATGTGCATTGTAATGTGACTTTATTATTATTATATTAATTTATAAGAGTATATTTATCTTAACATGATAAGATTTAAAAAAGAAAATATATTTTGATGAAAACTAACTTCTTAAATTTTATGTTTTGTGGTTAATACTATAGTCATTTATGAATTCTAAAAAAAAAAAATGTAATCTCTTTATGCACAACTATTAAAATTCTAATAGTTAAAACATTATATGTAGTTTATAAGATAACTTTCATAAAAAATACATTGAAAAGACTTTACTCATTTTATACGAACATCATGTGCATTATTATTTATTATAATAATGAGCTATGAAGTAGATAAAAACTAAAAAAATTACTAATAATAACAAAATTGTTATCATAATAAGCTATAATGATAATACAAAGTATTTTGTCTACTTAATAAATATTATTAAAATAATAACACTCCGTAATGTTGGACGTAATCTCACATTACATCCGTTTTTTTAATATAATCTCACATTACGTTGAATGAAGTTTGGACGTAATCTAAGATTACAATGGACATTACATTACAATGCACATTACGTCGTTTGACAAATCAAACAACGTAATGTTGATGTAATATGGGACGTAATGTGAGATAACATCCCACATTACATCCATCCAAACACCCCCTAAAGACATGACATTAGCCCTCTCATGTCAAGACAAACTCAACCAAAGATAAATGAACTTAATTAAATATATACTCAACGGCCAAATAATGTCACGTTTAATATAATTTGTTTCAAAAGGATGCCAAATAAGCAGCATTAAGGAAACGTGGACCACTTGATATTATAATAATTAGGCTGTGCTTTTGGATACTTTATTTATTGAATTACTCTCATAATAACTAAATAAATAAAGTGTATTTAATAAACTATTACTGTTAAAGGGGATCATTAAGACATGCTTATTAGTACCTTGGTCTATATATATATATATATATATTTATTATAACAAGTTCCTTTTATGTTTCAAAAAGAATTTATGAAGTAACATACAAACTAACAAGTAGATTGACTAAGTATAAGGTTTTAGAATAGCAAAGAATTGATAAACTCTCACAAAATACTCTGATTATATCCCAAAATCTGATGAAAGGTCATCATTATGTAAGACTTATTTCAAAAACTAGCATAATATAGCAAAATTGTCTAATTCTAAGTTTTACATACATTTACATACACCAAAATAAAATTTAAAAAGAAACTTAAAGGCCGGCCGACTCGTGACGGGTCACGCCCCGTCGACCCGATCCAAAACCCGATGCATCTCATCAGCTAGAGTTTGAACAACCGCGGGTTTTCGAACCACACCATTCATCCCCGATTGGAGACATTTGGTAATGACCCGCTCCTCGGCACCAACCGTTAGGGCTATGATCCGAGGCCAGTTGCGGCTCATCAGCTGCCTGATCCGCTTTGCTATCTCGAACCCATCGATATCGGACAAGTGGAGGTCGATGAGGACAACCTTAAAGGAGTTTTCTTTACTTCTTAGGGCGGTCAGGCATTCGAATCCCGAGGAAACTGCGGTTACTTGGCACCCAAGTTTCGTCAGTTGCTTATCGGCCACTATCCGGTTGATGTGGTCATCGTCGGCTAGAAGAACGTGGAGTCCTTCGAAAAGGTTTTTTGGTTGCTTGGGATTGGTCGGGTGGGCGTAGTCTCGTGAAGGCGGGAGCGGGAACCGAAGAACGAGCGTCATTCGGTCCGGTAGGGTTCGGGTGGTCGAAGTCATCTTTAGGTTTCCTTGCATCATCTGCGTATACTCACGTCATGAAATTTCGGCATAAGCTTTTGCATAAAAAAGTTGGACTAATAACCAATTGCTATCGAAACTTAACAAATTGTTACCTGAAATTTTAATTTTTCAAAATTGGGTATTCGAATTTTAAAGCAAATTGTTACATTTGTTTCAATGTCCGTCAAATTGGACAGAAACTGAGCATGTTTAAGCCACATGTAGTCTTTTAATTTGTATTCAAGATGAATTCAGATATAAATTAAAAAAATTACAACAAAAAAACATTTAATTTGATGCTCAACTGAAATGTTCGAATTTGGCGGAAGTTCAATTGAGGATCCGGTTGAAGGTATTTTGTTGCAATACTTTCAATTTATGTTTGAATACATTTTAAATACGTACACATAAAAAGATCCACATGGCAAAAACACGCTAATTTACTGTCCGATTTGACAAGAATTGAAACAGATGTACGAAGTCATTTACTCGGAAATTGGAAATTCAAGTAGCCAATTTTATAAAATTAAAATTCGCATAACGATTTTTAAATAGTTCAAAGTTCAGATAACTTGGTTATTATTATCCCTAAAAATATCTAAAATTTTCAAAATATTTTCAATTAGTCCTCCAAGTTTGTAGTAGTTTAGCTTTTAACTCTTTCTTCCCCAACTTTATCAATACGAAATCTGATCCCAGACTTTACCTTTCATCCACCAAATCCATATCCTCATATCAAAATGCAAACTGAAAGAGACAAAAAGAACGAACCTGAACGAGCCGCTTACACATGGTAAAGCCCAGATCATCCGTCGAGACATCGAACCCCCAATCGCGATCAGGCTGACGATCGTCAAGAACCGAAGAAGCCGAAGCTTCGCCTCTAATCTCGACTTCAAATTTCACATACGCAGACTCGACGAAGATCTTCTCGGTCTCGTCTCCGCTAGCCGAAAACACGCGAAAATGAACCGATCCTTTCCCTTCAAAGACATCCAAAAGATGCCCAACCATATGAAGAATCACCTGAAACATCACAACAAGAAAACAAGGTCAATTAACCGTGTTAGGTTCGTGTCTAAAGGTGTTTGAAGAATCACCTGAAACGTCCTCTTCTCGTCGCCGATCACCCGATCGGGCAACGAACTACGAGCTTCGACCGAAAACCCGAACCCTTTGCACATACACAAGCATTTGGAAAGACACGAAACCTCCTTCATTAATGCTCGGAGCTCGAATGGCTTAATCTCGAGATCGGGATTTAGGGTTATCTCCGTTACATCGTTGATTAGGGTTGAGAGGACAGAACTCGTCTTCATCATCGAATCGGCGATGAGTTTTTGATCGGATTGTGTCGGTTCTAGGATCGACAGTAGGCCCATGATCGAGTGCATCGGCCGCCTCATCCCGTGACTCATCACCTTTTGGAACGATTCCTTAGCCGCGCTTGCCATGACCGCATCTTTTCTCGCGGTTTGTAACACTCGGTTTTGGTCACGGAGCTTCTCTTGCATCCGTTGCGATTCTTTGAGCACCGCGGCGTGAGAAAGAGCTACGGCCACTTGATCGGCCACAACCTCCACGATCTGAACCTCATGGTACGTCCATTTTCGAGAACCGGGACCCACCAACACGAGGATTGCGTACCGGGTGTTGATGAATTGTGGGGTCCCACCTTTGAAATTCGATACTTGGAGCAACGGGACCCGAATCGCTGCCACAGGTCCCACTGGACGTCCACTGCTACTATTACTTGCGACGCAAGAAAGCTTGGAATCGGGGCTCAGGATGACCACACCCTGGCTCTTCTTGATTTCGGCCACAAACGGGTCTTCTATCGGGATTGAGAAGCTACGAGCGCTCGGTTTTAGCTCGTGGGTTAAGTCGAGCATCGTGGCGGTGTTGTTCGGCATCCAAACCAAGCAATTGTGGAGGTCTAGGGTTTTTGAGAGCTCAACTAGAGTTGTGTATAGTATGGTGTGTTTGTCAAGAGATTTCCTTATTTCATGGGTTAGCATTCGCACGTGCCGGCTAGCTTCCTTTTGCTTCTTCATCATGCCAACCTCTTGGTCTAGTTCCAACACATTTTGCCTCAAGAAGAGCTCTCTCACCTGGGATTCAGAAATTTAAAAATAATAATTATGTATCCGCTATAGCAATCTGAAGGATAAATTATAATGCAATTTGGTGTCTCGATTTTTTTTTTAATATTGAAATTCGATGTACGAATTATCATATTTGTTAACTTCGAACAAAATATGGATTTTGAACATTAAAGAAACCTAAGGTTAAATTATAAGCAAAAAAAATATGATAATTCAGAAAGTGAAAACAATACGCTTCTGTTGCTTAAAAACTAATTTTAACACTAAAATTAACAGAAAGGTGGAAAGCGATAAACATAACAAAAAAATAATTGAGATACCAAATAATAACATGACCTATATTTTAAGAATTCAGGTCACTCGGCCCACTCTTACTACTGTAGATTATTCCGCACCGTTATGATCTCGACAAATATCTTTAGATTTAATATTTTCTAATAGAGTTCATCAATTCTTGTAAATTTCTAGAACAAAAAAACTATAAAATTAATTGTACTAACTACACGTGTCAATATCACAAAAACGAAATTGACAATCTGAATGAAACTGATGAACTAGGATTCAGATCACCTGCCCCAAATCGCGCATCACCGTTAAGATTTAACATATGTCCTTAGATTTAATATTTACCTTCTAAGTTCACCAATCCCCAATAGTGTTTTAAAAAAATAAAAGTGTAAAACTAATTATACGATGACACGTGCCAAGATCTTAATGGTGAGAATTTGGACATTTGAGGAATGGAGAGTGGGACAGAAGATCTGTGTTCGATGATCTGAGCCTATATTTTAAACCGTTTTTAAGTTCTTAACTTAATCATTAATTATATCAATCACTCTCTCAAAAAAACAAAAGTATTTCCTTTCTAGTCAAGTATATTAATTATATCACACGTGGAAGAAATATGCCAAATTGCTAATGCTCACCTTCCACTTAAGAAGCATCGGTATCAGGGGCAGAAGCGTAATTGCAGTTGCGCTCGACACTAGCGCGGTGAGGAACTTAGCCACCGTCAGGGCGAACATCAGCCGGAACGACGGCGAGCCGCCGTACGTCAGCCCGTTCAGCAGGTGCGTCAATCCGCAGAGCACTATAAAAGCTATGAACTCCACCAGAACCCATTTGAACGGGAAATTCGACAAGCTCACAAAGTAGAGCATCTCGATCGGAATCGACAGGTACGCGGCGGCGATCAGGAAATCGCTCACGCGCTGGCAATCAAACACGTTCCGGATACTCCATAGCGTGCCTTCTTCGTCGCAGTTGCAGTTGAAGTCGTAATCGGCAAGAGCAGTTGAACATAGGATTAGTAATACTAATAACAGAGTTCTTGTTCTTGCCATGTTCTGCAAATTTCTGTCGTTGATTGTTGAGTTCGTGTCGGAATTGGAAAAGGAATGGTTTTTTGAAGAAAGTAGACGTGGGAATGAAATGGGTACCTTGGGGAAGTGAGTTTGGGTTTGTCTGTGTTCTGCAGAAATGAAGTTTGGCAGTTTTTGCAGAAAAGGATTAAGCTTTTAGTAGCTTCAATGGAGGGGAAGAGAAAGAAAGTGGTGGTGGAAATTGGAAAAACAGTGTAAATGCTTAAATGGGAGCAAGGGGTTTAAAGAAGATGGTCTTTTATAAGAGAGATAAATCTGAGATGACATCTCAAGTGTCAAGTGGGATTGATGTATACTATACATACATAATATACATATATAGTCGATTAAAATATACGTTTTATTATTAATTAAGTATTAGAATGTATAAGTTCTATTCCTTGTAACACTGTTTTAAAAAGCAAAAACTGTTACCACCTATTGAATATAATTTAAAGTCAATTATATTTAGACTCAATTAAGATGACCGAATTTAAAACTCAACCGAAATAAGGTTAAGACCGATATGATCGGAAGGATGTTCACTTTACATTTTGGTTAAGTCGGTATTCGAGTATACACTAAGTAGAGCAGCACATACTTGTAAATATGAATATAAGAGACAGGATTTGAGAACTAACGTGATTGTTGAGAGGATCGATTTGAGAAAATCACAAAGAGCTGGTAGACCGTGAAAATAGTAAATGATTATTTTACGGAGCTTTGGTACCGTAAAAAATAGATTTATAATTTATGTGACTATATATGTATGATGTTACATAAATTTAAATAATTGAAACGTACAATATTGCTATAAAATCTAAAGTTGTTTTGGTATGAAACTTCATTAAGCTTATAGTATGGCTATGAGCATTAATAATAATTAGTCGTTAACCCGTAAAGTCCAATTTTTATGTGGTAAAATAGTTAGTCGTGAACCCATATAATTTGATTTATGTGGTCATGTCCAATTTTTTTTATTTTTTTAATTTATTTATGTGGCAAATCACGGTATCGGGTGGTGATATATACGGCTGGGCAAAAAAACCGGTTCGGTTGAACCGAACCGGCTAGAACCGGTTCTGGCCGAACCGGCTAGAACCGGTTCTGGCCGAACCGGCTAGAACCGGTTCTGGCCGAACCGGCTAGAACCGGTTCTGGCCGAACCGGTTTGTATATGGTTTGGTTTTTAATATATATATTAGGAGCGGTTCTCAGTTGGTTCAGAACAGGTTCAGAACCGGTTTTGAACCGGTTGTAAAAAAAATTATTAACCCTATGCCGCTCCTAACTACAGCCGTTCCTCAGTCCAGTAAAAAAAAATTGCAGCGCCGCTCCTGAAGAACTGCCGCTGCCACTCCCGCCGGACCTCCATCCTTCGTCCACCACATCGCTGGCGAGTTTTGCCCAGACCAATTTGATACGGTGAGTCCCTAAATTCTAACTTTCTATAGCGTTTATTATTTTTGTAGGATTTCGTTAAATGAGTTTGAATCTATCTGTTTCTTTCAACTGATACAATTTAATAATGCCTTCCTCGCTCAGATCACCAACAACGATTTTTTGATGAATTTTTTTATTTTGGGTTCGTCGACGGGTCAGTTCAGTTCGAGAACTGAACCGAATTCAGTTATGTTGAACACTTAACTGGGTTCAGTTTAGTTCACACTACAAGAAATACCCCATTTGCCGGCGAATAAACAATAGTGGCCGGTAAAAGTGGCCGGTAAAAGTGTTTTTCCCGGCGAAGAAAAACTTTAGCCGGTAAAAGATTATTAGCGGCGAGAATAATATATTCGCCGGTAAAAGATTACCATTAGCGGCGACTAAAATAGTGTCGCCGGTAAAAGTTTAAGGGAAAACAAATAAATTAATATTTTAATACAACATACATTAGAGGCGAGATAGTTGGCCGGTAAATGTTTACAATTAGCGGCGACGTCAGTTTAGTCGCCGGTAAAAAAATTAAATTATTAGCGGCGAGATAGTTAGCCGGTAAAAGTTTACAATTAATGGCGACTAAATTAGTTTCGCCGGTAAAGTCCAAGTTTTAGCGGCGACGTCATTATACTCGCCGGGAAATTTTTTTAATTATAAACGACGAGATAGTTAACCGGTAAAAGTTTACAATTAACGGCTATTAAATTAGTTTCGCCGGTAAAGTTCAAGTTTTGCGGCAACATCATTATACTCGCCGGGAAAAAAAATTAAATTATTACCGGCAAGATAGTTGGCCGGTAAAAGTTTACAATTAACGGTGACTAAATTAGTTACGCCGGTAAAGTCCAAATTTTAGCGGCGACGTCATTATACTCGCCGGGAAAAAACTAAATTATTACCGGCAAGATAATTAGCCGATAAAGTTGTACAATTAACGGCGACTAAATTAGTTCACCGATAAAGTTAAAGTATTAGTGGCGACGACATTTTAGTTGCCGGGAAAAAAAATTATATATTAAATATGATTATTTAGGTAGTTTTTGAGCAATAAAAATATATATATATATATATTAAATGGTACAAATAAAAAAAATGGAAAAGAGGTCCATAGAATTACCGAAACCTCTCATTCAGACTAGCTAGTAATAATACAAAGATACATCATCCCTTCCTTTAGTTATTTTTTGGCAGATTTTCCTTTCCTTTTTTTGGCCAGTAATTATCCCTTCCTTTAGTTGAAGAGAGAGAGTTACAAAAAAAAAGAGTGACGGAGAGAAAGGGGGTGTCCAGAAGGGTCCAGAGAGGTCAGCGGAGCGCAAGAAGACAATCGGCCTCGACAAGTGCAGCTCCAGCCCCAGTCGTCTTCTGGTTTTGACAATCACAGTCATCCTGAAGCTCTAGCACCGACCAGCAGACTCCGACCGCACCTTCAACGCCTGACAAGGGACCTCGACAGCTAGCTGCCTTGTCTTTGCATGCGACCTCTAATCGGTCGGCCACTTAATTTCTTGGGCTCAGGTTAGCTTGTTTTTTGTTGGGTTAATTGAATTGTAAAACTATCAGTTTGATGTTTAGTTTGGAGATCTGAAATTGATTTATAGTGGTTAACCCTAAATTAGACAAATTTTGACTGAACGAAGTTATATAAAGTTGGTCTACGAAAATTTGGTCCAATCTAGCTGACTTAAATGGGTCTACTTGTGAATTAAAGAGGGTTGCTTAAAATGGATTTGATTAAGTGGTATAACGAGTGAATGCAAAGATCTTAGATTTGAAATAATATTGTCTAGGCATCAGTTTGTTTGGCGAATAATTTTCGTTAACAGCCTCATTGGATACATTTTAGTTCAAATAAGAACAAATTAAGTGACATTTTAAAGTAAAGAAGAAATCCTCCTAGCCTTATGTCGATGAGAGAGTTTAATTGATTGTTAAGGGATGGTGTGATATATTGTATGTATACATATAACACGATAACATATCTATTTGAGTTGCAGAAAACAATGGCTGGGAGAGGGAAACGAACCACCCGTCCTTCCAATCAACGGAAGCATACCTCCGTCGTCGGTGAAATGGCATCTGAGTCTGAACTCCCACCACTTCCGACACAGCCGCGTACATCATCCGGACCGACCACTAATCCCTCTGAGCATCTTCCGACGGATAGCACGCAAGAACCAAGTTAGTATTCACATTATATAACAACTATGAATATTCATTTATTATTTGATATAATACCTATCACAAAGCATTCAGATATTTCTCGTAAGCGAGGACGTGGGCCTACACGGAATATTGAGTTAATGAAGGACCCCAATGGTGATAAACGTCCTATGGAGTTTGATTCAGATGGAGAATCTAATGGGATTAATACAAGCAAATTCACTAATTACTGTGGTTGGTTAGTCCGCATGCCTGAAAACGCCAACCCTTGTGTACCAAGTTGGTGTGGGACCAAAGAAAAACCTGGGGTACCTGATTTTCAGAAGGAGAAGCTGTGGACACTTGTTTGTGTGAGTTGGTTTTACTTCTGAATTTATGTTTCTTTTAATCATAAATTATGTATAGCAACTTATGTTATATACTTTGTTACATCTACTTGCAGGATAAGTTCGACATGGACATAAACAATCAGATGGTAAAATGGAACTGCATGAGGATGCTCGGAAAGAAGTTCAATGATAACCGATGCGACATTAAGAAAAACTATTACACACCTAACAAAGATGATCCAACATGTTTGTTGATGAAGAGACCACCAGGTTACTCGGAAGATCAGTGGAAGTACATGATTGATCACTTCAGCTCTGAGGAGCACCAAGTAAATCACTAATTTTTTTTATTGTATGTATTATAAAACTTTATGTGGTAATGACCAATGTATGTGTTACATTGTATTTTATCATGTAGATGAAGTGTGATCGCAATAAGGCAAATCGTGATCAACAAGTGGCTTTACATGCATCTGGATCTGTAAGTCATGCGAGGGTCCTTCAAATAAGTGTAAGTCATTTTCAGTCCTTCATGATACATATTACACGAGTACTACATATTCTATGGTGTATTAACTCATTTTGTGAGTTGCAGACAGAGAAAAACAATGGCGTTCCTCCACCAGAATATGAACACTATTATCAGCTACATACAAAGAAAGATGGCACTCCAACTGATGGCCTTGCTGCAACAACTATGGTAAGTTCAGCCGATTGTAGAACTTATGTTGGTTGTGTGTTTTATGCTAGATATTATGATAACTACATTCAGTTAGAAGAATGTATATTAAGTGAGTTGGTCATAATGTTGAAGATGATAATGTTTTCTTGATATTAGCTTATTAGTCAATACAAATAGTACTTCATCATGTTAACTGTTTATGTACACTTTCTTGTAGTCTCAAGTGAGTGAATGTGTTGCTCAAGAGGAGTCTGAAGGTTTAGTCCCAGATGTGGATGCGATATTCATAATGGTACGTGATCAGATGAAGGTGCGACCAAAGTATACACGACGTCCGAAATGCAACACGGCTAGTTCACAATTGATGGAGTACAAGAAGATTGTTACAAACTTGCAAGTCGAAAATAGTAGTTTGGAAGAGCGTTTGAAAGCATCTGAAGAAAATGCTCAAGAGATGCAGAGAAACTTTAAATCACTTAACGACAAGGTCGACTCACTTTTCAATGGTAGACAGTCTCCTCTTATCGACAGTGATGAGACTGAAGGTGTTATAGGCTTATATAATTAGATGGTATTCTCTTACAATGTATTCCACTTAGTTTAACGCCTTGTAATCTTTTTTTGTCAGCGCCGGATGATGATCGGAGTGTGCCTGGATCAGGTGCCAGGAACCACTAGCCTACTTTGTGAGTTCTGTTTGATCTGATCTCTCCTCTCTTTTCATTAATATAAAATAATGCTTCTGGAAATCTGTCTATGTACATAGATTTAGGTGAAAGAGTTTTATAAGCTATCTATGCTGTTTTATACCTAACTCCAACGTGTAGAAAATTTAATTATAAATCACAATCAGCTACCAGATGTATTATGCAGTTGTTCAGAGCCTAATGACATATATAAACTAAATAACTCCGACATGAGATTTACCAAGTATCTCAATTCATTCTCTTTCTCTATCAATTCACTTTTATGTGGTTTTTATTTCTATTTATGTTTCAGTTATTCAAGTATTCAAAAGGAAGCAACTTCTCTGTAAACTATTTTGTAAAATCAATAAAAATTCGTTATAAGCTGCTTTCTGGGTTTAGTTCTTGTTTTTGTTGAATTTCTGCATTCTGGCCTGGAGAATGTGAATTTCTTGTGATTTTGCTGTCCAAAAGGGGGGGGGGGGGGGGATTTTACTCTGTTTGTTATCAGTTATGGCATGGAACAGACAAAATACACTGTATAAATATATTGTCCTGGCCATTTTTGTTGTTCTGTTATTGAAATGTTTGAGAAAAGTATGTTATTGAAATGTTTCTTGTTTGGTTTCTTATAATTTTACTATTAATGCATTACTTAATGTTATTTGATTGTTTAATGTATACATTTTTCACATGTAGGAATATGATAAAGATCTTCCAAAGGTTTGGGTTCATCAGTACATTTTGTGAATTATGATAGTTTTTTGAAGGTGCAGTTTTTTGAAGGTGCAGTTTTTGAAGGTTCATCTACAATGCAGCTGCTTATTTTGTGAATGTGTATGGTTAGTTTTTTGAGATGTTACTCAAAGTCATGCAACTAAACTTATATATGGTTTATGGTTATATCTATAGTTAATTGTGGAGACTGGAGACTTAATATTAGACTGGAGACTGGTATTTTCTATTCCTCTTCTTGTGTTATGTTACGACTATTATGAATGAGTAAACTTTTGGCGTCAAAGTAATATTAGTTATTAGTGGAATCAATTTACGGTGGGGGTAACTCGCCGGTAAAGAAATACATTATAGGCTAAATAAGTCGCCGGTAATAATTTGGGGATTATTTTCTCTAGCAAATTAATTTGCCGGAAATATATCGGCCTATGTTGTCAATAATAACCGTTTTTTAACCAAGAAACTCACCGGTAAAAGTCGTATATTTTACCGGTAAATTGTCTCGCCGCTAAAGCACATTTTCTCCGACAATATAACTAGCCGGTAAAAACTCTCTTTTTTACCGGTGAAATAACTCGTCGATAATTTCATTTTTGTTGGCGAGTTTTTTCGCCGCTAAAAGTCATGCGTTTTACCGGTGAGTAATCTCGCCGTTAAAGCACTTTTTCTTTGGCAACTTAACTCGCCGGTAAAAAACTCTTTTTTTTAACGGCAAAACAACTCGCCGATAAAACCGTATTTTCACCGGCGCCAAATCTCGCCAGTAAATTATCATATTTTTACCGGCGAAATAATTCGTCGGGAATAATTAATATTTTATTGTCTTTTAATAAGTCTTTCTCGGCAAGATATCTCGCCGGTAAAAGGTCATTAGTTTTACCGGCCATTTCTAACTCGCCGGTAAAACATTTACCGGCGGCGCTTTACCGGCGACCGTGATCGGCGAAATACTTCGCCAGGATGACTTTTACCGGCGAAAAAAGGGCTTTTACCGGCTACTAACCCTCGCCGGTAATTGAGGTATTTCTTGTAGTGTCAACAGATTAACTTACTTCATGATTAACTTACTTCATATACTAACTCTTTTTATTTATTTTTCATTCATAGATTTGTTGCACTATTGACGTTTGAGCTACGCATGTCGCCTCTCGAGAACCGGTGGAAGTCTCAAGATTTATACTTTAAATATTTCAACTTATATTATCAGATTGTTTGGAATTTAGATTTCGATACTATCTATGTTGAAGTGATTGGTTAACTTTATATTTTGAAAGTTTATGAATTGTTCGTCTATTATCGAATTTGGTGCGAAATTAGAACTTTAAATAAAAAAAGGTTTGAAGAAAAAAAAAGGTTCAGAACCGGTTCAGAACCGGTTTTGAACCGATTCTGCCATGGTTTGGTTCTGGAGCCGTGAAACCGGTTCGGTTCATGCCAGGTATAGAAAACCGGCTGAACCTTAAATCCGGTTCCGGTTCGGTTCTGAACCGGTTCGGCCCAGAACCGAACCATGCCCAGCCCAGCCCTAGTGATATATTTCAAGATGGGTTTCCTTTCCTATAAGTGAAGTGAACCTAGACTACTGTATATTGCCGCTTCAGTTCAGATGCTGCCTCGTGTCGAATGTAGGGAGGAATCTCATTACAATAATGCATTGATCATTGCATGGGAAAATGAAATAATGGCCAAAAAGATAAAGACAGGGAAAAAGAACAATATAAATGGTATAAAAAATGTAAAATACAAATATATGTTCTTTTTAGAAAGAAAAAAATTAGTTTTTTTTTTTTTTGTGGAAAAAAGTTTGAAGTTGATGGATGGCAACATATATTTGATATTTTATCGGCACAACATAATGACGCATATTTTAACATATTGCAAAATAACGTTCAATATACTAATTATAGGGTTTGCTTGATATTTGCATTTTATTTCAACTTTATTTTAACTTTTTACACTACATCACCCAGTAAATATTCATTCTAAATTTCTATCTCTAATTTTTACATTCACAATTTCGATATTCTATACTATATATATCGACCGATAAGTGGATAACTATTACCTGTTTTTAGTATCAAACAAATAGAAAAAGAAAGTCATCAACTCCGGCGGCTATGGTAATTAATGACGAAAGTGGCAAACGGCGGCCATACCTTAAACATAAAAATATCTTACTTACTTTGTCATATAATATTTATTTAAAAAAATTGTGTGGACTATATGTTAAACTGAAATCACTAGGTGTATCTTTGTTGAAAAGTGGAACACATAGAATTATATTTCTTGTTTGTTTTCTTGTTAATCAATAAACTCTACACAGAAACTTATGTAGAGCCATCTCCCCTATGCAAAGAGCCCGTGCCTTGGGACGCAAGTTTCGATCAAGACTAAGCTCAACCAGAACAGAATTATTACCACAAGAATTGATATTTTTAGGGTTAGCAATTTGTGACACGACACGCACGAAAAAAACCGTGTTTTGTGCTAATATATGATAGAACGTTAACACGAACACGATTACACGATATAATTTCAGTGTCGTGTTCGTGTTTGAGTATCATAACACGACACACACGATAACACGATAAAGTCGTGTTACTAAGACTACTTTTTAAGTTATTTTTTGAACAAATCTTATTTATTACCATTAAAAACTCCAATTAGTGGTTTAATTTTTAGTGCTTGTAAACTCTGAATTGCTAACTTATGAATACTGACATACTAATTCATAGCTTTTTGCTATGTGAATTTCATTATTTTGATTTTCGCTCAAAGATCTCGTATATAGATGTAAAACTGAATATCCTTACACAACACGATATAGCACGACATGAACACGCACAAAATTTTAGTGTCGTGTTCGTGTTTGTAAAATGTGGCACGATAAGCTTACCGTGCATATTCACTAAGTTTAGCACGACACAATTATTGACGCACACGATAGCATAAATTGCAACCACTAATCATTTTCCAGAAAAAAAGGTTCTATACGTATACAACAAACAAAAGAATGCAGTAATAATTACCGACGCTACTTTGCGGCATTTCTGTTCGAGACAATTAATGGACATTACAACATACTATAAGCGACATTATCAAAATTGGTCTAATCTATGGAATGTCTAAAATTTCAACCCGAGCTCCGGAATTCTGATAAGTGAATCTACTTTTCTTGTAGTGTAAGTTTATTGACGATTAGTCTGCTCGTGGCAGCAAGAAACTGAATCCCGAGTTCTCGCGAATAAGCGGCGGAGGCTCGATGTCGGAGATGTCTATTTGTTCCATCGACTTCGATATGTCATCCACCGAAAACGGAATGCTGGAAATGAAACAGAGTTATGGGGACGGTAAAAATGAGGTGTTATCACTACATTCTCGTGACGGTAGAAATGATTTATCGCGACGCAAAAATGTGTCGTTATAAAAGTAGAGACGCTTTTTCCGACGCAGGTGTCATTCCTGACTACCGTCGCGAAAAACACTGCGATGCATGCAGTAAGCGTCGCAAAAATCTTAAAAGACGTGACACTTTTACTTGCGTCGCCAGTGCATATACAGTGGCAATACAACTAAGTATCCTTACAATATTATTTTTTTGTTGAAAAGTACTTGGAATCTATAACGAACCTGGAATCGTCATCGAGAAGGAACGAACTACTAACTGCATTGTGAGAATCTTCGGTCATTAGAACCCGCATGTTCGATATAACCTAAAATTTCAAAAAAAAAAAAAAAAACGTTAATTGGATAACTTAGAACCCGATCCCAATTCGTGAAAATGTAGTTGATCGGTGAGAACTTACGTCTGGTGAGACGCTATGCGTGCCGTATTTGTCGTCCCAATACATTGTGCTTATCCTATAAAGCTGTTGTATACTTAGGACCTGCAAAAATAACTGCTAGTTAGATTTCTTGCAGAGCAAGTAAGCATCATTGAGGCTTCTTGCACATCAAGTAACCCTAAAAACTGAAGAACAATCACTCACCGGGCATAAATCATGGCTTATTTCGTCGAGTGTCTTCTTGGGCTTCTGATGTATGACCTATTTCCGAACGACAGTAAAATTAAGACATCCATGATGTTCTTCGACGTGAAAGGACACGACAATCGAACATAAACTTACCAGAAAACCGATTGCCTGTCGGATATGCTTTAACTCGTCCCAAGCTGATCCTGCATACTGTAGTCTCGAAATTTTCGAATCAGAATATTCGTAGTTTTCAAGGAAAAAAACCTAAATTTTGCGTAACGTATATTTACCTCGTCGGTTGCCTTGTAGCACCAATGCTCGAGTTCGGCAAGACCCGCTTTGACGTATTCTCCGTTGCTAAACGAGCAACATTCTCTCCTCAGCAGCAAGCTATCCATAAGATGATGAGCAAAAGTTTCAGTTATTACTTCTTGGTTAAGAAAATAAGATTACTTGCTGAACAAGAAAGCGTACTTACCTGTTGAATAACTGGACATTGATGAAGGAAAAGATCTGGATAAACACCTTTCGGACCAAAAACGGCGGCACCTGCAGCAAAAACAACTTTCGGTCATCAACGAGACAGAATTTTGAATATTTAGATTTCGTATAAGCTCGATCATAGAAAATTTTACTGACGTAATTTGCTCGCAAAGTATCTAAGAAGTTTCCGAGACTCTTGACGATTCCTTGCCAGTGAGCAATTAGAGTTTGTTGAGCCGCGGAGTTAGCTACCGACCGTGACGCGCCTTTGACTAAGCTAGCTCTAGATGTCCTTGGTGCCTTGTTAAACAAGAAATCATGCCCTTTAGTTACTTAGAATCGCACAAATAAAGAAATTTCGATAATCGAGTAAAGGTCATCACCTGGATACATAACCCGAGCAACGGAGAAATCTCTTTCTTTAGATTATCCCGAATCATACCATAGATCTTCTCCACATAAGCTGTAAGCTGCTGCTTAAACAACAAAGCCGGGTACTTTGCTTCGACTTGCCGTAACCCGTCTGCCCCGCCAATGGTGCCGTTGATTAAGGAAAGATTGACACCTTGTGGAGCGCCACGGAAACTCTACAAATGACATAGTATAACAGATTACTTGGTGAACATGAAATTAGGTTAAATAGCAGTGAATTTTTCTTTACTTGTGTCATCCTGCCAAAGAGAGTAGCTGATGATGATCGCCGGCGCTGTGGGGCCATTCCTGCCGCCCCGCTCGCCTTTAGCGTGCGTTGGAGAAGTAGAAGAAGCGTCGACGCGTTGGACAACCAATAGGCTAAGATGTCATTATTGTCTTGTGTCTGATATTCATTGGAGATAGTTAGGGTTAGAGAAATGATCATTTTTACTTAGACACGGAAAACCAAAAGGCAACGGAAATGAAAACTGGACACCTATTAACAACAATTTAAACCTGAAACAAGCTACATGGTGCAAACCTGTGATAACTAAATTGCATACTAACCTCAATAGCGTTGCCAATTGTTTGAATAATCCGATCGAAGACACTAGTTCGCTCGACTTCGAAAGATCTCCAATGCAAGAGACACTTGTAGATAATACACGCGGCAATCGGTCGGTTACCCGCAAACCCTAGATGCTGAGCAATGCAGCGGATGAGCAAATCTTGATTCTCTTGTTGTTTCTCGTTGAGCGACTTCTGAGGCCTATCTTCGATTTCCGAGAGGTCCCGGTGATTTATCGAGTTACTATGCAAGTCCTGTTAAAACATTACATTTCGGTTAAAACGTAAAGAATCGAAACTTTATGTTCGGTTTTACGGAGAGGTAGATGTACCAGATGTCGGCTTGAATCGCTCCCGAAATGGCCACTTTCACCACCTCGTTGAAGAATCGATCGGGAGCGGGCCGAGAGGTACGGCTTCGGGGGAGGAATATTCACGACTTGTTGGCGAAGAACTTTGTTCTCCGACTCTAGGTTGGCGATCTTATCCTCTAACCTAATCACAAAACAGTTTCTTGGACAATAAGGAACCAATTATGAACAAAGAATTTACCTAACATAGAGTATTTACTGACGAAAACTTATGTTGGTAGAAGTCATAGTTCTAGCAGAAAATAAATTACCCTCTCAAAGACTCGGTGAGTTGTCGAACTTTGGATTCAGTTTCTTCGATCTTTTTCCCTCGTTCTTCAACAATCGCCTGGGCTTCCTCGTATTTCTTCGCGGATTCGCTGGCTCGAGTCCTCTCCGTCTCTAAATCCGACTGAAGAATCATAAAAAAATGAGGTTTACTGTCGAAACTAAACCTCGATAAATTCGACAAAAAAAGTCGGTCCATACCTTTAGATTCTCAACTTCCGATGTCAAAGACTCGAGCTTCTCTGAATCCTCGACGACAACTTGGGTTTCTTGGACAACTGGAGGAGCTTCTTCAATTGCCTTCTTGGCAGCTTCTTGTTCCTTGACAAGCAAGGCATTGGTCTCATCTACCTTGGCCTGCAAGGCTTGCACTTGGCTCTGCAGTTTCGCCACTTCTTGCGTTTTCGCCTCTTCCAGATCGGTCTATACGTAAAATCAAATGATTCAGAATCGAGTAACGAATTTCGAGAAAAGATATCGGTTTTAGTCATTCACCCTTAGTCGTTTCTCGAGCTGCAGCCGCCACGTGAGTTCTTCAACATGCTTTTCGAGTTTATCCTTCGCTTCCTTCAGCGCCCCGGTCTCTCTTGCAGCCTAAGAAAAACCCAAGACGGGAAAATTTTATAAGACGAAGTGCGATAATCTTTGTTGATCGGATGGAATTCGGTCGGTAAAAGTTATGTTTCTAGTAGTGTCACCATTTTGAGTTTCCGGAGTTCTTTCTTTGCGATTTTTCCTCTCCATCGACATTGAGCAACGATCACTCCCCGCTTGAGTCTCTTGTAGTACGAGGTTTGTCTATGGCAACGCCACCGAGCCTGGATAATGGTCGATGCTTTTGTCTTTCTCTTAAATCGGAACTCTTTACGAGCCGCCATTGCCCTCATACCGGTCTGCAAGACGAGCACCGATGCTCGGAGTTTCTTATACTCGTTTCGAGAACGGTGCCTCCTCGCGTTCTTTTGAATTCTAACCGCAGCCGATTCTCGTCTCATACGCTCGAAGAGTTTTCGAGCCAACCGTCCTACGATACACCGAAAGATTTTCTTTTTTACTCCGGATGAACTGAACACTAATGGAAAAAATTTCGTCGGTAAAACCTAAACCTCCAGTAGTAATTACTTACTTCTCCAAACAGATTGTTGAATAATGGCAGCCATTTTCATAGCTATGAAGTGTCTCCGAGCCATGTGGGTCCGAACGCGTCGCTGAATCGTCTTCGCCGCGACACTGAGCACCTCGGCCCTTCGAGCGTCCAATTCCGCCATCTGACCTGCTCGTAAGAAGACTTTTGTTTTCCCGATTTGAAACCCTTTGATGCCTTTCTTTTCGAGAATCTTTCGACACGCTGCTTTTTCATCGTAGCTGCTCGAAAACGATGATACAATCATATATAAGAAATTATAGGCTCTTATACCATATAGAAAATTTATTGCTTATTTTCCCTATAAAATTACGTACTTTCCTTCGACTGCCTCGGGTGCAAGAAGTCCGAACCGATTCAGAAACTCGAAAAACGGGCGTCGAGTCGGGTATCCAGCACAACTAATTCGTATTGCTTCTAACACACCCTGTAGAGATAGATCCCAATTCAGTCGAGTGATTCATGTGGTTGCGTATCGTAACGGATGAAGACATGTAATTTTATACTCACACCACACCGCAGCTGCTGCATGATATTGACATTTTCGAAGATCATCGGTTTAAGGAGGTTGTTCGGTTTAACACATCTGACGTAGTGAGGTTGCGTGGAGTTCAAGGTTTCCATCAGTTGTTGCAGTTGAAGCTGCAACATTGTATTGAAATGCCAAATTAGGTATCATACCTTGATTGAGAAAAAGATAACGGCTCCGATACCTTAAATCGAGACCCGATAGATGAGAACTTCGACGATTTTGATGTTTCCTCGGGGAGGGGTGGGAAAAGACCGGCCACAAACGAACACTTCGAAACACTCAACAAATCCTGATGTTCCGGAACCACGTAGTCCTTGTTCTTGTCGAGGAACTGGTCCGATTGGTACAACACCTAGAAACATAAAGGAGAATCATAAAATTTTGATATGCATAGAAGGTTAAACTAATTCTGACTGTAAAACTGCGATATTTTCTTTGATTGAGATAATTCAACTTGGTATCAAAGCTCAATCGCGACCGAAGCTCTCATTACTAGAAAAATAATCAGAACTTTAGATGACTTTTCATGGCCTACCTTTTCTCAACCGTCACAAACATTTTTAAAGTATTTAAATTTATTCAAAATTTGCGACGCTTCATACTAGCGTATTTTTCCTTCTTGTATTATTTCGACACTAAATTGTCGTTAAGTTTAGATTTACGTAACATAATTTTGATGAAAAAAAAATAGATTAACATTTAATTACGTTGCCACTTGCATACAGTTGCGTCGCCGCTTTAAAGATTTTTACGACGCTTGTTACAAGCGTCGCAGTATTTTCCGCGACAGTAATCAGAAATGATTTCACGATGACGCATTTTTGCGTCGCGAGAAATCATTTTTACCGTTACTAGAAGATATTTATGAGCGTCTAGTACATTTTACGAGAATTTCCGGGGTTGATCGTAATACCTCTCCAGCATAATGCGAGATCGTGAAGTCGGTGCGTGACAGTTTCGGCTTGATGAATCTCTTGTGGCTCTTAAATGTCTGGTAAAGCTTGTTAGCAAATGTTTCATGTGTGGATTTTGGGAACATACTGAGAAAAGAAAGATCACAACAATTAGCAGAACTATCAATAATGTTGCTTTATCGAAACCCTAACCCGCAAACCCTAAACAAATGTAGCTTTATCGAAACCCTAACCCGTAAACCATAATCAAGTGTCCTACCAGGCTTCATCAAGCAATGCAACGATCCCACCCGGTTTCTGCAATCAAGAAAAGTATGAGAATGGTGCGAGTTAATTAAATTGTGATTGTTGATTAAGTTGTCGATTTCACCTTTTCGATGAGGTCTAGCACGTCTTGATTATCGACGAACTCGATGTAGCTCCAATCGATCGCCTCTTTCGTGTACTCTTCTTGCTCCATCTTGAACACATGTTGATTGAAGTGCTGCTGCAGCTTTTCATTGGTAAAGTTTATACAGAACTGCTCAAAACTGCAAAATTATAGACAAATTATTAGGAAGCATAGAGTTATTACTGGAAGTACTAGAATTACCGACAGAATTTAATTGCTCGGCAAAACTATATTTACCGGCGGAACATCGTTATTTTTGCCAACGAATTATATTCCGTTGGCAAAATCAGCTTTTGCAAACTATATTATTGCCGACAGAATAAAATTACTGTCGGAAACGCTTTACCGACCAATTTTTTCGGTCAGTAGAAATTTACATAATTTAACTAACATTTTTATTAACGGCTAAATATAACTTTTTTTTGTCAAAATAACCATTACCGACTGCATAAATCAATTTTTTCCGTCAGTAATAATTTACAAATTCCACAAATATCGTTACCAATCAAATATTCTTTTGTCGGTAAAAACCATTATCGATCACATATTGGTCGGTAAATCAATTTTTTTCGTCGATAATAGTTTCCAAAATTCTACGAACAGAGAGAGACTAAGGATTGATGATTTGGCATACTGAACCAGTCTCATTAGGCTATTTATACATGTAAATGTACCTGTTGGTTTTGAAACTCTCAAAACCGTAAATATCAAGAACTCCGATCAACGACTTCGAGTTAGCATCTTGTCCGATCGAAACATTGATTTTGTCAACCAACCTACAAGAAACCAAACAAACAAATAAGCTAAGATGAACAAGAAAAACAAGTGATTTTTGTTTCATTTCACTGTGATTAGGGTTTACGGTTTAGGGTTTAGTGTTCGGTACCAGTCAAATAGTCGAGAATATATCGTCTTGGCCAATCCGTCTCGGCTAACCGTTGCGCTCTGCGGATCGAGACTCCGCTTAATGACTTCTTCGGGAGTGACCATGACACGCTTACACAAGGCATCTTCTAAGCCAACCGGATCGCACCTAAAATAAAAACACGAGTCGATAATACGCACAATGTGTTGATTCGGGATCAGAATTGAAATAATTGATCCGATTCTTACATTAGAAGCTCGGCAACCATCTTAAGATGAAATTTTGCCTGGTCGTCCTTCGGTACGGACGAATCCACGTCCTTTCCCTTGGTGAATACGACATTTCCCAAGTGAAGAATCGCGGCAACGACTCGGAAAATCGCTTCCTGAGAGAGGGAAATGAATCAAATCCTATTTACGTACATTTTAAACCCTAATCGAACGAAACCGAACTAAACACGAACACGCTGAAGCAATAAACCTGGTCCGTTTGCCCGATCCCAACAATGTCCATGGCACGTCTTGTGGCAAGATACTCATGAGCATCGCTTATACCGACCAATTCGTAGCATTTCGATTGGTTCAGATAATGGAATGACTTTGGATTTCCTAACTTGTACTTCTCTATTTCCTATCGAAACAAAATTTGATCAAATCGAGCGAAAAAAGAGCATCGAAGCAAGAATATATCGATGTTGTGTCGAATTTAGTTACCTCTTGAGGTGCTGCACAAAGAAGGTAAAAGCAGTGGTAATTTCGCTCGGGATCGTTAACTTGACAGACTCGAGACCTCTCGAGAAGGTAAGTTCGAATGGCCGCTCCGGAGATTCGACCATGTTTATCAAATTGTATCTCGACGAATTTACCGAATCGACTGCAAGTTTTAGTGACATATTAGTTTAGCTACAAAAATGTCGCTAGTAAAAACGTTCAGCTAGCAACTATCACATTGGCCACAAGTTCAGCTAACAATTTCGTACATAATCTAACGCATATGGAACTCACCTAGAATTGTTGTTCCTAACGGTTTTAGCATTGCCGAATGCTTCGAGCACGGGATTCGACTGCGGTTGATAAATATTTCGCAGTAAGACATCATAGGACCAATGTCCCCGAAAAATGGTCCGAAAACCAATTGAAACTACTCGTACCTCAAGAACTTGTTGCTCGACTGTCCGACCTTCGGTTGCAACTCGGCCTCCCAAGAAGGCGAGATACCTCATAAGCATTTTCGTGGTCTCGGTTTTACCCGCTCCACTTTCGCCACTGACCAAGATCGAATTGCTCTTGCCCTCATTGATCATTGCCCTAGTATCCCATAATCATATGGCCATTCACTAAATTCAGACACTAAATTTGGAAAAATTAAGGAACAAAACAAACCTATATGCCACATCAGCAACGGCGAAAACATGGGGACTAAGCTCCCCGAGCGGCGCTCCCTTGTATTGTTGCATCATATGGCCGTCGTACAAATGAGGGAGTCGTTGGAACGGATTTATCGCGATAAGAATGTTTCCCGTATATGTCTAAAACCCGAAATAATTAAAATTAGGTTGATCGAAAATACTAACTCGATACGATTAGGAGATAGATGAGACCAGAGCATACGTAAATTTCATTGAGTTCGTATCTTATTTTGAGATTCTCAAGAACACCGGGCTCGTGTAGGTACGATAACTTGGTCATGTCATCGACTCCTCCTGCCGGAGCCTCCATATCCTTCGGGTATATTTTCGATAAGTTGGCAGTGATCTGACAAACACGAATCAATTAGCAACTGTTATAAAAAAAAACAGCGTAATCTTCGCAATTCGATGATTTAAATTGAAATTACCGTCTTTCCATTGCTGGTTGTGATATGGACTTCCGATCCAGCGATCTTCGTGACTTGTCCATCGACCCAAGCCAAATCCGGGTCCTCTGCCCAGACGTGAGAACCGACGATTATATTAACCGGAGTTCCCTGCGAAAATTTAAAAATTCGCACACAACATTAAGCATCTAACAAACCTACAAGATTTAATTTTTTTCAAAAACAGTGAAATCCATATGATCAAGGACAATGTACCATTTTTTAAGCTTTTTTTAAGCTTTTTTCAAGCGATTAGGGTTTTCGGATGATCGGACTCTTCAGTCATCGGTGCGATAGCGAACTCGGATAGAGAGATCATCAGTCAACTTCATGATGATCTTCACATTGTTTGAAGGAAAGGAGAAATGATGAGGAAAATTAGGGAGAAAATGGAAAGAGATGTTTGAGGGAGTGATAGGAGTTTTGTGTGGCAGTTATTTCAGGTACCTTTGCTTTCGCGCCAATTTCTGACCTCTAACAAAGTCATAGTCCTAGTCTTTCTCTCAATTTTCTTTTTTCGTGATATGCATAATGTTTTTTTTTCTCTGATAGATAAATTTATAAACAATTGAGTTGGTAACAACTTTCAACGATATATGTTAAGGGATCCAGATCACTGTCCAATATCGTGTCTCACCGTTAAGATATTGACAAGTGTATTAAATGTAATTAATTCTGTTTTTTTTTTCTTCTAAAAACTTATAAAAATTGGTGAACCCTAAAAATTATTAAATCTAAGGATACGTATCAAGATCTTAACGGTGAAACACGATCTATGATAAAAAAGTGGGACATGTGATCTGAATCCTGGCTAAGAATCTGAATTATTCGCCATATTAATATTCGGTGCATTTTCTGTTCATATTTATGTTTAGGTATACGAATTGTTAACTAAGTCTAATAATATTGACGTTAAAATGAATGAAAAATGCTATATAATTTTTCGTCACATGACACTCAACCATCGCGCCATAATGATATCACGTACGCGGGTCACGTGAAGCTATATACATGGATACCAAATATATTTTTTAAAAAAAAGGTTAAGATACCAAATAGTATCCTGAATTATAGTTGAGGCTCTTTTAGATTTAGCATGTGATATTAACTTAAATATTGAGATATCTTTTAACTATTTGTTTTCGTAATCAAACAAATAGATAAATAGGAGATGCAATATACAATATTTTGGAGGTTTAGAAATTGGAGATAGGTGTAAATTAGATAGTGTATAAATTGGAGATACAATTTTATATAGTATTTATTGCTAACTTTATTAATGGTCGAGGAAATCCTTGTAAACGACGACTACTATTGTCTTAAATACTGAAAACAGGAATCCTAACCTTAGGAAATAACCTAAAATAACGAATAAGTCTAAATAAATTGAAAATTAAAAAAAAAACTCAAAATAACATTAAAATGCGATTTTGACCCTCGAAACGATGGAATTTGGCCGAAAAGCAACACAATTTTCGACATAGCCGATTATTTTTTTTAATCTAAACGCCGTTTCCGCCCGAAAAATACTATTCACGCGCCAAAATCCGATACTTAAAAGTCCAGAACTAAAAATCGCAGATTCAAAATTGCGGAAATAATCAGTTCCGGCCCTAAACCCTAAATTTCTGACTTGGTCTCTTAAACCCTACCGGAAAAGACGGAAATTACCGAGTCTTTCTACTATAGATCGCCAAAAACAGATTCAGTTAATTATTATAGCATGATATATATACGATATCGATTAGTTAACTTGTTGCATATTATATTAGCTCACAATTAATTAAAATGGGAGCTGCTTTGATTCGCTCATCTAATTCCTTTATCCTTGTGTTGTTGTTAGTGATCACAATCATGATCGCTGCAACACCGACGACTACCGGATACCGACCATTTCCCAAAGACAACGACTATTCTGACATTGGTTTTACACAGATTCGTGGATCCCGAGCATATCGCACTCGTGGTCGTGTCGATTATTCTCCGAAGAGATCGAACAAGTTACTAGATATGTTGCCCTCTGTCTTTGACATAACAAGTTGGTTTCCTTGTTGATGATGATGTTCTGCTGCATGTTGCTATTCTCTTCTATCATATAGCTGCTAGCTAGCTAGATTAATGTTTATCGGATTTGTAATGGATATTATTATTATTTCTATGCAATAATACTACTACACTTCTATTCAATAAAATTCATGCTTTTTTATATTTATAAATAACAATTTTCTTCGTGATTTGATCACTGTCGACGGTTTGAGACCATTTATGAATTGAAAGAACGACTAGCTTCGAGTTATTGAAAGAGTTAAAAGTATTAATCACGTGAATTGCCTTATGTACTCATGAAGTTTTCCTTTATGCTCCAATTGATGAAAAAAATTATGTGCCTCATTTTCAGCATATTCCTGATAGAATTGTTTGTGGAATTTCTACATTGAACTCCTTTCAAGTTTGGATCTCCTCTCTTAGTCGGTTATCTTGCCTACAAAATTTATATATTAAGGTTTTTTATTATCTGTTGGAGCAATAATAGTTTTGGGGTAGAGCACGAGCGTCGAACAACACGAACACTAGTCCTACTGACACACAAATAACAAATCATCATCATCATCATACTTAGTCTTCTATGGCTAGTCATGTATAATAGTAACTTACTTAAAAGCTCGAGTGGTCCGTCTTTTATCAGTCGTAACAAAGTTAGTAAGTCGGACGACTTTGGCAGTTGAACGGGTATATCCTGGCCCCGGTGCTCTAAATGTGAAGTTCTTGGGCAACCTAACAATCCTACTGGTGGTTCCAGCTAAACCAACTGATAGCTGGAAAGCACTGGCGGCGTTGGATGGATCTTGTCCAAGTGAACTGACGACTCCACCCTTGCAACAACTAAAGTGTTAGAAAATAATAATAATAATAATAAACTTGTTTCTAGATAGTCTAAGTTAGTTGGGAGATTGTCATTAAGACTAGGTAGTTGAGAAGTAGCATTAATGCTAAGTAGTTGGGAAGTATGTCTAGAGCTATCATCTTGTACCCTATAAATAGATGATGGAATGAATGGAAATCAACAAGTTGAGACAACACAACAAGTCTCTCATATCCTCTCCACCTCCCTTACACACATATACATATTCAAACACCAACATAAAGGTCTTCTGATCGTCCGAAGAGACATGACAAGGATGGAAGGGGTCAATAAGGGCCCTTGGGAGACTCTATCAAGCTACTTCGATAGTTTTGAGAGGTTCCATCACCAGATCAGAGAAGAGTACACTGAAGGTGAGTTCATTCTTCAGAGGCTTGGGACGCTAGTCTCGCCCTCTAAGAATCTCTAGGGTGAAGAAAAGCTACGATATTGATTAGTTAATTACTTGTTGCATATTATATTATCTCACAGTATCAATATGGGTGCTGCTGCTGCTTTGATTTCTAATTCCTTTATCCTTGCGTTGTTCTTATAGTCATCACCATCATGATCGCCACAACACCTGCGACTACCGGATCCCGGCCATTTACCACAGATTCTCCGATCCCGAGCATATCTCTATCGTGGTCGTGTCGATTATTATCCGAAGAGATCGAACCAGTTACTAGATATGTTGCCCTTTGTCTTTGAGATAAGAAGTTGGTTTCCTTGTTGATGATGATGTTCTGCTGTTGTGTCATTTGTCTTATGAGACAATCCCTGATTCTACCAGTCTGTCGTCGATCGGTTCGTCAATACCAAGTTAATTTCTCTTCTATCAGATAGATAGCTAGCTAGCTAGATTGATGTTTATCGGATTTGTAATGAAATTTTAATACAGTGTTATGACCAATTTATGTCCGATTTGACGAGAAAAAAAAGGGTTCCATACCTATTGCTGATCGAATTTCCATACCGAATGTGCTGGTCTGGAAGCGGTGTTTATGATTTGATAATGACCACCAAAAATTGATGTATCGAGACTGGTCAGAGAATGCCAAACATTTATGTGACCCAATATTGATCCACGGGTCATAAAGAGATAAAATGATACATGTCATAATGATATTTTAGAAGGGATGAAATGAATAACGCCGTTTTTTTTAGAAAAAAAGATGATGCATGCTTAAAAAGTAAATTTTCCATTAATTGGTAGTTTAGGATTACATTTTTTTATAGAAAATAAAATATTACACCGATACTAATATCCTATACATATGCATGTATGCATAGCGGTCGGGTGAAGGGTTTGATGTTGTGTTTGACTTTATTCAAAAAATGTGGGTTCAACTGATAGGTTTTCGATCGGTACTGTCCTCCCCTAAATAGGGACGATCTTTATGACATTCTGATGGGTAGATATTTTACGAGTCGTACCGGCAGAACTAGTTAGTACCAATTCACTCAACGTTTACAGACGATTATGAAGAAAAGAAAAAGAGAAGGGACGATCATGGTTCGGTCAACCGACCTACGATTATGAAGAAAAGCAAAATAGGGTTTTAATATTTTAGCTTTTTATTTTTAAATGCAAAATGTATGTGCTATTCTCCGTCTCTTTACGACACTTCATCATGTAGATAGTGCATATCACTGCGACGCTTTTTTGAGTCGGTTAGAATATGTGGCAACGCTTCCAAGCGTCGTAGTGTGCATCACATCGCGATGCTTCTAACAGCTGCAATCTGCATTACATGACGACGCTTCAGAGCGTTGAGGATGGCAGCATCTGGCGACGCTTTATAGTGCAGCAATAAAACTTATAACGCCACACTTCGTAGTGTCGCCACTTACGCAAAAAATTGTCGCTATTGTAAGAGTTTAACGACTCTGCTCCCAAGCGTCGCAGAGTTTATTACGACAGTGATTAGAAACGACATATCGATTTGCGTAATGTAGCTCATACATATAGCAACCAAGTTACGGAACTGATTCTAAGGCAACATAAATCAACCGAAACTGGTTCTGATACATAGTTAAGAAACCAGACTCTCTTCCGTCCAATAAACTTCTACATTTGCAATACTATAATGAAATATAAAAGTACATATATAAATTAAGGAGTAGGATGTAAATAGTTCACCACTGAGTGTCTAAACCAAAATCGGGAATGCTACCAATAAGAGGAAAGTAGTCCCCATTCTTGGTCATTAGAACATTCTACTATACGAAGACGTTCAAGCGAGGGTGGAAATCCTTCTTCAGGCAAGAACTGGAGTTTCGGACAACCGTATAAGTCTAACCGTCGAAGAGAGGTAAGGTGGTGTCGAAGCCCATTCGATAGTCTAACCATATCACGCTGAGACCATATAGTAAGAAACTCAAGGCTGGAAGGCAAAAACATCCAATCAGAGGGTAGATGAGTGAAATAAGTGTTGATGCTTACTATTTTTAATGACTTCAAGGCAGTAAGACTGTGCAACCCCCACTCTTCCAATGGCTGCTTCAGTTTCTGGCAGTCTCCAACTCGTAGTTCCTCAATACTGAGCGGCAAACCGCCTTCTGGTAAGGACTCAATGCTCAGTCCCCATAATGACAAACATTGCAAGGAAGTTAATGTTGTGTTCATGTGATTAGGCAAAGCCTTGATCTTCTTGCATCCGGAAAGTACGAGTGATTGAAGACAACTTGGAAGATTTGGTAACGTCTCCAGATACAGACAATCTTCTATTGTCAAATTTGTCAGATGAATGTAGGTGGATAGAAAACGGTGTAAGTTCGCACATTTACTACTTCCAAACTTATCAGTGTACTTGGGAGCTTTGCAATTTCTTCTAGTGATGATATTCCATGTATACACAACTTGTCTAGATTGCAACTCATCATCTCTTCTGGAAGGGACTCAAGTTTTGAGCAATGCGCAATCGTCAATTCCTTAAGAGAAGTCAGGCTTTGCATATTGTTTGGCAACTTGTGCAGATTTGCACAATGTTCAATACACAAGTACTTGAGACGAGTAACCACTGCTGCCTCAGATACATTCTCCTCCCATAACCCGATCAACTCGTTGCAATTTGTTATCTTCAAAATTTCAGCCGAACTCAAGGTATCCTGGTTCAAGTACGTAAGCTTTTGAATACAATGCAGGTAAATTCTCTTGATCGGAGCGGAGCATTTTGGCTCGCAGAAGAAATCATCATTGCTAAAAGGTCAAGGTCGCAACCGGACAGATCCAAATATTTGAGCGATGACAGATCAGCCATACACGGTGAAACCTTCAGGAGTGGACACTCGTTTATCTTGAGATCTACAACTGAACAAAGCCGGCGCGGCAGATTTGATACCAATGCAGGACAGTTATTCAACTCTAGCTTAATGAGTCGAGGAAATGGTTCTTCAATTTCTCTATCACCACATGAAGAAGAAGAAGAAGAAGAAGAAGAAGAAGAAGAAGAAGAAGAAGACCAAACTTTCCAAGTAGGCATGTTTATGAACTTGAGAACTTCCAAGGACGGAAAAGGCGTTTCCAAATTTCCATAAAATTCACTTCCTACAGAGCACACTGCATCCAACCCTACCATTTCTAGTTCTCTTAGACAAGGAAGAAGCCCAAATGATGGCAATATCGTAACCTTTCTTGATGATCTCAACCGTACTTTTGTCATGTGGGTCATTGAGGGATCGCCAATCCACCGTGGAAAGCTTATACCACCATAACCATCAACCTCCACTTCTTTGATTCTTCTATGAGACTGGAGATGTTCTAACACCTGTTTCTCCTTATCAGTATTTCGAGAGAAAGAACTCCCAAAACCATTACTACAATCATACCATATCAATGCTAGAGTAGTAAGGCCAACCTTACCACTCAGCCCGGCTTCTTTTGCATCTCCAACATCTTCAACATTCTCCAAATCGTAAATGGAAATCTCTCCCTGCAAATGTTGCAAGTTTCTCAACATTTTCAACCTTAAACCATCTTCTCTCCCGACAATAAACTTTGAAAGTATCTCAAAGTTATGCATACAACCAAACTCCACCGGTAACTTCTTGAGTCCTGGAGTACCTCTAATATCAAGACACTTGAGATTAACCAACTTGTCCATCCCCGACGGCAATGAAAGCAAAGCTCCAGTAGTTGTTTGCACAGAAGAAGAAGATTGAAGAAGAAGATTGAGAGAAAATATTGCGGGAACGTATTGATTGATAAAAGTTGTTACAGATATTTGTTGAGTGAGATATATATAGCACCTCAACTATTGTTTATTACACAGTGATCCTTTAGTCTATTTTGCACATACATCCTTGAACTTATGTTCTCATATACACCAGTACTTGTTATCTCTATCAGGCAATTCAGTTAATCCCAAATACCTATTCAGTATCAAAGTCTCTAAATTGTACAGGGTACAAATGTGGTATATTGTGACAAATGTTATTGTCCATCCCCGACGGCAATTCAGTTAATCCCAAACACCTATTCAGTATCAAAGTCTCTAAATTGTACAGGGTACAAATAGGTTCAGGCAACTCCTTTAAAGAATGACATTCAGAAAAATTTAGATATCTCAAATGCTTGAGATGGCCAATGCAATTTGGTATCTTTTCTATACCCCTAAAGAGACGTATAGTGGTGGGATCGACATTATAACCGTGTCTAGCTACACCATCACTACTTTACAGCTCATATTGATTGATAATGGTGTATGGTGGTGGGATCTAAAGAAGATAAAAAGTAGACGTATTGCAGAGCAAATATTGCAGTGTTCATTTTCATAGTTAACTCACGTACTTGTAGTGCTTATAAGAGATTACAAAATATTAAGTTTTCACTAAGTTTAGCCACACTTAGCAGTAAAAACAAAAAAAACTGATTTCTGACTTAGTCTCTTGGGTATGATCATGTGGCTCAGAAGTAGTTCTTCATGCTGAATTGAATGTTGTCCACATTCTTGGTCACTCGAGACCCCTTTAACTTGTACACTCTGAGGACGTCCGAGCAATGACTGTGATGCACGAGTCCGCCCCTTTGACGTGTGTTCTCCGCACCAATGTTGAGTTCATTCATCGGTTCATCTACCTCTGCTTGCAACCCCACGAGCTTAGTTGTCTGCATCACCACGAACTCCTTCATTTCCTTTCAGGCGGCCGTGATGGTAGCTTCAAGTGAGTAGTCTCGCTGGCGAAGATCGTGGTTGCATAGTTAAGAGCTTCTTGTACTCCTCGTGAAGCTCCTCCATTCCAGAACGAAGTTCATCCACACGCTAGACGCGTCATCGGTATTCCATAGGACATCCATTACGACGTTCTGCAGTTTCACAATATGTTGCTCCATTACCGCCAATTTATCCATCGAATTCTCAAGGGCCTTCTTGGACTTCACCACCTCCGCATTCGACTCCTCCGACTGGTTGTTGGAAGTCGTTGATTTGATTAACCTTGCTCTGATACAACTTGTTACATGCCTGGATTTTATCTAACGTTTCGTAACCCAAGAGTAAGAAGTGGAAGAAGTTTTACAACTCAAGAGCTCCTAGATTTCTTGGTTGATTTATAAATGAGAGGGACTCCCCTTATATATATTCTAAGGGAATTCTAGAGGATTCTACTGACATTTACAAAAAGTGTATAAAAGTGTGTGGAGTCTTTTAGAATCTTCTAGGGATGGACGTATCTTAAAACTCCTCGATATACATTCTCAAGTTGTAAACGAGGCTCGAAATATCACAGAATTTTTTTAATTTATCATGTAAACACTACTAGTGGTAGCAGAATTGCCGAGAAAATTTAATTCGGTTGGTAAAACTATTTTTACCGACCAAAAATAAATTTTGACCAACGAGATTATTCTTTTTGTCAGTAAATAGTTTTGCCTACGATATTTATTTAGCAATTAAAATTACCGACGGATATATTCTGTTGGTAGAGGTAAAAACGAAGATTTGACAAATAATCTGAAAAAATAAAAAAATTGTCTTGATAGGGGATATACAACAAAAAAAGTCAAGCATACCATCCCATCAGTAATTCTTAATTAATTAAAATCCAAACTTTTGGATTCTTAAAATTGCTCTACAAAATTAACAATGCAAAAATACTAGTTAGGTGAGGACTGAACTTCAATCCTCTTAAAACAAAGTCTAGCGCGATTAGCAATCGAGCTGAAAGTTATTTTTTGTTATTTACTGTAAAAATAAAACTACATAATTATCCTAGTATTATATAATACGTATAAAAGGGCTGAAAAAGCGGGAAACCCTAGTCAATCAGCATCTCAGCAGCAGATAAGGGGAAGTGCTAGATTTTTAGTGACATTTAATTATAACCAGGTTAAAAAAAAAAGAATTATAAGTAGATATATTGATATTTTATGTGCTCATGTTATATAAAATCATATGAGTCCAAAATAGCATTATCTAATGTGTCTAAAATAGTTTCGACTTAATTGCCAAATTTTTTTTTATCTGTACGAACTGATGATAAGGTAATGATGTGGCTAAAAATGGGTTGCCCATTACAAGTGCTCTAAGTCCTGGACTATCTAGCTTTTAAGTATCCTGGACTAGTAACTAATGATTATCTAGATGTAATATAGATTGATTGATGTAATTTTGTTATGTAAGAGTATTCTAATTGAAATATTCAATAGAACATTTTTGTATATTAATTATTCAATTAAATATTAAATATTTTTGTTTGTCAATTGACTTTATTATGACAAAATATATGTCATCGGCAAAACTTTATTACCAAATAATTCGTTGGCAAATGGACTTTGACAACAAACAACATTTTCTTCGGAAAAATGTGTTTATGGCGAAATAAAAACTTTGGTCACTACAAGAAATCCTAGTCGTTTGTGAGTGATTTGTTTGTGAGGGACGTATAACCTTATTTGTAAGGGAATTATGAAAATCCCTTAGAAGTACAACATTCAAAAAATTTGTAAGAGAATGACTCCTAACAAAGAGCTTGGCCAGAAAATTCCTTGAAAACTTCCTTGAAAATCTCAAAACATAATAAATCCTAGAAAATTGTTATAATTTGTGAGAGAATTAATTCCCTTAAAAAGTGTCGTCACAAATTGTCAATTTTCTTATAGTGGATGAAAGCAGAACAAACTAGTTAAAAGAATATATTTTACCGACGAAATTTCGTCAGCAAAAGGATATCTTTTACAAAAGTTTTTATCTGGGTTTCGTCGGTAAAGCCGACAGTGGCAAACCGATTGACCTTGGTCCGATGAAACTCCCTTTTACCGACGAAATGCCTTTGCTGACGGAATTTTAACTTTTAATGATAGAATATTTTATCGGTAAAATCGATACCTCTAGTAGTGAAACTTCAGGTCTGAATTGTGCAACTTTTTAAGACTTAATTATTATAAACTCTATTTTTGGCACATGTGTAGCGCGTTCGATCCCTGACACATATAGCACGTCAAACGGGTTCAAGAAGAGAAAAAATTAGCTCTATTAATTAAGGGAAGACTCACAGTTAAGAACTTGACACGTATTATGGGCGTAATTAATTTTGTATTTTTTTTTCTAAAACACTATTGGATTGGTGAACTCTAGAATGAAAATATTAAATTTAAGGACACGTGTCTTAACGATGAGCCATGATATGAGACACAAAGAGTGAAGCAGAAGTTCTGAATCAAATGGTCCCATTTTTATTAGGGTTAATAACAAAAAAACATATTCAACTATATGTTATACTGCTAATCGTTGTTCCATATTTAAAATGCTAATATTCAGGGACCCAACCACTAGATTTACTAAAGCTTGGGCCTCCTAAAATCATAGGCCTCAAATAAAAAAATTTGGGTCTGGACTATGTTTATCTTTAGGCCTTTTATAGTCTTGTACTAGGTTTATGCTTGGGTCTCATGAATTTTTTAGGCTTGGGAGGCATTTTATAGGCCTAAAGTGAAAGTTATAAGTTCTGTAAAAAAAAAAAAATCAGTGTTTAGCAATATGATCTATTGTTAAATATGTTAGGTTATTAACTGTTTTATCACCCACACATTTTGTGCGTCTTCTTGGTTGGTTGGACACAAAGAGTGTGCCATTTTTTCTGGTTTAGGCCTAAACAAGATGAATATAAGCCGAATGGCTAAAGAAAATTTTGCATAATGTTCGAGTCGACAATCCCAATGGTGAGATCGACATTGACGTACGCCGATACAATGATGGAGCCGGATTTATAGCTCAAATTTCAATTGGAGAACCCCCTCAACGGCAGGCAGTACCTACGCGTCGACTCAAGTAGTAGCGTCGGTGATGATGGGGCCATATTCGACACAGGTATGTATTATTATAAAATTTGCAGTTTTTTTTCCACGTAAGTACTTCGCTTTATTAATCGACGGAAATAATCCGGATTATTGAGGAGGATTGCAATGTAACCTAGTTGGCACATCTATTCGTGAAATATTAAAATGAATATTTAGAGAAGAATTGTCTAAATCAAATGTTAGAAAGGGAATAAATGCATGATCTCATTAAAATAAAATTTGTCACTGATACGCCGGTCGTGTTAGTGAGATGCATTAAGAATATCAATTCCTCAATAACAACACTTGCAATGCTGCTAATAGGTTTTTATTTTTCAACAGGAACCACATACACACATTTGAACAAACTCGTGTTCGATGCGCTTCGTGATAAAGTAGAGACTTTATGCTTTCCTATGCTAACTCCGACACCATATGATCGACGAAGGATATGTTATTTCGGCAGACTTGATCGAGAGGTTTCTGATTTTCCATATGTGACCTTCCAGTTTCAAGAAAGGTAACGAAGGCAGAACGAATGATTTGTAAAGCATGCACACACACTCTTTTTGTATCTTTTTTTTTTTTACACAAAAAGAGTGCGCTCTCTTTTTTTGAGTTCGGGGTTCTATAAGTAATGGAACAATTTATCAGAAGTGTGTGATCAAGCTCAAACTGTCATACACAATGACAGTTTTTCCTTTAGCTATTCGCCTTAACTATAGCCCTGATTTCATCTTTGAGACCATGTCATCCTCTGAAAAGATAGTCTTGAATCTCATCCATAGGGATTAGAAGCTTATCCTCTCTAAATGATCCAAACGCGACAATTTGGGAGCCATGTTAATTATAGCTATGGACGATCTCACTTTCCACCATATCATCCTAAACGATCATCAATCTTCGGCCGCATATCATGTAGCCAAGACATCTGCCGATAAGACTAATGCGGTGTTTGGATCGATCGTGCACTAACTATTAATTATGATTAGTTAATACATATGTTTTAGTTCGAACATTATGTTGCAAATTGATTCATCATGGATTTTCCATATATATAGGCAGCTTCGAGAAAAAGACTTATGGGATAAGCAAGATGGTTGTAGGTTCCAATTAGGGTACGGTGAATGAAGCGTAAGGGGTAATCTAGTTCAGGAGAAACTCACCTTCAGAAATGAAGTACGATCAGTGGAAGGAGACAGCACAGTATGTTATTTCTCGGCATTGGTTGTGTGCATTACTACCGTCGTAATTCCAAGGGACTCGATTGAATTAACGGGATACTAGGGTTAAGTCATGATAGTATAGTCGATCAAATTGGCAATAAGTACTCATATTGCTTCAGAGATGTCAACGATCCATACTACATATTTAACCGATTGGTCCTTGGACAAGGAGCCAACCTTGACAATGACACGTAACTGCTATCATAGAGGTTGCGTGTCCCCATCAAGGTTGCCTCCTTGTCCAATGACTGATCGGTTAAATCTGTAGTATGGATCGTTGACATCTCCGAAGCAGTATGAGTACTTCTTGCTATTTTGATTAAATATATTATCATGACTTAACCCTAGTGTCCCGTTAATTCCCTCGAGTCCCCTGGAAGTACGACGGTAGGAATGCGCACAACCAATGTCGAGAAATGACATACTGTGTTGTCTACTTCCATTGATCGTACTTCTGAAGGTGGGTTGCTCCTGAACAAGATTACCCCTTACGTTGCTTCCTTCACTGTACCCTAATTGGAACCTACAACCGTTTTGTTTGTCCCATAAGTATTTTTCTCCAACCTGCCTATACATATGGAGAATCCATTATTAATCGATTTGCAACATAATGTTCGAACCAAAACATATGTATTAACTAATCATAATTAGTACTTAGTGCATGATCGATCCAAACACCACATTAGTCTTACCGGCAGATGTCTTGGCTACATGATATGCGGTCGAAGGTTGATGATCGTTTAGGATGATATGGTGGAAAGTGAGTTCTTCCTCCACGCCTATAATTGACATGGCTCCCAAATTGTCAGTGTTTGGATCATTTAGAGGGGATAGCTTAGAATCCCTATGGATGAGATTCAAGACTATCTTTTCAGAGGATGATATGATCTAAAAAATGAAAAGCAAGGCTATAGTTAAGGCAAATAGCTAAAGGAAAAGCTGTCATTGTGTATGACAGTTTGAGCTTGATCATACACTTCAGATAAATTGTTCCACTACTTTTAGAACCCTAAGCCTACAAAAAGAGAGCGCAATCTTTTTGTGTAAAAAAAAAACACAAAAAGATTGTGTGTGGATATCCTTTACAAATCATTCGTTATGCCTTCTCTACCTTTCTTGGAACTATTTCCTACCTATCTCTCATCAATCGCCTTTGGATTCGATCACATCACAATAATAAAGTTTTTTTAAATTATGTTGCTACCGATATTGATGCAGTCAATCATATCTCTCCAATTACCATAAAATTATTTTTGTTTATAGTAGATTCATGTAGTTGGCAGTCTAATCTCTTTGCTCATCATATTACCTAAAAATTCTATATGCACGAATATAAAAAATGTATGTGTTAAAAATTACTGTATCTTGATGGACGATCTCAAACGTGTGGTTCGCGTCCCTGTACATGAGAGGTGAGACCGTCGGTTCATTTTCACGACGACTTCTTCGAGCAGAACTTCATTCACCGCCAGTTTTTTCTTTTAAGAAATGGGTGAATTGTGAATATCTTTCCGGTTACTTAGGAAAAATCATTCAAATACATATGTTTTGGTAACTCAAACACAAATGCACCGCATTTACTTATACCTTAAACCCGTATTTAAGTCTGATCCAACCTGGTCGAGGAAAAGAACCATGATCGACCAAGTCTAAGTCGAATCCATACATAAGGATGATAGCCCCGCTAGTCCTTGTGCAAACACCATAGTTCATTCCTTTTTTAAAATGCATTTATAGTTTATATATTTTTTTTTTCAAGATTTGTAAAAATAATATTTAAATTAAATTATATTAAGATTTTTTAAATTTTATTGTTAATATATTTATGGCTTATTGGGCAAAAATAATTATGGCATTACTTAAAATATCTTTATGACATGTATCATTGTACATTCAATTAGAGAAAAATTAATTTTATTTGATCTTACATTAAATATTAGATCATTTTACTATCATATAAAAAAATTAAGTCTTTTTTCAATTTTTTTTAAAAAAAAAAAAATCCATCAAAGTTAGCAATAAAATTAGACGGAGTAGTAAATTGCTGTAATTTAAAAATCGAACTACCAATTTATGGAGATACTACAGTTTTGATGATAAGAGATTAAAACTATTTATCATCAATTATAAAATATACATAATATTATTAATGAACCGCCATTATATATATCTACTATCTATCTACTACTTCTTTAAAAGAGGGAGAGGGAGTGACCCTCACCTCCAAACGCTTCTTCTTCACCCCAAACGCTGCTTACCGCTGTTACGCTCACCCAAACCGGCACTTCTCACACTAAGTTGTTCGTCTTCTTCCAAATATCTCATTTAGCCAACAGACACGCATTCCTCCTTTACTGCTCTCACCGCATAATCAATACCACTCATCTATGGCTCCAACGACCCTCACCAGGTATGCTCAAATCCGACTACGTCCTACTTCTCTTCGTATTTTCGTAGAGAAAAACCAATTATGCAGCCACACGAATCAGACAATGACCCCATTGCCAGAATCAGCCAAGTCCCGTCGCTCCGATCGCGCCCGAACTTGAAAATTTGGGTCCTCATCAGGAGAGGGTACACATCAGGAGGAGGCATGACAGAGTTATCACCATTGAAGTAGATCCTTTCCGAAAAAGCCTATCATTTGTAGAACGTAAATCTTGAATCCTTCATAAATAGAAGCTCTGAATGAACGTTCCAAGAAGGTCATGCTTGCATCAGTAGGTCGTTGTAGAACTTGATTCCCCATAGCATCCCAGTATCATCTGTAGCGAAGTTCAAGTAACGATTTGTACATTAGTCAAAGTTCAGTTAATAATGACCTAATAATAATAATAATAATAATAATAATAATATGAGGTTTAATAGTGACTCACTAATGGTACGGTGTTCATGGAAGATGCAAAATCTCCAATGCGTAACCCCAACTCCTATCTCACTTTCTGTTATATTAGCGCCAACTAATTAACATGTCATCAAAAGTGTAAGTGTCTAAGAGTTGTGTCTCATCACTCCAATGGTGTCTACATTTTTCAACAACATCTATTAATGAATATCTTTTTATTATATCAACACGTACTAAACAAAACAAAATGTAAATAAAAAGTAAGATCGGATAACATTAAAAAATAAAAGAGTAATGGTGGAGTAATGGTGGGATGTGAGATAGTGAATCCCTTCTTGGAGGGGTTAGAAAAGAAAATAAGGCCTCCTCTAATGCAATGATATAAGACAACTTGCCACATAGAGGAGCTGTCTTTAAAAAATGGTTGCATTGTGAATGCTCTAAGCGATGCCTATCCAGCTCATGCGGTGACTCGACAACATTAATTCCACATATTTATTATTGCTTTCTTATCGTTCGATCTTCATAGAGAATTGCTTGGATCCAGATCACATGCTCACTCGTCATGTCCCAGATCGTGTCTCACCGTTAAGATCTTGACACGTGTACTAGGTGTAATTAATTTCATGGTTTTTTTTCTTCTAAAAAATTTTATGGATTGGTGAACTCATAAGAAAATATTAAATCTAAGAACAAGTGTCTAAATGTCAACAGTGAGGCATGAAGAGTGGAGCAGGTGATCTGAATCTGAATTGCTCTTATATATCTATCTACCACGTATATAAAAGTCTTAATGACTGTCATCCCCAAAAGACATGTCTTTTCACATTTAAATTTTACCATAATTTACTACATCTATAAAAATCTCATTACCGTATAAAATTCTTAATGGTCATCACCCCAAAAAATCATGTCTTTTCACATTTAAATTTTACAATAATTTACTTAATCTATAAAAATCTCAATGACCCTCACCCCAAAAGTCATGTATTTTCACATTTAAATTTTACCATAAAAAAGTATCCCATAAGGTGATTTTAAACAGCAAGATAGTTTCTCCAATTTTAAATCTAAAAAACGTTTAGTACTATCTTAATTGAAGTTCATGCTCATTTACATGTTACGTACTACATGCATGTAATATGGTCTCTCTTTTTTTTTTTTTTTTTTAAATATCACATTGAACAACCATACAGAGTATCGCGGAATCGGCTATAACCCAAAGGGTTCTGGCGAATTCCGAGGCGATTCAGCTTCAAGAAGAGAAAATTTAGCTCTTTTAAGTAACGGGAAGACCCCACTGACCTGTTGAAGCGAAGAAGGTGCTAGAGAGAAAAAAGGCGAACAGAATCAAGGGTCTGCAGAGGAATGTCTGTCCCGTTTTCAGTTCTTGTGGGTATTTCTCACGTCTGACGCTTTGGAAGAAGAAGATGATGGAACTTGCAACTTAGTTTAGAGTGCTGATAGCAGTGTTGTTGTTGGCATTTAGAGTAGATGGACCGCCGTAATAGGGAGCTCATTAATATAAGTCTAACATACTGAGCTGAATTATTATTATTATTAAGATAAACTTCACGTCAATATTGTAATAATAACTAATTACAATGTACATTACAAACTTACGAAATTAATTTGATACAACATTTTAGAAGACTTATTAAACCACGTGGCTCCTATATTGTTTTATTATTCTCTTTATACATCTTCATTTGGCTTATTTTGCCTAATAATATATATTACTAGATTTTAATTTATATTTTATCTTATTAGATTTTTTTTTCAATGAAAACTACTTTATAGAATTTCAAGATCTACACTAGCTTTAAGGTAAAAAAGTAAAAAATGGATCCTCTGCAAAAAGAAAAACAACACTTTTTGTCGTCTCTTTTGACCAAGTATCATCACGTTTTTTTTTTACACCGGCCGCATGTCTTAACATTTCAAACTTCAAAGTGTGCACAATGACGTTTCTTTATAATAATAATTACAAGGTGATCTAATACCTATGACGAGTTACTTATTTTGCCGATCGATTAACTTTAGGTTAAGGTGCCATTTGTTTATTGAAAGGTTTAGATAATTTTCTAGTTAAACTTTTTTTTTAAAAAAAAAAACTATTACTTTTTTTTTTTATGTAAACTGCTAGTTAAATTTAATACAAAATTGCAATTTACTAATTTTACTTAATTTATTGTTAAATGGTGATGAAAACATATACGTCACTAATCATTATATAAATTGTCAGGGTCTCTATATAGTTTCAGCTAGAAAAATACAAATTTTTCTAAAGTTTCATTCACACACAGTTAACTTTTCAGATATTTAGCTAGCAATTTATAGAGAAAATAAACAAGACAATAAATAATATGTGAGTTTCATCATTTAACAAAAAATTAGGTAGAGCTAGCATATTAATTGCAACTTGTAATAATTGGTAACTTGTAACTAGTTTAAAAAAGATTATTTAGGAAAAAAAAATCCAAATGTCCCTACACCAGAAAAAAAAAATTCCTCAAACAATTTTTTTAAACAAAAATACTCCTAAAATTAACTCAAAATCAAAATCGGATCAGCACGTTTACCAATAAAAAAATGTCTGGATCTCTCATATAGCATCATTATTTGTCAACAAATCACATGTTTTTTTGTTCTTAATCTTAGCAAATTAAGGAGCATTTATATATATATATATTTTATTATTATTCAAAGGGTATTTTTGTTATTGGTTTCAAATGTATAGGGCAGTTTGGATTTTTTTTCTTAATTTTGGGTTTAAACTTACATTGTATAACACTTCAGTGATAAATAAAATTTAGAAATGGGGAGAAGCTTCTCCTATCAGTGTCGATCAGTCAGCTGTGGAAAATGGAAAGCAAGCAATTATGTCTTCACCAGCTCTTGGTCGATGTGATGTTTTATGTTTCAAATTAAGATAATGATTTTTTTTCTCGAAATCCTTTCTAGAAAAGGACCAAGTTGATTATTGACTATATCTCTTATTTTATCTAATTCAACTTTGAAATAATAATAATAAGAAGAAGAATCCTAGTATTAGCTTTGGATTAAACTAATTACGTGAATTTCCTCTTTTGACCAAACTAATATGGAATTGATTAGCAAAATTGTAAATTATTGAGTATGTTTCGCTAATACTAAGATATGTATATTAATCAAGTGAACATAAGCTCAAATTTATGAGTGAAGATATTGAATACGTTTTTTTATTCACAAATTAACAAAAGTGTAGCTAAATGTATAATTGTTTAACATTTGTATATTTTAACCTTAGAGTATATTGAATACGTTCTTATTCACAAATACTTTAACATTTCTTCTTTAAACTGATATTTATATACAACAATTTCATCATTGACGACAATCGTGTATCGTTGGAGAACAATGTCTTTAATTGGCAAAGAATGTTTGAAATTTTTAAACGTAGTCATCAGAATATATTTATTAACAACATTTTAGTCATTGGCGGCAATTGTCTATCGTCAGAATACAATTAAAGTTTTGACATTTTTATATGCAGTTGCTTGGAGGTGTTTATGAACAACAATTTAGTCATTAACGACGATTGTGTATCGTCGGATAATAATATATCTCTAGTTTAATTGGTAAAAAAATTTGATATATATATATTGGCAAACTATTTTTAAAGTAAAACCAACATAATAACTAGGGCTGAGCATGGGACGGATGGGCGGACTTTTTCTAGAAAATGGCCAAGCCCTAAAACCAGGGCCACTTAATCTATGTCCCGAGCCCTATCCCGAGCCCTAACTAGTAGGAAAAGACCCGCCCGTCACGGGCCTACAGGGACTAGGGACAAATGGGACAAACTCAAATTCCCATCCAAGTTAAAAAAAAATATATATATCATACTCAATTTACTTAAATTATAACCAAACACAGAACAACAACAAAATTCAACAAATACCACAAAGTTCATCATAAAACACCAAAATCACTCAAACATTTTGTCACTTGTAAAAACACCTAGTTCAACACATAACTTGGTTCTCCAAAATAGTTCACCAAAGACTCCAAAACTAAGTTTTACCAAGACTCTAACACAAAGTCACTAACAATTCTGACATAACAAGTTATAAATGCAAATCCCAGATCAAATGGAACTTCAACCCGAGTCATCACTAAATTTAACTTAACTAACTATAGTTTATAGCTGATTAGTTAACAAAAAGGGACGGGACGGGTCTTTTGGGACTTCATAAAAAAGCCCTCGCCCTAGCCCTAGTTAAGAAGAAAAGTCCCGCCCATTAGGGCTTGGACACATTTTTGGGACGGGTTTTTTGGGACGGGCCAGGGCGGGACATGCGGGATTTTGAGCCTCTCGGGATATTTGCTCACCCCTAATAATAACCAACTAAAACTACAAACTAATTTATACCATATAGATTGTGTGTAATTCTTAGCAAATTTCGTAACACCCATAATTTATACCATATAGATTAGAAATAGTGATTTGAATTTTTAATAAGAGATGTAATAATACGTACTCAAACTTAACAGAAATTCATCTTTCTTCTTAGAAAAAATGAGGACACCGAACAATTAAATTGAGTTAAGCTAATGGGGGCGTAATAGAATGGTATCATAGCCGCTAATGACTTTGATTGAACTTGCAGGGAAAGGAACCTTGATAGTGAGAGATAATAGACGGTGTCTCTCTAACCCTTTTGAGGTATTCGAAATAGCTACATGGAATTACCTTGATAATTGATATCTGAAAATCACTCTAAGGAGTTTAGAATTAGCTACTAAGGGTAAATATGCCGACCTGAGCTGTGACGATGATGTTACACGCATTAAGAGGTAGGTTGTAACCCATGATTTGTACCCCATGGATTATAAAAGAGTGATATATAATTCTTATATGAATTCCATCTAAACATAAATCGGTAAAACTTAAAAAGAAAAAAAAATACAAATAGGCAAAATTGATAAATGCCCCAACTCTCTAGGGGCGAATATACATATATATATATATATATATATATATATTATTAATAATAATAAAGAAGTTAGGAATTTTTGGGACCAAAATAAATAATCGGTCAATTTATTCGCAACCTTGACTAATAATGTATTCTTTTATAGCCTTGATATTTTCTTCCCAACTTTTTCTTTCATTTTATTTTGTGTGGTTGTGATGTACTTATTTGTATTGCGTTACTAACTTTTCAGTTTTACGTATTATGAATTAAGTCTGGTATTTGAGAAAAAAATGATCATGCCTTGCCATCAACCAAATTGTAACAGAGTCTAAATGTTAAATTAAAACAGACATTCGATACTAATATTAATAAACTGTTTCTAATACTAATAAAATAATAATAGTTTATTATTTAATTCAACCTACATGTGATAACACGCGTGCAATGTACGCGCTTTAATCTTGTAATAACAAATAACCAAAGAGCGGTCTGAAAAATAATAAATACTATAGGGAAATGGTTTCTAGAATGACTTCTTTTTATTTTATTTTGGGCATAATGACGACTCTTTGACAATCAAAAATATTTTATTATCGTTACCAAAAAAAAAAAAAATTATTAATAACAGAAATGGATAATAATAGTGATTGGCTTTTTGTAGTATCTGGAAAGACTAAAAAATGTTGGACATTGACCGGCGACTCGATGACTTCCATGTGCACGAGTATTATTAGGCTGACGTGGTAAATCACACTACTATACATTCAACAAAGTATATATCATACCGTATATTAAGTAATATCAATTGTATGTCTTTACCAAAAAAAAACATCAATTATATGACCAATCAATACACAAACTACAAGAGGATTTAAAGATAATAATATGATAAATTTACCAAGCATACACCACGACGTACAAGATAATAAGGTTAAAATGAAGTAATGGTAACAATATAGTTTGATCATAATAAAACAATTCTATGTACTTCACTCACTCATGACTACAATATACCATAAGAATAATTACTTATTGATGAAAATATAATATATATTATAAAGGATTTATGAATATAAATTAATCTAAAAATGTTACTACAATTTAAATATAATTTCAGTTTAATAGCTTGTGTACTATATTTCGTGGCCCGATCCTAACACTAAAGGATTCGATCCGAACCCGTCGAGGTTCAGTTCGAACCCGATGGAAGTCGATTTGAACTCGCAAGGACACGGCCCGAAGACGTTGGAACTCAAAGTAAACAAATGGGACCCTATCCGAACCTGCGGGATCCAAATCTGAACCCGCCGAGATCCAAACTGAATTCGCATGGACACAGTCTGAACCCGCCGGTACACAACCCGAACCCGCCGCAACATAAATCAAACAACCGAGACTCGGTCGAACTCACTGGGGTCCGACCAGAAGTCAAACATAGTTATTATAAGTAAGAATATGATTATTTTAGTCATTAGCCACTATGTATTAGCTAATGCATTATTTTTTAGGAGGCTTAGCTAATACATAATTTACTATAAAAATGAATATTAATACTAATACTAAAATAAAATAGTATTAGCTAAATCATATATTGGTATATCCTAATATATGCAATAAAACATGCCCCACCAAAAGTATAGCAATTTATTCAATAATTTTTTTAAAGATTTTTTTATTTTATAATTTTTATGCATCAGATTTTTTTTTTAAAGATTTTTTCTGTAAAAGAAAATATCTATAATTTCGTATAAGGTTACATGTCATTTTCGCTCATAGAAAAATATAAATTGATCGTCAATCTTCTTCGGCCCCTTCATTCTTTTAGTATTAAAATATTCGAATAATTGCGGCTGCTGCTATTTTATGTTGTCACCAATCATGTATAGACATATTGTTAGTCAAAATTGGGTCCTCAATGAAAGTAGATAAACAAATTTATCATGCAGAATGGTAGACTTTTCAATGCGTGAAAAAAGTTCAGTAAAAAAGTGCAAACCCTAAATTTGGTTCAGTAAAACTCATATAATTAACGCCTTGTTTCATTTAATAAGTGATTGAGCATTTAATAGGTGTAGCGGTTCAGATATTTTTATCTATTAAGCAGAAATTAAGGTTTTAAATTCAGCTATAGATTATGAGAAAGTAAAAATATTTGAGATCAGGACTTTATCCCTCACGAGTTGACTCAGTGCGAATGAAAATTAGTTTAGGCGTGAAACAAGCATGCTATAAATATTGCTCTCTCCTATAACTACCACGACTCGCGAGGTTTAAATATAATATTCTAATTAAATAATAAAACACTGAATTGCAACACTTGAAAACGCGAAGTAGGATATTCAATACTTAACCATGACAATATGGTGCAGAGTGGTTCAGCACGTCATTCTTTAACTAAGAATTCAGAAGTTCAAATCTTACTGTAACACTGAAGATGGATAAATATTCATGGTCAATACTTTACCATTTATAGATCCAGTATGAGTATGAATTTATTTAGATTTGGAGTAAGCAACTACAAGCGCTATCGATCTTCTTGATGTGAACTCCTAAGACCACCCGATATAATTTTTATTTTTTTTTAATTTTATTTTCAATTATAAGAACTCAACGGGATTTAAAATTGAGATTCTAATTATTAGGGGATAAAATGCTGACCGATGCAATTACAATCGACCGTCGGCCAAGCCACGAAGTAGGATATTCACTAGTAAGCAGTAGGACTCTGTCACGTGCGCCTACCAAGATTACGTTTCCTTGTTCTTTTCAAGACTTAATTTTTCTTCTAGTCGCCTTTCTCATTTTCCAATTTTGTCTCTTTCTACACGTCATCCTCTCCCTCCCTTCTTGGAAGCTCCTCTCTAAATCCCACCATTTATCCCACCATAATCCATATATATCTACTACATATATAAAAGTCTCAATGGCCCTCACCCCCAAAAGTCATGTCTCTTTACATTTAAATTTTAAAACTACTACTTCTATAAAAATCTCAATGAAAGTCATGTGTCTTCACATTTAAATTTTACCATAAAAAATAAAATATTTCATAAGGTGATTTTAAATATCAAAATAGTCTCTCCAATTTTAAATCTCAAAGACTTTTAGTATTGTATTAGTTAAATTTCATGCTCATTTACATGCTACGTACTACATGCATGTAATAGACTCTTTTTATTTTATTTATAAAAAAAAATGTCACATTGATTTGTTTATACCATCATTTATATTACTAAGTACATACTACATACGTATCATTAGTACATACATATCAATGGTAAACATGCACAACATGTTCTTAATAATTAGATCATTACCTCTATATGTGCGATTTTCTCATTATCGAGTGTGATATTGTTTTTTTTTTGTCCCTCTCATAACCACACATATTAGAATCGACACCTTGATGGAATATATTGTGGATGAAGGCTTAGTAGATTATTCAGCGAATTAATGACTGCTCTAGCTTGCTTAATTTTTATTTTTAAGTACGCAAATTTGGAATTCAATAAACACGTGCATCGCACGTGTCTATTTTCTAGTATATATATATATAAAACCTCAGCTACATAATCACTCAAACATAATAAACTCTACCAGTCCAATCTTCACTTTCTCTCTCTAAAATGGGCAAAAGTATCAGTGTTGATGAAACCCAGCAGATCACCAAGAGCCCTAAACCCTACAAGAAGAACATCAAGAAGAAATCATCATCATCGCCTCTCAAAATCACTTACATCTCGAGTCCGGTCACCGTGAAGGTGGCGAACGCATCGGAGTTCCGTGCCATAGTTCAGGAACTGACCGGAAAGGATTCTGACGTGGCGGACGATGTGGGCCCGCAGGAGATGAGTGTCGGCGAACTTTTGAGGCCCGTCGGTGTTCGTCACGGCGAGTACGGTTCAGATTCGGTGGATATCGATGAGGATGGTCGGTTTTTCGGGTATGAAGATATGGAAGTTTGTTTCTCGAATGATTTCTGTGATGAGTTCATGGGGTTAAGTAGTAGTCCTCTATATGTGTAGTTATTTGCAGAAACTTTTATCAATATCAATAGAGATTCATAGCTTTTATGGTAAAAGTGAGTTTTATACCATTGGAGAGTGTTTATCTGAGTTGGAGTAAGTACTCTAATAGTACACAATAATCTCTCATATGTAAATGTAAGGCTGAAGCAATGGTAATTAGTGATGTTGCAATTGTTAAAATATATATGTATAATATAAAGTTAAGGGTTCGGTCAAAATATAATCAACGGTATTATGGTCGAGTTTATAGTTCTTGAATTAGGCGCAATGAGATTTGTGTAATGGTTGAAATCTAATTGAGTTTATTTCTTTTGAAATCTGATTCATTCACTACTCAGATCTAATGACGTAAATTCAACTCAATTTTAATTAGGTCATAATTAATATAATATAAAGTTTAAAAGTGGAACGAGTCGGTGTAAAAGTTGATAATACCATCTCCACTGTATGGGGTAGTTTTATCTCCCACAATTGCTCGAAAATCGTCCCGGTGAAGTCATATTCAGAATTAACATATTTGTTTTACACTTAGATTAATCTCAACTTGCACTGAATCAACTCGTAAGAGGTAAAGTGCTGATCATGAACAAGACTCTGTTCCTAGGGTTTTAACGGGTTGAACACCTGATAGTTTGATTAATGAGTAATGTGTTGAACCATTACAACAATTTTTTTTTGTGAATGAGTCGTTGTCTTCGGCTTTCCTGTTCTTTGTTTGAGTTCATGTATTGGTTCAGTTGAAAGAATTCCGTGCTGAATTCGATTCGATGATACTACTGAATTCTGGGAGGTGATCGTCTCGTGATTAAACCTCGTGCACACCCTGAGGGTGAGATGGGGCGATATTGCTTTAAAGAGACCATGATCCTCACGAAACTCAGTATAAAAAAACACATATTCATTTTTATGTCGGATTTACGTACAATTTCAGATTAACGTGATAATTGAAGTAATTGCTTGTAAGTAACCGAAATTTTGACTAATTGCATTTTAGTCATTGAATTTTAGAATATTACATTTTGAACATCGAACTTTATAAATTTGCATATTTACCCCACTGTTTCCAACAATCTTCATTACAACATAATCACATGTTTTTTTAGCTTAACTTCAAAATAATTTCTATTGAAATTAATAATGAAGCCAATGAAGCATATAAGGCCCAAAAGAGTCATTATAGAAGCCTAACACAAACAATATAAAGACCCGTGAAAGGCGTTTGACCTAAATACCCCCTTTTCTCTCGTCTTCTCAAGATCCGTATTCCCCTTCTCAACCCTCTCTCCTCTGCCCCTCCCACTGTAATTCCCAATCTTCTCCTTCGTCTTCTCCACCGATCCCTATTCTATCCTTCCCAGTTACCCGCCAATTTCCCGTCCTCTCTCCACCTTTCAAACCACCCGATCCTTCACTCACCAGCTTCCGGCGATTGGAAACCCCTAATTTAAGCCGCCGGCGATGGATTCTTCAGCAAAGGCGGATGCTTTACGATCTGCTACCAAATCCCCTTTCTGGGTTGCTTCAGTTTGAGCTCCGATTGAGGGTAATTGCGATTTTTTCACCAATTTCGGTTCAATTTTGTTTCAGTTTCGAAATTCTCCTGATCGTCGTTGAACTAGGGTTTGTGTTCTTGATTTGCGGGTTCTTGAAATCGAAAAATTGAGAATGTATTGTTATGGTATAGTAGAATTGATGATTGAAAAATGAAGTGGGGATTCTTGTGTTGGATCTAATCAATCGATTGAAGTGTCGAATCGCATCAGTGAGTGGATGCCCAGTTGGAAAAACATAAAATTGTTATTGCGCAATTGTACTGCACCCTTAGTTTACGTTTGATGTCTCACGTTAGTGGAATACTCAGTAAAAAAGGAATAGCTTCACTTTTTAGTTGTACTGATTACTGATAAGACACAGCAGCAATTGCTAAGGTGCTGTTTTGTTTTTATTTTACACCAGTAAGTGAACTCATTGAAGATGGCAGTAAAAATCATGTCTTGGTATCTTCTCTACTTAAAAAGTGACCAATGTGCTATTTTGATATGTATTTTCTTTGAATCGGGTTTTCGTGCTCCTTATATCGCTTCATGTTCTTGTTAACCGTGTTTGAGGCTCGATTCTTGATGAACATATTTCCCTATTCAATGGTCATTGATTTTTGACTTTCTATGTTTTGATGTAGAAGTAGTATAAAAGACCTTTTCTTCAGCTGATCGAAAAGTTCAATTTTGCTGATCAAAAAGTTCAATTTTTCTTCAGGTAAGCCTTGTCGAGATTTAGAAGCCGATTTCCAAAGGTTTTCTTCGATTTGATTCATCGAAAGATTTGATCTTTAATGGCAACCCAAGACCTGGTACTTGGTCAGACACACACCATGTCTCTAGAACAGCACCCATTTGTCTCCAGTCATGAGCATGGTCTCGATATTTCCGGAAACCATGAAACCCAGTTGGGTCTTGAAGATGATCACAACACCGTACCACCAAACCTAGGACCGACCCATGAAGAGGGTGGCAACCACGAAAGCTACGTCCATCAGCTCGATAAAAAACCCGACCAAGAAGGTGACAACCTGGTTTTACCCGAACAGAACAACGAACATCCCTTGTTGGAGAATCACGAATTGGCTGTTGTTGAGCACCAACAAATCGACGACAACCTCGAACTAGCCGAAGTCCACAACGAGGAAATGGGGATGGAGGAAACACACGAAATCAATGGTCACGAGCTTGCTTTGGCCGAAGAATCTCCGATTATTCAAGCGAGAACCATCGTGGCTAGCCCGAGCTATGAATTAGTGGTGGGACAGGAGTTTCCCGATGTCAAGAGTTGTCGGAGGGCGCTGAGGGACACGGCCATCGCGCTCCACTTCGAGATTCAGACAATAAAGTCGGATAAGACAAGGTTTACCGCGAAGTGCGCGGGGGAAGGCTGTCCGTGGCGGATTCATGCTGCGAAACTCCCCGGAGTCCCGACTTTTACGATCAGGACCATCAACGGGAACCATTCGTGTGGAGGGATTGCGCATTTGGGCCACCAGCAGGCGTCTGTCCAGTGGGTGGCCGAGTCGGTTGAGCAGCGGCTGTTGGAGAACCCGAATTGCAAACCGAAGGAGATTCTTGAAGAGATTCATCGTGTTCATGGTATGAATTCATCCTTTCTAGACAATTTTTAGTTTCTAAGTTTCATTAGTAATTTGCTAGCTGAATTTCTCTAGTTTAGACAATTTGCTAGCTAAACTTTATTTTTTGGACAAATTGCTAACTGAGTTTATAAAAATTTCATAGGGTTAAGAACCTAATCACAACAGTTTCTGGTTTGCACCGTGTTGCTTTTAGGTATTTCGGTTTGCATCATGTTGCTTCTAGGTGTCTGATGATTCGTTTTCATTGCTTTTTGGCTTTATCCGCTCTTTCTGTTAAATTTGACCGATTTTGGTATGAGTTTTCTTCAATTCATGTATATTTATGCCAATTAAGTTAAACTGAATCTCAATTTTCATTAATTCTTCAATTTCACGCAGGTATTACCTTGTCGTACAAGCAAGCTTGGAGAGGCAAGGAACGGGTCATGGCCGTGATGCGCGGCTCCTTCGAAGAAGGCTACCGCTTACTCCCATCCTACTGTGCTCAGATCAAACGAACCAACCCAGGAAGCATCGCCTCGGTCTATAGCAACCCGACCGACGGCTCTTTCCAACGACTCTTCATCTCCTTCCACGCCTCAATCCACGGTTTCCTCAATGCTTGCCGCCCACTCCTCGGCCTCGACCGGACGTTCCTCAAAAGCAAGTACCTCGGCACCTTACTCCTCGCAACAGGCTTCGATGGAGATGGCGCTCTATATCCATTAGCGTTCGGGGTAGTGGACGAAGAAAACGACGATAATTGGATGTGGTTTCTGTCGGAGCTTCATAATTTGCTCGATATTAATGCGGAAAACATGCCGAGGCTTACGATTCTGTCGGACCGACAGAAAGGGATCATTGAGGGTGTCGAGACAAACTTCCCGACTGCTTTCCATGGGTTCTGCATGCGCCACCTCAGCGAGAGCTTCCGGAAGGAGTTCAACAACACGATATTGGTCAACCTCTTGTGGGATGCGGCGCATGCCCTCACCGTGATCGAGTTCGAGGCTAAGGTGTTGGAGATCGAGGAGATCTCGCAGGACGCTGCGTATTGGATTAGACGGGTCCCGCCTAGGTTGTGGGCCACTGCGTACTTCGAAGGTAACTGTCGGATTCTTGTAGGCTCAAGAGTATTTGTATTTAGGATATCTAGGGGTGTAAACGAGTCAAGCTACTCGAGATCGACTCGATCGATATTCGAATTCGACTCGCTAAATTTCGAGTCGAGTCGAGTACGAGTTCACTGTACTCGACTCGAGAGGCTCGCAAGCCTATTTGATTCGATTTCGAGCTTTTTCCAAGCTTTATATATATATTCAGTTTAAGTAGAGTTCGAGCTCGAGCAAAAGCCTACTCGAGTCGAGTTCGAGCTAAGGTGCACAATTTATGATTTAATTAAACAATTTGAACTTGGCGAGTCGAGCCGAGCTCGAACTCGTCGAGTATGACATCGAGTCGAACTTGAAAAATTTAAGATCGGTTGAGTTCAAGCTCTAGTAAATTGAGCGAGTTGAGCTTGCCAGATACTTGACCCGGCTCGATTACACCTCTAAGGGCATCTGGATCAATCTAACGTAACGTGTTCGAAGGCTCAGTTAATGATTTTATTTTGTAATAGGTACGAGGTTCGGGCACCTGACAGCGAACATCGTCGAGGCTCTAAACCCGTGGATTCTAGAAGCTTCCGGACTCCCAATCGTCCAAATGATGGAGTGCATCCGTAGACAACTCATGACCTGGTTCAACGAGCGCCGCGAGATGAGCGTCCAGTGGAACACGATCCTCGTCCCGTCGGCCGAGCGCCGCGTGGCCGACGCCCTCGAGCGAGCCCGCACATACCAAGTCCTCCGTGCCAACGAGGCGGAGTTCGAGGTCATCTCCCACGAAGGCACCAACATCGTCGATATCCGTAACCGCTGCTGTCTCTGCCGCGGCTGGCAGCTTTACGGCCTTCCCTGCGCCCACGCGGTCGCCGCGCTATTATCGTGCCGGCAAAACGTGCACCGATTTACTGAAAGTTGCTTCACTGTGGCGACGTATAGGAAGGCGTATTCTCAGACGATACACCCGATTCCAGACAAGACGCTCTGGAGGGAGATGTCTGAGGGGGACCCGCACGTTGCGGCGGCAGACGAGGTGGTTATTAACCCGCCGAAATCGCTGAGGCCACCGGGTCGGCCGAGGAAGAAACGGGTTAGGAGCGAGGATCAGGGTCGGGCTAAGCGGGTCGTGCATTGTAGCCGGTGCAACCAGACGGGGCATTTTCGGACCACCTGTGCGGCTCCGATTTAAGGTTTCGGAACTAAGGAGTAGTCTAGGAGAGAATAAGGAGAAGTTGTCTTTGGGTTTAGTTTAGGTGTTTGTGTTGTGGTGTGTTTTAGTTTGTGTTGGTAATTATGTGTTAGTTGTATGTAAAGGTGAATGCTATGGATGATGCTGAGGTTCAGTTGTTGCAGAGCTCTGGTGTGTTTTGACAATAAATATGAAGATGGCAGTTGTGTAAAATGTAAATGTTGATGTGGTGTAGTAGAAAAAATTTGACCATAATAAAATGTTAAAGGGGTTGACCATAATTAAATTGAACCCATTGTTTCGATTTTGAAATTTTAGAACTAAATTTGTAAAATAAAAGTTAGAAATATATTAGAAGGATTAAACTAAACAAAATTAAAAGTTTAGGGTCATTCACGTGCTCGGCGCGTGACTCTTAACGACTAAATCAGATGGAAATTTAACGGAGGTACTAAAATGGTACAAAATATAAACGTTTATACCAAAGTGTACAAAAAAATGGTATAAAAAGTGGATTCCGATCAAACAAGTGGTATAAAAAGTACATTATATTCCTGGCTACGAGCTACTACTATCGTGTAATTATAATGTTAACACACTCGTATATATGACGAAGCATTTTGCAAATCTAGCACGAAATCGGACATTTCTACAATGCTCTTGGAGCACCATGCTTTTGCCACTAATTTTTTTTATTTTTCTATTGCCCTAAAGGTGAACCCCATAGGAAATTGATATTATTAATAGTATGATACACACCTTAGGTGTAGTTAAAAAAATTCATACTTTTCATACTTTTAAAGTTTTAGTTATGTTACAATTAAGTCCACCATAGTATTAAAAATACCAAAGTATGGTGCTCCCAAAGCATAGTAGAAAAATCCCACGAAATCAAACTAATTGTACAAACAAATACTATTTAGAAACTTGTTAAAAATGTCATATACTATAACATTGTTAAAAAAAATTGCCACAACGTTATAAGTATATGCTTATTTATGCAATTTACTGAGTTTTTATGGGAACGAATAAGACTCATAGCACCAAATGAAGAAATAAAAATAGTAAAGAATTTATCAACTGTAACTGTATACAATAAATAAACACAATAATACATAAACTAAAACTATATCAAATATCATGGTGTATGGCACAATTTAGCACTACCTAAACCCAAAAGAAAATATACCAAAACAATCAGCACCTCAAAACTATACTCTAACATCATCTAAACAATATGATCATAACCTCTATCTGCATATATGAACATTAGTTCCCACAGACTACTAAGATGCAGCAATTTTCTCTAAGGACTTGACAACTTCAGCCATGGAAGGGCGATGCTTCGGCTCCGGACGAAGACATTGGAACGCAAGTTCGGCTACTCGAAGCGCATTGTCAAGAGAATACTTGCCTTCCAAGCGAGGGTCCATTACTCTCACGAGTTTCCTCCTCGATAGGTTCGGTTTCAACCACTCCACAAGAAACTTCTCTGCACTTGGTCGGTTATTATCGAATGCACGACGACCCGTTAGTATTTCGAGCAGTACAACTCCGAAACTGTAAACGTCACTGTTTACGTAGAGATGCCCTGCGCAACAAGCAAGATTCATTACTAACAAGAAATACAAACTTGGGAAACAAGGCATTGAGCAATTATTGGTCATGTTGCTAATCGCTGTCCCAAATTTAAAATGTTGATATTTGGTGTCCCCAACTATCAAACTGGTTGATTTTCACATTTTTCTCTTAAAATTGACGAAACAAAAACATGTTTTTAAGCATCCAAGAAAGTTAAACCATGAGCAACAAAGTTGATCTTTGAAAAAGTGGGAAACAAAATGTTTTTGTTGTTTAAAACGTCATTTTTAGCGCTAAAATAAGTAAAAAAAAGTGGAAAGCAACAATTCTTAAAATTGGAACACTGAATATCAACATTTTAAGTCTGAATGATTAGTAACATGACCTATAGTTTAGACTATTTATAGGATTTTAATCCCAGATATGGAAGAGTAAATTACCAGTTATTACATACTCTGGTGCAGCATATCCATAAGTTCCCAAAACTTGTGTAGTCACATGGGATTCATCACCCATTGGACCCTTTCTTGCCAAGCCAAAGTCTGATATCTTTGCATCATAAGTCTACAAAATCAGCATAAACAAACACATTTATTAACTATTAACCACTAGATTCAAGAAGTAACTTATAGGTTTTGAAACAAAATTTACCACATCAAGCAATATGTTTGAGGGCTTGAAATCTCTGCATATTATTGGCTTCTCCAATTGGTGCAAATAGGCCAAACCCTTAGCTGATCCTAGTGCAATCTTCAACCTCATGTCCCAAGAGAGCAGTTGAACAGTAGAACCCCCTGTATTTTACAAAGTTACTTAAATGATAGAAGTGAAACTACTAAAAGGATAGTTTCACGTAATATGGTGTAGCGTTTCAGTGCTTCATCCCTTAACTAAAGGTCAGGGGTTCAGAGTTATAATGAATAGTAATTTGAGTCTTACTTCCATATAGATGGTTTTTCAGGGTCCCTTTTGGCATGTACTCATATACAAGAAGGAGCTCGGTTTTCTCCCAACAATATCCCAATAACCGTACGATGTTCGGATGATTCAATGAGCCGAGAAAGGTTACCTCAGACTGCAAAACATTCATGGATCTCATGTTAAATCCAACAAAATTAAACAAGTTTTAAAAGCTATTAATCAAACAAAACTCTGTTCAAAGAAGTACTCAGGAATCAGATTGATTATCACAACTCAGTAGAGTTATCGTTTGCGTTGTGTTCTGATACTTGAACACGAACATAACATGAAAATTACTGTTGTTATCGTGTTTCTACTATCATTCTGTCATATGGATGCCCAAAAACGATTTTTTACGTGCGTATTCCTAGTGTATAAAAACTTACAAGCACATTTTTCACTAAGCTTTTGAAGCAAAAGCCACAAATTCATACTAGTATAAGCTTAGCATGTTACCTTCCACTCTTTGAATCCTTGCACACTCTCTGGATTCAACTTTTTAATGGCTATTTGTGTTCTGCCTTTGCTATTAGAAGATGTTGTATCTTCAAGATACCCTTTAAAGACTCTGCCGAAACCTCCCTCGCCGACAAGAGTATCGTTCCGGAAGTTTCTAGTTGCGGCTTTTAGCTCAGCTAAAGTGAAAACCCTCAAGTTTGGGGTCGGTGGGATCGAGCCATTAGGGGCATTGACCCTTCCTCCCAAGCTCTTGCCGAGCCCGTCTTCATCGTCAGAAGAGCTGCTGCTAAATGTCAGGGGTGGCTGTCCTGTTCTTGATGAACACACATAGCAAGAATCAACACATGAGAAAATCACCTAAAAGGTACTTGAATGTATAATCAAAACAAAAAGTTGAAGATTTGAAGTAATAAGTTAGTTAGACATGGGATAGCTAGTTTGCAAAATAGAAAAGGCTTAACTTTTTTTTTTCTTAAGAAAAAACAAACTAAACTTTCAACTCTAGAACAAAGTGCAAAGTACATTGATTTCTCCATTCTAATTTAGAATGTCAAGAATGGCAAAGATAGAAACTTTGGATGCAAGAGACAAAACCCACATTCTAAACTGTTGGATGATGTAACTGTTTGGTTTGGAGCTTTTACATTTTGGCAATAAGATAATGATTTGCTTACCAAATTGAATAATATATGAAAGACCCACTTCATAAAATTGGAGAAATTTGAGCAAGAAACCAGAGGAATCATTAATCAACTATCCCTGTTATGAGATTCAATTTCAGAATGTGAAGCATGGTAAAAACAGAAACTTTTTGCTGCATAAGACAAAACCCACATTGCATATTACCAAGCTTTTTGCTGCAAGAGACAAAACCCACATTCTAAACTGTTGGATGATGTAACTGTTTGGTTTATTTTGGTAATAAGACAATGATTTGCTTACCAAATTGAGTAATAGATGAAAGACCCACTTCATAAAATTGGATAATTTTGAGCAAGAAACCAGAACAATCATTAATCAGCTACCCTTGTTATGAGATTCAATTTCAGAATGTGGTAAAAATAGAAACTTTTTGCTGCAGAAGACAAACCCCACATTCCATATCTACCAAATTGAACCATACATGAGAAACCCACTTCAGAATTTACAATAAAACACAGAATTAGATAGAGAAGATCAAGAATGTGCATGAACAAATCAAGAATTGGATTCATTACCTGGTTTGAGGTACCCAGTAAAGCTTGGTGTTGGATAATCAGGAGCACCCCAGCAGATTCCCATCTCGATACCTTGATGGGTTTGAGATTGGAAGAAATGGGTAAGTGTGAAATGGAAGAAAGTGGTGGATTTTCATGTCATGATTAACAAAGTTTTGAACTTTGAATCTCTGAACAGTGTACACCAACTGGCCAGCCACCTCGTACACTGGAAGGATTTGTGTCTGAGTAAAGAATAGTGGGAGATGAAGAAGATGATGAGGAAGGAGGCAATGGAGGGTGGTTCTCTTTGACTTGTTCTCCATTTCTGCGGCGTAAGTCGTCGTCGGCAAATTTCCACGCAATTTAGCAGAAATAAAGTTTTACTTCCGACAGTAACTTCCTATAATTACTGGCAGGAGATGTCTGCCGACATCATGTCTAGGGCTGGCGATGGTGAGGGTATGGTGCGAATAACACTAATACCATAACCATACCGTATTTTTTTCACTCATACCATAACCATAACCATAACCATAACCACTGTGGTTATGATTCTTCATACCATAACCATAACCATAACCATGGTTTTTAACCACGATTAAACTATTTAACCACAATCATTCAAACTAATACAACATCATTGTTTCATACAAGAAAAGTAAGCATACATTCATTGTTTCATACACGAAATCCAAATTAAACATAACTTCATTGTTTCACTTAATTAAAAAAAAACACATATTCAATCGCATATCACTTGCATCATCGATCCTTATTCGCTATCACTTCCAATCGTGGTTACCTAATAATAAGAAATATAGACAAAAAATAGTGGGTGGGAAATGGAACAGAATAAGAATTATAATATTTGACTAATAATTAAAGTATAATAATAATGTATATATATAACAATATAAGTATTAGTATATATATATATATATATATATATATATATATATATTAATATTATATATATAGAGGTGATGGTTATAACCGCGGTTATTGACCGAATACCATAACCATAACCATTGCGGTTACAAGATTCATCACCATAACCGCCCCTCACCATAATAGTGCGGTTAACCACTGCGGTAAATGGTACGAATAACCATGGTTATTTGATTTTCACCGCACCATTGCCGGCCCTAATCATGTCTATTGTTTGTTATTCTTTCCATTTATATAACGAAGAAATTCAGTTTGGCGAAGTAAACTCAAATTATAAATAATTTAGCGATTTAATCCTTAATTAGATTACATATAACAAACTTAAAAATGAAAAAAAAAATACTTTAATATTTATAAGTGGATTAGTGCAATTAGAGATTAATTTAGGTATAGAAAAATATTAAGAATGCTTCCTAACTTATGAAACCCTCTAACCACCTGCAAATAAACAAATAAAGTACACTACATGATCCGATCGAATAAGTATGAGTTGACCTTCTAGAAGAATAACACCCTTAGGTAGGCGGAAATCTACTTATTTTTGGGTAAATTTTCCGACATTAATTCTATGTAGACCTCAAGTTACTTAATAATAAAATTATAAATGATTAAAGGGTCTTTTGGTGCTTGACCGGCGTTGATTTTTTGTGCCATGTGTTTTATTTTGTAGGTTTTTTTTGTCAAACGTTTGCATTTTGTAGGCTTTTGGTGCATCTGTTAATCAAATGTTAAGTTTGACCGTTAAATACTTTTATTTTGTTCAATTTAGTCTTCGAATTTATACACCTAACTTTTAATTTTTACAATTTAGTCATAAAATAACCAAATTGGACCCTATGGTCCAATTGACCTAGCCATGGTGCGACCCATGGCTGGGACAGACCACGACTCGGATCGCCGAACCTGGGCGACCCTTCCGTGGTCTGACCCAGCCATGGGTCACACCATGGAAGGGTCAATTGGACCCAAGGGTTCAGTTAACCCAATTGGACCCTAGGGTTCAATTGACCCAGCCATGGTGACCATGGCTGGGTCGGACCACGGCTCGGGTCAACGGACCTGGGCGGCCCCAGCCGTGGTCCGACCCAGTCATGGGTCGCACCATGGTTGGGTCAATTGGACCCAAGGGTTCAATTAACCTAATTGAACCATTGGGTCCAATTGAGTCCTTTTATGACTAAATTGCAAAAATTAAAAGTTAGGTGTATAAATTCGATGACTAAATTGAACAAAATAAAAGTATTTAACAGTCAAACTTAATACTCGACTAACGGATGCACCAAAAGCCTACAAAATGCAATCGTTTGACACAAAAACCTATACAAATTAAAATATATGACACTAAAAACCAACAATGGTCAAACATACAACACCAAAAAAACCCTTTCCTTTATAGTTTTATTTAAATAAATTTTTTCGAAAGTAATTCTGGCCCTAATGAGTTTTCAAACTCTTATTTTAACCGGAGATTCTAGATTACCCCACCTCATATTATGCATGACATAATTTAGCAAAACCCTAAAACCAACAAAAAAAAATATACCAACAATGCCAATCATCCATCAAAACCATACTCTTAGTACCTTACCATTAAATAAATCAAATGATCATAACCTCTGTTTGCCCATAAAACATCCCCCGCAGATTACTAAGGGGCAGTAATTTTCTCTAAGGACTTGACAACTTCGGCCATCGAAGGGCGTTGCTTCGGCTCCGGACGAACACATTGTACTGCAAGTTTGGCTACTTGAAGAGCGTCTTCGAGAGGATACTTGCTTTCCAAGCAAGGGTCCATAACTCTCACTAATTTCCTCCTTGATAGGTTCGGTTTCAACCAATCTACAAGCGACACCTGTCCACGTGGCCGGTTCCTATCGAATGCACGTCGACCGGCGAGTATTTCAAGCAGTACAACTCCGAAGCTGTAAACATCACTTTTCAGATATAAATGCCCTGTTTGATAAGCAACCAAGATTTGTTACTAACAAATTTAAACCTTTCCAAACAAGACGTAACAATTTTACATTAAGGGTTCAGGTAATACATGGTGACGTTTATTTCAACTCAACTTCTCAACCGTTAAATCAGCTGAGGGAATGAATCAGATTTCAGTAAAGAGAAAAATATGTTTTTTACACAAATTTCGATGTGCGTGATCAAGTAGATGTTAAATCAAGTTGAAATAAATTCGGCTTCATTTTAGTCGAACCTTAATGATATACCTTTTCTTTATTGTCACTGAGTTAAAATTCTAACTGGGAAATGGACTAAGTTCATTTAGATCATATCAAAATTTCATCCAATGTATCAATTAGTATTAGATGAGTAGCAGTAGATTACCAGTTGCTACATACTCTGGTGCAGCATATCCATAAGTTCCCACAACCCGGGTACTCACATAGGATTGATCTCCTGTTGGACCCTTTTTCGCCAAGCCAAAATCCGATATCTTTGCATTATAGGACTACAAAACAAACAAATTTAGTAAGTAGTGTGTGTTTGTATCACCGCTGAATAGATTTGAGTAGTGGAATTTTTTAGTGCGTTTTAAAGTTTAGAATGACTGATTTCGTCACGTGTCATTATCCGAGTTAACCAAGCAAAGTTATGTTTCTTTAGATTCAAGCAATAAACTCATAGATGGTGAGTCAAAATTTTCTAGTGCGTTTTAAAGCTCAAAATCACTGATTTCTTCACGTGTCATTATCTCAGTTAACCCAGCAAAGTTATATTTCTTTAGATACAAGCAGTTAACTCACAAAATTTACCTCATCAAGCAATATATTTGAGGACTTGAAATCTCTGCAGATTATTGGTATCTCCAATTGGTGCAAGTAGGCCAAACCCTTAGCTGATCCTAGTGCAATTTTTAGCCTCATCTCCCATGGAAGCAGTTGAACACTAGAATCCCCTGCATTTTACAAAGTTGCTTAATTTTAAAAACCAGCTGCTAATTTATAACTAATGAAGTTGTGATAAGTTATTTGAATCTTACTTCCATATAGGTGTTTTTTTAGGCTGCCTCTCGAAATATACTCATATACAAGAAGAAGCTTGGTATCTTCTTCCCGACAATAACCCAGCAACTGTACGATGTTCGGATGATACAATGAACCAAGAAAGGTTACCTCTGACTGTAAAACATTCATGGAATGGATGTAACATCAGATTTATGATGTTCAACACTAATGTTCACCAAATCACGAAACTTTTAGTGCGTCTTCATGTCGTGTTCTCATATTACGCCAGTCAGTTGTATGTATGAATTTGAAATTTTAAAGCAGATATCAAGTGCGGAAAATCTCATATTAAGAGCTATGAATTGATATATCAGATCTTGATTGTCATTAACGAAGATTTGACAAACTCTCAAAACTAAACTAGTTAAAGTTTTAGAAGCTATTAAACAAGATTTTGTTAAAAGTACTAAAAAATCATATTGATCATCACAACTTGTTTGTATTGCGCTGTGATATGTGAAAATGAAAATACCACGAAAATTACATCATTTATCGTGTTTTTGCTATCATTTAATCATATACATATGGGTTAAGAACCTAAAAATAGTCTCAATTATAAGTCATATTGGTAATTGCTGTCTCATATTTAAAATGTTGATATTCAGTGTTCTAACTATCAGATTGGTTGATAACATGTTTTTAAGCATCAAATAAGCATACACCATAAGTAACAAATCCGATACTTCGAAAAAGTGATAAACATGTTTTTAATGCTTAAAACGCCAATTTTAATGCCAAAATCAGTCGAAAAAAGTATAAAACAATAAATCTGATAGTTGGAATATCGATTATCAACATTTTAAATCCAAGATAGTGATTATCAAAATGACATGTAGCTGAGACTGTTTCTAGGTTATTAACCTATGCATAATATTATACATGCACAAACCTTTGAAGCAGATGACATCTTAGCATGTTACATACCTTCCATTCTTTGAATCCTTGCACACTTCCTGGATTCAACTTTTTAATGGCTATTTCTACTCTGCCTTTGCTGTTAGAAGATGGAGTATCCTCAAGGCGCCCTTTAAATACTCCTCCAAAACCTCCCTCGCCGACAAGCGTATCGTTCCGGAAGTTACTAGTCGCGGCTTTTAGCTCATCAAAAGTGAAAATCCTCAAGTTCGGGGTCGGTGGGATCGCGCCGTTAGTGCCATTGAACCTTCCTCCAAAGAAGCTGTCTTCATCATCAGAACTGCTGCTAAATGTCAGCTGTGGCTGTCCTGTTCTTGATCAATTTCATTTCAAGAATCAACAAATATGAGAGAAATCACCTGAAAAGTTAAGAACTTAAAAACAGTCCAACTATAAGGTTAGTAGCTCATTGTAGTCCCAAATTTAAAATGTTGATATCCAGTGTCCTAACTATCGGATTGATTATTTTCACTTTTCTCTTAAAATTGAAGAAATAAAAATACATTTTTAAGCATCAAATAAGCCTGAATCATGAGCAACAAATTCGATACTAAGAAAAAATAGAAAAAAACATGTTTTTATTGCTTAAAATGTCAATTGTTGTACCAAATTTGAAATTTGATATTCGGTGTCCCAACTATCAGATTGGTTCATTTCCACTTTATCTTTTAAAATTGACGAAACAAAAACATGTATTTAAGCATCAATTAAGCTAAATCACAAGCAACGACCTGATACTTCCGAAAAGTGGAAAATAACATGTTTTTTGTTACTTTTAACGCCAAAATCACTCGAAAAAAGTGGTAAGTAACAAATCTAATAGTTGGAACACCGAATATCAACATTTTAAATTTGAAACAACGATTAGCACATTTCGTTAGGAATGTTTTTAGGTTCTTAACAAAAAGAATTAAAGATGTTGAAGTAACATAAGACTATTAGAAAATGGAAACAATCATAAGTGCGCACCACTTTTTTCTACTAACTAATCTCATTAAACATTGGCCACAAAAAATAAAACGTAACTCATTAAACATAATGCAATTGCAATCCACAAACACAATTTCAACACCAAACTGAACCATAAATGAAAGATCCGCTTCAGAATTTCAAGGCAATACAGCATAGGCACATCAGAAGTTCAAGAAAGTGCAGGAACAAATCAAGAAATGAATTACCTGGTTTGAGGTACCCAGAAAAGCTTGGGGTTGGATAATGAGGAGCACCCCAGCAAATTCCCATCTCAATTCCCTCTTGGATTGGAGATTGGAGGAATTAAGTGGGCAAGTCTGAAATGGAAAAAAAAGTGGACTTTCATCTTCATGTAGTGATTAAGAAAGTTCAGAAAACAAAAAAGGATTTGTCTTTATGTGAAGAATGATGGAGATAAGAAACTGAGGAACGAGTCAATGGAGACAGTGGTTGTAGTTCTTCGTTACTGCTATGAGTCGTCCTCTCGACCTTACTAATTGATTTTAAAAGGAAACTTCACTTAATTAATAATCTTGAGTTTGTGTTCCTATGATGGTGAAATGGTCAATTCTGCAGTGTCGGATTTTGACACCTATAGTATTTTATGTGGAAACGACGCTTCGTGCAATACTCATTACTTTGTAGTTATACGATGTTTTCCGGCCAAATTTATTTATCTAGAGGGTCAATTTTTTTTTTTGTTTTTTAGGACATTTACTATTTTCGGATTTGTTATAGGTTTAGTATTTTACTTCCAGTATTTAAATCTGTTTAGCCGTCTTTGAAAAATTCAGTATTGTTGAATTATTAATAAAAAACGAAGTTTTCCTCAATCGCGCATCGAGTTTTCGGTATTCTCTTGAATCAACGATTTTTTGTACCTTTTATCCCTATATACCCGGTTTATCAACTCTAAATAAACAGTGACGGATTCAGAATGTTCATAATACACTATACCAATTTCGATTTTTTACATGCCAGTTTTGTAATTTAGACGTAAATCTAGAAAATATTATGCATTTTAGTCTCTGTAATTTCAAAATATTGAATTCAGTCCTTCAAACTTTATTTAATTGCAGTTTTACGCCTGTACAAGTCAAGAAAACCAAAAGCAGCTGATGACAGCTGGTACACATTTGGTCTGTAGTAAAGAATCTTCGAACATGTTCGGTTTCACTTTCACACGATGGGCATCTGCTGGGGTGATCCTCGCTTTCCAACCCCTACACATACCGGGTACCTTAAATCAAGTAAGAATCATCATCTCTGTGTTCATCGTTTGTTGAATTTTGATGTTCTTGCTGCAGTTTTTTACTAAAGATACGATTTTTAACAGAGTTGAAACTGACAATCAGCAGCTCCTCATCTTCTGGAGAAGACGACTCGGTTCGAGCCACCGACGAGTTCCGACCGGTTGGTTTCAATCCCTTTGCGGATGGATTGTTGTCTGCAGAATCCAAGGTTCGAAAATACGGTTTTGCTGAATTGAAGGCTGCAACTGGCAATTTCGGAAGCGGTTCGTTGGTCGGAGAAGGCGGGTTCGGGAAGGTTTACAAGGGTTTGATTAGTGAGGAGAAGGTGCCAAGATCAAGGCGCAGAAAAAGACTTGTGGCTGTGAAGAAACTAAATGAAGGCTCAATTCAAGGGTATGCAGAATGGAAGGTATTATTTTTTAACTGGATAAAAATGTCTACTTTGATGATGTTCTTGATATGTATTTGTTGAAAGGGTTAAGAACTTAATCATAGTCCAAAGTTTGCACCATGTTGCTTTTATGTGTTTTATGTTTAAATTATTGCTAATAAGTGACTCATGTTTCGTTTTCATTGTTTTTTGGGTTTTGTCAATTTTCTCTGTTAAATTTAACGGATTTTGGTCCAAGCTCCATAAGATTCAACAGCAAAAGCATTTAAAGTGTTGAAATAGACACTCCACCGTGAGTCTGGAATACCACACCGGATGGAATTTGTATATTAGAGTAGTATATAAGCAAGTGGGCCACCTCCTCCTATTACCAATTGGTTTTAGGATGGAAACCCACTTGCCTATATGACTGCTCTATGCTGGCCCGTTGGGTTTGGCTCGGCCCAATGTGGATTCTAACATGGTATCAGAGTCCGGGACGGGCCTGGGCCTAGGAAATGGTCTGTCTGAAATCAGAGAGTCCTCACGGTGAGGGGGAATGTTGAAATAGACACTCCACCGTCAAGTGGGCCACGTATATTAGCTTAGTATATAAGCAAGTGGACCACCTCCTCTTATCACCAATTGGTTTGGCTCGGCCCAATGTGGATTCTAACATAAAGAATAGAAAAAACAAAAACAAAATGATACTTCTGCTTCCATTTAACAGTAACTTATGTCAATTAGTGTGTACATACTGTGAAATTGAAGAATTTATATAAAATTGAGGTTCAATTTAACTTAATTGGCATAAATATACATGAATTGAAAAAAATTCATAGCTAATTCCGTCAATTTAACCGAAAAAAAAACAGACGAAAAAAAAGCAATGTATACGAAACCTGGAACACCTATTAACAACAATTTAAACCTGGGACACACCTAAAAGTTACATGGTGCAAAGTTGGGATGATAAGTTCTTAACACTTGTCCGTCTAAGATTTCACAGGGTAATTAGAGCACTCATATTTCAATTTCCGCAATGGCCAGGTTAAAAACGCGATTTGTTGGTCAAGTAGTCCGTTTAAAATTTCACATTCTTAATGCCATGGTGATGTTGTTAATGTTGGATTGTGTAGACAGAGGTTGTCTTTTTGGGAAGTCTAAGACATCCAAACATTGCAAAGCTGTTGGGGTATTGCTTTGAGGGTAATGAGCTTCTAATTGTGTATGAGTTTGCAGCAAAGGGCAGCCTCAATAACCACCTCTTTGGTAGTAAGTGACATTATAACCATTTCTTATATCTTTCATCTTTAGACTTTTCCTTGTTTCTTGAATCACAAGTTAGGTTTATCATTGTGTTAATTGTACAGGGGCTTCGGTTGCTCATCCAGTTCCTTGGGACACAAGGCTCAAGATAGCGATCGGGGCTGCTAGAGGCCTTGCATTCCTGCACACTTCGATGAAGAAAGTTATATTTCGGGACGTCAAGTCCTCTAATATCTTGCTAGATTCGGTAAGTGTTGCATCCTGTAAGCTTTCTATTTTCACAGCATTTATGTGGATGATAATGTCAGATTGTATTGTTTGGTTGTAACATTGCATTTGGAGTATAATTTATAAAGCCCCGTATTGGCATTAAACGGTTAGATTCCACATTGGGTTTGGCTGTTAGATTCCACATTATACCGAGCCAAATCCGGCAGGCCAGCAGAGAGCAACCATCTATGCTTATATAGTGCCCAATTGTACACAGACCCACCAGTGTGGTACTCCAGACTCATGGTGGAGTATGTCTATTTCAACATAAACCAAAAACCAAACAACTCGGTTTAAGTATCTAATTTGGAACATTCGATTCTAATTGTATGTTCGGTCTTTGTAGTCTTACAATGCAAAACTGTCGGATTTTGGATTGGCGAAGTTTGGTCCTTCGGAAGATGTATCACATGTTACAACAAGAGTTATTGGAACCTGCGGCTATGCGGCACCCGAGTATGTAGCCACCGGTATGTAACTGATTCACCTATCTTGTTTAGACTCTACCGGAACCATTCAAGATTCAATTGAAAAATTAGAATCTACTAAGCTAGTTTTGCTTCTATTTCAAGCAGGACATCTTTATGTAAAGAGCGATGTATACAGTTTCGGAGTTGTACTGCTAGAGATATTAACAGGGTTAGTAGTTCATGATCGGAAGCGTCATAAAGGGAAATAATATCTTTTGGAATGGGCAAAACCGCGCTTATCGAACAAACATAAGGTGATAGCCATGTCCGATACAAAGGCACATTATCCTTCTAATGTCGCTTCAAAAATAGGTGAAGTGATTATAGAGTGTATAAACTTGGACCACAAACAACGCCCATCTATGAGTGAAGTTGTAGATGCGTTGGAAAAGATTGAAGCTACTGCCTAGAACTTGAAGGTTTTTTATGAACAAAGTTTTTCTTATTGTTGCATTGTTGTTCTTTATGCAATATGCAAATTAAATTGCTAGCTGCAATTAGGATGAATTAGCAATTTGTTAACCAAATTTCGAAAAATTGACAATTTGCTAAATGAACTTTGGGGTACTATACAATTTGCTAGTTGAATTATAATGGCACATGATGAGCATATGAAAGTTTCATGTACCTCTTTAACAGCAAACTATATGAAGATAACATATTGTAACTTTGAATAAGTTTAGCTTGTAGTTTGAAATTCAAGAAAATAGTTCAGTTAACAAATTATCCGAACGCGACGTTTGGATGGATGTAATGTGAGATTACAAGTAATGTGAGCTTAAATAATGTAATTTTAGATTATAGTGTTTGATTGTATTGTAGGATGGAGTGTATTAATGTAAGATTACAAAATTTGATATATTTTGTAAAGTGCATTGTAATGTGATTTCGGACGCTGTCTAGATATATGTGTAGCTAGGGACATCCATTAATTAATAAGTGGAAATAAATATTGTTCCATTCACCACTATATGGGCTATACTCAATTTGGGCTTCCAACACTAGCCCTAGAGCCCACTTTCCAACATAAACCAATTAATTAATTCAATAGTGGGCAACTTCTCATCTGCCCCCAATGTTTGTGCGTTTTACCATCCTACCTCTATATATGTTTTTAAATCTTATTTTTGGCTATACGTCCTCTTTTCAAATTTCAAAATTTATGTTTCTATGAAAATTGGATGTTGCCTCTTTGGACAATTTTATCTTAAATATCAATGAACTTACATGTTAAGACTTGTAAATATTATTATAATTTTTTTTCGTCAAATAAACATTTTTAATTTTTTTGCTAATAAAAAAATTGATTAATAGTGACGACTCTATATTCAACTCGTTACGTAATGTTTGGGCTCTCCCACTTATATTCTGTAGTTTTTTCCGACTATACTTAGTAAATAATCAACTCATGCACTGGACGTGGACCTGTCAACGTAGCTCCACCAGCAGCCTAGTATCGTCAAGAGGTCAAATCGTTAAGCCTCGTTCTACTCACCTCCTCTTAACATAGTGTTTGGGCTTTCCTACTCATGGTCTGGAGTTTTTTCTGACTAGATTTAGTTAACAACCAATGAATATGCACTAAGTCTGTCAACATAACCCCACCTCTTACCTATTATAGTAATAGGCCAACCCGTATAGCCGAATTCTACTCGCTTGATATAGTTAAGAGGTCAGCCAGGTAAGTCCAACTCTTCTCGCCTCTTAATTTGACGCGTTATGAGGATGCATCGAGATCTGATATTTCAATTAGTATGACTCCCTGATAAATTTCAAATCAGAAACTTTAAAGTTAAAACACATAAAAGTAAAAGGTAAGCACCTTTTACTACTAGACCACCACCAAACCATTTTATTACTCAAAATGAAATGTCATCTTAACTGCATATAATTAGCAATAGTAAATACTGCCTCTACTTTGAAAGAATTGGAAAAAATAAAAAATGGACTAAAAGGTCAATTAATCAGCTAATATTCATAATAGTGATCACAAGTGTACCTAACTGAAAAGTAATTATTTTGCCCCTTATTTTTTACGTGTTCTAGAATAAACTTTATTTTTATCATTAGAGTAAAAACGGTTCTAGAATTACTTTATGTCTATCTCAATTTTTTTAGTTAAGAAAAATGTTAATTTATTTTGATATATAATTGAATAACGAGTTAAGTCGAGCATAGCTCGATCATGTTGAGCTTGGATTCGAGTCGAGTTCGAGTTTTAAAATTAGAGCTCGACCGAGTTCGTGCTCGAGTTCGAGCTTGACAAATACTAATCGAGCCGAGCTTGACAGATACTCGGCTCGACTCGGCTTATTTACACCCCTAGGCCTCACAATTCGAATGGGCTATGCAGATTCGTGTCGTGTTTAGGTGGATCAGGTCGGAACATTGCCTGATACGAAGTCGTATCAATTTAATTCAGCACAAAGATCATACAAAAGTCGGCACTCTAAACATGATAAAAATTGAACCTGGGCAAACCTTAGCTAGGGTCCGACTCAGTCATGGATGCGACCATGACTAGGTGAATTTAACCCGAGGGTGCGGTTGAAAATATTTAGGGATTAAATTATAAAAATAAAAGGTCAGGGCAATAAATTTGAAGACTAAACTGAAAACAATTGGGGCTAGTCACGTGCAAGTCATCTGAGTATTTAACGATCAATATTGACGATCAACTAACGGATGCACCAAAACTGTACAAGTTGCAAACATATTGCACCAAAAGTATACAAAAAATATTTTGCACAAAAAACCGAAAGTGGTCAAACATGTTTTACCAAAAGACCTATTAACCCTAGTATATATATGTAGTACTATTATATTATCGTACCAAGCCGTGTCACCGATATCAAACACGAACAAGACACGAAAAATCTTAACATGATTTAGCACGACCCGCTTTTTTGCACGACACAAAAATAATTGATCCAAACTCTGTATTTTTCGTGTAGTGATCATATCGGCTATTCCTGCCATGCATGAATTGCCAACCATACTTAGCAATGCAAGTAGTTTACTTCAATATTGTGCACCAAAAACCGGTTTTCCTTCTCGGACTTAAGCGTAAGAACCGGTTTTCCTTGTCGGAATGGTCACGCCTGCTAAAAATAGTAATCTAAAATAAAAAAAAAAGTTTGTTATAATATTTTAGAAAATAATTTAATTATTTAAACTTGTAACCTATCAAGAAGGTTCTTTAAGACAAAATAATAAATTGTCCTAAAAAATATAATAAACTTTTTTTTTGAAAAAAAAATATAAATTTCATTTAGTTTTTAGATTATAAGTTATATTACACATATTAGTTTTTACAAAATTAGAAACTACACCCCAGTTTATATTATAAATGATAATACTACATATATTAAATTTTTTTATTAATTTTTTAAATCAAACCATGACTAGTTAATATAAAATTACATTTGCATATAATTAATATATTTGTGAGAATATTTATATTAAAATTTTATACATTATTTTGACAAAATATTTATATGCAAGAGTCTTTATAATAAATAATAACTTAACAAAAATTTATATATAGCATAATATATCTAGCTAGCATAATATATATATTCAATTCAAACCGAGTTCGAGCTCGGTCTAAGATACACAATTTCATGATTTAGTTGAACAATTTAAAGTTGTCGAGTCGAATCGAGAATGAGCTCGTCGAGTATGGCACCGAGTCAACCTCGAGTTTGAAAAATTTAGGTTCAGTTGTGTTCGAGCTTGAGCTCGAGTACAATGAGTCGAGTCGAGTTTGCGAAATACTCGGATTGACTCGGCTCGTTTACAGTTCTACATAGTGTTAACACTTGATTTTTAATTGAGTTGTAAATTTCGATTGCGTTAAGTAGGGGGTGTAAACGAGTCAAACTACTCGTGAGCTGCTCAAGATCGGCTTGGTCAATATTCGAATTCGACTCACTAAATTTCGAGTCGAGTTTTTTCTAAAGCCTAGTCGATTTTGAGTTCACTGGTACTCGACTCAAGAGGTTCGCGAGCCTAATCGAGTTTTTATCTTTTTCCTATTCGAGTCGAGTTCGAGTTCGAGTTTTTTTATTTTTAAATAATAATTTTATGTATGTATATATTGAGTTCAAGTCGAGTTCGAGCTCGAGTCAAAAACCTAATCGAGTTGAGTTCGAACTCGAGCTAAGGCGCACTTTTTATTAATTAATTAATTAATTGTTTTTTTTTTTAAATTTTATCGAGTCGAGTCGAGTCGATTCGAACTCGAACTCGTCGAGTATGGCACTTAGTCGAGCTCGAGCTCGAACTCGAAAAAATTAAGGCTTGGTCGAGTTCGAGCTCGAGTAAAATGAGTCGAGTCGAGATTGTCAGATACTCGGCTCGACTCGACTCGTTCACATCCATACAGTTAGGAACATAATTCAAGCATGTATATTTTTGGAAAAATAATAGAACTTGACACGTGTGATTTGTATGACAGTTGTGAGCTGAATACATTACAGAGAAATATATCAATATGGGTCTTAAATTGAAGCTCGTAAGATAACGAATGCAACACAACTGACCGTGAATCATTTGGTCTTATAAAATGAAAGTTATGATCAAGTGAAGCTAAAAGTGAAAAAAAAAATAGTATAAAAAAACCTGCAACCTGTTAAGCTGGTAATTATACAATTTTATTTATTTTAATAATTTAAGACATATATAACAGCTTTGTAATATTTCTATTTAAGGTAAGCGGGACGATTCCGCAGCGGGACTGAAGCAAGGTCCGTGTAAGAACGGGTTGTTTAAAAAAAAATTTCCAACTCGTTCGGATTTGAAAAATCAATAAAGAGTCGCAATTTATGATCCGGTGATGCAATGAAAAATAGAGAAACAGTTCCAATTTTTTTCTTTGACATGTATTATCCATACTCTAGAAATGAAACCATTCCATATATTCTACTCTTTTCGAATAAGAGAAAAACTTATTCATATAACCTTCAAGTTCTAGGCAGCAGCTTCAATCTTTTCCAACGCCTCTACAACTTCACTCATAGATGGCCGTTGTTTGTAGTTCATCTTATGGCTGGCAATTCGTACGGGTCGTGCGTGTTCGTGTCGTGCTAGCTTCGTGTCGTGTTCTGGGGGTCAGCCAAACCCAGCCCAACCCAGCCCAACCCGGCTGAACATGAAAAATCAGCATGAAAAACCTAGAATAAATTGAATAAAAAATCAAATATAAAAATTTTTAAACTAAAATTTTAAAATTATCGTGCTATCGTGTCGTGCCGTGTCATCAATATCAAACCAAAACCCGTAATTTTCGTGTCGGCCCATCGTGCCGGGCCCAAATTGCCAACCCTAGTTCATCTTGATACACTCTTTAATCACCTCGCCCATTTTTGAAGCAATATTATATGGATAATGTGCCTTTGTATCCGACATGGCTATCACCTTATGTTTGTCCAATAAGCGCGGTTTCGCCCATTCCAAAAGATATTATTTCCCTTTATGACGCTTATGATCACAAACTACTAACCCTGTTAATATCTCCAGTAACACAACTCCGAAACTGTATACATCGCTTTTTACAGAAAGATACCCTGCTTGAAAAGAAGCAAAGCTTTAGCTTTGTAGATTCGAATTTTTCAATAAAATCATGAATGGTTAAGGTAGAATCAGTTACATACCTTTGGCTACATACTCGGGTGCCGCATAGCCGCAGGTTCCAACAATTCTTGGAGGACCAAACGTCGCCAACCCAAAACCCGACAGTTTTGCATTGTAAGACTACAAAACCGAACATACAATTAGAATCGACAAGTTGTAATTGTTAGAGAATAACGCTTTAATATTATTATTATTAAAGGAGAAAATAAAGGAGAAATATCTTAATAAAATGAACAAGTTAATATGAATTGAGTATGGTGCACGGTTTACTCAAGACAATTATGCCACCTCACTTACTTGCTGTGAGAGGTTAACCACGTACTACAAGAAAACATGGCTATATCGGCAAACAAAATTTTCAGTTACTAAAGATTTGATGCTAAATGTAAGTTTTAGTAGCAGCTTGATTTTTGCGCTATTAATGAACACCTTTTGTAACGTCTTAAAAACCGTTGCAAGAAGTCATTTTCAGCAGCGGAAGCTACTGTAACTAAAGTTATCTATCAGCGACGGCTTAACATTCACCACTATAAAAGCAGTTTTCGGTAGCACCTTATTAGTTGATGGTGAAAGTTGATTTCACCATATAGAACTATACACCAAACAGAACAATCTAACATTAGAAAACTAGGGGATGGCAACACTTACAGTATGTAGCAATATATTAGACGATTTGACGTCCCGATATATAACTTTCTTCTCCGAAGTGTGCAGGAATGCAAGGCATCTAGCAGCCCCGATCGCAATCCTGAGCCTGGTGTCCCAAGGAAGTGGATGAGCAACCGAACCCCCTAAACAATAAATATCTCAATGTCGAATCGAGCCAGTACTACGTACGATCAAAACCCTAACGTGTGATTCAAGAAACTATGTTAAATAGAACATCTATAGAAGGCTTAGGAAAGTCACTTACTACCAAAGAGGTGGTTGTTGAGGCTGCCTTTAGCTGCAAACTCACACACAAGTAGAAGATCACTACCCTCAAAGCAATACCCCAACAGCTTTGCAATGTTTGGATGCCTTAGACTTCCCAAAAAGATCACCTCTGTCTAAACAATCAACATTAACATCTTAATGCACTAAGATTAGGACAATCAATTCGTATCGTGTCACCAAATTTGACGTGTTAATAAACGTATCATGTTTAAACAGATAAGTCTTAAATCTGTTTCAAATCTCCTAACACGAGACAGAATACACAAATATCGATATACATTGAAAATACTGGAAAATTCTGTATCTCTTCATTAATCAACAACTACAATATGTAATGTTACAATCAAGCTAGATTAGGTAAAGAGCTATACTAGGATAGCATTAAAGCCGCTAAGAATGGAAATCAACTAATATACAAATATACAGACTTTCTATATTTAACACTCCTCCTCAAGTTGGAGCGTATATATCTAGCATGCCCAACTTGTCACATAGATCATCAATTGACGCTTTGCGGAGAGGCTTAGTTAGAATGTCTGCAAGCTGGAAACCTGTTCGAACGAGAATAAGTTGAATGTATGGAGGGCTAGATAATGTTCCCACGACAAGGTCTCAAACAAAATGACAATCCACCTCAATGTGTTTGGTCCTCTCATGGAAGACTTGGTTCTTTGCAATATGCATGGCGGATTCATTATCACAATGTAGTCTCATTAGACCGTCATGACGAATACCTAGTTCATTGAGTAAGCGTTTCGTCCAAATGAGCTCGCATGATGTGTTTGTCATTGCACGGTATTCTGACTCCGCGCTAGATCGAGATACAACTGTCTGCTTCTTACTCTTCCACGATATAAGGTTCCCACCAAAGAAGACACAATACCCAGTGGTGGACCTCCGAGTAGTAGGACACCCCGCCCAGTCAGCATCAGTGAACGCTGCGATTCTACTATGTCCCTGATCAGAATATACAAGTCATTTACCTGGGGATCCTTAAAGGTATCTAAGAATCCGAATTGTTGCATCCCATTGTGTTGTGCGCGGAGCTGACATGAATTGACTCACAACACTCACTGGATAAGAGATATCTGGTCGAGTAACTGTTAAATAATTTAGCTTCCCGACCAGTCTTCGATACTTTTCAAGATCATGTAGAGGTTCCCCCTCATCAGGCCGGAGCTTGATCTTAGGAACCATAGGTGAGTCAACAGGCTTGCACCCAAGTAACCCACATGCAGATAGCATATCAAAGACATACTTCCTCTGACAAATAAGTATCTTCCCAGGAGATCGTAATACCTCAATCCCAAGAAAGTACTTGAGCTTACCAAGGTCCGTTATCTGAAATTGTACGCTCAAGAACTTCTTTAATTCCGAGATCCCTTCGTCATCGTCACCGGTAATGATCAGATCATCAACATACACAACTAGAATGATGGTCCTCTCTTTTAAGTGCCAGTAGAAAACTGAGTGATCATTGGCACTCCTAGTCATGCCAAATTGATTAAGCACGTGAGAGAAACGTCCAAACCAAGCTCGGGGGGATTGTTTCAGACCATAAAGGGACTTGCGCAGACGGCAGACCTTGGAAGACTCCTCCTGAACAACAAATCCAGGTGGCTGAGTCATGTAAACCTCCTCCTCAAGAATGCCATTGAGAAATGCGTTCTTGACATCCAATTGGTGCAGTGGCCAGTGACGGATGGCCGCCAAAGAGAGACAGATGCGAACATACGCCATTTTAGCAACCGGGGAAAACGTCTCGTCATAAACAAGGCCATATTCCTGAGAATAGCCTTTTGCAACCAGACGAGCTTTGAGTCGATGAAGCGACCCATCAGGATTAACCTTGACCGTGAAAACCCACTTGCAGCCAACTGCCTTTTTGCCAGGAGGGAGAGGGCAGGGATCCCATGTTTGATTGTTCCAGAGAGCTGACATTTCCTCCTGCATAGCACTAAACCACCCTGGATTGGCCAAAGTTTCTGTCACATTTCTAGGAACAGAGTAACTGTCAAGACTTATTTTAAAGGCATGATGATCTGTAGATAGGGTTGCATAGGAACAAAAGCTATCTAATGGATATCTGGTACTGGGGCAATGACGGGAGCCTTTTCGAAGGGCAATGGGAATGTCAATGTCAGAGGTAGAGTCAAGTCTGAGAGTTGGTACGGGATCAACTGGTTGTGTAGGAGATGGTGGAGATTCAGGTAGGGATTCAATGATTGGAACAGGGGATGCACGAGTCTCATGGTCCTGCATGTTCTGAACATAGTTAGTATTAACAGGAAGTGTCTTATCTCTTCGAGTATATACCTGAGTAATAGGAGGCGTAGGAAGTGCATTATCAGTCTCGAGTGAAGCAGAGCGGACTTGGACTTCAGGATATGTGAGAACAGTCATGATCGATGGAGAATTACTAGAAAAACTAGGTTCAGATTTAAAGATAAATGGATCAGATTCCATAAAAATTTTATCAGATGAGACAAAGTATCTCCTAAGAGTGGGGCTATAACAACGATAACCTTTCTGTGTTCCAGAATAGCCAATAAAAACACAACGAACAGACTTTGGATCTAGTTTTGTACGGCCTGGTCGATTGTCGTACACATAACAAGTACAACCAAATATCTTTGGTGATACCGGAAACAAAGGTGCAGAGGGAAATAAGACATTATAAGGTATTGCACCTTCAAGAACAGAGGAAGGCATACGGTTTATCAGATAACATGCGGTTAGAACCGCGTCAGCCCAGAAACGATGAGGAACATGACCATGTATCATCATAGTGTGAGCCACCTCAAGTATGTGTCTGTTCTTTCGTTCAGCCACTCCATTTTGTTGACGTGTGTATGCACATGATGATTCATGAATGATGCCGTTATCACTCATATATTGCACGAATTCATTTGTGAAATATTCTTTTGCATTGTCGCTACGAAGGGTTTTAACGGTAGTGGCAAACTGATTTTTCACAAAAGAACAAAACATTAAAAATTTTGCAAACACTTCATGTCTAGATTTGATAACAAACATCCAAGTTGCACGAGAAATCATCAACAAACGTGACGAAATATCGAAAATCTGAAATAGATGTAATGGGGCATGGACCCCATACATCTGAATGTACTAAATCAAAAATACCAGCAGATCGACGAATGACTCTAGGTGGATGGGAAGCACGGATATGCTTGCCCTGAATACATGACTCACAAACTAATTCAGAGACAGAATGAAATTCAGGACAGAGTGTTTTTAGAACCTGTAGAGATGGATGCCCCAACTGATAATGAACCTCCTTAGCACTACTAGTGCTCTTGTACGCAAGTCGTTGAGGTGACCTTTCCAGGTAATACAGACCGTTGTTCTTATATGCAATTCCAATCAACTTGTTAGTCCCCAATTCCTGAAAAACGCATTTAGTTGGAGTGAAAGTAACTGAGCAATATAATTGTTCTATTAATTTGCTTACAGACAGGAGATATTCAGGAAAAGAAGGAACATATAAGACAGAGGATAATAGCATATGTGGAGAAATTTGAGTGGAACCAATTCCTTCTATATGACAAGTGGAGCCATTGGCTATTTGGACAGGTGGTTGTGAGGTAGTGGAACAGGCAGTCACAGAAACGGACCAGCACTAGCAATGAGAACCGGACCAGAGATAAGACCAGACCAATAATCAGACCGGACCTCCAATCAGACCGGACCGAACCAAAACCCAATTGAAGCGCAGCAAAATTGAATTGTAAATACCCGCAGAAAAAAAGGAGCCCTAACCAGTAGTTGTCACAGTGACAGAGCAGATAGAGACGAGCAGACAAGATAGCTACGGAGACGAGCAAGCAGCAGACGAGATTGCCGGCGGACGAAATTGCTGTGTACGGGCGGAATCGGGTGGTGCAGGTGGCTGGGAATCAACCAATTAAACTGATTGAACTCCAGATGGATGGCCGGCAGCGAAGTGAACAGACGACTGGAGCAAACGGACGACCGGAAATACAGGAGCAGGAGGGCGGCAAAGCGAGCGACATATCTGGTCAAATATTCGAACTGATCGGAAGTAGCAAGTATCGGAACTGGACAGCTTGTCTACCAACAGAGTGGTTGTGTACGGCAGGCGAGCGGAAGCAGGACAGCGGCCGATGACGAAATCGGCAGAGTGAAGGGCAGCCGATGGTGGAACAAACGAGCAGTAACAGGACCTCGCTCTGATACCATAAAAATATTGGTAAATTATGTATCTCTTCATTAATCAACAACTACAATATGTAATGTTACAATCAAGCTAGATTAGGTAAAGATCTATACTAGGAAAGCATTAAAGCCGCTAAGAATGGAAATCCACTAATATACAAATATACAGACTTTCTATATTTAACATACACGAATAAACTTAGCGAAGAAAAAAAAATTAAAGTAGCACTTTTTTGTCCAAAACTATGTATGAAAATTACAAATTATTGTAGTAAAAAACCCTACAAATATCATATTTTGACAAGCAAAATCCAATTTTTAATTTTGGAAGCAACATTTGCATAAAAAAGTAGGGCTGGCAATTTGGGCCCGACACGATGGGCCGACACGAACACGACACGAAAATTACAGGTTTGAGTTTGATATTGATGACACGGCACGACACGATAGTTTTAAAATTTTAGTTTACAAATTTTTATATTTGATTTTTTATTCAATTTATTCTAGGTTTTCCATGCTGATTTTTCATGTTGGGCCGTGTTGGGCTGGGTTTGGGCTGACCCCCAGAACACGACACGAAGCTAGCACGACACGAACACGCACAACCCGCACGAATTGCCAGCCCTATAAAAAAGTAGCTAAAAACATGGGTTGGTTTATAGGTAAACACTAAATATGACTAGATAAACGTGTTAATTTTGTATCATAAATGACACACATATTGTTACAGATTTATTTGTATCACAAATCATAAATGACACATATTGTTACGGATCGTATATTGTTTACGTACGTGTAGTGTGATAAATTGTGAGCCTAATTGAAATATATAAAGAACAAAATATTAAACATAACATTTATTACAAAACTGACCAAATTTCTACCTTCAATTCTTGATACCCTTGAGCTGAGCCTTCACTTACTTTCTCCACAGCCACAAGTCTTTTTCTACTCCTTGATTGGCACCTTCTGCTCACTAACCAAACCCTTGTAAACCTTTCCGAACCCGCCTTCTCCGACCAACGAACGGCTTCCGAAATTTCCAGTTGCAGCCTTCAATTCAGCAAAACTGAATCCAAGGTTCGAAAATTCAGTACTGAATTTTCGAACCTTGGATTCTGCAGACAACAAACCATCTGCAAATGGATTGAAATTAACGAGTCGGGATTCATCGGTGGCTCGAACTGAGTCGTCTTCTCCAGAAGACGATGAGCTGCTGATCGTCAATTCCAACTCTGTTAAAAATCGCATCTTTAGTAAAAACTGCAGCAAGAACATCAAAATTCAGCAAACGATGAACACAGAGATAATCATTCTTACTTGATTTTAGGTATCCGGTTGGAAAGTTAGAATCACCCCAGCAGATACCCATTATGTGAAACCTAACGTGTTTGAAGATTCTTTACTTCTATATAGACAACGATATAGTCCTCACTCACCACAGAGTTAACGTTGGCTAGCTGTCATAAGCTTTTGTTTCTATTTTTGAACCACTGCTTTCGTTTTCTTGACTTGGGACTATTGTAATATGGAGAGTATATGTAACAGTGTTGTCAAAAGAAAAAAGCACGGTAAGGTGAGGAGAGTAAAATCGCATTAAATTTGAGCTGCCAAGGAATAAGATGTACGCCTTAATCAATCATCCATAAGCTCGAGATTGAGAGTGAAGGTTTTTCGGTATACACTTAATCTCCTTTTGGGTATTTTTATTTATTTTTTTTATACCTAACATACCCTCCCTTTAATGATGTTTGTGAATAATAGTTTACACATCGGACTCATCACTTAGTTCGTAACATTGGTTTTTTCACCAGACTCAGCCACCGATCCGTAATATGCGCTTCTACTTGGCCATCTCGGCCTTCTAGGAGAGGTTCAACACCCTCCCTCCTTTAAATTGTGTTTACAAACAACAGTTTACACCGGACCTCTCACTAGTGTCTGTATCATGATTCAACCAGGCTCACACTGGCCCTATTTTTCTCCTTTTTTTAAAAGAGATTTTCTATTCTCTTCACTTTTTTCTTTTTTCCATTTTTTTAATGTCGGGAATCCACTGTTAGGGAATAAGACGTACACCTTAACAAATCAGCCCATAAGCTCAAATTAATGAGTGGAGGTTTTGGTATACGCTTAATCTGTTTTTATGTATTCTTTTTTAGCTATACCTAACAATTTAAAGAGGCGGCCTACTTAAGATAATTATAAAATTTATAAAAATACCTTGTAGAATATTTAAGAAAAAGAAGGCACTCTTATCTTTTTATAAAGTTTGTTATTTGTTCTAAATTTTTAACCCTGAAAATTAATTGTCTAGCTTTATAATAAATGAAAGAGCAAATTTGAGACTATTTCAATCACTATTATAAATTTAAATCTTTAAACAATTTTTAAAAGTTATTCTTAAAACCCTAATTGTTTTTTATCCCAGCCCTCCATCACTTTATCTATATCTGTGTACTTTCACATTTATTTTTCCTCCATATATAGCCACTCTACCTTCTTCTTCCTTCATAGTCGCCTTCTTGTAACTTTCTTCCTTTCAATTCCACGAATCTCGTCCACCTCCTTCTATGATTCGAGGCATGCGCCTCATCATCTTTTAGACGCATCAAGGCGTGCGTCTCAGCATCAAAGGCGTGCGTCTCCGCACGCCTTTGCCTGAGACTTGTCTGCGGCGGGCAACCTTGTTCTCACCTCTCGCGTCTCCTGACGAGGTGAGCGCCTTTAACAACACTTATATGTACTAAAAGGAATTAAAATCACATTTTTCTAGATGTGGAAAAAATAAATATCATGATCATATATCATGATCGTATGATAAATTTACCCACAACGAGGACTTCCTAGATACCACATCATCATCGTATCATAAATTTAATTGCATGAAGCTGATTATTCATAAAGTCGATAGGACTACATATATATGGGATTCCCCTCCCAATAAGGAATTTCCCTCATCACTACTTACGAATAGAAAAATGTCTTAAAACAAAATTATATAGAGAGACATGTGAAAAATGCTTGCGTGTGGTGTTCTCCTAGTGGTAATTCTCAGCCATGCATGCATATCCTTCTCATACGAACAAAACAATGAAACATTTCTTGTCCAACACTCATCTTCATTTCTTGTCCTCGAAGGCAGCGATGTCCCTGTCTTTTGGTGATGTTGCTCTAGGAGACGACTTCTTGCTCATTTTCTCCGACTTCTCTAGTATAATCTCTATCTGAACATTTTCAATATTTATCAGTAACGGTGAATTATAAACTTTTACAACCTCAACTTTCGATTTTAAATATAAAAAAACTACTTAACGACATGTGCATAGGGGTGTAAACGAGTCGAGCTGAGTCTCTGACAAGTTCGATGCAACTCGAATAATTTTACTCGAGCTTGAACTCGACCGATTTTGATTTTTTCAAGTCCGAGCTTAGCTCGGTACCGTACTCGGTAAGTTGGAGCTCGGCTCACCAACACTACAAGAAAATTGGTAATTGATAACGGCAATTTTTTAAGGAACCATTCCTTCACAAATTATTGAAAATTCTAGGAATTAAATATGTTTTGAAGGAAATTTTCTTACAATAATCAAAATTTAGTAAGGAAGTTTCTGACCAAGCTTTTTGTTAGGAGTAATTCCCTTAAAAATATTGAATGTTGTATCTTCACCATTCACTTACAAATAATGTTATATGTCTCTTATAAATCACTCGCAAACGACTAGATTTCTTGTAGTGCAAGTTTAAAATTGTTTAATTAAATTATAAACGGTACACCTTAACTCGATCGAGCTCAAATCAACTCGTAAAATATCAAAGTTTATGCCTCGATTTGTTTCTTTAGCTAGGGTTAATCCAGTTAATTATAGGCACGAAAAAAAAGTTACGTGGCGTTTTCTGTAGTTTTGACGGACAAGGTGTTGCAGGTAGTTTTTTTCTCTAAAATTGAAAGTTCAGATATTGAAATTCAGGTAGCGAATTATAAAACGGTTAAAATTCAGGTAAAGATTGCGTTATTAATTAATCCTATATATCATTAATGAATCTCTTTTTTCTGATTTTATTTTAGGGTTCATGAATTTTACTTATCACCTTTGCCTTTTGAATCATCCGTCCTCGACTTTCATCTTTCTTGCCAACTGACGATGTCAATACACCTGTTCCAACAACATCGATCGATCGACATTAAAATCGCTCAAATAATTACGGATTAAAGAACACTTTGAACAACGTAAATCGACTGTCTTACTCTTTTCTGTAGCCACTCCGTTATTCTTTAGAATCTCAGCTACTGTAACTACCGTCGCTATTGCTGTAAAAAAACGTTTTTTTACCCACGGTAAGTGAACCAAACGAGGAGATAAGTAAATTGAAGGCTTTTTCCGACATTGAAACCAAACAAACGTGTAAAACATATGCTTACCCATACCCAACGCAGAAAGCTCGACTTCATTGTGTTGTTGTATGTACCTCTAAATCAGAAACTAGTGTTAGAGAGATTAACAAATTTTCTACATTATTACTGATATTGTTATATAATGTAGTTAAATGAACCTCTATATATATATATATATATATATATATATATATATATATATATATATATATATATATATATATAGGTTATTATGAAAATATAAAAATACAAATGAGTTCAACTTTCCATTTTATTTGCCCACATGCGAAGATGTTGCATACCAAATAACTAGCTGAATTTTTTTTTATAGAAGTGCATATATATAGCTAGCTGAACTTATTTTTGGAGCATATAATTAGCTGAACTTTTCTGAAAATAGCAATTAGCTAGCTTGTTATTCATCATGTTGAAACGATCCGCCTTCAAACGTAGCAGTTGCTGATGTGTTCAATTCTAATTAACCCAAAAATAACTTCTAATTTGATTTTCGTAAACTAAATTTAAAAAAAAAATCACCTTTGCAAGATTGATTCTAATTTGATTTTCGTAAACTAAATTTAAAAAAAAAAAAAAAATCACCTTTGCAAGATTGACATAGAAAAAGAGAGGCTTCTTGGTGTTGGAGACTTGGATCCTGTTCTTCTTATGCACTAACTCAGTTGATGGAGGAGTAACTGAGATTGTCTCAACAGACATATTCCTTCTTCTGCTTGTTTAATTAGTTTTATTATTATTGTTTTTTCTTTGATTATTTCTTCCTCCCAATATGGAAACCCAAGAGGACAATGTGCAATTGGTGATCAAGTCAATAATATGTGTGTAACTATAAATAAGACATGCTTTTATTTTCTTTTTTAAGGTTGTCTAGATTGGAGTTAATGTAGCAACAAGCATATGTCATAGCATGTTCCTAGGAATAAGCTGTAGAATAGGTCAATACACACTAACTTCTCCTAATTAACATTACTATATGTAATTACATTTCGCCACCTTTCTTTTGAAAAATTGTTAGCTGATCAACTTATATAGAAGTGTAATACGGTAGCTCTCTATCTAATTTACAGTTAAATAATGATTAATGCCCGGAACTTGGAGACTTGAAAACCAAACAATATAATGTTTGTTATTAGAGTACATTCTAGTTGCTTATCTTATAAGACAATAAAATTTTAGGGTTAACACCCTAATCACAATTTCAGGTTTGCATTATGCAATTACTTTTAGATGTCTCAGGTTTAAATTGTTGCTAGATGTCCTAGATTTCGTTTTCGTTACTAATAAATATCTCATATTTCGTTTTTGTTGTTTTTTGCTTTTCCGTCCGTTTTTTCTGTTAAATTTGATGGATTTGGGTATGGATTTTCTTCAATTCATGTATATTTATGCCAATTAAGTTAAATTGAACCTCAAATTTTCATAAATTCTTCAATTTCACTGTATGTACTCAGTAATTGACATAGTTAAATCGAAGCAGAAGTGTCATTTTGATATATTTTTTTTTCTTATTTAAATGATCTTGCTGTTGAAGTTTATGGATCTTTGGGCCAAAATTCATCAAATTTAACCGGGAAAAAAACGGACGGAAAAACAAAAAACAATGAAAATGAAATTCGGAACACCTATTAAAACAAGTAACAACAATTTAAACATATATATGACACCTAAAAGGAGTAAAATACAAACTTGAAACTGTTATTAGATGTTTAACCCTATATTATAACCTCACATTGATATTATTACACACAATGACACAATCTGTGTTCTCTTTATTCTAAGGTACTCGTAGCAAAGAGTGGGATTATATCATACTAAGATTTAGAAAGAATGCACCCGACCCAATAGGATTTTAGAAAAAAAAAATCATAAGACTATTTAAAGACATTTACCATTTAGGGTTTACCCAATCAATAGGGTAACATAAACTATTACCCTTTAGGGTTCACCTAACCCATGCCAATAGGGTTTTAGAAATATCTGTTTTTTTAGAAATATCAAATTAATTAGGATTAAAAAAAAATTAGCGAAAAAAACTTACATATTTAAACAAGCATGAGTATCACATGTGATGCACCCTATATAAACTTAGAAGAATTAATAATATGTCACAATGAGACTGACCTTAGACGCTCTTTTTTAAATAATGACGGAAAGTTGGATACTTTAGAACCAATCAATGTGTTTGTTACACTTTAGTTGCTTATCTTATAAGACAATATATTATAACCTCACATTGATATTATTACACACACAATGACACATTATATGTTTTGTCTTTATTCTAATAATGTAGGAAATAGGGGGATTATATCATACTATAAGATTTAGGAGAGAATTAAATAGATGAGCTAACTCTCCTTTCACATTATTGTAAATATATATATTTCACCATATATAGGGTTTAGGACTTTAGGGTTATGTCTCTCGAGGCAGCTCGACCAACAAACCGAAGTCACTTCCTTATCAGAGAGGCAAGGATATTGACATACTTCATCGGGTACTTAGCCGGATTTTTGTCGTAAATCACGGCCATTGTGGTGCATATGTCATCCACAATCTGCATCCCGAAATGCGACACAATCAATGACTCAAGGACGGCTCTCAACATCGTAGCATTTTGTTGGCCCCTAGTGTTAGTGTTCGGTAATTTCTTCATCGATGACAAGTCATCAAAAGCGTTATCGACCGGAGGGAGGTCCTCCCACCCCAATTGAACCGACTCTAAGCGATCGATGGCGAATGATCCTTCTTTCTCGATCGCAGATTTGATTTCTTCAGTGCATGGCTTGTACATTGGCAGGTTGAAGGAGTTCACCTTCTCTTCTTCCACAACCCCCTACACCAGTATAAACTAAACTTTTAACAGTATACTAAAGCGCAAACTACGTTGATTTTTTTTGAAGTTATGATATGTCTTGGCATACTCCTATTTACACAATGAACACTTGAAACATTCTTTCTGAAGATGGGTATGGAGGTTTGAAGTATTAGGGAATAATTTTTTTATGGGTTAACAAGTCTTTTGGTCCATGATGTTTGACAACTTTTGGATTTTGATCAATGATGTTTTTTTTTTACTTAGTTTTGGTACCATATGTTTGCAGATTTTTTCTAGTTTTGGTCTAACCGTTCCATTCCGTCCATTTTTTGACATGTTCAAGTCACGTGATCCACTCTAATTTTTAAATTTAGTCCCTCTAATACTTTCTTAATCTTTTTTTTTTGTTCAATTTAGTCCCAAAGTTTCAAAATTGACCCCAATTGGACAATAGGTCCAATTGAATTTTTGAAACTTCGGGACTAAATTGAACAAAAAAAAGGTTAGGAAAGTATTAGAGGGACTAAATTGAAAGTTTAGGGTGGATCACGTGACTTGTACATGTCAAAAAATGGACGGAGTAACGTCGGACCAAAACTAGAAAAAATCTGCAAACATATGGTACCAAAACTATGAAAAAAAACATCATGGACCAAAACCCAAAAATGGTCAAACATCATGGACCAAAAGACCTATTAACCCTTTTTTTTTTTTATCTATTCGTAATATAACTTTATCATAATATAATAAAATATAGGTTTAATAACTAAAAATCTGTCCAAGGTTTACCCTATGTTAAAATTAGGTGTCTGAAGTTTCAAATGTTAAACTGTAGTGTCCAAGGTTTCAATTTTGTTAAAATGTGGTGTCTCGGTGTGATTACTTTTAGATAAGTCAATTACGAGGAAACTGACTGTCAAATTCGAGCTCCCATACACACTCCCTTCTCGTCATCTAGCCGAGACCGTCACCTAAGAAGCTGACAACATCCCGCGCAAGTAATTCTCGCTCCGTTGTCGTTGAAAAACCCCCACACCACTTTGCTAGAATTTTTTTTTTTATGTTAAAAAATTTGATAATTTTATGAAAAGTAAAGAGTGGTGGATTATGAGTGGATGAGTGTGTTTATGAAAATGAATGAATGGAGATGAAAAGATGTGCAAAGACACCAAATTTCGACAAAAATGAAATTTGGGACAGTCCATTTTAACATTTCAAACTTCAAACACCTAATTTTAACATAGTTAAACTTTGAACAGTTTTTTAGTTATTATATTTTATTCCCTAATACGAAGAAGCTTAACAAGTGGGTCTAAATGCCAGTCTAAATGCCAATTGGTTGCTTGACTTCCATTCCTTTCTACATGCTATAGTTCATTTTCTGTGTAATCATTTTGTGGGCTGCAGTATGTAAATTATGTGGTAGGTAAAAAATTTCGTGCTGTTCGGCACATTGTACCGACTATGTGTAGTTTGTAATTTTCTTGATGGAATTCTGTGTATGCATTTATAGTGCACCTGCACTGTGACTGGGTTTGATGATATTCAAAACATTCAAGTTTTAGAATCACAAATTTTGTCCAAAAATATGTTTTATAATTTCAAAAGACTTGACCCTAAATGAATATACACTGCGTGACATAATATTTGATTCTGAAAAATGTTGTAGAATAATATGACTTGTTGCTGATTCAGCTTTTAGAATCAAATATTTTGTTCTGAAATATAATATATACCGTCTAAAGTCTTGACCCTAAATAATTTTACTGCATCAAAATATTTGATTCTGAAAAAAGTTTTAGAATCCGATGACTTGCCACCAATTACAACTTTTAGAATCACAAGTTGTGTACATGTACAAATATATTTATAGTTTCAAAAGTCCTGACCTTAAATGATTATGAAATATGTTGTAGAATCCGTGATTTGCCATAATTCACTTAATGTGTATAATCTATCAAACTCTAAAAATACATAACATAATCCTCTAGTTTGATTCAAAAAAATATATATAGAATTGTAATAATCAACTCTATTAGGTGATAACCGGGGTTTCAAAAGGTTTTTTTCTAAAACGGGGATTCTAATGTGGAAAGTTAAATCGTCTCTATCTTGTGAAGCCTCGTGTCGAATAGCGTGTACAAGAATGACACGACTTTGGCAAGAATTTGGCACGACAGCAGCCGACACAGGTTAACATCATTTTAACACGACCCACAGTTAACACGACCTTCCCGTGTAAAAAAAAAAAAATTAGACACGTTATTACTAATTACGGAATAAAACTGTGTCAGGTTCGTGTCAAATACATTTATACACGAAGTTGACACAAAAATGCCTTGTGTTAATAGGGATTCACCTATAATATGAAAAAAAAAAAGTGTATATATATATATCCAAATTCCAAACCTTAGAAACGAGAGTGATGAGAACTTCGTTAAATAAGTCATAGAGATCAGCATTCTCATCAGTAGGATTTGATGAGATCCTGCCGTACAAAGACAGCACCATACGGCCGCCATTGACAACCTCAGCAGATCTTGATTCCAAGAAAACCTTAAAGTCTGTTTGGAACTGTTCGGCATAGGCCTCCGACACTCCCTTGGGACTTGTCTTTGATATGTTAATATTTCCCTTGTTCACAATACTTGGTTTGTTGTCCCCACCACTTACCAAACTAGGTGGAACCTACAATAATAATAAAGATGTTAATTTTCATGTGCTTAATTTCATTTCATGTGGAGTGCAAGTACACTTTTCCATTTAAAATTAACCTAAAGTTGAATAACTCGAGTAAATTGTAAATTTGTTTTAGTTTAACTACTAAAGTTGGTATTTTAACACTCGTAACAAGATAACAAGACCTAGACGTCCCTAACTAGGATCCAACCTTAGATAGGTCATAATTAACCTAACCAAGGTCTGAGTTATGGCTGAGTCTGATCTTAGTCAGGCTGTCGAAACTAGCCGGTCGTAATCATGATCTGACTTTGCTATGGATTAGATCCTGACTATGTCAAATTGTGACATAGGAATTGATTAGAAAATTTAAGGACTAAATTAGAAAAAAAAATCATGCCGGGATGAAATGGAAGATGTTGTTGATAAATAGAAGCACATCTTGTTTATTAACATCTCGGAAATATTCCGCCATAGTTAGGGCAGTCAAACCAACTCTCATATGAGCTCCTGAGGGTTCATTCATCTGACCATAGATTAGAAAAATAAAAAGATATGGATATAAATGAGAGGACTAAACATAGCAAAATAAAAGTGTTTTACGGTCAAAGTTAACGGTCAATTATTAATGAATCTACCAAAAATCTACAAATTGCAAACGTATTGCAATAAAAGTCTAAAAAATGTTGCGCCAAATATAGTAAAAAATATGATGTACCAAGAAACTCTTTAAACATTTATTGATATTATCTAATGAAATATGTAGCTCACCTGAGAGAGCCATTGGAGACTAGTGGAAGAGTGCACGAAGTGCAGGCTGTTTTTAGGGAATAGCCGTCCATAGAAGGAACCCGGTACCCCCGAAATCAAACACGATTCTTTTTCTATCGTCGACGCTTTGTAGAACTCGGGTAATGAGGCGAAGACGCTATTGAAGTCGTTGCCATGAAGGTCGTTCAACGACATCCTCAGCTCCGGTACCCGACAACCCAAATCTCGGCACCTCGTATGCACAGCCTTGATAATCGCCGATGTCGCTAACAATGTGTTTGACCCCGAACCACATCCTAAATCCGCAGCATCGAGAGTGTCCGGGACATCATCGACACAATGTAGGATCTTCACAATGGCTTCTTCCACGACATGCTTTGTCATGGATATGATCATTCTCTATATATATATATATATAATATATACTGTAGTTAGCCATGTTAAAACAAAAAATAGACCATATATGCAAGGTTGTTAGGATAGCAATAGTGGAGGATCTTAAGATTCTAGGAGGATAAATCGACTCGAATCTCGCCTATGATCTTTATTAATCAGGACCGGAGTAGGATCTAACGCTAGATTGTAAGATCGTTCAGCATCGTGATCCTAACGATCCTAGCAATATCTTATTTAAAATTCATTTGTATTTTAATTATTTACCTTAGAATTATTATTTTTAAGCCCAATAGCCCAGTGATCATTTGCCTATCTATACACTAGTCGCAAAGTATAATGATAAAGTTTAATAAATAGACAGAACGTCAGATTATTTGATTATCAGTTCTTTCTCGTCAAATGAAGAATTAAGCGGATTTGGACTTAGACTTAGATGAAATTCCTAATATAGCGGATGGTGATGATTTTTGAGTTGATGACTACTTAGATAATGATGATTGACTACTTAGATAATGATGATACTATAAATAATTATTATTAATTATGGGTTTGAAATAATTAAATGTTGTTTGTATTATTTTTTTGTTGAAAATGTTTATTTAGAAATTTAGAAGTTAATTTAATATATATAATGTTTTTAATTACTATTTTGGTGATTTTATATTATATTGTTTATTCTCTAAATAAGAATATATTATTGTGGAATACAAATTGTAAAATTTTGTAGGATCGTACGAATTCCTATCCGATCTACAAACAATCTAATATTTCCCTCTATATATCCAAGTTAGGATCTCGATCCTAACAACCTTGTAATCGAGTTTAGGGCTTAAACCTGTAGCATGGCGTTTCGGGCATAGCTAGCCTCTCCAGTTCCTTTCTTCATGTGAAGTTCATTCATGGCTTCTCTCTGTGTTTCTCCTGATAATTTTTATTAATTGGATAGTGTGATATGAAGACAATGCTACCATATATATATATATATAGTTAAACAAGGCCATCCCGGTGAAAATTTAGGTCTAAAGCCACGTTTCAATTATTTGTGAGGCCTAACATTAAAAATATTCATTTCAGATTGCATAACATCAGCTGATCTAATATGATATATCTCATTTCTAGATTGAATAGCATCCCAATTAGCGCATATGTGCGTTACTACGAACAAACTTATGATATTTTCGGTAGAATCTATGCATGATGCTTGATGGAATTGACAATGTTTATGATGGTCCAGTCAACATGATTGCTTGATCCTTATACATCCGCACCAGCAGCCATTTTTTCGCCAACCTCGTGGAAGACGACGTTTCCATCGAAATTTTGGTGACCCAATCACTCAAACAACCAACAGCAGTCATGAAAGGTCTCCACTTGCGAAATTCCACATCCGATTTACAAATATAAACTATATCTACTCCATAAACTCTTAGATCTACCGGATCTAAAAGTTTATTTCACAAAAATAGTGGTCAATTCAATTCGATTGACTTTAAAATTTCGTTTGGTTAAACAACGTCAATATAATGTAAGTTAATATAATATTTTGAGAAATAATTGCATACATCAAATATCCATCAAGAAAGAATCCGACAAGTAATGATTCATCGGTCATCTAAACCAACCGACCACCAATAAACCAATGGAAGATGGCTGTGAAAGAGTTCACATTACCTTCGTCTTCTATTCAATGGACCAGTCTCTTAAAACGGTTTTAATCGCAAATTACCGGAACATGAATTTTAAAATAAGCATACCTGATCTTGGCTTTTCCAAGGCCCTTTGTTTTAGAAAATCATTCTGATGAATTCACTCATGCACACATAATTCTACTATCCATGTAAATTGTCATATGCTAGTAACATTAGTTATACAATCCACACTCATGCTTACGCGTCATGCGTCTAATGTTCCGAGGAACTCATGCTTGCATCCATATTCTACTTCTAAGTAAATTACCAAACGCAACTACATCCTCAACATTCTAGCATACGTGTCAAACATATAAATTCCACAACAATCATACATATTCGGCGACTGGTTTTCAATTTTAAAATCATTTTAAATATTAGGGGCTGATTTGCAATTCATGCTTATATTCAATTACGCAAACTTCTAGACATGAATCCTAGGCATTTTCCAACCATCACAACATGTCTACCCTAGTGCGCATACCATATATTTAAACAGGGCTCCGCCCACAACATGCAGTATCCAGCTAGTTCGACTTAGTCAAGACGACAGTTCTAATCATGCATAAATATATATCGAATAATAAACAATTGCAATTCAGCCCACTAATTTAACCAGTCCCAAAAACATGTATTTCCGAGATCCATCCCCATAATCGAAACAAGGCATAAAGGTTAGCAACTCTATGAGCACTGTGTAGTCTATTTAGAGGTTCGAAAACAATTGGATTTTAAAACTTGACCTCCCTACTTTAATTGACTTGAATTTAGTTTTGAAAACACGGTTCGGTTCAGTCATTTTTTGTTCGTTTTGGTGTGGTTCGGTCCAGAAAATACGGTTCGGTCCGGTCCGGTAAATTCGTTTCAGTTCGGTCAGGCAAATCTGGTTCGGTCCAGTTTTAAATTTTAAAATCTGATTCAGTCCGAACCGGTCCAATAAAATAGGGTTCAGTTCGGTTCAACACACAAAACCGGTTCGGTTAGATCCACTTAATTACACCGGTCTGACCCGACCCGACTAGGTCGAACCGATTGAGAAAACCCGGTTCGATTTAATTCCGTCCCGGTTTGACATATTGGACCGGCCCAATAATTAAAATTTCAAAGGTTGGGCCGAAATGTTTACTTGTGGACCAAGTAGGGTTTTTAAAGTCCAAAAATATTTAACTTAGCCACCAAGTAACATTAATTATATAAACTAATTTCCAATATATATATATATATATATATATATATATATTTCAGCCAAATCACTAACATATATATATTTATTGTCAAGATTCTATCTATAAGATTGAATCAATCAACAATATATATATATATATATATATATATGAAAAAATAGGCATAATATATAATATATATATTTATTTATTGTCAATATTTTAAATAGGTTAACAAATATACTGACAATATATTTTCTCAATCTTTTAGGCAACTAAATCTATCAATAATATATTTAACCATATTAAATATTTAGATATATTGTTAGTTATATATATTTCTATATATTAATGTGAATCTATCCTAATGTTCCCAATTATAGATATATTGTTACCTTAATAAAAAATTAAAATATGGTAAACAATACGTGTGTGCCGAAATTTGATTTCTTGGAGACCAAGAAATAATAAAAAAAAAAACCTTGTAATTTAATTAAAATTTCGGCACTAACATCAAATTAGGAACAAGTGGTCAAATTTCAAGATCAAATTTTAATAAGATCTACAATGCAATGTTTGATTTTGATAAATATTACTCTTTTCTTGAAGATCATGAACATCAAATTGACCAAGAACATCATGAAAATTTCGGTTTCACCAACAACCTTAAAAATCGAAATTTTAAAATTTTCTTTTAAAAGTTTCGCTTTTTAATTTTAAACTTCAAGAACACCGATATATCAAAATCATGAACTCCTAACACAGCTCTGATACCACTGTTAAATTACGGGGAGTAATCACTACGGAAACTTAAAACATGGTACATGCTAGTAATCGAAATTACGCAGCGGAAGATTCGCACATACACTTACAGTTCTCTGTAAACCCAAGATCTTCGCAGGAGGGAGTTCACGATCCTCCGGTCGGGACCCGTAGAGATTCTTGTTAGAGAAGTCCTACGTGGTGCAAGCTCCACAGCAAAGCCTCTGATCGATTCTTGGCAAGGGGACAGATCTCCGGAGTGTTTGCTCGAAGGCGAATTGGCACACCTTTGGTGTTGATGTAGGTGGTTCGGCTGAAACACTATATGTGTGGGGTTGAGGGTTTTTCTCTCTAAAACACTCTAATGAGGAAATAGTGATTAACCCTAAAAATCATCTAGCACCATGTATTTATAGGAGGAGCAAAGTGGACAAAAGTCCACTTTGCCCTCACACATTATTTCGGTCGGCCATGCATAGGGGAGGCCCATAATTTGGTTCTCTCATGTCAATTGGGATTTTGGTCTAGCCTAATGTGACATGTACCTAATTTCCTTAGGTAAACTATACATATTATGAGCTACCAATTACGACGCCCATCACCATATACTTATAGTATGGGAGGTGCCGTGTGAGTGTGATTCATCTAGGGAAGACAAATGCATACGGTGGAGACGTGGCCACCCAATGGCCATGTTAATATATATATATATATATATATATAATAATTTTTTTTAAACTATACTAATAAGATTTCACTACTATTTTTTTGGGTTTTTTTAATCGCTCGACTATTCCCAATTCGGTTCCACGTGTCATGGTATTTTTCGACCCTGTCCAAAATCAGGTGTTTACAATCGGCATTCTTGTCAGAACGTCCGTCTTGCAGAGGCGTATAAGGGAATAAGATATTTTAGAGATAAATATTTATTATATTCAGATAAATCTAGATTAGGAATATATATATTCTTAGTATATTATCAGATTATTTTTTCATTATTATATTGTTATAGATTTAGTATTCGTTATAGATATAGTCTTGTATCTATATGTATATAAAGTACATATACTCAACTCTAAAAAAGATCAATAATATAATTCTCATTCTTCTATAAATTCTATAAGACACTTCTTTTCTATATAATTTAACGTTAATTATAATTAATGTCACGACTTGCTTGAAAATTGAAAGTTCAAAATCCGGGTAGTAATTAGGAATTGATTCAAAGTTTGTGGTGTGATTTTGTTATTAACTCCATCATATATATGGGCTCAGACACTGGCGAAGAGTGGCTGGCCATATAAGAATGGAAGACTCTCATCGCTACATTTTCGAAAATTTTCATTAAAAGCCTTTTTAAAAAATATACCGAAACTCTAATTATTTTTTTTAAATGACCCCATTAAATCCAAAATACTAATCTATTGTAAAAAAAAAAAATTTATAAACTTATCATAAATTTGCTAGATCTGTATCTAATCTACCTACTGCATAATTGAGCAATTCATATATAGGATAGAGACATAGAGTTGCATATGTAGTGTCCATTGTCGAACTAATTTAAGTTGAAATGTGTGTGTGGGTGAACCAGCCAAATTGGAGAATAAAGAGAAAAAAAAAAACAATACCTAAAGCGAGATAGATATGTTAAAGGTGCAGCAGGGTGTGTGGTCGATTGTGGTCGTGTTTGTCCTTTTCCAATAATTTTGCTCGAAATTAGATTCGAATAAAATTGAGTGAGATTTGAATTTAAAAAAAATATAATAATGTTAAATATAATAATACGAAACTATCTATATGGAAGTATAGGTGTTCAATTAGAGCAAAATTTTCATTTAAAACTTTTTTCCTTAAGATTTTATCAATGGCTATATTTTAATATAATATATATTCTTTACATTTTTATTTGAAATTTTTCAAAAGAAAACACCTATTAAAGTTTACATATTTTTTTAATGAATTTATTTTACATTTACCTTTTATTCATAAATTTTAATCTTAAATGAACATTTATTATTTTATAATTTTAAATGGACATATTTATTCAATATGGAAATTCTTTAAGTGGAACAGATCCAACAGAAGGCTCCAAGTTGTTGTCCTCACAACTAATGAAATACTGACATGTGGCGAGTTGTCAGTAAATATCTGCAACATGTCCCGTTATCGTTGGGTGAAAGGCCACCTGCATCGAGCCACATATTGGTTAGGTGTCACGTCAGACACAAATTTCTCCCCTATTCACTGCATATTTGAACTGGTTTTTTTGTTTTAATTAAACATTCATTTAAAACGTTCTGATCGAATTTGAAACCGAATCAGAACTGTTTCTTTACAAAATAGTTCCGAACTGGTTCCAAACAAATCAGTTATATTTAAGAAAAACCAGACCTAATTAAAAACCTAATCCATTAATGGACCGGTTCCTTGCTCATCCCTACCATTTAAACCAGATTTTCACTCTCGCCGTTTACATTTCAAATTAACTTTTGTTGCAGCGTCTAAGAGCACTTCCAATGGTGAGTTCCTAGTTCCTCCACCGAACCCGCCACGTCACTGCCAACTCATCAAAGTGGGAACTACTACAGTAAATGCTATAGTAAAATAGGAACTCTCTCCAGTGATGGAGACCTAGTTCCACTTCCAAATTGGGACTCACATAATTCTATACTCACAATATAACTTTTTGTACAAAAAACTCTCTAGATAAATTAAATATTTATAAACACAAATTATTTTGGTATTTAAATAATTATATAAAAAGTTACAAACATAATATATAAATTATAAGTACGTAATTTTGTTAAATATGATTGTCCTAATTTAAAAATAATATTACAGAAAATATGTTAAATTTGTCAACTAAAAAATAAGCATATATATATATATATATATATATATATATATATATATATATATATATATTTGAGACAACATCGAATTAGCACATGCATATTAAAATCCAACAGATGTTCGACCAAATTTTTTTAAGCATTATATATAAATTAAATATTTATATTTTTAAAAATACGGAAATGAACAAACCAATGAATGAGATTCAAGTGTTAGACCAAATTATTTAATTAAAGAGTAAATATTTAAAATGTGAAATTTCTTGTGAAATTTCAATAGAAGTAAGAAAGAGAAAGTAAAGAAACAAATGTGTTGATGCTTGGTGTGGGCCCATTCCACTTTCTATGAAAATTTCACAAGATGTACAAAATCATAAAAATGTAATTGATTGATTAACGAAATTTCACATTTTTTTTATGAATTCGTCAATGTTTCAATTTTAGATCAAATATTTGAGTTACAAGTTTGACCGGCATGTGTTGTTAATTATCCCAAAATTCGAAAGTCGGCGTCGTTAGGTTAGTTCAATTATTTACGTACTATATGTTTAAAAGTAATTACGATTCTTTTGGTATTTAAAAATTGTATTAAAACAAATATAATATATAAATGAGCATATAATTTTTAAAAATAATGATCGCAATAATTTAAAAATTACATTTTAAAAAATATATAAAAACAATACATTAAAGTTGCCAATTAAATAAAAGTTAACATATATATATGAGACTACATAGAATTGTCACACACATTACTAAATTGCCAGAGATGTTCGACCAAATCGTCTTAAATTTTTTTTTTTTTTTTTGCCAGTTTGATTGATAATTCACTATGGAAGAATCAAATATAACTTTAGAAGTGTTGAATCTTTTTTCAATAATTATACGCTATTTTACTATAGTAATATTACTAATAGGTGCAGTCTTTACTCAGCGGGCATGATGATTGATAAATATAATTATTCATATAATAATAGTGATTAATTAAATTAATTGAATCAATATTATTTCATCATATCAGTGTATATCTGTTATTCATCGATTGACATGTCTTGATTTATCGTCGTTAGCAGAATCACGTTTATGCATATTAATTAGATGCATATTAGTAAATTAGTTATGTGAAGCCCTCATATGTTTTTACTAATGATTTTAATATACAAAAAATATATTGTATATCATCCTACAAATATTATTTTTATATAATTTATCATAATAAAAAATTCATTTTATATAATAATTATATAATAAGTAGATTATATATAAATATATATGCATTAAAATAATATAATATTTTTTAATAAATGATGGATATACGCATGATTCGGGCTCGGTTTTAATTATTCGGACCTCATACACGCGCGAAACCCTTTACGAAACCCAAATTCGAGCTAACCGGGGGAAACCGGGCAAGTTTCGAACTTGCCCGGCATCCCCGGGGGGCTTACCCGGAATTCCGGGTAAGCTCAACACCCGGGGGGGCGTCGCGCACACCCCCCCATTTCGTCCCGAATGTATAGGAGACCCGATTTTTAACTAACTCCTATGTGTCCGAGACTTATGTTTCAAAGGCGCGCGCGTCCCGCTCGTGACAGCCGCCTGAGACGCACGTCAGAGTCCCTTTTTCCAAAGCTCTCCCCTACATCCCGGTTCACATTTCCACATTGAACCGGGTCAAAACCGGTTTGCGGTCCAAGGTCGCCTATAAATAGCCACCTTGGGGGTAAACATTTTCAAGTCATTCAAAAATCACTTTGGGTGAGAGTGGGAAAAGCTCTGACCTCTCTCTAGAAAACCCTCTCTTTCTCTCTCTAGAAACCGACTAATGTTGAGCGTTGGAGCGAGCGCACCAAGCACCCCCCCCCTTCCCATGGGGACTGCTTGGTAATGCTCCTCTCGCAGGTGCAGACAGACGAACTTTTAGAGAGCCCAAAGGATTTGCCGCCACTCTGAAGACAAGGCTAAAGCCCGCACGCGACTTTAGAGGACGGACTTAGCTCGCACCCAACTCGAAGATTTCGACGAGTTATTCAGCGGGCAACCCGCAATAACTTGGTCGAAACACTTGGCGCCGTCCGCGGGCTTCGAACAAGAAAGCCTGCGTTACTCAAACGAACAAGCAAGATGGAAAACACATACACCATACACGGAGGCTTCAGTGCAGGGGGCGAAACCTCTTACGCAAGAGAGAGGTACGCCGCCGGGAAAAGTGAAAAACCACAGGAGCCAGACGGGGAAGACACAATCATGGAGGACGTCATTGGCTTCTCAGCCAAAGACAGAGAACATATAACGTTCCCCCACAACGACGCCTTAGTCATTCAAATGACTATTGATGACATGGAAGTGAAGCGAATTCTGGTAGACGGAGGCTCCGCCCCAAACGTGCTAACAAAAGGCATTGTCTAAGCACTCGGAAGAAAGAAGGCCATACAAACAATGAACTCACCACTAGTGGGATTCATGGGAGATGCTAGCTACCCGCTGGGCACCATTACCCTTCCAGTAACTTTGGGCGAAGGAGAAAGACGTCTGAATATCGATGTACTATTCATAGTAGTCGAAAAGCTAAACGCCTACAATGGCATTCTCGGATACGCGACCATGAACGGATGGAGAATGGTGCCTTCAACGGCCCACCTGAAGATCAAGTTCCCAACCATTGCAGGTGTGGGAGAAGTTAGAGGAAACCAACAAGTAGCAAGAGAATGCCACAATGTCGCGCTACAACAAAATCAAAGGGGAAACATGCCAGTAATACCCACCATCGACGAAGACCCAAGAGATGACTACGGGAGGCCTACAGCGATGGACGAACTCCGTGAATTCAAAATTGATGAACCAGAAAGAATGGTGCGCGTAGGAGCATCATTGTCAGAAGACGAAGTGATTGAAATCACAGCGCTCCTAACAGAATACAAAGACTTATTCGCATGGTCCCCAAAGGACATGCCAGGAATAAGCCCAGATGTCATTTGCCATAAACTCAACATCAACAAAGATGCTCGAGTAGTGAAACAAAAGCTAAGGTCAATAGGAGGAGACAAGAAGTTGGCCATTCGCGAGGAAGTTAGCAGACTACTTGATGCAGGTTTCATTGAAGAATCCAAGTATCAAACTTGGGTAGCCAACCCTGTAGTTGTTCCTAAACCAAATGGCAAGTCAAGAATGTGCATCGACTACAGAGACCTCAACAATGCATGCCCAAAAGATTCATATCCGCTCCCACGAATTGATCAATTGGTAGATGCGACTGCGGGCCATGAACTGATGACAGTTATGGATGCATACACGGGATACAACCAAATCCCAATGTTCTGGCAGGGTGCCCCACATACGGCATTCTACGCTGACAGCGAAATTTATAACTACAAAGTTATGCCTTTCGGGTTAATCAATGCGGGGGCAACCTACCAAAGAATGGTCAATCTCATTTTCGGAGATCTAATTGGCGACAAAATGGAGGCGTACGTGGATGATATGGTCGTGAAATCCAAGAAAAGAAAGAACCACGCAGATGACCTACGCATAATCTTCGAGAGAATGCGTAAGTACCAAATAAGACTAAACCCCGCAAAATGCGCTTTCGGGGTACGGTCAGGAAAAATACTTGGATTTATGGTGAGCGAAAGGGGCATTGAAGCAAACCCTGAGAAAGTAAAGGCAATTGAAGAAGTGGCCTCTCCAACAAAGCACAAAGAAGTACAACAACTCAACGGGCGCCTCGCAGCCCTGAACAGATTCCTGGCCAAAATTGGAGACAGAGCCCTCCCTTTCTTCGAAGTGTTACGCGCAAACAAGAAGTTTGAATGGAAAAATGCTTGTGAAGAAGCATTCCAACAACTCAAACAACACTTGAAGACGCTCCCAAGACTAGCAAAGCCACTTCAAGGGGAGCCTCTTTTTCTCTACATATCAACTAGTAACACGGCAGTTAGCTCTGTGCTAATAAAGGAAAAAGGAGGAGCGCAACTCCCGGTCTATTACGTGAGCAAAACACTAGCCAAGTATGAAGTCAATTACGTACCAATTGAAAAGCACTTGTACGCGCTTGTGATAGCCGCACGAAATAACCATGCGCATGGAATAACAGTCCTCACAGACCAGCCTTTGAAGCACATCCTTGCAAAACCAAACATGTCAGGGAGATTGACGAAGTGGTCTGTAGAGTTAAGTGAATTCCGCATTCATTTCGCTCCACGGACAGCCATCAAAGGGCAGGCCTTGGCAGACTTCATAGCAGAGTTCACAGGAATCGAGCCCGAGCCACAAGATGAAGTCCAAACAAATGTCCCACCCGCAGAAGTTTGGGAAATGTACACGGACGGATCATCCAACACCGGAGGCGCGGGGGCAGGATTACTACTAATCCCACCCGACGGCTCTGACCCCTTGAAGTACGCTTTGAACTTAACATTCAGAGCGACGAACAATGAGGCAGAATATGAGGCTCTGATAACAGGCCTCAGGATAGCCAAAGGAGTTGGAGTGGAACACTTACGAGTAAAATTGTGATTCACAACTGGTCGTCAACCAGGTCAAAGGAGAGTACACTGCAAAGTCCGAAAACATGCAGAGATACTTGACACAAGCAAAGGAGTTGGTAGAAAGTTTCAAAACTTTCGACATAACTTCCGTCCCACGAGAAGAAAACCAGGAGGCCGATGCTCTAAGCAAGTATGCCCAAAACAATGAACAAGGCAAAGAGACACACTTTGTGGAAAACAGGATAATATCCGTCATAGACCAATTCGAAGTAATGGCCATTGACGAAGAGGAAACCTGGAGGACACCAATCCAAGCATACCTCGCACGAGGGATCCTACCACGAGACAAGACTCAAGCGAACAAGATCGAAAGGGTAGCCGTAAACTACGCCTTGATCGAGGGACAGCTCTACAGAAAGGGTTATTCTACACCCTACTTAAAGTGTATCACAAGCACAGAAGGAACAACGGTACTAAAAGAACTCCATGGAGGAATGGCTGCCTCGCACGAAGGAGCTCGCGCGTTGATCCGCAAAGCATTGAACTTGGGCTACTATTGGCCAACAATGAGAGCTCAAGCAACGAACATGGTGGCAGAATGCGAAGCATGCCAGCTATATTCAAGGAACATCATAGCTCCAGCAGCAGAATTAAGCCCAATTGCAAGTGCATGGCCATTCGCACAATGGGGCATTGACTTGATCGGTCCACTCCCAAAATCAAAGGGCCAAGCAAAATTCATAGTCGTCGCAATCGACTACTTCTCAAAATGGATTGAGGCTAAGCCACTAGCGCGCATCACAGACACACAAATCATGGACTTCATCCGAAACCACATAGTGGCTCGCTATGGTGTCCCGAAGATACTCATTAGCGACAATGGTGCCCAATTCAGAAGTGGAAATATGCAAAATTTCTGCGAACGTCTCAAGATAGACCACCGTTTTGCATCAGTGCACCACGCACAGACAAACGGCCAGGTCGAGTCAGCAAACAAGATAGTCCTGGATGGACTAAAAAAGAGAGTCCATGCTCTGAAAGGAGGTTGGGTGGACCAGCTAAGCAGTGTTTTATGGGCTGTGCGCACAACACCCAAAGAATCAACAGGTGAAACACCCTTCAGCCTAGTCTATGGAACCGAGGCAGTAGCACCTGTCGAAATCGCCGTCTCTTCATACAGAACGACGCATTTTGACCCCCAAGCCAATGAGGAAGAAAGACGCCTTGACCTTCAGTTAACAGACGAACAAAGATGGAAATCAGAACAAGTTCAAGCAAAGATGCGCCTAGCCACATCCAGATACTACAACAGAAAGGTCAAGGCGCGACAATTCCACGTGGGAGAAATGGTCTGGAGAAGAAACGAATTCTCACACTTGGACCAAATCAACAAGATGTCCCCCAAGTGGGAAGGCCCCTACAAGATAGTAGCGGTTCCATACATTAATGCATACCGCATCCAAGATGTTGATGGGAACGAATTGCCTAACACTTTCAGTGGGGGACACTTGAAGAAGTTCCATGCATAAACAAGAAAGGAAACCATAAAACTAAAAGCTGTCGTATCAAGCTCTTTAGTATTCATTACTTCAAAAGAAGGAGATGTGTAACTCCATACTTGCGTATCAAATGAAGTTATGTCTAACAAAATTCATATCTCTTGTAGGCACACTATTAACTCAGATACAACGCCTAAGCTTACAACCAAGGCATCAAAACAACAACAGTGACAACAAGCCAACCTATACAAGGCTCATCACTACAAACCAAAACAAAGGACGTTCGACGCATACAAGGAGTTGAAATATCTTCATCAAGGATGTGAACGTACTAATCTATTCACATCCTTGCAAAGTCGGGGGATAAGAGGACCATTAGGAATCCTCCCTCGCAAACAAAGGCAAGTGTCGGACGTACTAATCTATCCACACTTCGCCACAATACAAGGATGTGAACGTACTAATCTATTCACATCCTTGCAAAAAGTCGGGGGATAAGCGGATCATTAGGAATCCTCCCTCGCAAACAAAGGCAAGTGTCGGACGTACTAATCTATCCACGCTTCGCCACAATACAAGGATGTGAACGTACTAATCTATTCACATCCTTGCAAAAAGTCGGGGGATAAGCGGATCATTAGGAATCCTCCCTCGCAAACAAATACAAGTGTCGGACGTACTAATCTATCCACACTTCGCCACAATACAAGGATGTGAACGTACTAATCTATTCACATCCTTGCAAAAAGTCGGGGGACAAGCGGATCATTAGGAATCCTCACTCGCAAACAAATGCAAGGGTCAGACGTACTAATCTATCCGCACTTTACCATCCTATGTTATAATTAAAATAACAAGGAGAAATTCAGTTATCACATCTATCTAATGCATTCATGTCAAGCATATATATATAAGATCAAACAGGTCTACGATAGCAAATCCAAACATCAAACGACAGGCAAGCCCTAAACAAGTCCTTCGCCAAAATACTGCGTATGCAAAGGAACAAACAAACACACAAAGGGTCCATATTGACCTAGTCAAGGAGATGGCGCACATCAACATCGCAGTCCTCAGTCGCAAAGGGATCACAGGCAGGGGTATCACCAAAGATATCAGCATCCCGCTCAAAGCTAAACATCGGCTCACCATCTGCACTAATGGTGTCCTCCACCTGAAGAGTGGAAGCCCCCCCCCCCCCCCCCCCCAAATCACTCAAACCAATCACACCAGGAGTATCCAATTTCTCAAAGGGAAAATGGGGTGCAAGACGATGCATTAGGGGAACAAAGTCATCAAGAAACTCCTTCTTCAAAGACTCATAACTCGTCTGAACGGCGGAAAGGAAAGGCTCACTCTGAGGATACCGCTTAAAAGCGCCGGCCTTGCCTTTCGAAATACCGTCCTCCCTCGCCTTTTGCAACTCGGCAGCCCGCACCCCCTCCCGAAGGGCCATCCGACCTTTCACAGCAGACAGCTGATCTCGGATCTCGGCAACACGAGCCTGACTCGAGGCAAGCGCTTCAGATAGTATGAGAAGCTCACCAGCATGGCCTTTCGCATCCTCAGTCAAAGAGACTTGCTCTTTAACTAGCTCCTCATGGCTCTCCAGAAGCTGATCTTTCTCATCAGATAGCTCGATGACAAAAGATGATAAGTTGGCAATATCAGCATTAACCTGCATCAAAAAGAGTATAACTATCAAAACAAGTGCAACAATGAACGAATCAATTCCAAGAAGAATAAACATTCACCGGAGCAAAGACCCCGATGTTCTCCTCCACAAAGGCGCGCGCACTAGCAGAATTTGGGGGGCACTCCTTCCGATCCGCAGGAGGAACAGACCTCTGCACCACCCGAACGCCAACTTCAGGAATGCTCAAAGACGCATCCTTAGGAAAACGAAGGCGCGTACCCAAATAAGGCACCCACACACCATCTGTGACGTCGCGTTCAAAGCGACGAACAAGATCACTTCTGCGAAGCAAAGGAAGTGGAGGGATATCTGCAAAGCACAAACATAAGCAACCATACAAGCAAAATATGCTAAGTACATAAAAAGAGATTTCGAACACCTGAGACAGGAAGAACCTCCTCTGCTGTCATAGGCATCGACTCGGGGACAGGAGGGACGCGCTCACCAACATGCTTCCTCCTGTCACGTGAAGACATACGTGAATCGGGAAGGACCTCGTCCGCCGTCCCATGCCTCGGCCCGGGGGCAGGAGGGACGCGCTCGACAGCTTGCTTCCTCTTATCTTGACAAGGCAAGACAGAAGTCCCCTCAACTCTCGAGCGCTTGGGATCACCCGAGGCACGCGCCGCAACATCGGTCCTCTTAGTGGAGGGGCGCCGAGAAGAGTCAGTAACGGGTTCCGCCCGCTCCCTCTCAGTAGACACACGACCTACAAACAGGGAAAAGAAAACATTGGAACTACAGACAGAATACAGCCGAAAATGATAAAAAGGGAGAAGTACTTTACCCATAGGTCCTTTTCCTCGCCCATGACGAGACCCGTCAGCAGGGGCCGGAGCAGCAACAGGGAGCCTTCGCGCAGAATCAGTCTGCAAGGCCGGCTGCTTGTTAAGAAACCAACCTACAGGATAACATAAGACAAGGTTATAAAAATTCGAAAGCATACCAAGACACCCTGGGAAGAAGATACGATGATGCCTGCGGCAAGCAACTCCTCTTCAGAACCCTGAGTCAAAGGGACTATAACCCCCGCCTGATTGTCGCGAAAGATCTCGCGAAAGGCCTTCTCATCCTGAGGGGTATACTCGGATAAGGAAGGAACAGGGTCATGCTCCAGGACATGACACGTCTCCCACTTAGTCCCGACGTCGCTCACAAAGAAATAATGATTTTGCCATTCCTGGGAGCGAGGATAAGGGGTGGCGAACCGCCCACTCGGCTTCCACTTGGCGCCCCCAAGGTTAAATGAGGAAAGGCAAGGCCACCGACTGCAGAAGGTGGACAACCCCGATTTTTCTCGTCGCTCCAGGCGGTAGAAGGTCCGGAAGAGAATCAAGGAATAAGCCCATGAGTGCTTGTGACACTGAATGCGAAAACAGGTCCACGCGTGAAAAGCAGCAGGGGAGAGATTAAGGGGCGAGATGCGGAAGTGACGACACAAGCGGACAAGATCCTTGCAGTAAGGAAAACGCAAACCCTCCTCTATCTGTCCCGTGTAAACTACATCTAGGTCCACAGGAGGGACGGTAACTGAGCCAACCTCAACATCTTTGCATACGTCAAACGGGAAGAATGCTTCAGAAAGAGGACAGACCCCCGACTAATCTACGCTCTCCACAAACTCCTCAGTCGTGATACGATTGGGAGGATAGGTCTGAGTCATCGCAATGGCTTCATGGCTAGCACCTGTCCCGGGAAAATCGAGTCGAAGTAAAAGGGGGGTGTCCTCGCTTATCTCCAAACCATCATAAGAAAAGTAATATGTGCAAAGAAAGGGATCGGGAGACTCACTCATTTCAGCAGTTCGGGAGCGACAGTTTCTGAGAAAATTTCTAAGTATCAAAGTCGCGCGCCTGCAAGCCCGTCAACCAAGCCCTGCAAAAACCATGCACAACTCAATCAAAAACCAAGGCAACACATCAACCACATTCATCAAAGTCCTTTGCAAGGATATCCAACCCAACGGACCAACTGTCCGCGAGCAAACAGCTAGGGGCCCTCCCGCTCGGGAGTCAAAAATCCTTACGCTCATCAAAGGCCTAGGCCACCTACTAATAAAATTTTCATACACTTGTGCAATGTGACACAGGTATTCAAGCGCTCTACAAAGCGACAAGTTCAAGAGCTAAAGAAATCAAAGACATGCAAAGTTGGTTATAATTACCAAAATGCCATCCGACCACATTTCGATCAAATTTTAGCCCCAAAACGACTCAAGGCTCCGGGGGCACGTACAAGCAGCTCAAATGCACTTAAGCAAGCCCATTACGTGTCACGGGAAGACTTACCCCTCCCCGAGCAATCCGAAGAACACTCGGGTCAACAAAGCCACTAATGAACACGAACTACCAAGCAATCATCTAAGCTCCGGGGGCATGGCTATCCACTCACAAACAATCAAGGGGGCATTATCACAATAGGGGACATCATATCAAGCCACCCATATCAAGATACAAAGAGTCGAACTTTTCGCTCGAATAAGTCCGATTTTAAACATCCACGATCCCCCCTCGGTTGGTCGGAACCTAGGGACCTCTTCACAAAGGGAGTTCACTATCCTTAACTCTATCTATCTACATTTAGAGCTTAGCCAAAAACGAATTTTGAAAATCAAGCCAAAATTTCACTTAGGCATTTCATCAAACACCTACCATGCACCTTATTGAAATCCAAATGTGCAGCCCTAAAGGTCTAATTAACATCAAGAAAAGGGAGGGGAGGACGTTACCAATCGATGCTCGACAAGAAGGACTCGAAACCGGGTCGAATCGAGCTCGAAATCAACCCGCGAAAGGTGCAGCCGCCGTCCGCTACCGCCGCCGCTCCCGCCGCTGTCGCCGCCGCCTCGCCGCCGCTGGACCGCCCTGACCTCGCCGGTGGTGCTCCTGGTGGTGGCCGGCCGAAATAGGGTCTCACTAACACCCTAAAGTGAATTCCTAAGACCACTACCTTAGCTCCTCCAAAACTCTCACCACAACCAATTCAAATGTTGATAATTTTATAAACTATCATGAAGGAGGTGGACTACACAACATAGTAAGTACCATACATCCAAGAGGTACACTCTCATCCACCCTTCATTTTTTAAAAAATTGTTTGATAGCTTGGGTTTTAACCATCAAATGACTTAGCTAAATTTAACTAAGTCATTTCAAATGTTCTCAACTTTTTGAAAATGTTGTGTTTATGGTTTTTCGTATTACATCCGTTGCATGTGATTTTCCAAACCCGGCCTTATTTCATTCACTAAAACCGTCGTCTCGCCGTCAAGACGGCCGTCTCGGACGACGGGCTCCCGGAAACCATCATACTGCATGAAAAACATTTTATCAAGACTTGCATGATTTATTATCGTTCTGATACAATTAATCGTGGCATGAACGTTCCATATTTATTTGTTCATCTTACAAACCCGAAAAATTTCATGTGCGCTCGCGCCTTAATTCTCCAAACAGTCACATTTACCATATTACTCGTAGACCGTTGTGCTACTAACCCTTTGCGCAGTTATCAAGCACGACCACCTCAAAAAACTAAGGCAAGGAACTCGTCCGAGCCGCGCGTGTCCACCCTTGGTAGGTCAAAACTCGAGGTGAGCAGACGACCCGAATCACGCGTATACCCTGATGGATATACGCCCAATTTGAACCCGTTGACTTCCGAACCGTTGTATTTTTATCATCACATTTATGATTGCAAATCGAAACTTCAACCCGGACACTTCGCGAGAACATCGACGGCTCGGACGGGGCCGAAGCGCCCGTCCGGCAGAGGCGAACTCACCTAGGTGAGGTTGGGTGGCCACACCCGACCTCCCCTAGGGGAGATCGGGTGGACCAACCCGATCTCTCCTAGGAGAGATCGGGTTGGCCAACCCGATCTCTCCTAGGAGAGATCGGGTCGGCCAACCCGATCCCTCCTAGGAGGGATGGGGTTGGCCAACCCCACCCTCCCTAGGAGGGGTTGGGTGCCCTCACCCAACCCCTACCCTTGGAGGTCGAATTTCTCCCCCCCCAAGGGCCCCGACGCCACCTTCGGACTCCCATGCTCGGTCCACTCCGCCTACCTCCTCCGAATCCTAAGGTCTTAATTATGTGCTTAAAGGTTAATTAATTGTGTTTAAAGGCTAACGATGTCATTAAGCCACCTTAATGACACCGTTGCCTATAAATACCCCACCTTCACAACTCATTGGATCATCTTGGCCATTTGGACATTTTAGCTCTGACATCTCTCTAGCTTTATCTCTCTAGAAAAGTACTGACTTAGGCATCGGAGAGGGTTCACCAGGAACCACCCCCCCTCCGTGTCTGGTATTGCCCCTTCTGCAGGGTAGAAGGAGAGAAGAAGCAAAGGAAGGAAGGAAGGAAAGAAGAAGATAGGCTAAGGTAGAGCAACTCAGGAACACCGGATCGCACACATCCCCCGTAAGGAGTGAGATCAAAGCCGACCCCCCGTTGACCTAGATCTCATCACTTAACACTTGGCGCCGTCTGTAGGCTTCGGACAGAAAGCCTGGAAATTACACGAGCTATGACGAACAGCAGGGTGTCTAGGCACCAACGCCCACCCGGGGGCAATGGGCGGAGGAGAGAACCCATACCCCCAGGGAGGCAGCCTAACCCTGGGAAGCAACCAATGCATCCAGAGCCCCAAGAAATACCACAGCCTCCTCAACAACAGAACAACCAGGAGGGAGGACCTTCACGCCCAGCTGGGGCTGAGTCCTCCACAGCCTCCACCCCCCGGACAAGAAGGCCACAGAGAGCAAGAGGACAACAGGGAGTGCCTTCCCACAACACGGCACCCCCTGAGGGATACTATTATGAGGAGCAACCCCAAAGGTACCCATATGGGATGCCGGCACAAGGAAATGATAACCGCGCCCACACAGCATATGCAAGGCCGGCATACACCCAAGGGACTTACACTGAAGCTCATGAGGAGGAGCAGATCCCGACAGAAGAGCACTACTCGCACCCTCGAGCAGGGCAGCGAGAGGAGCAAAGAAGATATTACCAGGAGCTACCCCCAGAGGGAAGGCAACAATTCGTGCCTCCTAGGCAACAGCAGAACAACAGGGCTTACACCCCGCTTGGGGAGGAAAGACAAGCAAGACCTCCAAGGAGGCAGGACTTCTATGAAGCACCCCAGCAGGCGTATCAAGAGTACACCTACAGTCCATACCAGCAGGGACAAGGGAACCCAGTAAGCCCAGTCTACAACTACAATGGATATCAGAGGGATAATACTCCGGCACAGGTGATGATCACCCCGGAGGAGATAGAAGCCATGATAACCCGGAAATTGAATGAGTCAAAGAAACCCAGCCTGCATTGTCTAAGTGACAAGACGAACCACCCTTTCACAAGGGAGCTGGAGATGAACAGGGTGCCAGACTCCCTGCACACTGTGCAAATTGCAAAGTACAATGGGAAGGGAGACCCCCTAGAGCATATCCAACAGCATGAGGCCTCTCTATTCGGGAGGACAACTGATGAAAGATACAAGGCACTCCTTTTCCCAAACACCCTATCAGGGGTGGCCTCACATTGGTTCTTCAGCCTGCCCTCTGAGAGCATCCACTCATGGGAGCAGCTAAAAGCTAAGTTTCTACAGAGATACCTAGGGGAGAGGAAACTCCTCAAGGGAACAGGCTCCATTGATGACGTAAAACAAGAATACGATGAATCCCTGGCCAGCTACTATACTAGGTTCAACCAGAATATTGCAGACATCCAAGGAGACATCACTGAAGGGGAGATAATCCGAGCCTTTATCAGAAACTTAGGTCGCTTTGGGTCAACATTGGCTGAAAAGATGGCCAAAAAGCCAGCAAGCACCTTGGAGGAGCTTGCAGGGAGAGTTAAAACGCATATTGACCTTGAGAGGCACAGGGCAAGCAAGAAGGCCAAAATTCAGGCAGCCAAGGAGGATACTCAAAGGCCAAACAAAGGAAAGCCACCCCAGGCACCACAGCATGCAAGGCAGCAGGAATGGCGTCCGCCACAGCAAAGAAACCAAATGGGTGAACCCTTAAAGGCTAGAGAAATAAACGTCATTAAGTTCATCCCACTAAACGCCACTCCAGCCACCGTACTTAGAGAGATGCGGAACCAAAAGCTTTGGTCACCCCCTGCAAGGTGGAGAGCCCCAATGGTAGGAAATCACAAGGATAGATGGTGTGACAACCATGAGGCTTATGGTCACGACACAAATGAATGCTTTAGCCTAAAGCTAAGCATAAACAACATCGTCCAGAGGGGAGAACTGAAGCAATTCGTAGACCATGGGGGCAACAGTATGCAACTAGGGCCATCACAGAAGGACAAGGACAAGGGCAAGGGAAAGATAGACTACAACCCCCCACCCAACAAAAGAGGAGTCATAAATATGATACATGGGGGAGTAGCATCGGGTGGCCCAACTGCTAACGCAAGAGAGGTCTATGCATCCAAGCTAAGCTCAGTGCCAAGGTGGAGAAAAAGGCCAAGAGAAGGAGAAGAAGTGAAGATCGAGTTCTCGGAGAAGGACAAGAGCCACATCGTCTTTCCACATGACGATGCTCTAGTTATTACTTTAGATATTGACAATTTTGATGTAAAGAGAATTTTGGTGGATGGGGGCAGCTCAGCTGACCTCCTAAGCCTGAGAGTGTTGGAAGAGATAGGGAAAACCAAAGCAGACATCAAACCGGTCAACTTCCCTCTAGTTGGCTTCTCAGGGGCAACAAGTTACCCCCTGGGAATGATAACCCTACCAGTGACCATGGGCCAAGGATGGACCCAGCTGAAGGTAAATGTCAATTTCTTGGTGGTTGAAACCCTGGGAGCCTACAATGGGATCCTAGGAAGGACAACCATAAACCCATATGAAATAGTGCCATCCACTGTTCACCAGAAGTTGAAGTATATCACGGAGAACGGGGTTGGAGAGGTCCTGGGTGATCAACGCACCGCAAGGCAATGCTACGTCAACTCAATGAGACGTGGATCACACGGGACAGATACAGTGGCTGTAGTCATGGTAAGGGCCAACCAGGACAGAAGAAGGAGGGGAAGGAGACAAAGGCAAAGAAGGAGGAGGAGTGGAGTGACACTCCGTTTGAGCAGGCAGTTTTTTCAAACAGTGCCTACAAGGAGACACAGGAGCAAGGCTGTGAAGGTGACATCCATACCTTGGCAGCCAGACACCATAATAGGGAGCAGGACAAGGAACTCCATCCTAAAAGGCTTCCGCTACATAGATGATATCAAGCAAATGCCGCAGGAGTCTATATCAAGCTATTTCCAGAGATTCTTTGATTATGGTGCCAACATGGACATCACAAGGGGAGAAGCAGTTAGAGCATTCATCAGAAACATGCATCCAAGTTCATTCGAGGCCTATGGAGGGCTCTATGAGATGGTCATGACGAGCACAATGAGAGAGCTCAAGGCGAAGCTGGACAGGGCGTTTGAACAAGAGGCGGAACAGTTGGATGAAGTTCCAGAAAGAGGAAGAGAAACAGACACATTGGGAGGAGGTGTCAATTTCACATTCACACCCCTCACACTCAGCATAGAAGAAATTTTCCACAAGCACCTCAAGCAAGAGCTACCAACATGCAGGGAGGAAGGCAAGGCCTTCCTAGGAAGAGATGCACAGGGGTGGTGTGAATACCATGGGACCTGGGGTCATCAAACCAATGATTGCATGGTGTTGAAGGTGGAAGTGGAAGAAATAATTTACAATGGAGGCTTCAAGGAGTACGTGGCAACAGACACAATGGCCACCCCATATCCTTAGTTTCATATCTAGCATTTTGCATGTTTCAGCTTTACAAGCTTTTCAAAAAACAACTTTGGAGAAGGAGAACTCACGAAGTTACTCCAACTCTACAACTATCTTTCATTCCTACAAAGGATGTCTTGGTGCACCAAGGCATCCCAAGTGTACAAAAACATGAATGCTCCTAAGGGAGTAGTAGTTACTCAAAAGTATTTTCCAGTGAATGCAGTGGTATAACCACGAAGTTATCCTTACACAGATATGACTTCAAGTCAATGACAGGTTCGACGCCCCCAAGAGCGTATCTTGAGAGTAGTTTTCATACTACGACATTCGACGCCCCCAAGAGCGTATCTTGAGAGTAGTGTTCATACTACGACCTTCGACGCCCCCAAGAGCGTATCTTGAGAGTAGTTATTACACTACGACCTTCGACGCACCAAGAGCGTATCTTGAGAGTGGTTTCCAAAAACTACGAACTTCGACGCCCCCAGGAGCGTATCTTGAGAGTAGTGTTCATACTACGACCTTCGACGCCCCCAAGAGCGTATCTTGAGAGTAGTTATTACACTACGAATTCGACGCACCAAGAGCGTATCTTGAGAGTGGTTTCCAAAAACTACGATTTCGACGCCCCCAGGAGCGTATCTTGAGGTAGATTTGCAACCTACCAGATTCGACGCCCCCAAGAGCGTATCTTGAGGTAGAAAAAACACTACCAGTTCGACGCCCCCAAGAGCGTATCTTGAGGTAGATTTCAAACTACCAGTTCGACGCCTACCAGGAGCGTATCTTTGGTCTAACCTGAGCCCTCCGGGAGCCTATCCTGTGAAACGTTAAGTGCCGTCCGAGAGCCTGTCTCGTGAACAGATTTTGACACCCGTCAAGAACGTATCGGTGGACTAACCTGTGCCCTCCGGGAGCCTATCCTGTGAAACGTTAAGTGCCGTCCGAGAGCCTGTCTCGTGAACAGATTTTGACACCCGTCAAGAACGTATCGGTGGACTAACCTGTGCCCTCCGGGAGCCTATCCTGTGAAACGTTAAGTGCCGTCCGAGAGCCTGTCTCGTGAACAGATTTCGACGCCCACCAAGAGCGTATCTTTGGTCTAACAGTACAACGTATACCGTGTAAGGGGTATCAGAAGAGATCATCATACCATGCTCAGAAGGATACCATGAGAAAGAAATTTCTAAGCAAAGTAATGTGAAGAACAAGTAATGTTTTTCTTTATGAAATGGCAGGTAAGACATGAAGGAAAGCACGAAAGAAGGATAAGTAAAGGAAACACACCAAGGAAAGGGTCCATACCCAAAGAGCCATACACAAGGCATAGGGAGACATCATGAGAAGAGATATATACAAAAAGATGAGAAGCACTAATGTAAAGGCAAACGAACCACGTAGTCAACAACACAATGCGGCAAAGGAAAGTAACAACAAACACCATCACAATCTCAAAAGACACTCATCCCATACAAGGGGAGAAAGAGTGTAGTTATATATACAAGGATAGCATGAGATAAACACGTCAGTCAGAACCTTCGGGGGAGTCACCCTCGCGCCCTGAAGCTGAACCGCCAGCGGAAATGGATGAAGAGGAGGAGTCTGAGGTACCAATCTCCACAGGTGTAGCATCCACCTGGGCAGGGGCAGGCTCGTCTGCAACGGCAGCCTGACCCATCAGAACAGTCGCGTAGCCAGTGGCATATGGCCCAAAGTCACCAAGGTCACCAAACGGGAACTGAGGATCAATTCGGTAAATGTGATCAACCAGATACTCACCGAACTGGTTCATCTCCTGAGTGAGACGCACGCTATAATCGGCAGCGAAGGCAGATGAGGCCTTGTACTCAGAAACCGCAACAGTCCTTTCCTCAGCACGACACTTAGCCTCCAACTTCCGTAACTCCTCAGAATGGAGCGACGCTGCAACCTCAGCTTCCCGACGCAAACTGCCCACAGTGGTCTCAAGCAAGGAAACCTGGTCCTGGAGCTCCTGCATCCTCAAATCAGATAATCGCGCCTTCTCAGCAGCAGTAGCGACCTCCGCCTTGAGAGAGACCTGGCTGTCCTCAAGGGTCTTCCTCTCGTCAGATAACTCGAGCACGAGCGAGGACATGTTCACCATGTCAGATATACCCTAACAATTCAAACAAGGGATGAGTAACCGAAAGATAGCCATTATGAAAGTAATAAGAGGAAAGCAAAGAACAACTCACAGGTGCATAACGAGAAAGTACCCCTTGAACAAAGCGCCGAGTCTCCCCAGGAGACTTGGGCGGAGCAACACGATCGCCAGGGGGAACGGCACCGCGGAGTACGCGGACACCAACCTCAGGAGTCCGCAAAGAGGAGGTGCTATCGAAGTGGAACTCCTTCAGACCAGCGAAAGGAGTCCACTCAGACCCAATAACATCTTCATCAGTGAGACGGGCGAAATCCTTCCGACTTAAAGTCGGAGGCCCACCTACACAAGCAAAGCAAGTCAAAGGAGAATATAAACATAGAAAGATCAGCAACAAGGTAGAGATCATACCTGAGGACCGTGCCCTCGGCTGGGGGGCAGGGGAACCACCACCAGCAGGTCGCTTCCCTTTGTCAGCCAGGGAAGGCACCTCTTCGACCACCATCTCCTTATCACGAGATAGGGTCGGAGGACGAGCAGTAGGCGAAGCAGGATCCACAGCTTTCTTTCTCTTAGCAGCCGAGGCCCCGGCCTCAGAATCAGATCTCCGCGGTTTGGACTTGGAAGGTCCAGAATCTCTGCCAACGGAGACGACCCTCTCAGTCACCAAGGGGGAGCGCGCTAGCAAAGTAAGAAAAACAAGATAAGGAAAACATAGGTTATACCATAAAGAAGCAAATAGGAGAAAGCATACCAGAGGCCCCAGCCTTCTTCCCAGGCAGGGGGATTTCTTCAAAGCAGAACTAGAAGGAGCCTTCCTCTTGCTCAGATCAACAGGGGCTCCCTGCATGTTATAGGTTTTTCCATGAAACCAACCTACAAAGGAAGAGCAGAAGGTAAATAAAGATGGAAAGACCAAGTGACATACCGAACCCCCGGAGTCAGGAGTCAGACTGATCCCGGCCTCGTAAAGATCCGTCTCAGTCACTAAGGACACGGGACAGTACGACCGAGTCCTGTTGCTCTCATGAATGATCTTCATAGTCTTCAAATCAACTGAAGAGAACTCTCCAAAAGCAGGCCAACCATCGGACTGATCCTCATTCAAGACCGACCAAGTGACGTATCGGTCCGTAATGAAGAAGTAATGCTTAGCCCAGTGACTGGCCGAATTGTCACTCTGGGTCACGAAACGGAGGGAGGTATCCCACTCGACCCCACTCAACCCGAAATCGGCGAATCGGGGATCTTTGAAGGTCGGATGGCGAGTTACGAAACTCGCAAACCCCACCTTCGTCCGGTACTGGAACCGATAGAAACATCGGAATAGAACGAGAGAGTACTTCCAGGAGTACCAATGGCACAATACCCGGAAGCCCACCCAGACACGGAGGGCACTGGGGGCAAGGTTCACAGGAGAAATCCTGAAGAACCTGCTCAACTCTATAAGCTCGTCACAGTAAGGCAGCCTCAGTCCGAATCGGATCTGGGAGGGGTACACGGAGACCTTCCCTATAGGAGGCTCCGTCACCGTCTCGCGAGTATTCCCCAAGGAGGGGAGAAAAGGATACAGAGGCTCATCTAGGGGACAGATATCTCCTAGGGTAACATGTTCGTTGTAATCGGACCTAGTGAGATGGTTCTCCGACAAGATAGCAAGACCTAAGGCAAAGGTAGGAGGAAATTCCAAAGTACGAATCAAATTTCAACTAATACCCCAACGAAGGTCACGATACTAAGCCAGCAATAGAAAAGGAAGTAATGCGACCGAAGAGGAAGAGAAAAAGGAACTCACTCATCCTTCGGAGAATACGACGTCTCTGAAGAGTCTGCGTACGCGGACACCACCAAGAATATAATACCTACCACGACACGACAAATATCAAGATAAGAGAAATTTCCGAGGAACCGGAAATACCCCGACACTCAACCAACGACAACAACCAAGTCAAATAGTTTTATCCGAGCCTAAGGTCGGGTTTTGGAAAAAATTACCATTATACCCTCCAACAAAGATTAACACACCAACGGTGGTACGATACCAAATTCAAGACCGAGATAGCCCAATCGGACAAAAAACCATATCCGGACGACCGGCAAACATTTTTCCCCAAAATCCACAACTACCAACGGTTATCTACGACAATCCCACATTTCGGCAATCAAATTTCGACAATCAAGCATCGGCAATCAAATATCAACGATTCAAAAATCGACGTGTTGTACGGTAACGGAAAGGAAAAGAATGGACCTTCGGAAAACCCGACCCGATGTGATAAACGGGTCCGGAATTCGAATTTCGAGGCCGATTGAAATCAGCCCCTCGCCGGAGTTCTAATCCCGTCGTCGCCGGAGTCGTTCCCGGCCGTCTCCCCGTCGCCGGAGTTGGCCCCAGATCACGCCGGAGCTCCCTGGTCCCGCCGTCGACGGTCCCGGCTGGATTCGAAGCTGCCGTCGCCGAAGAAGAGCCCGCCGTTGAAGTCTCCCGACGCCGCGTCGCCTTCGCCTGTCAGCCGCCGCTGGAGAACAAGCCGCCGTCTCGAGCTGCTGGTCCACCGGTCGTCTTCGTCCGTGCTGGTGGCCACCTCTCGCCGGTCTTGACTGAGTTGCCGGCTGGATTTCTGCTCCTTGGTGGAAATTCCGGCCGGCCCTTACCTTGGGGGTGCTCTCCAACCTTTCTTGCTCTCCAAGGGTAAGTGAAGAAGGAAGATGGTGGCTAGGGTGACTCTTGGAGGTATTTTTCTAACTCTCCTTTTTTATGTTAAAAGGATGATAGGGTTTTCTAGAGGGTTTTAATCACCACCATCCATCTAGTTTTAAATAAAATCTAAAGGTCAAGGAAAAGCCATCTTTTTTATCCTTTTCACCTATAGCTAAGTATATCTCTACACTTAGAAAACTATCAAGTTAGTTTTATTTTTGGAACATTCCATACTTAGGAAAATTTTTGGCTAAAATTAATTTTTCCTCACTTAGATAAAATCCCGGCACGAATTTGAAGCATAAGTCATTTAGTTGCATTCGTATCATACCCCTGTGCAAGTGTGTATTTTTTGAGTAGGCACCTGTAACAGAGATAAATTTATTACTCCTATCTCAGACGGACGCGTGCCTAGGCACACGTCCGTGCTAATCTGACATTTACAATTCCTCTATCTCATTAGACAGGGGGCAGAGTCAGAGGCACGCATCCGTGGGTAAGCAAACATTCAGACAAAGAAGGTAAAACCCCGGTTTCAAATTGCGCGTGTCATACCATCCTAAAATAGAGTCAATCAAGGGTTAGGCCATTGGTTGACTCGGGGGCATGTGATGGATATACGCCCAATTTGAACCCGTTGACTTCCGAACCGTTGTATTTTTATCATCACATTTATGATTGCAAATCGAAACTTCAACCCGGACACTTCGCGAGAACATCGACGGCTCGGACGGGGCCGAAGCGCCCGTCCGGCAGAGGCGAACTCACCTAGGTGAGGTTGGGTGGCCACACCCGACCTCCCCTAGGGGAGATCGGGTCAGCCGACCCGATCTCCCCTAGGGGAGATCGGGTGGACCAACCCGATCTCTCCTAGGAGAGATCGGGTCGGCCAACCCGATCCCTCCTAGGAGGGATGGGGTTGGCCAACCCCACCCTCCCTAGGAGGGGTTGGGTGCCCTCACCCAACCCCTACCCTTGGAGGTCGAATTTCTCCCCCCCCAAGGGCCCCGACGCCACCTTCGGACTCCCATGCTCGGTCCACTCCGCCTACCTCCTCCGAATCCTAAGGTCTTAATTATGTGCTTAAAGGTTAATTAATTGTGTTTAAAGGCTAACGATGTCATTAAGCCACCTTAATGACACCGTTGCCTATAAATACCCCACCTTCACAACTCATTGGATCATCTTGGCCATTTGGACATTTTAGCTCTGACATCTCTCTAGCTTTATCTCTCTAGAAAAGTACTGACTTAGGCATCGGAGAGGGTTCACCAGGCACCACCCCCCCCCCCCCTCCGTGTCTGGTATTGCCCCTTCTGCAGGGTAGAAGGAGAGAAGAAGCAAAGGAAGGAAAGAAGGAAAGAAGAAGATAGGCTAAGGTAGAGCAACTCAGGAACACCGGATCGCACACATCCCCCGTAAGGAGTGAGATCAAAGCCGACCCCCCGTTGACCTAGATCTCATCACTTAACATACCCTATCTTAGAATAGAGTTAAATAAAGGTCAAGCCATTATTTAACTCGGGGGCAAGTGATGGATATACGCATGATTCGGGCTCGGTTTTAATTATTCGGACCTCATACACGCGCGAGACCCTTTACGAAACCCAATTTCGAGCTAACCGGGGGAAACCGGGCAAGTTTCGAACTTGCCCGGCATCCCCGGGGGGCTTACCCGGAAAATTCCGGGTAAGCCCCAGCTTACCCGGAATTCCGGGTAAGCTCAACACCCGGGGGGCGTCGCGCACACCCCCCATTTCGTCCCGAATGTATAGGAGACCCGATTTTTAACTAACTCCTATGTGTCCGAGACTTATGTTTCAAAGGCGCGCGCGTCCCGCTCGTGACAGCCGCCTGAGACGCACGTCAGAGTCCCTTTTTCCAAAGCTCTCCCCTACATCCCGGTTCACATTTCCACATTGAACCGGGTCAAAACCGGTTTACGGTCCAAGGTCGCCTATAAATAGCCACCTTGGGGGTAAACATTTTCAAGTCATTCAAAAATCACTTTGGGTGAGAGTGGGAAAAGCTCTGACCTCTCTCTAGAAAACCCTCTCTTTCTCTCTCTAGAAACCGACTAATGTTGAGCGTTGGAGCGAGCGCACCAAGCACCCCCCCCCCCCCCTTCCCATGGGGACTGCTTGGTAATGCTCCTCTCGCAGGTGCAGACAGACGAACTTTTAGAGAGCCCAAAGGATTTGCCGCCACTCCGAAGACAAGGCTAAAGCCCGCACGCGACTTTAGAGGACGGACTTAGCTCGCACCCAACTCGAAGACTTCGACGAGTTATTCAGCGGGCAACCCGCAATAACTTGGTCGAAACAATAAAATAATTATATCACGTTTAATAATATGGAATTTTATACAATTTTTCAAAATTTTGAACTGACGGTTGTGTTACATGTTAAAATATAAACAAACTGAGTCTGGAAACTCTGAAATTGGTTCGAAGTTAATAAGTAGTAATTTTGGTTCGTGTCATTATTTAACTAATTTAATATTAAAAACGAAATTAGCGTAGCATAATATATATATATAATAAAAAAGAAAAGTAAAATAATTGAATAAAATAATATTAAAGAGTATGAACCGACACGAGGAAATTTCCTACTAAGATTTTCATAAAATTTAATATAATATTTTATTTATATAATTTTCTACGTAAAATAAACTCAAAAAAATTATAAAATAAAAAGAGGTGTTTTTATCTTAAAGTTGTGTAACGTTTGTAACATTGTGTTTTTTTTTTTTAATAATGAAGATCTTTGTGGCACTTTAAACTAACGAGTGTATGTCATGTCGCAAGTTTCTGGCTGGCTACATCAACAAAAACTTATTCTATGATATATTGACTTACGCGTTATACCAAAATCCAATTTTGAAATTCATATATATTTGATATATATTTAACAAATGTAAGCATCTTATTGTTGATTAATTTACTCTAGTAGTCTACTTATTAGAGATATATCATATCATATGTCATTTGAAAGGTTTTAACGTCTACTTTCACATGAAGACAAATATGTTCGTAAATCATAGTACTGTAAAAATGTTATGAGAGCATCTAATATAACAATAAATAAAAGCAAACAAACATATATCGATTGTAAACTTGATAAATATATACCTTATCTACAACTACCATTAGGTTTCCAATTTAAAAACTTTTAAAAGTGTTAATTATAATATGGGAGATCAATATTGGAGTCTACGACTAATCAACTGTTTTGATAATATATAATAGATAGATTATAACTTCAATAGTTAATCTAAAGTTGAAAATATGCTTTGAACAAATCTCATTTTAAATTATATTTTTTAGTATATCTCATATGTGTGAAGAATGAAGATTAATAACTATTAGAACTCGAACAGACCGTTGCAAGTTTTAATTTTAAGTTTTATTTTACAAAATATAATAAACCAATTATCGAAAAGGCTTCTCTACGTACATCTATCCAAGTGTTAAAAATGTACATATACTTTGAAGATAAAATAAGTAAGATATATATACTATGAATTTACCTAATGAAATTATATTATATCTTAAACGTTTATCTATGCAAGGGCAACGCGCGTACTACTTTTCTAGTATATATATAATTTTTCTCTCTCATATTGAAAAAGTGAAAAAAAAAAAAATGGTGCATCTTCTTTCAAGGTTAAGTGTCCAATTTTTCTGAAGTCCTTTTTTTTTTTTTTTTGGAATCCAACTCTCAATTTAAACCGTCTTGATATTTTTTTCGTTTTGATGAACTGCAGAGTCCTCCTTAGGGCCGTTTTGTACGACATTTTTTCGTGTCCGATCTTTCTAATTGATTTATGATCATGGTATTTTATCTTTAGCTGTTGTTATCAACTTTCATGTTCTTTGTTTGAGTTTAGGTATTGGTTTAATTCAGCTGAACAAATTCCGTGTTGGATATGATCAATGACACTGGTGTATATTCTGAGAGGTTATCGCTCATTGTTAAACCTCGTTGCACTGCCTGAGGGTGAGTTGGGGTGAAATTGACTTAACGAGATCGTGATCCACATAGGTCTCAATATAAAAAAAAAATCGTATCATTATTCGGTCAATTTTGAACCAATTTCGATATTGTGCATATTTTACATATTAATTTACGTAATTGCATGTTAAACACCAAAACTTAACTAATTGTAATTAATTCTTGAATTTTTATAATATTGCTATTTGGTCTTTCCCCTTTGAAATTTTTTCTGATTTACCCCTGTATGGTTCATCATATTTCGCCACCTTTCTTTTGAAAAATTGTTAGCTAATCAACTTATACAGAAAAGTTGTAATACGCCAGCTCTCTATCTAATTTACATTTAATTAAATAGTGACGGAAAGTTGGATACTTTTAAGAACCAATCAATGTGTTTGTTATTATTTTACATTTTAGTTGCTTATCTTATAAGAAAATATATATTATAACCTCACATTGATATTATTACACACAATAACACAATATATATGTTCTCTTTATTCTAATAAGGGTAGCAAAGAGGGGGGATTATATCATACTAAGATTTATGAGAGAAATAGCTTCATATGAGCTAACTCTCCTTCACATTATTGTATATATATATATATATATATATATATTTCACCACCACTCTTTGGATATTATTTCATCCCATATATGTATATATTTAGGGTTTAGGGTTTGGGGTTACGTCCCTCGAGCCAGCCCGACGAACAAACCAAAATCACTTCCTTATCAGAGAGGCAACTATATTGACATACTTCATCGGATACATAGTCGGATTTTCGTCGAAAATCATGACCGTCGTCGTGGAAATGTCATTTAAAATCTGCATCCCGAAGTGCGACTCAATCAGTGACTCAAGGATAGCTCTCAACATCGTAGCATTTTGTTGGCCCCTAGTGTTAGTGTTCGGTAATTTCTTCGTCGAGGAAAAGTCGTCAAAAGTGTTATCGATCGAAGGGAGGTCCTCCCACCCAATTGAAACGACTCTAAGCGATCGATGGCGAATGATCCTTCGTTCTCGATCGCAGATTTGACTTCTTCAGTGCATGGCTTGTATATTGGCAGGTTGAAGGAGTTCATCTTCTCTTCTTCCACAACCCCCTACACAAGTTAAACAAATAGAAAACCGAACTTTGAATGTTTTTGTTTCGTGAGTTTGCTAATTCTATTTGTTTTCATTATACACTGAATGTTTCACTTTTATTAGATTGAAGTACAAAGTTATTGAAGTATAAATACATACCTTCACCTGTCACTTTAATGTTTTAGGACAGTTGATTACGTGGTTAGTCTCAACATTCTTATGGTATTAGAGCGCGCAGGTTCAAATCTCCGCAGCGCGAGATTTAAACTGGCCCCTATTTAATAAAGTTTTACGTTTTGTTGATTAAGTGTACTTCGATAGGTCTAGGTAAGGAGTGCATAAGCGTTGGTCTAACAGAAGCTAGCGTTGAAGGTAGAGACTCTCGGTAGAAGAACTTTTGTATAACCAAGCGGTCAGAGTTCGCGAAATCTAGCTAAATCCTAGTGAACCAGTATTAACAGGTTCTAGGCAGGTTCCGATTTCGCTACAAAAATTCGGACCCAGTTCATACATTTGGAGTTCGGAAATTCCTAAATGTACAGGTATACAGAACCGTTCACTCCTACTTAGGGATTCAACTGATGAGAAATTCTTGTATCAGGTGCAACATGTGGCGCTGAGGTGTTACCTCTTCATCCAATTATCATGTAACATGTGGCAAAAATAGTCTGATACATAGCCACATGTCACATGTTAATTGGATGAAGAGGTAACACATCAGCGCCACGTGTTGCACCTGAGGTTTACAAGAATTTCTCATTCACTTGATATGAAAAAATAAAGTTTATATATATCCAAACCTTAGAAACAAGGGTGATGAGGACTTGGTTAAATAGGTCAAAGAGATCAGCACTCTCATCAGTAGGGTTTGGTGAGATCCTGCCGCACAAAGACAGCACCATTCGGCCGCCACTGACAACCTCAGCAGATCTTGACTCCAAGAAAACCTTAAAGTCTGTTTGGAACTGTTCAGCATAGGCCTCCATCACTCCCTTGGGACTTGTCTTTGATATATATATATTCCCCTTGTTAACAATGCTTGGTTTGTTGTTGTCCTTGCCACTTAGCAGAATAGGTGGAACCTACAATAATAATTGGGTTAAGCAACTAAATAAATTCTCAGGTTTCAATCATGTTAAAATTTAGTGTTTCAGGATTAAAATATTAATATGGATAGTCCCATGTTTCAGTTTTGTTGAAATTTGGTATCTTGATGTGATTACTTTAGAAAAGTCACTCTCGACGAAACTGACTATCAAATTCGAGCTCCCATGCACGCTCCCTTCCCTTCACCTTACCGGGATCGTTCACCTGAGAAGCTGGCCACATCCTCGCCAGTAAATCTCGCTCCGTTGTCGTTGAAAATCGCTCCACGCTACTTTGGTGGAAACCTTTTCTTTAGGATGTTCAAGTTTCAGGGGAAATTTGGCGATTTTGTAAAAAGTAAAGGGTGATGGATTATGGGTGGGTGAGTGAGTTGATGAAAATTACTGAAATGAGAGGAAAAGACGCACCGAGACACCAAATTTCAACAAAAATGAAATGTAAAACGGTCTATATTAACATTTTAAACCCGAGACATCAAATTTTAACATGGGTGAAATCTAGGGATGTCAATGGGGCGGGTATCGCCAGACCCGGACCCGCCCCGCGGGTCAATATGGTCGACCCGGACCCGTCCCATGCATTTTCGGGTCGGGTCGGGTCGACCCGTGTGAGGTATAATTTATCATTTTAAATCTTAAATTCTAAATTCTATGTTACCGTATCCAAATTCAACTCCAAATTTAAATCATAAATTATTAAATTAACTCATAATTCAAATATAAATCACCCAATTCATTAGAATAATTGTTATTTTGACTGTTTTATATTACTCGTATAGTTTTATATAATATACATATATTAAATATATATGTAAAATGAAAGCTCGGATCGGGTCGGATCGGATCGGCAGGTCGTCGTGCACCCAAACCCGAACCTGCTCCGCGGGTCGGCGGGTCATCGGGTCAAAATCGGGTCGGGTACCCGCGGGTCGGCGGGTACCCGTTGCCATCCCTAGTGAAATCTGACACTACTTTTAGATTCATAATAATAATAATAATTTTCACGTGGAGTGCATCGCACCTTTTCCGTCTAAAATTAACCTAAAACTGAATAGCTCGAGTAAATTTTAAGTTTGTTTTAGTTTAGCTACGAACTTACAAATCCTAAACCCTTAAAGTTGGTTTTTCAACTCTACATATATTATTATCCGAGTAATATTGTAATCATTTATCTGAAATTTGTAGTTCACCTGAGAGAGCCAATGGAGACTAGTGGAAGAGTGCACGAAATGCAGGCTATTTTTAGGGAACAACCGCCCGTAGAAGGAACCCGGTACCACCGATATCAAACACGACTCGTTTTCCATATTCGATGCTTTATAGAACTCGGGTAGTGACCCGAAGACGCTATTGAAGTCGTTGCCAGGAAGGTCGTTCAACGATATCCTCAGCTCCGGTACCCGACTGCCCAAGCGTTCGCACCTCGTATGCACAAACTTGATGATCGTGGAAGTCGCCAACAATGTGTTTGACCCCGAACCGCATCCTAAATCCGCAACACCGAGAGTTTCCGGGACATCATCGGCACAATGTAGGATCTTCACAATGGCTTCCTCCATTACATGCTTTGTTGTGGATATGATCAATCTCTATATATATATATTCAGTGAAAGATGTATAATATTACTATAAGAAATCTGCATTCTATGAAGATTTATTTATGAGTAGAAACATATAAGTTTATTTGTAAGGGAATGTTGAAAATCTCTTAAGCATACAACATTCAAAAATCTCTAAATAAAGGACTCCTAACAAAAAAGCTTAGTTAGAAACTTGCAAAGAAATCTCTTACAAAATTTTAAGTTTTGTAAAAGAATTTCCCTCTAAACTTAACAAATACCTTGAAAATTCTTGTAATAGTAATTACTAATTTTTTGCAGTGTATATATATTAAGAATAAGAAGACGCGTAAGATGACGCGAGTCTTATTCTTGATATGGTATCAGATCACACATGTTCAACTCCTAGTGAATACATTTAAATGTTAATATTTTCATTGCCAATTAGAGGTAATTTCTTCTCTGACGAATACACAATTGTGTTTAGCCATGTTAAGAATAAGACTCACGCCTTAACCAACTGTCCAATAAGCTCGAACTTGTGAGTGAATGCGTTTGGACACATTCTTATATCATTCATACTTTAACATCCTACCTTAAAATAATGTTTATGAACAACGGTTTAGCCATTGACGACGATTGTGTATCGTTGGAGAACAATTTATCTCTAATTGGTAAGGTAAATGTTGACATTTAAATGTAGTCATCATGAGTTGAACCTGGGCGCTCTGATGCCATATTAAGAATAAGATTCGCACATTTACCGTCTCATAAGCTCGAACTTATAAGTATAGCGCTGAATACGTTCTCATAAGTAATGCATGCATATTTCAGGTTTAGTATATAAAAACCTGTAGCATGGAGTTCCGTGCATAGCTAGCCTCTCCGGTTCCTTTCTTCATGTGAAGTACATTCATGGCTTCTCTTTACGTTTTCTAAGAATTGGGTGGATATTTGATAGTGATCTCAGGACAATGGTGAAGCTGAATTTATAGATGTCCAAGAGCGAAGATGGGTAACAACAAAATAAGAGTTATATTAATGTATATTATATTATATTAAAAAATATTTAATGTAATTAAAAACTTTAAAATGAACAATATTGTAAACGCCTGATGTTGGATACATATAAAAAATGTCGTAACGCGTAAAACTGAACTGATAAAGTTCGAGTTAGTAAAAAAATTAGGATTAAAATATTATTAAGTCTTTATTAAAAAAAGTAATTAGTAATTAGGCTATAGATGATATACATATTTTATTATATACTCATATTATGTGATATAAAAAAAGTACAAAGCTAAATAAGACTTGAGAGTCACTTGCCATGACACTTGCCTAGGCTATGAAGCCTTCCCTACACACGTGGCATTCATTTCCATACCGCCCCTATCACTGCACGTTACGTGTCAAGCAATTTTTTATTCATTTAATAGGATTTTTTTTTTTTTGGCCAAAATTTAATAGGATTGAGTATTATTAAATCGGTCTAAATGGACACGTTTGGAACTGGTCCCGAATCAGACTATTTAGAACCGATTCAAGTCGGATCGGTTCTAAACGGTTTAATTATATAATGGATAATCCAGATTAAGAACTGTGAATAAACTTCTTCAGAACCTGTTTGTGATCAGATCAGAACACGATTGGATCCGAATGAGATTTGGATTTGAACTGGTTTTTTGTTTTAATTAATTTAAACATTCATTAAAAACGTTCCGGATCAAATTTGAAACCGAATCAGAATTGCTTCTTTACATAACAGTTCGGAATTGGTTCCAAATAAACCAGTTATTTTGAGAAAAACCAAATCTAATTAAAAAACTAATCCATAATTATATATATAACTATACTCATTTACCCGCATTTTACGCAAGTTTCTGACTGGCTACTTCAATAAAAACTTATTCTATGATATCATTGACTCACGCTTTATATTGAAATTCATTTTTGAAATTCATATATTTAATATGTAAGCATCTTATTGTTGATTAATTTACTTTAATAGATTACTTGTTAGAGATATATCATATCATATATTATTCGAAAGGTCTTAACGTCTACTTTCACATAAAGATAAATATATTCGTAAATCATAGTACTGTAAAAATGTTATGACTCTCTGATCATGATATTCAAGAACATCTAATATAACAATTAATAAAAGCAAACAAACATATATCTATTGTAAATTATTAATATATATATACCTAGTCTAAAACTACCATTAGGTTTCCAATTTATATTCATACATATGATTCTTGGAAAAAAGTGCTAGTTTTCACTTAAATTTAATGTGGGCCAGTGTATATAATTGACCAATTGAATATAGTCAAATTTGTGTTAATAGAAAATGTGAAAACTCTTTGTACAATAGTGAAAAGATTCACTCAATCCTTCATACTTGTCTTCTATATATATATATATATAAACATGATTCTTCTCTTCTCATATAGAACAAGTGAAAAAATGGTGCATCTTCCTTCAAGATTAAGTGTCAAATTTTTCTGAAGTCCATGTTTTTTTTTTTTTGAATCCAGCTCTCACTTTAAATTCTCGTCATCTTTTCTTCGTGTTGACAAATTGCAGAGTCCGATTCTAGTTGATTTATGATCGTGGTATTTGATCTTTAGTTGTTGTTAGCTTTCATATTCTTTGTTTGAGTTTATATATTGATTTAGTTCGGCTGAAAAAATTTCGTGCTAGATTCGATTCATTGAAACCAGTGTGTATATCCTGGGAGGTTGTCGTTCCTTGTTAATTAAACCTCGTTGCACGGCCTGAGGGTGATGAGTTGTGACGAAATTGCCTTAAAGAGATTGTGATCCGCACAGGTCTCAATATAAAAACTCGTATCATTGTTCAGTCAATTTTGAGCTAATTTCGGTATTGTGCATATTTTACATGTTAATTTACGTAATTGCATATTAAACACCGAAACTTACTAATTGTAGTCAATCCTTGAATTTTCAGAATATTACAATTTGATTGTTCGACTTTGGAAAATTGTGAATTTACCCATGTACGTATGTCCAACATATTTCGCCACCTTTCTATTGAAAAATTGTTTGCTAATCAACTTATACAGAACTGTAATTACGATAGTTCTCCATCTAATTTACAGTTATATAGTGACGGGAATTTGGAGACTTGAGAACCACACAATATAATGTTTATTATTATATATTACATTTTAGTTTCTTATCTTATAAGACAATATATTATAACCTCACACTGATATTACACACACAATGACACAATATATGTGTTGTCTTTATTCTAATAAGGTAGAACAGAGGAGGATTATATCATACTAGATTTAGGAGAGAAATAGCTTCATATGAGCTAACTCTCCTTCACACATTATTGTATGTATGTATATATATATATATTTCACCACCACTTTTGGATATTATTTCATCCCCATATATATATTTAGGGTTTAGGGTTTGGGGTTTAGTATTATGTCCCTCGAGCCAGCTCGACGAACAAACCGAAATCACTCCCTTATCAGAGAGGCAACGATATTGACATACTTCACCGGGTACTTAGCCGGATTTTCGTCGTAAATCATTGCCGTTGTCGTGTATATGTCATTCAAAATCTGCATCCCGAAGTGTGACTCAATCAGTGACTCAAAGATGGCTCTCATTATCGTAACATTTTGTTGGCCCCTAGTGATTTTCGCTAATTTCTTCGTCGATGAAGCGTTATCGACCGAAGGGAGGTCTTCCAACCCGAATTGAAAGGCCTCTAAGCGATCGATAGCGAACGATCCTTCTTTCTGGATCGCAGATTTGATTTCTTCAGTACATGGCTTGTAGATTGGCACGTTGAAGGAGTTCATCTTCTCTTCTTCGACAAGCCCCTACACAAGTATACGCAAACCCAACTTTGATGATTTCGCAAAGGGTTAACGAACGTATAAACTGTCTGAAGTTTGCCTTATATAAGATTTTTGTATTTGAAGTTTAAACTGTTGATATTGGCTATCTGAAGTTTCAGCTTTATTTAAATTTGCTCTGTCCAAATTTGTTGTTAAAATTGACAGAACTTGGTCATGTGCTTGTCAAATGACCCAATAAAAAAATAAATCACAAAATTGCCCCTAGTTGGTTGGTGGCCAGTAGAGTTGGTTGGTGGCCGGCTGGAGTTGGGTGGTGGCCGGCCGGAGTAAACATAATTGTACCAGGGGCAATTTTGACTTTTCAAACCAATTCTGTCAAATTTGACAGTAAAAATGGACGGAAAACCAAATTTCAACAAAGTTGAAACTTTACATAGTCAATATAAAAATTTAAACTTAAGATACTAAAATTTCACATAGGTCAAACCTCAAAAAGTTTATTAATTATTAAACCTAATTACTAAATAGGTTCTAGTTTAATTATATATATCCAAACCTTAGAAACGAGGGTGATGAGAACTTGGTTAAATAGATCAAAAATGGAATTCTCATCAGTAGGATTTGGTGAGATCCTGCCGTACAAAGACAGCACCATACGTCCGCCATTGACAACCTCAGCAGATCTTGATTCCAAGAAAACCTTAAAGTCTGTTTGGAACTGTTCGGCATAGGCCTCCGACACTCCCTTGGGACTTGTCTTTGATATGTAAATATTCTCCTTGTTCACAATGCTTGGTTTGTTGTTGTCATTGTCACTTAGCAGACTAGGTGGAACCTACAACAATAATAGGGTTAAAGAACGTAAAAACAGTCTCACGATATATTAATTAAAATTTGGTGTTTCAGATTAAAATTAATATGGACTATTTCATGTTTCATTTTTGTTGAAATTTGGTGTCTCGGTATAATTACTTTAGAAAAGGCACTTCCGACAAAACCGACAGTCAAATTCAAGCTCCCATGCACGCTCTCTTCCGGTCACCTTATACTGGGACCGCCACCTGAGAAGCTGGCCACATCCAAGCCAGTATATCTCGCTCCGTTGTCGCTGGAAATCGCTCCACACCACTTTGCCGGAAACCTTTTCTTTTGGATGTTCAAGTTTCGGGGGAAATTTGACGATTTTGTAAAAAGTAAAGAGTAATGGATTATGACTAGGTGACTGAGTTGATGAAAATGATTGAAATGAGACGAAAAGACGAGCGGAGACACCAAATTCTAACAAAAATAAAGTTTAGACTGTCCATATTAACATTTTAATCATGAGACACCGAATTTCAACATTAATAAAATCTGAAACTGTTTTTAAGTTATAATAATAATAATTTTCACGTGGAGATGTGCATGTGCACTTTTCCTTTTCCGTCTAAAATTAACCTAAAATTAAATAGTTCGAGTAAATTGTAAGTTTGTTTTAGTTTAGCTGTGAACTTACAAACCCTAAAGTTGGTATTTTAACTCTACATATATTATTATCTGAATAAATTTGTGATCATTTATTTATCTGAAATATGTAGTTCACCTGAGAGAGCCAATGGAGACTAGTGGAAGAGTGCACAAAATGCAAGCTGTTCTTAGGGAATAGCCCCCCGTAGAAGGAACCCGGTACCCCCGAAATCAAACACGACTCTTTTCCTATCGTTGACGCTTTGTAGAACTCGGGTAATGAGGCGAAGACGCTATTGAAGTCGTTGTTAGGAAGATCGTTCAACGATATCCTCAGCTCGGGTACACAACAACCCAAATTTTGGCACCTCGTATGCACAACCTTGATGATCGCGGAAGTCGCCAACAATGTATTTAGCCCCGAACCGCATCCTAAATCCGCAAACACCGAGAGTTTCCGGGACATTATCGGCACAATGTAGGATCTTCACAATGGCGTCTTCCACGACATGCTTTGTCATGGATATGATCAATCTCTATTATTCAGTGAAATATGTATACTATATACTAGTTAGTCATGTAAAAAATTAGACCCATATATATTGTATAACTAATGCATGCATATTGCATGGTGTAATCAGGGTTTAGTGTATATATTATAAACCTGTAGCATGGAGTTTTGGGCATAGCTAGCCTCTCCGGTTCCTTTCTTCATGTGAAGTGTATTCATGGCCTCTCTTATTATGTCTCTTCTAAGAATTGGATAGATATTAGATAGTGATCTCAGGACATTGAAGCTAGCTGAATTTATAGATGTCCTTAAGAGCGAAAGATGGGGGTAACAAAAAGAAAAAGAGTTATATTATAGTATATGTTATATAATATATATTAAAAAAAGCATTTATAATTAAAAACTTTAAACCTGATGTTGGATACATGTCGAAAATGCCATAACACGTTAGAATCGAGCTGAAAAAAAATCGATTTAGTGATTTTTATTTAATTAGAATTCAAATATTATTAAGTCTTTATTAAAAAAAATTAAAAAAATAATTACTAATTAGTAGGGCTGGCAATTTGGGCCCGGCACGATGGACCGACACGAACACGACACGAAAATTACGGATTTGGGTTTGATATTGATGACACGGCACGACACGATAGCACGATATAGCACGATAATTTTAAATTTTTTTTATTTGTATTTTTATTCAATTTATTATAGGTTTTTCATGCTGATTTTTCATGTTGGGTTGGGTTTAGGTTGACCCCCAAAACACGACACGAACACGCACGACCCGCACGAATTGCCAGCCCTACTAATTAAGCTATAGACTAATTAATTATACACTCATATTATGTGTGATATTATAAAAGAGTACAAGCTAAATAAGACTTTAAGAGTCACTTGCCATCACACTTACTTACCTAGGCTATGGCTATGAAGCCTTCCCTATATACAGGTGACATTTATTTCCATCACAAAACCCATCGATCAACATAAGTGGCGGTGTTTACACCGCCCCAATCATAGCACGTTAAGTGTCGAGCAATTGTTTCCCATTTAATAGGGTTAGACATTTAAATCGATTCGGATGGTCAAATCTAGAACTTGTCTGAAACCAGATTGTTTGGAATCAGTTCAGCCCGGATCAGTTCCAAATGATCCAGTTATATAATGGGTAATTAACCAGATCAAGAGCCGAGAGTAAACTTCTTCATATTCGGTTTAGATTCACTCAATTCTTCCTACTCATCTTCTATATATATATATATATAGTAGATATATGATTTCTTCTCTACTCCTATAGAACAAGTGAAAAAAATGGTGTTTACTCTTTCAAGATTGAGTGTCCAATTTTTCTGAAGTCATTTTTTTGGAAACTATCTCTCGCTTTAAAATGTTCTTGTATTTTCTTCGTATTGACGAATTGCAGTGTCATCTTCTGGTCGTTGTGACGACAGTTTGTCGTGTCCGATCTTTCTATAGTTGATTTATGATCGTGGTAGCTGATCTTTAGCTGTTGTTATAGGCTTTCATACTCTTTGTTTGAGTTCAGGTATTGGTTCAGTTAGGTTGAACGAATTCGGTGTTGGATTCAATTCAATGACACTGTTGTATATTGGGAAGTTATCGTACCGTGTTAAACTTCGTTGCACAACCTAATGGTGAGGTGAAGCGAAATTGTCTTAAGCATACCGTGATCTGCATAGGTCTCAGTACAAAAAATCGTATCCTTGTTCGGTCAATTTTTGAACCAATTTCAGTATTGTGCATAGTTTACATATTAATTTACGTAATTGCATGATAAATACAGAAACTTAACTAATTGTGATCAATCCTTGAATTTTCAGAATATTACAATTGTATCCTTCGACTTTGAAAAATTGCAGATTTATTCATATATATATAATATATCCAACATATTTCGCCACCTTTCTTTTGAAAAATTGTTTGCTAATCAACTTATATATATGTCATACGTCAGCTCTCTATCTAATTTAGTGTTAAATATTAGTGAGGGAAACTTGGAGACTTGAGAATCAAACAATATATTTGTTAAGATTTTTTTTTGGCAAACAAACATTCCATTGATACTCAAGAACAGAGAATCCAACAATACAAGTTATTCATGGAGGGTATCTCCTACAATCAGCAAAAAGAAGTCTAGACAAAGGAGATGGTGGTTGTAACACCCACCCATCCGGACACATCCCCTTCCTAGTATTCGTAGCTACCCAATTGGCGCATGAATTGTTGGTTCGAGAAACATGCTTCCAGATCACTTGTTCAAAATCAGCTATCAGATTGCCAATTCGATTGATCATGGCCTTTGTTTTCCACGATCTAAACTGGACAGGATCTCGAAGCTGATTAATTACTATTAAGGAATCAGATTCCATGACAATCTTCTTCCACCCAGATCTGAGAGCCAGAAGTAATCCTTCCTCAATTGCTTTTGCTTCCAAGATATCAACATCAACAAAAATTGAACTCTTATTAACTCCCCCAATTAGCTTTCCTGTAACATCTCGTGCAACTGCAGCAACAGCTCCAGATCTTCCATCAGTAGCTGCATCACAATTAATCTTAGCAAAGCCATCAGGTGGTTTTTCCCATTCACACACTGGGGAAATCGTATTCAGCAAAGAGGAGTGACCCACTTTCAACAGCTTGTATTCACCCATGGCCCTGCATATACAATCAATGGTATTTTTTGGGTCTGGAATTTGATTACGAAAGACAGCATTGTTACGCTCTTTCCAAATACCCCAACATACGAAGGCAATGCTCTCCATGATAGCCTTCTTATTCTTCACACCATGTGCTAAGTCAGTAACTGAAGACCACCATTGCTCGATTCGTCTTAGGTTTTCAGCATTTACTCGTATACCCAAAACAGCAAACCATACTTTACTTGTCCAGGGACAGAGCAACAGCATATGCTCGATTGTTTCCTCCTGTCTACAGAATTTACATAAAGGATTGATGGCACAGCGTCTCTTGTATCTCACCTGATTACAAGCAATGGCATTATGAGCCAACCTCCACAGAAACTGCTTGATCTTTGGTGGGCAATCAAGACTCCAAATCAAACTCCAAATCTCAATGTCTACGGAATAAGAGCACTCTACTTGTTTTGGAATTCTGCCACTACCCTTCTTCATGAGATGATAAGCAGATTTAGCAGTAGCCTCACCCGACTTTACATGGGGCCAAATGAAATAATCAGCAACTGCAGAGGGATCAACAATAACTCGGTTGATAGCTTCAATTTCCTCCATCGAGATTCTGCCCTCTAGCCTTGAAGTATCCCATTCCCCATTAGCTGCTAGTAAATCTTTGACAGATGCCATATCAGGAAATTCTCTAGACAAGTTGCATCTCAGTCTGAAACCATCAAGACTTGGTAACCATGGGTCATTCCATACATTGATAGACTCACCTGTACCAACAACCCACATACCATTGTTCTTAATAACTTGAAGGCCATCACAAATGCTAGCCCAGGCCCAAGAGGCACGCCCACCTTTCCTAGCATTCAGAGCAGAATCATCATGAAAATACAAACCTTTCAAGATCTTTGCCCAAAAACAATCAGGTTCATGAATAAGCCTCCAAGCTGTCTTAGCTAACAGGGCAATGTTGAAGAGTTCAAGCTCCTTAAAGCCCATGCCACCTTCATTTTTAGCCAAAGTCATAGTATCCCAGCTTAACCAATGGATCTTTCGTTCATCATCAAATTCACCCCACCAGAACCTAGCAATAATGTTGTTAATCTCACCACACCATGTTTTGGGAAGACGAAAAGCTTGCATAGCATAAGTGGGAACGGCTTGCAAGACTGCTTTGATGAGCACTTCCCTTCCCGCTTGTGATAGCAATTTTTGCTTCCATCCCTGAGTTTTGGCTAGGATCCTGTTCTTCAAAAAACTCAATGCTTGTTTCTTCGATCTCCCCCATATAACTGGCAAGCCAAGATAATGTCCAGGATCATCAGTTTTAGGAATAGACAGGAGATTAGAAATAAAATCCTTCCACTCTTCACTAGCATTGGCACTAAAAAACAAGCTAGATTTCCCAAGGTTTACAAGTTGGCCAGATGCATTGCAATAGCTATCAATGATCCCTCTCAACACCCCTATGTTCCTCTCATCAGCCCTTAGAAAGAATAACGAGTCATCCGCAAAAAATAGGTGTGAAAGTGTAGGGCAATTTCGTTTGAGTTTTAACCCCATCAATTTGCCATCACTCACCGCATCAGTAATCATATGTGAAAGAACATCAGCAAGAATAATAAACAAATATGGAGATAGTGGATCGCCCTGTCTAATTCCCCTAGTGGGTTGAAAGGGAGGAGCTCTTTTGCCATTCACCATCACCGAGTAGGTAACACTTTTAATACAAAGCTCGATCCATCGGATTACCCTGTCACAGAATCCCATTCGCTGCAAAACAGCAAGCAAAAAACTCCATTCCACTCTATCATAAGCTTTAGCCATATCAATTTTTAAGGCACACTCAACTCGCTTACCTTTCCTTTTATGCCTGAGCCAATGGAATGCTTCGTGAGCCACAATGATGTTGTCATGAATCATTCGACCCGCAATGAATGCACTTTGGTAGGGAGAAATCAAGGAGGGGAGAACATTTTTTAACCTATTAACCAGGACTTTGGAGATAATTTTGTAGACAAAGTTACACAGACTGATTGGACGAAACTGACTCACTGACTCGGGACATGACACCTTAGGAACTAAGACAATGTCAGTATCATTGATTGCTTCAATACCAACACCTAAATTAAAAAAAGACAGTACAGCCCTAGAAACCTCATCTCCAACGTCTTCCCAACAATAATGGTAAAACACTCCTGAGTAACCATCCGGTCCCGGTGCCTTGTTGCTACCCAACTGAAGGGCAGCTGACTTGATCTCCTCGCGGGTTACCATGGTGCTTAAATTTCGATTTGTTTCTTCTGAAACAACCACCTTAACATGGCTTAGCACCTCATCAAAAGGACCCAGTTGAGAGTTTGTGAATAAATTTTTGTAGAAACCACTACACATCTTAATCACATCAGCTTCTTTATCAAACCAGTTGTCATTCTCATCTTTCAGTCGAAATATCTTGTTTCGTGCTCTTCTCTGAATGGTAGTATGATGAAAGAAAGCTGTGTTCTTATCCCCTTCATTAATCCATTTGACTCTAGAACGCTGGTGCCAAAAGATTTCCTCAAGTTTGTACAAATGCTTCAATTCAGCTTCTATGGCCACAACATCCTCCTTGCAGTATAAGTCATTATTATTGCCTTGGAGCTGCTCAAGTCTTCTATTAGCATCTTCTATTTTCAGTTTATTATCCCCAAACTCTTTCCTGCTCCATTTAATCAGTGCCTTCCAACAATTATTTAGTCTTTGGCGAACAGTAACAGGATTTTCATGTAGGTAAGGATGTCTCCAACTGTTAGTGATGACTCGTTTGCAATCAGGGCTACTCAACCAGATTTTTTCAAACCGGAATGGCTTCTTACCCTTGACTTCCTGATGCTCCAATTCGACTAGAAGAGGGGAGTGATCTGCCCCAACTGCAGCCAATCCAGTAATTACTGTCTTTGGGAACAAATCCAGCCAACATTGATTAACAAGGCCTCTATCCAGTCGTTCTCTAATCCTGTCATCTCTAGTTCTGTTATTGCACCAAGTCAAAGTAACACCCTTACAACCAATATCAATAAGGCTTGCATCACCAATCATTTTTGCAAATTCCTCCATCCTGGCAGTCCACTCCCTTCTCCCTCCGCTTTTTTCTGATGGATCCATAATGTCATTCATGTCCCCAATGCAAAGCCAAGGCTCACTCCTAGCACCTCCAATAGCTCGTATGGTATTCCAGTTCAGCAGCCTATCAGTATCATCAGGGTCTCCATACACCCATGTAATAAACACAGGAGCTAAATTACCCAGCTTGATGCTAGTATCAATAATGTTCTTCGACGCACATATAATGTTCACTTCCACTGCATCACTCCACCAAAGGGCCAAACCTCCAGAAAGTCCATCAGGTTCAATATAGAACCCATTATTCAAACCCACTCTCTTCCGAACACTATCACAGAAAGCAGTCTTATTTTTTGTTTCCATCAGAAAACATATCATTATGTTATGTTTCCTGACTAGGTCCATTAGATTTTGGGCTGTCAAGGGGGACCCTAAACCTTGACAGTTCCAACTGAGTAGAATCATAGATCCTTGGTGACTGTTTTAGGACAGCCACCTAACCTCTTAACAGCATTCTTAACTGGAATGTTAACCAGCTCTTGCTCACAGATCTGCATTAAGCTTTCACAGTTCATCTTTGGGCTTGATGCTTTCTTCTTGACAGCCCCAGCAGCAGCATAACTCCAAATATCTTCAGAAAGCAGCATTCTCTTACTCATAGTTTCTTCCTCCTCAAGGGACACTCCAGCTGGACGTTTGCTTCCCACCAAAAGATCAGTACTTCTATCTTGTGGAGAGCTATTAACACTCCTCCTTTCATCAGTATTCTTCTTCCATGCTTTTTTCTTGGACCCTTTCTTCCTCACGCCCACTCTTGTTAGAGACTCAGGATCATTACAGTCCGAGTCTAAGTCAACCACATGTGATTTAGCAGGCTGCTTGTTCACTAGAGGGTGATCTGAATCACAGCTGCCTCCAAGGTCTTCCCCCTTTTCTTTTACTATGAGGTCTTTCAAGCCAGGGGATCTGTCATCATCCTTCAACCATCCATCCTTCTCAAACTTTCTCATAATTTCAGCCCAATCAGTTTGATTAGTTTCAGCTTTATCACACCCCACAACTCGTACATTAGCTTCCAAACTCCTGGGTCTGAGCACCCTCAACCAAGGGCCATATAAAGGTTTGCCCAAGTACCATTCCGACGTCTTCACTGGCTTACCACATCCCCCTTTGAATGACCAAGACGACCACAACTATAGCAAAAGTCAGATAGACGTTCATAGAGAATGTCAACCCAGTATTTGCCTCTTGTATCACTGTAGGTCCAAAATCCAGGAATCAACGGTTCTCTAGAATCACAGACAATTCTCATTCTAATAAAACCTCTGCCATCAGCCCCATTCTCCCCAACTTCTTCAATATCTAGCAGCCCACCAATCCTATTACCAATTATATTGGCATTCTTGCTCGTAATTTGATCCCTGACGAGACCATGGACCTGAATCCAAAAAGGAATAGGAGCGAAATCAATGTCTGAAACCACCATTTGACTGTGCCAGCGTTGTAGGCTGAGGCTATGACCTTGAATAGACCACGGTCCACTGTCCATGATTTGTTTAGCCTCATCTTCATTCCTGAAAACAAACCTCAGAATTCCATCATGAATCTCAGAAATTCGAACTCTGCCAAACTTAGCCCAAGCTTTTTCAAGCACATTCTGTACGGCAATACATCGAACAGGTTTGTCGCATAAAACCTTCCCCACAAAGACTACTCCAGAAAACTCTGCAGCACCATCCTCAAGGCCAATAAACATCCCTTCTTCCATTTCTAGCAGGTAAGTATGGCAGTGCTAACACAGGACAAAAGACAGACAAAACCAACCAGAGGAAAAAAAAAAACAAACACACGGACGCCTGGAGTCTAGGAAGAGAAAGCTAAAGCAACAGAAAACCTAAAAGCAAGACCATATCTACCCAGTAAAACCATGATTAACAGAGATAATGATGGACACAAACACAAACCAAGCAGACTTAACGAGATTGCGAAAGAATCTGGTGATCGAGCAAGAAAACCCAATGAAGAAGAAGAAAAAAGAGGTTCCAGATTGACATAGAACCAGAAAAGAGAGAGTCGATCACCAGATTTTGACGCAGCAACCTACCAGGAAAAGTGACTATCACGGCGGGGATCGATACATGGCACCACGACTGTTGCTTTGAAGGCAAGCCATCGGAGGCTAGGGTGGCACTCAAGCTCACTGAGAGAGAATTCTCACACTACAGAGTAGAGGAGAGAGAGGGGTAGGGTGTTTATATTTGTTAAGATTACACATCACAATATATATGTGTTCTCTTTATTATAAGGTAGCAAAGAAGGGGATTATATCATACTAAGATAATAGCTTCAATATCTGAGCTAACTATCCTTCACATGTAACTATATAATATATTTCACCACCACTACTCTTTGGATAAACCCTAAACCCTGGTTAGTAAAGGATTCGCCGACAACAATGAAATTCAGTCGGTAAAACCAACACTTTTGCCGACAAAAAACTCTAATCTTGTCGGTTAAAACCAACTTGTGCCGACAAAGTAAATTCCGTCGGTAAAAAATATTTTTACCGACAAAAAATTTATTTCCGCCGGCAAAAGCAATTTTGGTATTATTATTGTAATTGTTTATCTTGTAATTACAATATATTATAACCTCACTTTGATTTTATTACACACACAATGACACAATACATGTGTTCTCTTTATTCTAAGGTATAGCAAAGAAGGGGATTATATCATACTAAGATTTAGGAGAGAAATAGCTTCAATATCTGAGCTAACTCTCTTCACATTATTGTAACTTATATATATATTTCACCACCACTACTCTTTGGATAAACCCTAAACCCTAAACACACAATTTTATTTCATCCCCTCATATATATATATAGAGTTTAGGGTTATGTTCCTCGAGCCAGCTCGACGAACAAACCGAAATCACTTCTTTATCAAAGAGGCAACGATATTGACATACTTCATCGGGTACTTATCCGGATTTTCGTCGTAAATCACGGCCATTGTCGTTGCAATGTCATTCACAATCTGCATCCCGAAATGCGACTCAAGCAGTGACTCAAAGATGGCTCTTACCATCGTAACCATGAGTTGGCCCCGAGTGATCTTCGGTAATTTCTTCGTCGAGAAGTTATCGACAAAACGGAGCAGTCCATCCCACCCAAACTCAAAGGATTCTAAGCGATCAACGGTGAAGGATCCTTCTTTCTGGATCGCAGTTTTAATTTCTTCAGTGCATGGCTTGTACATTGGCACGTTGAAGGAGTTCACCTTATCTTCTTCGACAACACCCTACGCAAGAAGTATAAAAAAATCGAACTTTGATCATTTCGCAAAATACCCATTTGGATTTAGAATCTTGCTATACGGGTTCAAGCAAAATATACATGAAATTGTATAATCGGTTGCGGTTTCAATAACATGGTACCCTTTTAAAACCGGAATCTAATATGATCTTGAATAAATAAATATTAATGTCATAGATAATATTCATTTGGTTGCTTTTGTTTTGTTAGTTTTGTCATTATACACTTGTTTTGCTCTTGAAAAAAAAAAACTGTTGATATAATATAAGAGTGTGCTAAATGTCTTTACTTATAAGTTTGGACTTATGTGACAGTTGGTTAAGATGCAATTTTTATTATAAATATGGTATTGTAGCGCACGAGTTCGATTCCTGATCATGAGGCCGTTTTAAATGTAAAAAAATGTTACCTCCTATTAATAGAGTTTGAAACCCATTATGTTGTTAAGACCCAAATAATTAAGGTCGGTCGAGGTGGCCTATTATATTGTTTTAGTTTAGACCCAAATGAGGTCGGCCGAGGTGGCCAGGCTGAAAACTCGACCCAAATAAGGTCAAAGGCCGAGGTGGCTGGGAGGATATTGATATAGTATGAAAGTGTGCTGAATGTCGTCATCCATAAGCTCGACCTTTATGAGAATTTATGAAACAGTTGGTTAAAGTACACGTCTTAATATTAGCAAAAACAAAAGTTTATATTGTTTTAGTTTAGACCCGAATGAGGTCGGCTGAGGTGGCCAGAATGAAAAATCGATCCAAATGATGTCAAAGGTCGAGGTGACCGGGAGGATATTAATACAGTACGAGAGTGTGCTGAATGTCTTCATCCATAAGTTCGACTTATGAGAACTTATAAACTGGTTTAGTTAAAACGCACGTCTTATTATTAATAAAAATAATATAGATATATCCAAACCTTAGAAACGAGGGTGATGAGGACTTGGTTAAATAGGTCAAAGAGGGCATTCTCGTCAGTAGGATTTGGTGAGATCCTGCCGTACAAAGACAGCACCATTCGGCCGCCACTGACAACCTCAGCAGATCTTGACTCCAAGAAAACCTTAAAGTCTGTTTGGAACTGTTCAACATAGGCCTCCATCAATCCCTCAGGACTTGTCTTTGAAATGTAAACATTCCCCATGTTCACAATACTTGGTTTGTTGTCCCCACCACTTACCAAACTAGGTGGAACCTACAACAATAATAATAAAGATGTTAAACCATGTAATATGTTTTAGCGGTTTAGCGTTTTATTTCTTAACTAGAGGATGCATCAAAAGTCTACAAATTGCAAACGTATTGTACTATAAAAAAAAATTACATCAAAAGCTAACTTTAGTCTATTGTACTAAAAGACCCTTTAACCCTTTAACCTGAGAGAGCCAATGGAGGCTAGTAGAAGAGTGCACGAAATGCAGGCTGTTTCTGGGGAACAATCGCCCGTAGAAGGAACCCGGTACCCCCGATATCAAACACGACTCTTTTTCTATCTTCGACGCTTTGCAGAACTCAGGCAATGAGGCGAAGACGCTATTGAAGTCGTTGTCAGGAAGATCGTTCAACGACATTATCAGCTCTGGTACACGACTGCCCAAATCTTGGCACCTCGTATGCACGACCTTGATGATCTCAGACATTGCCAACAATGTATTTGGCCCCGAACCGCATCCTAAATCCGCAACACCGAGAGTGTTCGGGACATCATCGGCACATTGTAGGATCTTCACAATGGCTTCCTCCACAACATGCTTTGTCATGGATATGATCAATCTCTATATATATAATATATACTGTAGTTAGACATCTAAAAAAAATAGTATGTATATGTAGCATGGTGTAATATCAAGGCTTTAGGGCTTCAACCTGTAGCATGGAGTTTTGGGCATAGCTAGCCTCTCCGGTACCTTTCTTCATGTGAAGTACATTCATGGCTTCTCTCTGTGTTTCTCCTGATAATTGGATAGTGTGTTTTTTTTGGGTAAATAATTGGATAGCTAGTGTGATATGATGACAATGGTGCCATATATTTATAGCACCAAATTTATTGCCACCGGTGGAGTTGAATTCATAGGGGGGCACAAGAGTAAATATACAAGATAGGGGGAAAGTGATACATATGTAGGAGTTTTGTCTTTATGTCTTATGGCAATCGATCTATATTTTTTTTTACTACATTGGTTATGTGATTTCAAATCAGGAACGTTAATGTTAAAATTCTCTTTAAGATGGCGTCTCCGACGGCATTCGAACTTGATTCGCCTCTGAATACGCAATCTATATTCTATATAACTAAGCATTTCTCCATGAGTGTCCATTTTAGCATATTTCAAAGCTCTTTTCAATTCAGTCCCGAATTTTTTAGATGGTAGCAATGCAGCCCATAAACTTTCAAAGTGATGGGCAAATTGAAGTTTTATATTCTTTAGTCTTAGTTATAATTTAGGTTAAGAATCTATAAACTCTTTGAGGTTTACTCTATGCGTGAGATTTTGGTTTAAATTGTTGATATTGACTATTTGAAGTTTCAACTTTGTTGAAATTTAGTTTTCCGTTATTATTTGTTGTTATAACAGAATGGTGTGAAAAGTCGAAATTGCCCCAAATACTATTATGTTTACTCCGGCTGACCACCACCCTAGTCCGGTCGCCTGCCACCGCCACAACTCCGACGAACGAACACCGCCCAACTCCGCCCGCTGGCCACCGCCACAACTCCACAACCGACCACCACCCTACTCCGGACGGCCACTACCAAACTAGGTGCAATTTTGTGATTTATTTTTTTATCGGGTCATGTGGCAAGCACATGACCAAGGTATGTCAATTTTAATAGCAAATTTGGACGGAGACAGCAAATTTCAATAAAGTTGAAACTTCAGATAGTCAAGATTAATAATTTAAACTTCTGACACTAAAATTTCACATACGACAAACTTCGTAGAGTTTATAAATTATTATTACTTCTACTTTTTTAGTCTTGTGATTAAAATATGTCAGAGACAAAATAGAGTGCTTATATGGGATAGAAAGACACTTAATTTTACTAGTTATATCCGGTCGGAATACGACAAAACAAATCGTGAGTCACGCATATGACGTACGTACGTACGGACTTGTTCCGTTCACCTTAACCTGTGTAAAGCATGTGTGTGTCTATTCCCCCAGCTACACGGTGACGGCACGGCATAACCATTTTGTTTATCACGTTGTTTAACAGTAACGAAAAATACCCCTTACAATTAAATGTTTATTTGAGAAGCAATGTTTAAAATGGTGACAGGTTGAATTGAGAATTAAACTGAAAATATGTTGATACAATTTTTTTTTTTTAATTTAGTACCGAATTCATTTTGAATATATATATATATATTATGTGGTTGATACGTGCTTAATTTTTTGTGTAGTTTGACACGTGTAACTAATTTAAATAAAAAAAATCAAAATTCGGATATTAAAAATTGGGTCAAAATTAATTTAGAGAGCACTATAAGAAATTTAGTAATTTGTATCAGATTTATTTGTGAGAACATATATCCTTATTTGTAAGGAAAATGTGAAAATGTTTCGCAAATACAATATTCAATTTTTTTCAAGGAAATGATTCATAACAGAAAGCTTGGCTAAAAAAATTCTTAAAAACTTTTTTAAAAATACCTTGAAAATCTCTCAAAACATAATAATTTCCTATAAAATTCTTATAATTTATGAGAGAATTTTTACTCTTAAACAAATGTTGTCACAAGTTGTCAATTTTCTTGTAGTGGAGTGATTTGGTTATTAACCCTATATAGACTATCTCAGGTATTGGTGGACCGACATATAAGAATGGAGAGCCTTCGTCACTATATTTTCGAGTATTCTAATTGTAAGTTTAAGTTTATTTTTAAAGAAAAATATATCCGAATTACAATTTATTTTTTAAAAAGACCTCATTCAGTCCAAATACTAATCTATTGTAAAAAAAAAAATAGGGTTAATATATAGGATATAGTTGCATAAATTGTATTATTTCGAACTAATTAAATTGAAATGTGTGTGGTTAGGCCAGGTACAATGAACAGCCAAATGGTCCTGAAGAGAGATGGAAATGTTTAGTCAAATTCAACTAATAATTAATTCGTGATTGATTGATTTATTCAATCGATTCAATGTATCTCTACCGTTTTAATATAAAGAAGAACTTTTCGTCAAAATGGTCCCTAATAAAATCCAAATTAAAAATAAACATCTCTTGACAAAAAAAACTAACACGACAAACATAATCTATGGTTGGAATAATTAATCTAATAAAACACCCTAGCAAGATTGACTTAGAAAAATAGAGGCTTCTTGGTGTACACTAACTTCTACTAATTACATTGATATTATAACAAAAAATTGTTAGTTGATCAACTTATACAGAACTGTAATACGCTAGCTCTCTATCTAATTTACAGTTAAATAGTGTAGAGACTTGAGAACCAAACAATATATATGTTTGTTATTATTACATTTTAGTTTCTTACATATTATAACCTCACATTGATATTATAACAAAAAATGACACAATATATGTGTTCTTGTTATTCTAATGTAACAAAGAGGAGGATTAATGGAAAGATGTGTGCTCGATGAGTGCGATCCTGAAGGTACGGACATTCATTTGGAAACTTAACACAAATGCGGTGGTGCTGAACAATAATCTTAATCGACGGGGTATATGTGTTGTTGTTACTTGTCCATTTTGTTCTGAGATTGAGTCTATCGAACATATGATTTTTGGTTGTGAATGGACAAAGCCAGTTTGGTTTGCTACTTTATCGCTTCGGCCGGAGGTTGTGGGCGTTGTCTCGGTCGCGGATGGGTTGGTCAAAACGAGGCATTTTCCTGCGACTAGTAAACAGAAAAACCGGGTGAGATGGTCGTTGGTTGGGTTGGTTTGCTAGGAGGTTTGGAAGGAGCGCTGTCGTGCATTGCATGAGCATATGGACCCGAGCCTGACGAAGACGACTGAGATAATTCATCGGGGCTTTAATGAGTTCTGGGATGCTGCGATGACAGTTCGGCCGACCGCCACGATACTTATTCAACAATCTTCGACTGATTCCGCAATAAACACGAATGCGTCGATCGACCTAAGCCATTATGTTATACCTAATGTGCGCTCGCCTAGGTGGATACCACCACCCACTGAAGTCGTTAAGGTTAATTGTGATGCTGCGTGGATAGCCGGACTGGTCGGGGGCATATTGGTGGCTTGGCTCGGAATTCTAGCGGGGGCTTGATCGGGGGTTTTTATCAATCAACCTCGGGGTTAGATGTGTTGGAATTAAAAGGTGGCTGCCTTGGACGAGGGACTCAAGCTTGTCGTTGCTCGGGGGTGGAATCATGTTATATTCGTGTCGGATTCCATGGAGGTTGTTCGTTGTTGATCATTTCTTCGCATGTACCCGCAGTAGCATTCACCTCGGATCGACCGGAGGATTGCTACTCAAATCACTAACATCCGTAGGCGGGCTGACACTTTGGACTCGGTGTGTGCTGGACATCGGTTCCGCGAAACGCTAATAACTGTACTAATTGAATTGCGATCCAAGATAGGAATAGGTTGTTCTTGACAAACTGGGTATTTGTAGCCCCGCCCTCTTTACTTTCTTTGCTTATATTAGATATGGATCATCTACCGCCTTGAACTTTGTAATCGTTAGTATGCTGCTATATAAGCATATTTTCGACAAAAAAACATATACTATTATATATTACCATTAAAAAATTATAGATGAACTAAAAAAAAAAGTATTCTGGCACACGAGCAACCACATTACATAATGAAATAAAAAATAAATTTATATGAAATTTTAGTATTCATTTTAGAGAAAACAGAAAATCATTAGGCAGGTTCCAGTTTCATTACTAAATAGGAACCGGTTCATATTATGTGGAGTTTGGAAATCCTTAATAAGGGGTGTTTGAATGGATGTAACGTGGGATGTAATCTCACATTATGTCTCATATTACATTCATATTTTGTTGTTTGGATTGTCAAACGACGTAATGTGCATTATATTGTACATTGTAATGTAATGTTCATTATAATATGAGATTACGTTCAAACTCCATTTAATATAAGGTGAGATTACATCCAAAGACGGATGTAATGTGGGATTATCTCCAAAATTACGGAGTATTATTATTATTATTATTATTATTATTATTATTATTTATAAAATAAATAAAATACTTTGTATTATAATAACAATAATGATATTATTATTAGTTTTTTTATTCTTTATTTACTTCATAACGAATTATAATAATAAAGAATAATGCACATGATATTCGTATAAAATAAGTAAAGTACTTTTTTTTCGGGGCAATTTTTTTATAAAATTATCATATAAAAATATATTAAATGTTTTAACTAATATAATTTTAATAGTTATACTACTGAGTTTAAATATTTAGTTTTTGGAGTTCATAAATAACTATAGTATTAACCATAAAACATAAAATTTAAAAAGTTGTTGTCAAAATATATATTCTTTTAGATTTTATCATATTAACATATAATATATTTTATATAGATTAATATAATAATAACAATAAATCACATTACAATATACGTTACAACACATAACAAACACTGTACTTCTTCTAACACTAGGAAACCACTGGGAGAGGTCCCCGAATTCTCACCTCCTACAGCTGCATAGGTGTTAGTGCGGCCCCTAAATGACCGCTCAGTGATAAAGGGGGTAAGGTTACACTTTATATTACAACACAACCAAACACTGCAATCTAACATTACATTATACGGTAGCAGCTTACATTAAAGGGGGTAAGGGTTACACTTTATGTTACAACATAACTTAACACTGCAATCTAACATTACATTACGATAGCAGCTTATATAACTTGTAATTTAATATTTCAAGTAATCTCACAATACGTCCATCCAAACGCCCCCTAAAGTCGGTTTGGAAATGTTCCACATAAGCCTCCAACACTCCCTTGGGACTTGTCTTTGATATGTAAACACTCTCCTTGTTCATAATGCTTGGTTTATTGTTGTCCCCACACCATTTACTAGACTAGGTGGAACCTAGTATAATAATAAAATAATAATAAGGGTTAAAAAGTCTTTTGGTGTCCGATGTTTGATCAAAATTGACTTTTGCTTCAATATTTTTTTAGACTTTAGGTGCAGTATGTTTGCAATTTGTAAACTTTTGACCGTTAAGTAGAACTCGGGTAACGAGGCGAAGACGCTATTGAATTCGTTGTCGGGAAGGTCGTTCAACGATGTGTTTGGCCCTGAACCGCATCCTAAATCCGCAACACCGAGAGTGTCCGGGACATCATCGGCACAATGTAGGATCTTCAAAATGGCTTCTTCCACGACATGCTTTGTCATGGATATGATCAATCTCTATATAGATATATACTATAGTTAGCCATGTAAAAAAAGACCATATATGTATGTATAACATAAGTGGATTCATAACTAATGCATGGTGTAATCAAGGGTTTAGTATGTAATTAACCTGTAGCATGGAGTTTTGGGCATAGCTAGCCTCTATGGTTCCTTTCTTCATGTGAAGTACAGATATTTCATTCTTTCGTACTAAAAAAGCAGTCAAGGAGTGGTGAAAGTCTGATCATTTACAAGTAAAGATAACAGAGAGGACGAGAGTTAGTAGACACAATTTAAATTACACAGCCTCTTTTTTTATAAGTTTGTAATATGTTTTTGCATGTTAATATTGACCCAATTGCAAATTAGTTCTTATATTTTCGACTTTGTAAATTGTAAATTTACGCGAATTATTTCTAACAACTACTACTAATATTAATATTAAATTACAGTACATACTTGGAAATGATGCATCATAATGTTGTAAAAGAAAATGAATTTGTAAACAAACCGAGATCATTTCCTAATCAAAGAGGCAACTATATTAACATACTTGAGCGGATACTTCGCCGGAGTTTCGTCCAAAACCGCCGCCGCCATCGTCGGTATCTCCTTCACGATCTGCATCCCGAAGTGCGTCCGAAGCATTGGCTCAAAGATCGCCGCCGTTGTTTTAGCCATGCTTTGGCCTCTCGTGATCGTCGCCGATGAGAAGTCATCAGAAGCTTTACTGCGCAAAGGGACGACCTCCGACCCCAATTGAAAGGACTCTAAGCGATCGATGGTGAAAGATCCTTCGTTAAGAACTGCAGATTTGATTTCTTCAGCGCATGGCATGTAGATTGGGACGTTGAAGGAGTTCACATTCTCTTCTTCAACAACACCCTATACAAGTACAAATATGTTCGGTAAATATTTTTTACCTAGGGTTAATACCTAAACGTCTTAATTTGATCAATTTACAAATCGTTATCTGATTTGTTTTATTTATTATTTGTTACTTGAACTGTTTAACTGTTAACTGCAGACCAAACAGATAGCTTCGTTATAATTTCTATCAAATTAGACAGGAAAACAATTAGGGAGTTGCGCTTAATTGAACTTTCTACTTCCGTGTTTCGTAATATTGACTATTATTCCTAAGCTAGTCGGGTGGGGTTCGGATCGATCTAAACCCACCCACTCATTATGTATACGATTCAAGATGCCAACTATTAAACAACTTATTAGAAACACAAGACACCCAATGAAAAATGTCACAAAATCACCTACCTTGCGTGAGCAGGGTTGGTCAAATCGTCTGCAGGTACATAAACTGCTTGAATAGAAGTAATTGATCCATATTCACGCTTTGAGATTAAACTGGACATTAATGCAACAAAATGTTTTCAACCGATGTTCAAAAGAGTTTGTATGTCAATTACCTGGCAGTTGAGCGTCCAATTAAAGTATTTTGATTGCATTAGTGCCAATTTAATCTCATTAACCTTGAAAAAAACATCACGTGGAAGAGATAGGCTTCTTTCTGTCCAAATTTAAGGAAAATTATAACGAAGCTAACAACTTAGTCTGCAATTAAAAGTTTAAGTAGACAATTTTGAAAAAATAAAGTTCAGGTAGAAATTTGTAAATCGTTCAAAGTTTAGGTAGCGGTTTTGTAATTAGTCCCAAATACAAATATAAATCGGTCAAAGTTCAGTATGTTTAGAGTAAATAACGAAATCGCGAACCGGTTTTTCTTTTTTTACATTTCACTATCTCAGCTTTCGATTATAGACCAAAATGCTACCTTCATCACTTTATCATATGGTGTTTTGACAAATAAACTTATTTAGGTAACTTTTTTTTTATCTAAAATCAAAAGTTTAAGTAACAAATTTTAAAAACTAAAGTTCGGATAACGATTTGTAAAACAGTTGCATTATATCCAATACCTTAGAAACGAGGATCGCGAGGACTCGATTAAGTATGTCAAAGAATGCATCCTCATCATCAACAGGATGTGTTGTGATCCTCCCGCGCAAAGACAGCACCATTCGACCGCCATTGACAACCTCTGCAGATCTCGACTCCAAGAAAACCTTAAAATCTGTTTGAAACTGTTCAACATAGGCCGCGACCACTCCCTCGGGACTTGTCTTCGATATGTAAACATTTCCATTGTTTACAATATGCTTGCCACTTTGCAGACTCGGTGGAACCTACAATAAGAAAAAAAAACATCCTAAGTTTGCTAAGTTAAGCCTGATTAAGTGTTGTTCAAGTTAAGTTTGTTGTAGATGAACTAAGTTAAGTTAGTTTTGGTCATGTAATGAGTTGTAAGGTCTAGCTTAAGTTTATGGACAGTTTACAGTAGTGGGTTTAAAAGTTTACTTGCAATATATGTAATATTGCAGCAGTTGAATGAAATAGAGTTTTGAGCCTGCAATTTCACTTCCTCTTGTTTCCTCTCAATTCATATACAGTTTATGGTTTGATTCCTTGATTGAAATCATAATCAAACATTGATTTCACATTACAAGTGGTATTAGAGTTTTAAGGGTTAAGAACCTATGAAAGGTCTGAACTATCACCCATGTTAACGGGAGAGGTCTAAAATTTAAAAAGTTAATAACAGAGGTCTGAAATTTCAATTTTGTTGATTTGAGGTTTTCCGTCCATTTTTAGGGTTAAATTTAACAGAATTGTGTGAAATGACATTTTTGCCCCTTTAATATTTTGTTTTATTTAATATTTTATTTAAGGAAATGTGAAATGACAATTTTACCCCTAAAGTCAAATTAAAACCACTCAACTCCGGCCGCCACCACCCGACTCCGGCCACCACCACCCGACTCCGGCGACCACTACCTCGACTCCGACGACCACCACCTCGGCTCCGACAACCCGACTCCGGCCACCACATCGGCAAAAAAGCTCCGATCGGGGCCAAAAAGCTCTGATCGGAGCCAAAAAGCTCCGATCGGGGCCAAAAAAGCTCCGATCGGGGCCAAAAAAGCTCCGATCGGAGCTTTGTGGCTCTGGTCGGAGCTCTGTGGCTCCGGCCGGGGCCACAGAGCTCCAGATCGGAGCTCTGTGGCTCCGACCAGAGCCACAAAGCTCCGATCGGAGCTTTTTTGGCCCCGATCGGAGTCCAATCGGGGCCGGTAGCTCCGATCGGAGCTCAATCGGGGCCGGTGGCTCCGATTTTGGCCCAATCGGAGCCTTGGTGGTGGTCGCCGGAGTACGGTGGTGGTCGCCGGAGTACGGTGGTGGTCGCCGGAGTACGATTGGTGGTCGCCGGAGTACCGTGGTGGCTTCAAGGGCATTTTGGTCTTTTCAGTCCATGCATGTGAGGGGCACACTTGATAGAAGGGCATTTTCGGAATTTTATTTAATTTCCGGTCACATGCCAAGCATGTGACCAACTTCCGTTAGTTTTAACGGAAAAAACTAACGGAGACCGTTGTTATCAACAAAATTGAAATTTCAGACCTCTGTTATTAACTTTTTAAATTTCAGACCTCTCCCGTTAACATGGGTGATAGTTCAGACCTTTCGTAGGTTCTTAACCCGAGTTTTAAGGTTCAGGATCTTCCAAGTAAATTGTTTCTGAAACATTCATTTTTAAAAAGAGATGGCAGATGCTAATTTCGTGGATTAACAATACAGAGAAGTTTAATTATAGAGTAATGATCAATGAATCTTATTATGGAGAATTTATTGTGAGACAAGCAGTATTTGGATGTTGTTAAGAAATGTGTAAATGTTGAAGGAATAGCCCTTGCACAAAGAGAAGCAATGGCTTTAATTGACTTGAAAGCGAAGAACATATTGTTTCAAACAATTGACCGGGTGACATTAGAGAATATATTTTGCAAAGAATTCTTTAAGTCGATACCCATGAAAAATAAAGGGATATATGATCTAAGAGATGTCAAAATCAAGAAGATTAACTTGCAGAAGTTTGATGTCTTAAGTTGAGTTTAAGGGGGAGTTTGGATGGACGTAATGTGAGATTACAAGTAATGTGAGACGTAATGTGAGATTACTTGTAATGTCAGATTACAGCGTTTGGTTGTGCTGTAATGTGGAGTGTAATTTCAGATTACATGTTTGGTATGTGTTGTAATGTGACTTTATTATTATTATATTAATTTATATGATAGTATTATATCTTAATATGATAATATAGAATATATATTTTGACAATAACGAACTTCTTAATGTTTATGTTTTGTGGTTAATTCTATAGTCATTTATGAATTCTAAATATTAAATATTTAAACTAAATACACACAACTATTAAATTTATATTAATTGAAACATTATATATAGTTTTATAAGAATTTTTTTTAAAAAATGCCACGAAAAAGATTTTACTCATTTTATAAAAACATTATGAGCATTATTATTTATTATAATAATAAGTTATGAAGTAGATAAAAAATAAAAAACTAATAATAATAACAATATTATTATATATTAAACTATAAAGATAATACAAAGTATTTTATCTATTTATAAATAATAATAAAATAATAACACTCTGTAATGTTGGACGTAATCTCACATTACATCCGTTTTTGGATGTAATCTCACATTACGTTGATTGGACTTTGGACGTAATCTCAGATTACAATGCACATTACGTCGTTTGGCAAACCAAGCAACGTAATGTGGGACGTAATGTGAGATTACATCTCACATTACATCAATCCAAACACCCCCTAAGTGTTGTCATGTTAAGTTTATTGTATAGTTGAACTAAGTTAAGTTCTTGGCCAGCTCTAAACTAAGTTAACTTAGTTTTTGGTCTTGTAATGAGTTGTAAGGTCTCTAGCTGAAGTTTATGGATATATACACTATATGTAGTGAATTTAGCAATTTACAGTTTGTAACTTGTATTTGAAGAATATATATAATATTACAACTGTTGAGTGAAATAGAGTATTGAGCCTTATATTTTACTTCCTCCCATTTCTTCTCAATTATCAGAACCGGACCGGCCGACCATTGAAGTGTTTGGACTTTGAAGCTTCGATATTTAACTAACGTTAAAAATAAATAATAATAATAAAAAAAAAACATTTTGCTGTTGTGCAAGCCAACAAAAAATGCGCCCATCAACACCATGTGGTGTTGCATAGTAAACAACAACAAAATGCCAAAAAAACACCATGTGGTGTTGCATAGTAAACAACAACAAAATGCCAGGTCTCTAGCACCTAACTTACCTAAACATTTCAACATTATAATTGAATAATTATAATTTCTTAGAGATTAAAGCAAATATGCAGCTAACCTGAGAGAGCCAATGAAGACTACTTGAAGAGTGCACAAAATGCAAGCTATTTTTCGGGAATAGCCGCCCGTAGAAAGAACCCGGTACCCCCGATATCAAACACGACTCTTTTTCTATCTTCAACGCTTTGTAGAACTCGGGTAATGACCCGAAGACGTTATTGAAGTCGTTATCAAGAAGATCATTTAACAATATCATCAGTTCCGGTACCCGACTACCCAAAACTTGGCACCTCGTATGAACGACCTTGATGATCTCAGACATCGCTAACAATGTATTTGGCCCCGAACCGCAACCTAAATCCGCAACACCGAAAGTGTCTGGGACATCATCGGCGTGATGTAGGATGTTCATGATGGCTTCTTCCATGACAGGCTTTGTCTTGGATATGATTATTCTCTATATAAAGATGCACAATATATACTATAGTTAGCCATGTAAAAGAATGGTCTCCTATAGTTTAATCCATATTTTGCTTGCCCAAGTTTAACCATGTGAGTAAATGACTACATTCGTTTCAGAAAGTAATTGCGCAAACTTGTTTTATTTAGTATTGAGGATTGTTTTATAACAAGCTGGAAGTTATGGGTCGTTTTTTGTTGTTTTATTATTTGGGGACTGGATTGTTATTTCTGGAGGGCCCCTTTGTATTGTTGTTATTTGTTTTGGGGGTCTTGTTCCTTCTTTGTTTGTTTGGGGTGTATTTGCACTCTTTCGTTAGTTTTCTAGGTATTTAGGGAGAGGGAGACCACATGAAGGAACTCTCCCGGTGACCCCAAGTGCTTGTGCCCTTTCCTTTCTGTTTCTAGGGTTTCAGTCTCAAAATCGATTATGGTATCAGAGCCATCCATGGCTTCCCAATTCACCACCTTCTCAATCCTCTCAACCATCATCCACTATAGCTAGTTCCTGTTTCTGATAAACATTCTTGGCTGCTTCGTTTTCTTCAGCAAGGGATTTGCGAAGCCTATTGAATCAATTCGCAAGATACTCTTCCCCCTTTCTACGACCTCTCAGAGCAACCGGTTCTTTTCTCTTCTCCGATGGCTAAAGAGGATCGCAGTGGGGACCAATTGACGGCTTCTCAAATCTCTGGTAAGATTTTGTCCGGAGGAGATCAATTTCCTGAGGTACATTCGCAACATCCGTTATTTCTGGCTTCGTCCGATAATCCTAGCATGAGTGTTGTTGCTGATAAGCTGACTGGATCTGATAATTACGCTATGTGGAGTAGATCTTTCTTCATATTCTTGCATGGTAGAAACAAATTAGGCTTCATTGATGGGAGTTGTTCTCGAGAAAAGTTTAAAGATACCTTGCAAGATCTATGGGATCGATGCAACACTGTTGTCTGTGGTTGGCTTCTTAACTCTGTTGAACGTGACATCAAGAACAGCATTATGTATGTCACTACTGCCTCTGTTATATGGTCTGAACTGAAAGAGATGTTTGACAAAAGGAATGGTTCTCGGATTTACCAACTCCATAGAGACATTGTCCTTACTAGACAAGGTTTGGACAGCATATCTGTTTTCTATACGAAGCTCAAATTCCTCTGGGCTGAGTATGACTCTGCTTCCAACCTTCCACACATTGAAGGAGACAGCTTCAAAAGACATCTTGAACATAAAGATAACCAACGTCTATTTCAGTTCATGATGGGATTGAATGAGAGCTTCGCTGCTGTAAGGAGCCAATTACTCCTATTAGACCCTCTACCAAGCCTTAATCAGGCCTATAGTATGCTGATCCAAGAAGAGGGCCAAAGAGGAATATCATCTGATATTGCTGCCGGGGTTAACAACCTTGGTGCAAATGCTAACATTGTGACTGAAAAGGGAAAGAAAAATCCTTATGCCAATGTCATATGTGACTTTTGTAAGAAGAAAGGTCACAGTTTAGAAAGGTGTTATGCAAGAGGTTGCGATTTCTGCAAGAAAAAGGGGCACTGCAAGGAGAATTGCTTCAAGTTGAGGGACAGCACAAAAGGAAAAGGAAGTTCTATTGCCACCTCTTTTGGGAATGGAGGCATGGAACTTGATGCACCAATTAATGCTGCCACCACTACAGTTGCTTCTACTCCGAGTGCAGGACCTTCTCATGGGCTGATCACATTTACCTCAGACCAATTTGAGCGTTTCATACAAAGTTTTGGGCAAGGGGGTAATTCCTCTGCAAATACTGGTGCACAGACTGTGAGCCAACCTCCAGCTGTGGCAGGTATATCTCTTTTCTCCTCTTCTATTGAGAATGTTGATCATTGGATAGTTGACACTGGGGCTACTAATCATATGACATATAGATTGGACTGGCTTGAAAACAAAAAAACAGTTAGCAACTCCAAAGTCAAACTGCCTAATGGTCTATATTCTAATGTTTGTGGTATTGGAGAACATGTTATTTTTCAGAATAAAAAACTGCAGGATGTCCTTTATATACCTGAGTTTAAGTTTAATCTTCTGTCCATTTCTAAATTGACAAAGGATCTAAATTGTTCTGCAAATTTTTTTCCTCATTTTGCCATCCTGCAGGACCTCTCAAGTGGGAGGGTCTTGGGGACTTTTAAAGAAGACTCTGGCCTATATTTTTTCAAGAATGTTGGTAATAATTCAAAGCCTATTGCTTTGAACACTTCCAGTAGAAATGATGCTATGTTATGGCACTGTCGATTAGGTCATTCTTCTATGAAAGTTCTTAAGCAAATTCCTTCCCTTGATTGTTTTAGAAATCAGCATGGTAATGTTCATACTTGTGACATTTGCCCAATGGCAAAGATCACCAGGCCTTCATTTCCTTTATCTGATAATAAAGCTGATTCCATTTTTGATCTTATACATTCTGATGTGTGGGGTCCCTATCATACCCCTACCTATGATAACAAACGTTTCTTTCTGACTTTGGTTGATGACTATTCTAGACTTACCTGGGTTTTTCTTATGCAGTTTAAATCTGATGTCCCATTGCTTATAAAAAACTTTGTTGCTATGATTCAAAATCAGTTTAATAAATGTGTCAAAACCTTTAGAACAGATAATGGCACTGAATTTTTTAATGAGCAACTCAGTTCTTTTTTTAAAGGCAAAGGGATCATACATCAGAGCAGCTGCTCTTATACCCCACAGCAAAATGGAAGAGTTGAACGTAAGCATAGACATCTCTTAGAGGTGGCTAGGGCTTTGAAATTGCAAAGTTATCTCCCGAATAGATTTTGGGGAGATTGTGTCCTCACTTCTTGTTATCTGATCAACCTAATGCCCTCCACTGTTTTAGATGGCAAGTGTCCTTTAGAAATTTTGAAAGGAGGAGGTGTTAAGGTTGATCACTTAAGAGTGTTTGGATGTTTAGTGTTTGCCAAAGATTTAGTTGTTTCAGATAAGTTTGCTAGTCGTGCCATTCCTTCTGTTTTTGTTGGATATTCTGAGACACAAAAAGGATATAAACTTTATGATTTGGTTAAAAAAAGGATTTTTGTTAGCAGAGATGTCATTTTTCGTGAGAATATATTCCCTTTCAAGACTAGCAAACCTGATTTGTTACCTATTTTTGGCACACAAACACCCAGAGACTCCATCTATGATGAGGGACACAATATTCTTCCTTCTGAGATGCATTCGCACAACAATGATTCTTCCAATGATACCAGGGAATCTCCCATTATTGAACTATATGAGGATAATCATGTTGATACTGATGTTGTTTCTCGAGACAATGATTTTTTTGATGAAGGTTGTAGTACCTCTAATGATGATAATTATGACTTACCAGATGATGAACTATTGAATAGTTCTGATGGAAATGCTGGACCTAACATTTCCAATACAGATGTACAAGTTTTACGCAGATCAGGAAGAGATATTAAGATGCCCACTAAACTCAAGGATTATGTTGTTGGGAGTTGCAGGGTTGTTTATCCAATTGAAGACTATATATCCTATGAGCATGTTTCTGACCCATATTTGTGTTTTTTAACTAATATTTCTAAGCTTTCTGAACCTGAAAGTTTCAGTGATGCTTCAAAGGATCCAAATTGGGTCAAGGCAATGACAGAGGAAGTTGAGGCACTTGAAGCTAATGGCACTTGGACTCTTGTTGATCTCCCAAAAGGTAAAATTGCTATAGGATGTAAATGGGTATATAAGTTAAAATACAATTCTGATGGAACTTTAGAGAGATATAAGGCAAGATTGGTAGCTAAAGGGTATAAACAACAGTATGGCATAGATTATTATGAGACCTTTTCTCCTGTTACCAAAATGCAAACTGTTAGAACTATACTTGCTTTAGCTTCAATTCATGCCTGGCCTTTATATCAGATGGATGTTTTTAACGCATTCTTACAGGGAGACCTTGATGAAGAGGTATATATGCAGGTCCCTCAGGGATTTAGCAATCAAGGGGGTAAGGTTTGTAGATTGCTAAAATCCCTATATGGCCTCAAACAAGCTTCCAGACAATGGAACATTAAGCTTTGTGAAACTTTATTAGCAGCTGGTTATTCTCAGTCTAAATTAGATTATTCAATGTTTACAAAGCATGATGGTGGGAAAATTGTTGTTTTACTTGTCTATGTTGATGACTTGCTTATCTCTGGTAATAGTGCTGATCTGATTAATGAGTTAAGGTCTGTATTGCAAATGAATTTTCGTATGAAGGATTTAGGGGAGATGAGATATTTTTTGGGAATTGAGGTTGCTAGGTCTAGTAAAGGCATTATGTTGTCTCAGAGGAAGTATGCCCTAGATTTGATTGATTCTGTTGGTCTTTCTGGTTGCAAAGTGGTTAGGACTCCTATGGAACAAAACCTGAAATTAACTTCTTGTGAGTATGATAGCCATCTGAATGTTAATAAAGAGGACCATCCCCTAGATGATGTTAGTCCTTATAGACGGCTGATAGGGAAGTTGCTTTACCTTACCATGACCAGACCTGATATTTCATTCTCAGTTCAGTATTTAAGTCAGTTTATTCAGAACCCTAAGCAGTCCCATTTTCAGGCTGCCCTTCGTGTTGTCAAATATATAAAAAAGGAGCCTGGCAAGGGTTTGTTTTTGGATTCTGATTCTGAGACTAGATTGTTTGGTTATTGCGATTCTGACTGGGGAGGTTGTGTGATGACTAGGAGGTCTGTTACTGGATACTGTGTTAAACTTGGTAATTCATTGATTTCGTGGAAGGTTAAGAAGCAGCAAACTGTTTCCTTGTCCTCAGCTGAGGCTGAGTACATCAGTATGGGGAAAACTGTTGCAGAGTTGATTTGGTTAAGAAATTTGTTGGATGAGTTAGGGTTTAAACAGTCTAGTGCATCCCTTTTATACTGTGATAGTACTGCTGCAATCCAAATTGCTAAAAATCCTGTATTCCATGAACGGACCAAGCATATTGAAATAGCATGTCATTTTATCAGATCTCAATTGCTTTCTAAGGTTGTGCAGCTTAGGCACTTGAAGACCACTGATCAACTGGCTGATATATTCACTAAGGCATTGCCAGGAGCACAACATGAAAAGTTGAGCAGGATGATGGGACTGGGGAATATCTACAGAAAGGGGGAGCAACATCGTGAAGATGCCCCAGATTGATCTTTGTGTTTGTGTTTGAGTCTTTTTGTTGTTTTTGTGTTGTTCTTTTTTGTTTGTCTTGTTTTATTGTTTTTTCTTTTTTCACTTCCAGCTTGAGGGGGAGTATTGAAGATTGTTTTATAACAAGCTGGAAGTTATGGGTCGTTTTTTGTTGTTTTATTATTTGGGGACTGGATTGTTATTTCTGGAGGGCCCCTTTGTATTGTTGTTATTTGTTTTGGGGGTCTTGTTCCTTCTTTGTTTGTTTGGGGTGTATTTGCACTCTTTCGTTAGTTTTCTAGGTATTTAGGGAGAGGGAGACCACATGAAGGAACTCTCCCGGTGACCCCAAGTGCTTGTGCCCTTTCCTTTCTGTTTCTAGGGTTTCAGTCTCAAAATCGATTATTTAGTCATACGTATTTGACCAAATGCGAATAAATAGTTATAAAATAACAACTTCTTCCATCAAGTGATTTGCATCATATTTATGTGTTCAATCACATTCATAAATATTTTTTTGAAAAAAATAAATTGTTCAATTTAATTTTCCAAAATGGAACCATGGGTTCAAATCAGAACCCTGCAGCAGCTGCAATGTTCGATTTTAAAAATAAAACTACAAAATTGAAGTTTTTTATGAAAACGTTAATAAATTTGATGAAGAATGTGAAAATCATGATGAAAAAGAATATAGAAAAACGGTTGTTTTTACATTTTATCTCAATGTAACTAAACAATCATATTAACAAAAAGCATATATTTAAACCAAATTATGCATTATTAACTATATATATATATAAGATAAAGTGGATTCACAACTAATTAAGAATCAGGCTTAGGGTATAAACCTGTAGCACGGAGTTTTGGGCATAGCTAGCTTCTCCAGTTCCTTTCTTCATGTGAAGTACATTCATGTCTTCTCTCTATGTATCTCTGCTATTCAAGAATTGGATAGATACTGTGATGATCTCAGACAAAGAGCTGAATTTATATATATATATATATGGCCTCAATAGATTATACTAGCTATAATACTTAAAGACATCATGCGGATAAAAAGTAACGATATAAAAATAAATTATATATAAAAAAGTATTATTAAAGTAATATTATATTATATTAAAATATAATATAATAAAAATAAAGAAATTAGTAAGAAAACTTTAAACTAAACAGTATTATTTTAAAGAGTAAATTTTTAAACTATGAAATTTTTAGTAAAAAATTCATAAAAAGTTATAAAGTAATAATTGTTTATAAAATGAAAGATAATGTTGTATTTTTTCAAAGTAAATTGCTCTCTGATGTTTTTGATGCTTTTACTAATCCACCAAAAGATTCTCTCTATCTCCAGTAATTTTGATGCTTTTGATGCTGTTTCAACTTTCAAGAGTAAAAACAATTCTGATTTTGAGTGGCTAAAATTAAGCCACCGATTGATTTATCAGTCGAGATCAACGCAAGAAAATACATGCGCCATACTGCCATACCACCTTCTCTGTCTCCATATTCCTTCTTTTTTTTCCTCTATTGTTAATTATTATAAATAAATGCATTTATTTGTTTGATAATTTTTAGCCATGTTTTATTTATTTAATAAATTTAAATTATAGTGAAATGTCATCATTATTTTGTATACAGTATTAATAAATACTAGGGAACTATACCGCGTGATACGCAGATGACTTTGTTGAGTTATGGATCCTGATTATACCCGATTTTTGGAGCCGGCCCGGCCCGGTAGGGTTTATTAGTTCATTTTCTCTGTAGCTATATATATCATTGTATTCTCCGAAATTGCAAGTGGGACTATCTAATAACACGCCAGCCGCCAGACTTGTGGACGTAGGTCGATTTTGACCGAACCACGTTAAATCATATGTGTTCTTTATTGTTTTCTTCTTAATCGTTTAGTGAGTGTTGAGAGAATCGATCCTAACAGACTTTGTATATATAAATAATATGGTAATATTTTTTGCATCGAGTGGAATTACTTCGTATATATAAATAATATGTTACTATTTCATGCGTCAAGTGGAATTACTTCGTATATATAAATAATATGGTAATATTTCATGTGTCGAGCGGAATTACTTCTTATATATAAATAATATAAAATTATTTTATAAAATTATAGTGATAATTTAGTATACATTAAAACTAACTAAATATTTTGATAAAAGATTGTACATACAATTAAGTTTAGAGTTTTAAATAATATAAAAGATAAACACTTAAGTTAAATTTAACAAATATATATATATAGTACTGAATATGACAGTTGGACCACACAGTAGTACGATTAGACCGTCAGTTAATATAATACTCAAATTTAAAATTTTCAAGCTAATTATTAAAGTTCATAAAAAAAAAAGATATTACTAATTTTGAATCTACCATATACTAAAAGCATGGAAATCCAATGAACATTGCATAATATATTCACAAATAAAACAATTTGAGGTGCATTAATTAAAAGGAAAAAAAACTTATTATGGTAAACTTTTTTTTTCTCTCGGGAAAATGTGTTAGTATATGTAGTTTTTTTTTTTTCTTATATGGAAAAATGATGTAAGTGACTATATGTTTTGTTTTGCATTTAGAAAAATGTACAAAATATATATGCATAATAATGAAAATGATAATAATATGTAATGGGCTACTAATTTATAAGTAACTTAGGCTGAAAAATAAGGGATTTGGCCCACATAGTAATGTACAAATTGGTTCAAGTACAGAACCCATTGAAAAACTTTAAAAAAAACTTGCAAACAAACGCATAGATGATGTTTCGATCACTAAACCCTACTATTTCGATAAATAAGGGATTCGGCCCAACTTCTATTTCGATCACTAAACTCTACTATTTTTCCTCAGTAGCCGTTTCCAGATGTTTCCTTTCTCATCAGTTGTCGTTCAATCTTCCTCCCCTGCTCTAATTATTAATTATAGTAAGTAACCTTGCTTGTATGCTTTTAATGGAAGTTGAGTAACAAAAAAAATATACCTTGAGGTGGATGCGCAGTGGGTGAACGACTGACGGACGGCAGTAGAAGGGACAATTGCTGGACGCGGTGCAGTTTCATGAAGAAGTTCAATTCGCCTCTTTTTTTTCTCTTTTAGGTGGTCGAGCTTGTAATGTAACCTCTAATGCTTGAATAATGTGATTCATTCTATCTGTTTCCTAGCTCAATGGAAGGTTCCATTTGTCTGAGATCCATCCACATTCCTTCCAGATATATATAGTTCATGATTGTGGAGAATACGAAGAGACGTTGATTAATGGTTTGATGCTGATAATCTAGATGAGATGGTAAATGGTAAATGCTTGGCAGATTACCAAGAAGATAATAAGAGGCGCTTTGGAAGTTAAAACGACAGAGAAAGAAATGTTTGACTTCAAATTTTGTAAATTGAGTTTAATATCTTAGTATGGTGCGTAAGTTCTTTTAATCGAGTTTAATGTCATGCTGCAAACCTTTAGCTACACATCCTGAAATTCTAATCTTAAAAATTAAAAACCCCAGCTCCTCCTTCACTTTGGTATTCTCTTTCATTCTAAATTTTAATTTATATAAATATAGATTATCTCAAAATTTAGGGAATTGAAGGAAGACACTTCCCGCAGCTCATAAATCCTACAGCAGTTGAACTTAATATGTGCATTGAAAATTGCAAATCTGGAAATCCCTAGCTCCTGGTTGTATCTAGATTCCTCTTTCTACCTAAATTTATATATATATAGATATAGATGTTTGATATTTTATAATATTAAACAAAAAAAATTAGATGTTTGCAGTCAGGTGGATTACCTTACGGGTATCGCGCGATTACCGTTGCGTGTAGAGAAGTCAAGTTCGCACATTACCAATATGGATGACGGTTACCACATGATCTTGAACCGTCATCAAACCGCTCTAAAACCGGGTCCGGTCCCAAGAAAGCCTATAAATAGGAGGTCTTGGCCACCCATTTTGATTCATTCTCTCATTTGCCCAACTTTGGTATTTTGAGCTCTGAATTCTCTCTAGAAATTCTCTCTCTAGAAATTACCTTTTTGCCACTATAGTGACTTAAGCATCGGAGAGGGCTCCGCTAGCACCACCCCCCCCCCCCTCTCCGTGCTAGCATTGGTCCTTAATGCAGGTTCCGCCCTGAGTCACATCCGCTCTGAGTCACATCCGCCCTGAGTCACAGCCAATCCGAGACATAATCACCCGGGAGCAAGCCTGAACACTCGTCAGTGGCCCAACCTCCGACGGAAGGGTCACAACCCGCACAACCACAGACGCGTCCTGACCTTATTCAATCCGGACGCAACATTGGCGCCGTCTACGTGATTCGAACAACAAGCTACAGTACCGCAGAGATCATGGCGAGTGATCACAACCCTCCCGAAGAGGTGAAAAACCCAAGGAAAAGGCCCGGGCGTCCCAGGAAGTCCCCGGCGAACAAAAGAACAGGATGCCAAGCTCCAGCTGGGAGCCAGTCGGGACCCTCCCCCATCCCAAGAGCTACTTCCGTAGCTTCATCCATACCGACTGACAATGTGCCCAACACACAGCACAGAGAGCCAAGGGGACAAACACCACGCGCATCCGCCTGGTTTCGAGCCAGAAGTACATGGAGATGAATCCCAGACAGAAATGCCGCAGGGCGAGCAAAGAGCGGGGGCAAACCCGATGCCCACCGTTACTCCAGCGATGATGGCTGCGCTGGAAGAGCTTCTCGCATTCCGCGAGTCTCTCAAAAACCAAGGATACGCAGCTCAGCCACCTCCGGCCAACCAACAGTATGCTGCGCCAGCAAGGGAGATGTCGCAAGACACTTCTCGTTATGGCAATCCTTTCCAGGGCAGGAACCAACACACAAGATATGAACCTGCACGGTCATATACTCCTTTCCAAGGAGCCCAACAGTGGAGGAACGAAAGGCAACCCCCATTCTACCATCCACAGCAACCAACAAGAGATGATCCTTTTCAGGCCACAAGCAAGGATCAATCTGACATCCACCACAACAATGGTCAGCAAAATCCTTCAACAGGTTATGCTGAACCAGTAAAAGGGTTTACCACCGAAATCCTAGAAGAAATGGTGGAGAAGAAGATTAAGGAAGCAAAAATGAAGGGCATGCATGCTCTTGAAGAAAGGGCGTCACATCCATTCGCTGACCACCTAGTAAACAGTCGCGTCCCAGACGCACTGTATCGAATTGAAGGCGACCCCTACCGTGGAAAAGGAGACCCAATTGAACACGTGCAAAAGCACGAGGCCTCTCTGCTAGGTAGAACAAAGAACCCGCATCATTTCGCAATGACGTTTTCACAAACTCTTGCCGGGTCCGCAGCGCACTGGTTCTTCTCACTGCCATGCGGAAGTATCACTTCATGGGCGGACCTAAAGGCCAAGTTCATTCAGCGATACATGGGCGAGCGCACGTTGTTAAAAGGGGCAAACGCTTTGGACGACGTCCAACAACAAAACGAAGAGTCCCTGGCCGACTACTACATCCGCTTCAATCAGAACATTTCTGACATTCAAGGGAACCTGACCGAAGGAGAAATCGTTCGAGCATTCATTCGAAATCTCGGACGAAGAGGCAATGCCCTAGCTGAGAAAATGGCAAAGCGCCCAGCGGAATCCATGGAAGAATTAGCCGCAAGAGTCAAGGAGTACATAGACCTTGAAAGGTTCAGAAGCCAGAACAAGGCAAAAATCGCTGCAGCCAAGGCGAAAGATAATCCAAAGCAGAACCAACCAAAACCACATTCAAGTGGTCAATAAGGAAGACATTGGCAACCTCAGCCGAAAAGACCTTTCCAAGGGGATTTTCAGAAGCCAAAGGAAGTAAATCTTGCCGACTGCATCCCTCTGAATGCCCCGCTGTCTGTAATTTTGAAAGAAATGAAAGACGCGAATATGTGGAAGGAGCCAAACAACTTCAGGAAAGGCCCACTGGGAAGAGACAAGGACAAGTGGTGTGAAAACCACGAAGTCTTCGGCCACGAGACCGATAGCTGCGTCAGTCTACGCTTCCGAATCAACAACTTCGTCCTCAAGGGCGAATTGAAGCAATTTGTTGATCAGGGCAACAACCCCCCAAGAAAGGCTCAACCAGAGTCGACAAAAAGAGGAAACAAGGGAAAAGAGAATGTCAATGACAACCCTCCGCCAGCCAAGCGAGGGGTAATCAACGTTATACACGGAGGGCCTGCCGCCGGAGGACATGTATCTAATGCTCGGGACATTTATGCATCCCAAGCAGCAACACTGCCGAAATACGGAAAGCGCAAACAACCCGAGCAAGAAGACGCAGTCATCCAATTCTCCAGGGAAGACTTAAAGCATATCGTTTACCCCCACGATGATGCTTTAGTCATTACTATGGACATTGACGGGTACGATGTGAAAAGAATTCTTGTGGATGGCGGAAGTTCTGCTGATATTCTACATGTCAGAGTCCTGGAGCAACTAGGAAAATCTGTCAAGGACTTGTCCCCAAGAACCTTCTCTTTAGTCAGCTTCGCAGGAGCAGCCACACAACCCTTGGGTACAATCACACTTCCTGTCATCCTTGGCCAGGGGTGGAGAGCATTGCATATCAACGTCACTTTCGTAGTTGTAGAATCCCTCGGAGCCTACAATGGAATCTTGGGACGAACAACGATCAATCCCTATGTGATCGTGCCCTCCACCGTCCACCAAAAGATGAAGTTCCCAACAGAACATGGGATTGGGGAAGTACTCGGCGATCAGATAACCGCAAGACGTTGTTACGTCAATGCCTTGAGAGCAAAGCACCAATACCATGTGGCCATGATAAATTCCTTCAAGAGGCAGAAAGTGGTCGATGAAAGAAAGAAGCAACCGATGGAACAATCCATTACAATCTGGAACCCGCAAGAAAGCATCCAGTTCTCACCATGGCACCAGATTTGGCTCGTTGAGCAGGGAGAAGACGAGCCAATCATGGAATACTTCATCAAATTTGCCTCCAACGCCTCAACCGCGAAAGCAACAAGAGAAGAAGTGATAAGCGTGTTCTATGCAAACATGAACGCCAAATCTTTCCTTCTCTTTGGACGAACTCATGGATGGCAAACAACAAAAACCATGGCGGATCTAAAGGATAAGCTTGAGACAGCAGTCTTATGCGAGCAAGAACTGAGGTGGAGTACACCCCTCAGTTGGGACAAAGGAGTTCGAGCAAAAACGAACAACCAGGAAGACGCAAGCTTTGATATCAACAACATCTTCACACCGCTAAACACGGTGGCCGAAGACATTTACGTCAACCTGCTGGAAAACAAGCTCCCAAATTCGCTTGCCCCGGAGACAGCTTTCTTGGGCAACGACATCAGAGAATGGTGCAAGTACCATAAAACTTGGGGGCACAACACAAACATGTGTCCACCATTAAACTGGGACATTGAAGAATGCATCACGCTAGGTGCATTGAGGCGATTTGTTGCAACCAACTACGCGACATCGTCATCAAACCAGCCATGACGAAACGGGAGAAACAACTCTCTTTTAGATTACTTTGCGCATTCCTACTATTTCTAGTATAATCAATGTAAATACGCGCAAGTATCTAATAAAGTCAATCTACGTTTGTAGGTACATACTTATCTCTTGCACGCTATTCTTTGGATTAAACGCGAAGCAACAAAACTACGCGCCTATTATCTACTTCAATAATCCAAGAAATTATGGCATATGCAAGCAAAATCTATTACGCGTTATGACAACGCTTATCAACAACAACCTACTCATATTGACGACTACATCAAAGGCGTCATCATGGAATCAAAAAATTGGAAGTACATGCTACACTACGATTACTACTCAGGAATTACGCCAAGTAGTAACCTATGCACAAAAATCGACTTCAACAATACAAGCTAAGCATTGTGTTCAAGGAAGGATCTATGGTATACAACACCAACATATCTGTTATCTACGTCAACAAGGAGTTTATTTCTCCATTCATAACATAGGCGCCTATCTCTAGAAGATGCCAGCAACACAAAGCCATCAAGCTATGTGCACAATCAAACTTATATACCGCAATAACAACCTGCGGATTTATTATCAAAACGGCGACTATTCAGGGCGCCAGCTACAAGCAATGTCTCGGATTAACACCAAGACCTACTACAAAAATACCTTGGAATAACGCCAAGGCCTACTATCAAAATAGCATGTTGTGGTATCCTCTTTTTTAAAGACAAGCCCCATGTTCACTTCTAAAAAAGGACATGCTGTGACATCTCTGGTTAGAGGCAAATCCTCATGTTCATAGCCATTCCCTGGATTCAGAACAGGATGGGTATACGGGGCTGATCACCCCTTAAGTGACGGAAGTTCTCTGTTTAGACAACGACCCCACTCTATAACAAGTGTGTATATCCGGTTCAGGGTGCACTCTTTATGGCGAATGTCCTCTGTCTAGTCGGCATTCCCATATTACGAACGCCATCAGGGTTCGTTTTATACAGCAAAAGTTCTTTGTTTAGACAAAGACCCCACTCTATAACAAGTGCGTATATCCGGTTCAGGGTGCACTCTTTATGGCGAATGTCCTCTGTCTAGTCGGCATTCCCATATTACGAACGCCATCAGGGTTCGTTTTATACGGCAAAAGTCCTCTGGTTAAGATGACAATTCCGTACTACAAGTTTTCAAACCGTGTTGCATGGTTCCTGGACGCAGAAAGCATGCATCACAATTCATATTCTCAAAAAAGTGTTACATGGTCCCTGGACGCAGGAATCATGTATCACAAATATTTTTTCAAACATTTTACCAAAAATTTTTGCCAAAAATTCTATCAAATATTTTATGTATCAAACACCTTTCCAAAAAAATTTATCAACACAGTTTTTTGGATGTATCACATTCAATGCCAAAATATTTTCTCAAATATTTTATCAACAAGCCTTTTAGAGTTCACAAAATGCTTCTTCAAAAACAAAAATGTTTTTACGTATGCTTCCCCAACGCGGGTTGATACACGCTGGCAGGTGCGCTCCCTGTTTAAAACTCATAAAATTTACAAGTCGAGTCTTGTACAACGTCGCCTTAGAGTGGAACTAAGAGACGGTATAAACTAGTATCTTGCTTAGCCAAGATAACTCCTCTCAAATAATACCCTTACGTATGCTTCCCCAACGCGGGTTGATACACGCTGGCAGGTGCGCACCCTGTTTAAAACTCATTAAATCTACAAGTAGAGTCTTGTACAACGTCGCCTTAGAGTGGAACTAAGAGACGGTATAAACTAGTATCTTGCTTAGCCAAGATAACATCTCTCAAATAATATTTTTACGTATGCTTCCCCAACGCGGGTTGATACACATATAGCGGCAAGCTATTCAGGAAAGAAAGGAAATAAGCATAATGCATCAGGCAAGCAATCAGGAGAGCATCTCAACTTATCAATCAGGAAGTGGCTATCGGTCACGACTGCAGGGACTATGTCTACGATACTAGTCATCCACATTCAATAAACGGAGACTCGGCGGAACAAGCAGAAATTGCCACCGTCATCTCCAAACAAAACCTATAGTGCGCAAGTCGCAACATCCTATGCTCTTCCCATCTCGCCATGCCTTGGAGTCTAGCCAAGAGGGGCGATCACAACACTTAACAATGCGCGACATATAGTCGCAACTACGGACATCATGTTCATCATTTAAGGATATATATCCTATCTCTCAAAGTCCAAAGCATATGGACAACATAGATAACTCAAGGTATGAAATATTACTAACAAGTTATCACATAATTACTATTAAAAACAGGTCCAGGTGACGAAATAACATGCAAGCAAAAGCATGAACAAAGAATTGTCAACATCAACCCATTCACAAAGGGTTCAACATGCTGGAAGCAAATAGCCCAACAGCAACCAAGAGACTACATCATCTCTAAGGACTTATGGCAAAGAGTTCATAATATCAACAACAAATGCAAGAATGATTGTTTCAACATTCAGCACAACATAGCTCTTCAACATAAGGGCGACCATCAACAATCAACAAAAACTTATCTCAGTAGGAGTAACGCTCCTCATTGGGCCGGTCCCTCGACCGGGGGGCAGAAGACGCCACTACACAACCCTCAACTCTATTTCTCTTATCACAAGAAAGAGTTAGCACGGTCATGCTCAGCATAAAGAACTAAGGATCGCTCGAGGAACGCGCCCCTGCGTCGGATCTTCCGAGAATTATGCTAAGAACAGAAACTGCAAGCCAACGATATCCTGGAAAGTGCTATCAACAATCCAGTCAGTGTGCAAACACGCACCAACACTTGTTCAAGCACTTATGCAACAAACGCTCCATACAAGACTTATTAGTCTTCATGCAACAAGTAACAAGCATCGCGCAAGGGGGGCAACCTCTTCAATACATCAACGCGCGTATCAAGGTTAACGCGCGTATCAACATCAACGCGCGTATCAAGGTTAACGCGCGTATCAACATCAACGCGCGTATCAAGGTTAACGCGCGTATCAACATCAATGCGCGTATCAAAGTTAACGCGCGTATCATGGTTCCATGCACGTACATACATGTCGACAGGGATACATGTCGACAAGGAGAAAATATTTCCTAAGTGTTTCCATGTACGTACATACATGTCGACAAGGATGCACGTCGACAAGGAGAAAATATTTCCTAAGTGTTTCCATGTACGTACATACATGTCGACAAGGATGCACGCCGACAAGGAGAAAATATTTTCTAAGTGTTTCCATGTACGTACATACATGTCGACAAGGATGCACGTCGACAAGGAGAAAATATTTCCTAAGTGTTTCCATGTACGTACATACATGTAGACAAGGATGCACGTCGACAAGGAGAAAATATTTTCTAAGTGTTTCCATGTACGTACATACATGTCGACAAGGATGCACGTCGACAAGGAGAAAATATCTTCTAAGTGTTTCCATGTACGTACATACATGTCGACAAGGATGCATGTCGACAAGGGGAGAATATTTTCTAAGTGTTTCCATGTACGTACATACATGTCGACAAGGTTGCATGTCAACAAGGAGAAAATATTTTCTAAGTGTTTCCATGTACGTACATACATGTCGACGAGGATGCATGTCGACAAGAGGAGAATATTTTCTAAGTATTTCCATGTACGCACATACATGTCAACAAAGATGGATTGCATACAACGAGTAGCTATGTCCCCTAAGCACACCTACGACGCTCATCGACAAAGCTCATACAACGACATCTATGGTAACAAGCGTTAGATATCGTTTAAATATTTTCTAAGTGTTTTAGCATACTTGCAGGTAATAACCAACAGTTTATACCTGACGCTCAACATCAACGCGCGTATCAACATCAACGCGCGTATCAATATCAACGCGCGTATCAACATCGACGCGCGTATTAACATCGACGTGCGTATCAACATCAACGCGCGTATCAACATCAACGCGCGTATCAACATCAACGCGCGTATCAACATCAACGCGCGTATCAACATCAACACGCATATCAACATCAACGCGCGTATCAACATCAACGCGCGTATCAACATCAACGCACATATCAACATCAACGCGCGTATCAACATCAACACGCGTATCAACATCAACGCGCGTATCAACATCAACGCGCGCCTCAAAGTCAACGCGCATATCAAAAAGTCAACGCACGTAGCCAAGTTCCACGCACATAGTAAAGTTGGTATGTACCATAGAAGGGACTAACGTCTTAAGGAGCTATCATGCAAACGGTGGAATTAACGCGACAAGCCGTAAGGATCGAACATGGCAACGCTTAAGGGAAATTTTTCTCTAAGGCGTCAGGACGACTAGTGACTACGCCTAAAGTTATTGGGCAATCCCCGTCAACCAAAAACCCACCAAGAAGGAAAATCATGCATACCGACCAAAAACTCCTACACAAGGACACGGGGGCACTATGTCCGAACGGGGAATTCTACCTCAACTACCCACGGGAGTGAAAATCGTCTAAGTTATGAACTAGCGGCGATAGTAACGGCAATCAATCAGCAATTATTCGACATACAAGCATCAACAAACAGTTCCATACATCAACAACGAAAAATAGCTCAAACGAACAACAATCCGGCGACATCCAAAGTCAAGTCGAAGCTATCTTCTAAAATTGGGTTTCTAAACTACCTCAAAACGTGACGAAAAGTATCCCAATGGATTCCCCTCGTCGAGACGATTCCGGGAAGGTAAGGACCGCAACGAGGCGAGGTCGGGAAGGCGGCGCGTGGCCCACACGCTCCGGCGAAGAAGCCCCACTCGCGGCGGCGCGTGAGGGCGCGTCCGGTGGCTCCTGGAGGCTCCGAAGGTGGCGTTGGAATCCTTGGGACGAACCGAGTCGAATGGTGGTGTCAACCTCCAAAAACAAGCAAAAAACAGACTCGAAACTGTCAAAACGTATCTAAGCTCCACGACGGCGAAGAAACTTCAAAGCACAAAAGCAATTTCGGGAAAGGATGAATGAATTACCTGCAAAGGGAGTGGAATGATGAATTCCTAGGATGCTGGAAGGATAAATGGGAATGTGTGTATTTACTAATCCCAAAGAGATGCTTTATGGATAAGGATCAAAGGATTAGTTTACCTACACTCAAGACTAAACCCCTACGGTATACTCTACCCTCTCCTTCTAAAATATCTATTCCTATACATGTCTTGTCATTGCACGTATCAAGTCCATTACTATACACGTATGTTGCAATCGCATGATTCATGATTCGGTAATCGCTTAGTCATTTTAGAAACGTACGTTTTCTATTTCTTGCATTGCGTAATTACAATCTTGCCATGACCATTACTTATGTACGCATATGGATAGATACATGTTCGCATAGCACGTTACCGTTTGCTCATGTCTCCGACGATAATCATATTCGCGCATATACATTTCCTATTGCACTAACCATGATGGTAGGAAACAAAGCCATTCGGCCGGAAAATCAAGCGACGGACGAAATCAAGATGCTTGCGTCCGACCAACGATCAAAACCGAAAGGTTAGCGTCAAACTCAAATTGGACAAATATCCTAACTTAAAATAGAGTCAAGAAAGGTTCTAAACTGTTACTTGACTCGGGGGGCAAGTGATGGATAAATGTCCAATTCGGGTTCGTGTTTGTATTTCGGGCCTCGTAAACGTATCGAAAATTACATCTCGGTTTAAAAACATCACACACGGTATCAAAACGGTCCGGAAGCGCCTTTACGCGCATCCGGACCGGACCTCCGGGTTGCTCGTAATCCGGAGGTCCGGGTTGCGCGGCAATCCGGACCTCGCCGAATTGCCCAAATTCGACGAGGTCCGGATTACCTTACGGGTATCGCGCGACTACCGTATCCGCGATTACCGTTGCGTGTAGAGAAGTCAAGTTCGCACATTACCAATATGGATGACGGTTACCACATGATCTTGAACCGTCATCAAACCGCTCTAAAACCGGGTCCGGTCCCAAGAAAGCCTATAAATAGGAGGTCTTGGCCACCCATTTTGATTCATTCTCTCATTTGCCCAACTTTGGTATTTTGAGCTCTGACTTCTCTCTAGAAATTCTCTCTCTCTAGAAATTACCTTTTTGCCACTATAGTGACTTAAGCATCGGAGAGGGCTCCGCTAGCACCCCCCCCCCCCCCCCCCCCCCCACTCTCCGTGCTAGCATTGGTCCTTAATGCAGGTTCCGCCCTGAGTCACATCCGCCCTGAGTCACATCCGCCCTGAGTCACAGCCAATCCGAGACATAATCACCCGGGAGCAAGCCTGAACACTCGTCAGTGGCCCAACCTCCGACGGAAGGGTCACAACCCGCACAACCACAGATGCGTCCTCACGACCTTATTCAATCCGGACGCAACAGTCTTAGTTTTTAATTAAAAAGAATATAATTTTTTTATCATAAAAAATAAAATAAAAATAAAATACGAAGTTTTTTTATTTCTTTGAAATTGAATGTAGCATTCAATTCAATGAAGATACAAACATTGCTTGAATCATAAAGTTGCCAACTTGCCATGCCACACCGAGTTGTAGAGAATATATGTATATACAGATTCAACAATGTGGGCTTAGGGGCCCATTAAGCAATATACATCTTGAGATATATTACGTGCGAGAATTCTCTAGTACATAAACATTTTTTTTTTTTTAAGCAAACTACTGAAATTTAAAAAAAAAAAAAAAATACAATTACGCAATCATTGAGCTGCATTTTTGCATGCGTTAAGTTTACTAGGTTTAACATTGGACAGAATCACTTAAGTTTTATGAACAAAATAGCTAATAGTTTTTCTTACTACCAAATCATCAACTATCAATTTATTTAACTGTTATATCAGTTAATAATTTGTTCCACTATTTAAATTAACTAATAATTTATTGTGTGTTAATAATTTGTTCCACTATTTAAATTAACTAATAATTTATTGTGTTTTTGTTTATCACATGCTAATCATGTAATCCGTTCCATTCAAACTAAAATAAAATTTTAACAGAATTACCCATTTGTAAACATATAAAAATTAAATAACTAGATTTTAAAAAGGAAAATTTTAGGTAATGATTTCTTCGAATTATAGCTGACAATTTGATAATTAACTCAACTATATATATTAAATAGACAAATAGAGAAATGAATATTGGTGTCACATCCTTGTCCTCTAAACTCTCTCAAAAGCATAAAAAGCCAAGCAGGTGTGAGGGCAAGGCAACCCTTTTCTAAAGAGTTCGATGATGCTTTTGACCTTTAGAACATTGACTTTTCATTTAAACATTTGACAACCTAAACTTAATTTAGTCAAATTAACGTATCTTCATAACCTCACTATGACCCCTGATTCCACTCTGAAGCTTAAATCAGTAATGGATATCGAGAGAATAATATAGAGTAATTGATAGATCTAAGATTGAATAATGAAAGTGAGCCCCTATTTATAGGGCTATTTATAGGGAAAGTGTTACCGACTTTGTGAGACGGTTACCCTTCGGGGAGGGTTTTGTCCAGAATCGGCCTAAGTAGGTGACAAGCAGGTCGCCAGCTCATCCTTCCTTAGCTAAGAAGGTTTCTTCTTTCAACAGTGGAAGCAGATCGTCACCTGTACCTTTCCTTAGGAGGAAGGTTTACTTTTAGGGCGGTGGAAGCAGGTCGCCACCTGTACCTTTCCTTAGTCAAGAAGGTTTCTTCCTTCAATAGTGGAAGCAGACCTATACCTTTCCTCAGGAGGAAGGTTTACTTCTGAGAGAGTTTTTGATAGTCGACTCGACTTACTTTTTAAAATAGAGATCTGGTAGCTTGGTCGCTTCTTTCTTTATCAATCATGTTCCAAAAGTCGACTTCCTCAAAAGATGATAGTCGACCTTTTACCTTTGTTTCACCATTTCAAACAAGGTTGGCCGTCGATTCGTCAATCTCGCCAATAAACGTACTTGGCTCTAGTCTGTGTCGTTTAATCACAACCCAAACCATAGGTAATGTCCATTTAGCTATATTTAGTTTTACTTAGGAGGGTTTAAAATCAAATAGCTACATGAAATAATATGCGTTAATTGGTATTCAAAATATATTTTTTTTTTTTTTTGTAACTTTTAGATATCTGAAAAGTTCAAACGGTTGTACCAATCAGAACTAGACCTTAATTGACCTAGCCCGGATCGAGTCCAGTGCTAGCTAGCCATGGTTATAGGTCCGGCCATAGTTGGGGTAATCTAGGTCAGGTGAATCTAACCATGGTCGGACCTACCACAGGACTCGGCCCGTTCTATGTTAATTGTGACCTAGATCCGATTGGACCCCAATTGAACATACGTCTCAATTGAACTAGTCCGGTCGAGCCCATTGCTAGGTCAGACCATGGTTGGGATCTCCTATGTCAGACAAATCTAATTATGGTCGGACCTAGCCCTGAGCTAGGTCAATTGTGAGCTAATTTCGATTGGTACAACAGTTTGCACTTCTCAGTTACATATATGTCACAAAACTTATCTCGGATAATAATTTTGACAACGCGTCTTATCTCATGTAGCTATATGGTTTTAAACTCTACTTAGTATTAAGTGCTTAGATACGAATGATATTAATTTGAAGAGCGCTAAAGACATCGACTTAAGAAGACTATGTTAGGGTATAGAAGAGAGAAATTGGTGGTTTACACATTTTGTAAAATTTGGCTTAAATACAAAATTAACCTTATAAAGTTCGATTGATTGTTACTACTAGTCCAATCTTCTTCTTTTTTTTACACAATGTAATAGAGAGTTTAATTAGGAAGGAAGTGAACGAAAAGGTAGTGTCAACTTTATCTTGCTTTCTAATTTACTAATTAATGATGATAATATTGGACATACAAATTTGTTATTTGAGGGATATATAATCAAGGTATAAACATTATCCTTTTGGCCAATCTTTTGCATGGATATGTCACATTTTCCTTGCAAATGAACTACTTACAATATTGTTTATGAAAATCCTTTTATGTTAAATAATAGGTTTATTGGTGTGTTAGGTAAACCAAACATTCAAGTGAAAGTAACCACTAAGTACGAGGTCTCTTGTGAATTTACATATTATTTACAAAATATATATATATACATATATATACTTTTTCAATACAACCAGAAGTGGTGATCTAGTGATTAAGAGCGTTTACTTCTATGTGGTTTGACTCTGAAATTTCAGTTTCGAAACTCTCAGAGGCATCACCTTGTGGTGACTTGTTTAAAAAAACAGGTCATGTCTAGCCCACATACCACGCCACATAGATGAGGATGCGTGTAGAATTGGAGATTACACAATAATATTCATTTATGGCTATAAATTATAGAGTTAATTATAAATCTTATAAAGTTATTAGTTTCGTCAAGTGTTATATAATTTAATTTTGATTGAGCATAACTATGTTTCTTTACATTACATTTTATGAATTAGGGTTAATAACCAAATCGCTATCTGAAATTTGACCCAATTATAAATTGTTATTCGAATTTTAATTATTATTTTTTAAATTAGCTGCTTGAATTTCCAATTTCCGATCAAATTGTTATGTTTGTTACAATTTACATCAAATTGGATAGGAAATTAGTATATATATTCTGGTCACGTGAAATATTTAGATGGGTACTCAAAATGGATACGCTAAGAAATTGAAAAGATTGCAACGAAAGACACTATTAAATTTGGGAGATTAATAGAACATCCAGTCGAATACAATTCATTTCGTTGCAATCCTCTCAATGTACTATCTATTCATCTTATCTGCATATCAAAAAATACACGTTTCTAAAACATATTTATTTTATGCCCAATTTGATATAAATTATAATGGATGTACTAATTTGATTGGAAACTAAAATTTATAATTTTATAAAATTACAATTCACGTTGCGATTTTGTTATAAAGCCTATGAATTATTATGAAACTACAGTCTTCAGTAGGTATATATATATAGGTACGTATATCTATAGCTCGTGTTATCAATAGCTACCAATGTGAGTGCTTTCATTTCACGGGAATAGGTAAGAATTATTGTCGGCTGTTTACAGAGACAAATCAATGTCACTGTCGCCTGAATTTCCCTTTGGAGCTCAGAATCATAAATTTTCAAAATTCGAATAATATAATAATAATAATAATAATAGCAGAAAAAAGAAGAACATTCCATCGAGTTTTTCAGGTTTTCAAAGATATGGTGACGAAAGGCCTTCCAGATTTGTCTTGTGATGCGGTTATATAGTGTATATATATAGTAATTTAAATTCAAATAAAATAGTATAAGTGGAGTGGAGGAAACAATAGACACAAAGCTTTCACAAAAACAGCACTATTTAACAACTAAATATAAAACTAGTAAACAATTTAAAATTATGTATTAAAATAAAATAGACAAAACCAGGTGGCGGATTTTAAAAGTTGGAATTTATGTGTTCCGCCGCCGGCAACCCCTACAAGAAGGAATGGTGGGCTTTTGTTTTACAATTTCTCTGCGACGCTCAAATTCGTATAGAGTTGGTAGAAATATAAATCTAAATAAATAAATGTGTAAAACTTACTATTTGTATAAGATGTTAACCACATGTGACAGTTATTCCTTAACGAGAAGGGTTTTTATATTGGCGGTACGACTGGCTCTCCATTGGCTGAGACATGCGGTTGTACTATGTCAGATACTGAAAAATAGGTTGCTACCTCTTTTTGGTGACAAACAGGTTGTTGCCACCTAAAGACAATGATAAGCAAGTCACCACCTATGGCACAACACAAGCTTAAATAATTGTTCCACGTACGGCATAGCACAAGTTTATGTTGTGCCACGTGCGGCAGTGCACAACTTGTGTTGTGTCGCACGACACAGTTTGTCGGGGATGTCATTCATGAAATAGCACTAAGTTATTTTGTGTCGGGATGACATTCTTGGTATATGCTATATTTTGGTATATGATTTGAATAATTTGCTAAGTTTGTATTTGTGTTGTTATGGTTAAAAGAGTCCAATTATCAATTATAAATTAATAAAATTATAAAATGATTTTTATTAGAATTATATGAGAAAATACACATAATAAGTAACATTAATTGTTTTCATAAACTTACTATCAAAAAATACTATTTGTATAAATGTATGCTGTCATAATTGTTGAAATGGGATATATGTCCATTTTCTACTGTTCATTTGATATAATGATAAATATTCACCAGTAATTGTGGTCTATTAGTTGAAAGCGTCGACTTCTATACGATTTGGCTTTGAAATTACGAGTTTGAATTTCTTAGTGCTTGATTAAAATTATTTTCTGGGGGAAAATGAAGACTAGTGTCTAACAAAACGGACCTCTCAACTGTACTTAACTTGTTTGTGGTGCTACATTGACGATATCAGTGTGTGTGATTATTCAAATGTATAACACGCTCGTAACTGAATATGGAAAATCGGACATTATGTAGCGGAATCTGTTTATAACCGCAACTATTAACACATTCCTTATGTTTTAAAAAAATGATAATATTGATAGTAGCGTTCAACATTGTGGACGTGGAATATTGGTAGATGCTTGTAGCTTGTTGGCTCTCTTAATTTTCAAATGAGTAATTGATAATTTGATATCTATATCTATCTATTCTATATTATTATTGTATACTATATTATAATATAAACTATAAAGTTGTTTCCATTAGGTAGTTGCTTGATATATGCTTATTTAAACAAGCTGAGACAGCAATCATTACTCCGATAATCCTCCATTATTTTATCGCCAAAAAGGATAAGATTTATATATACTCGTTATTTTTAATAGTGTAATAATAATAATAATTAAATCTTTTTCTTTCCTTTTTATTTTTGTAATCACGGTTGCTAGAATAATTTAAGATATGCACCTATGCATGCGCCAACCGTCCAACCCTAACGTATATATAGACTTATTATCGGATATTTTTATTACATAAAATGAATTAATAATAAATTGAAAATTTTACAATGAAATACTTTTTATTTAATACTTTTAATTAGCTTTTTACTTAATTTTAATATTATTTTTTCAACTGAGCGTCTAATATAAATAAAAGATTTTGAACAGTTCTTAGTAAATACACATTAAGTTTATATTAAAAGACCTCATGTGATCAGTATATGCTCCGTTTTGTCCAAATTAATGAAAAACTATATCGTAAGTAGAAAATTACATGGAAATTAAAATTTTAGATAACCAATTTTAAAAATTAAAATTCTAATTGCGATTTATAATTAAGTTAAAAGTCTAAATACTGGTTTTGTTATAATCCTAAAACTTTTATAACTCTTGTATATATATATATACTAGAAAATAGACACGTGCGATGCACGTGTTTATCGAATTCCAAATTTGCGTACTTAAAAATAAAAATTAAGCAAGCTAAAACAGTCATTTCGCTGAATAATCTACTAAGCCTTCATCCACAATATATTCCATTAATGTGTCGATTCTAATATGTGTGGTTATGAGATGGACAAAAAAAAAACAATATCACACTCGATAATGAGAAAGTCGCACATATGGAGGTAATGATCTAATTATTAAGAACATGTTGTGCATGTTTACCATTGATATGTATGTACTAATGATACGTATGTAGTATGTACTTAGTAATATAAATGATGGTAGAAACAAATCAATGTGACATTTTTTATAAATAAAATAAAAAGAGTCTATTACATGCATGTAGTACGTAGCATGTAAATGAGCATGAAATTTAACTAATACAATAATAAACGTCTTTGAGATTTAAAATTGGAGAGACTATTTTGATATTTAAAATCACCTTATGAAATATTTTATTTTTTATGGTAAAATTTAAATGTGAAGACACATGACTTTTGGGGTGAGGGTCATTGAGATTTTTATAGAAGTAGTAGTTTTAAAATTTAAATGTAAAGAGACATGACTTTTGGGGGTGAGGGCCATTGAGACTTTTATATATGTAGTAGATATATATATATATAACAATAAATAATATTATATTTTTCCTATTGAGATGTGCATCATCATTCGTATTAGATTCTTGATTTTCAGACGACGTATAATACACGCGGGTGGAGATAAGACTTATTGCCATATTTTCACGCTTAAGTCCAATATTTGGGACCCAATGCAATAATTGCTTTATAACGCACGATTAATTATTAATCAAACTATTAATTTGCATTAATCAAATTATTAATTTGCATTAATCAAACTAAACAAAAATTAGGTCTTCGTTAGGTATGAATAGTTTTCTATTGGCCCGGTAAGGTAGGAAGGAGTTAGCCATGGAAATAATTATGTTTTCCTTTAATTGCCTTTGTAGCTTTATCTAACATCGCATTAACGTTGTCATTTATCTAACACCACATAATTTAATCTTATAATAATAGTATAATCACCACCAACAACAATAATTATAATACTAACCATGTTTAATATAGTAGAATGCGGCTAGAAGATTCTATTGCATATATGGTGAATGAACCATCCTCGTATACATTTTATTCAAAATCAAATTAAAAGAACGTATACATCTTACTTTAATTTATTTATTAAAGCAGTGTACTTAAATTATAATAATATATGACATTCGAAAGGTCATTATATCTATTTTCATATAAAAAAGTTGTTCATAATTTAGAATACCGTAAAAAAAATTATAAATATTGAGATTTAAAAGTTATATATAATACAATAATAAATAAATCTATAGACATAAAAATTATAATATATTATTTAATGATTAGGTTATTTAGTGCATTTTTAAAGTTCAGAATCGTCGATTGTGTCACATTGTACTATAACACGTATTTGAGGTCAGAAGCCGTAGAAATTAATTTAAATCTTAAAATTGTCGATTTAGTCACTTGTTAGTATGTAATTTAATTAAGCATAACTATAGTTCTTTAGATTTTATTTTGGTATTATTGGGAAAAAGAAAAAAACATGGAAAAAAAAATGATTTTTGATTTAAGTGAATGGATTTTTTTTGGCGGAAAAAAAATACAAACAAATATGTAAGAGTACAAAATACCGACCCACGTCTACTTCGCTTTCAAGCTCCCGCCCATTCCGTCATCTTCAACCGACGGAGTCAAACTTTAAAACCCACACGTTTTATAAAGTTAACGGCCTTCATATAACGGCTATAATAATAATAATAATAATAATAATAATAATAATAATAATAATAATAATAAAGAAAAACGAAGGGAGAGAAATGAGATTCCAAAAACTAATCCAATCATAATTTTTGTGGCCAAAAGAAATTGTAAATCATAATTATTAATTTAGATTGCTGCCACTAATGGAGGCAGGAATTAGGAAGTGGATTATTCAAATCAAGTTGCCTAACTTCTCTTTAAATAGTGTATTATATGTAGTGTACTTTGCATTAGTTAAATATATATTATTTGTGAGAAAAGCTTCTTTTCATTTGAAAAACAAGCTTCCACTTTAGCTTAAATTTCAATTAAAAATGTATTTATAATTTGATTTTTTAAGCAATAGTTAACTTTATTTGTTTTAAAATCTATATCAATATAATACCACTATCTATATCTCTATTATTATAATATACATCGCGGCCTCACTGCCAAAAAACACATGTCGTTTTAGCCAAACTCTAATTGTTATTAGCTTAATTCACATATACTCTCCGAATTATTGATTCAAGTCAATTTTCTGTTAGTAATAACGGTGATCGGAACTCTAAGTTTTTTTTCAATTTTCTACACCGGAATTTTTAAGTTCCAGGTATAAACTTTCAACCCCGCAAATCACTATTTTCGATCTCCTTCAACCGCTGGTAGTATGTGATTTAGTTGTTAAGAGCACCCACTCTTATACGGTTTAGTTTCGGGGTAACGAGTTCAAATTCCTCCAGTGACTTGATTAAAATCATTTTCTTTAGGAAAGAAAGACTTTGACCTAACGGACCAGACTCTTGATTATGTTAGATTGCTGGAGATGTTACGTTGGCGGTGTCAATGCATGCGTTGCTTGTTCAGATATATGATTTGCTCGTCTGTGGTACTACGTTGATTGAACAGTGCATGCGATGGTTGTTCAAATGTTTGATATGCTTGCTGGTGGTGCTACTTTGACACCACTGCATGTGCGCATGTGCTGGTTGTTCAAATGTATGATATATTTGCAAATTAATAGAAAAATTTGAACATTACGTAGCTGGATGAGAATAGAAATACGTTAGCACGAGTTTTTAAATGTTCCTTTAAAAATTAAAGTAAAATTAGAAATTGGACACTATGAAGTCCAACATGTAATTAATGTTGTTAACATATATATGGTCCCCAACATTTTTGAATTGAAGAGAGCAACACCTTCTTTTGTGTGTGAAAGATGTGAAAGAAGAGCCAAAACCATTTAAAAACTTCGAACTTTAAATAAAGACTGGCCCCAACTACTCAATACATTCATTCCTTCACATTTGGTGAGTCAATCAATTCAATTGAAATCTCCCGCCGTTATCTCCGCTAACTCCGTCAACCCTATTCTCTCTCCCCAAAAAAACGAATTGACACCAGTTATTTAGCAAAAATATTCAACTCTATATATAACCAACAGCCAACAAGACAGCAAGATTAAAAAAAGGTTGTTCTTCAGTTTTGCAGAGGAAAGGAGAGAAATTCATAGAAGAATATTATATTTTTCTCGTTTTGGTTTTGTTGAGAGAGAGAAACAAGGGAAGGTAGCTGTTTGGTTTTCTGGGAGAAGATCTTGTCGGATCGAATCCATTGGATTCCTCTCTTACCAGGTTCGAATGAGGATTTTGTTTCTGGGTTCTTGCACTGTGGCTTGATTTCAGCTTCTGGGTTGTAAAGTTTGAATTTTTTTTTCAAGAAATGGCTTGAGTTTCTCTGTTCTTGGTTTTCTTGATGTTGTCTTCTTGAATCTGTTTGTCTGTCTCCCTCTCTTGAATATGTGTTCTTGAATCTTTTCCCTTGTTCTTTCATATCCTTGCATTTAAAGACATGCAGGTTCTTGATGGTGACCCTTCAGTGTTCTGTTTTTCCAAAACTTCCAATTTCTTATGTTATTTTTTCTGGTATATTCAAAAGATTGGAACTTTGAAACATCCTCAGATAATTGTCAGAAAGGCCAAAGGTTTGGACAATTCCTGTTAAAAAAAAAATTAAAAATAATCATCTATCATTTGCTGCATAAATATTGATCTTGAAGAGATCAATCTCATTTTTGGTGTAAATTATGATCTTTTCAATCAATATATAGATACGTAACACGATATAAGCCTCGATCTTTGCTTCTATGTTCTTGAACATGCTAAAAAACATGTTTTTTTTTAATCGTTTTGATGTTTTTAGTTTGATTTTTCCTAACCAAGTCTATGAAACACTGCAATTTAGAGTGATGGGGAGGGAGGTGACATATGAGACCAACAAGAAATCGAACGGGGCGACAGGCCCCACAGATTCTCTTCCTTTAGGGAAGATTACGAACGAAAACTCAGACAAGGAGTACGAGGTTAAGGAATGCACCACAGAGAAGACATTTGTGGAAGAGAAACAATTCAATGAGAACCAAGAGGAGGAGGAAACTGAGGAGATCAGTGATGATAAGAAGTTCAATGGCAATGGCTATACGAAATGCACGATTCCTCAGCCATTTGAATTCGCAACTGAAAAGCGCGGTCCCTGCACGAATCGCCATGTTGACATCGATTCTCCTGTTAGTTCTCCTTTCAGAAACTCGCAGGTATTGTTGAATTCCTCAACTTTGTGCATATTTGTGTCATTTTCTTTACGGTTCTATAATGTCTTGTTCTGCAAGTTAAGCCTTGTAGTGGTAGAATTTGCTTGGGAAGAACTGTAGAAACAAATGTATGAACACCCACTTCACAAAAAAAAAAAAAAAAAAGACTTTTTAAGGGTTAGATCTTGAATTGATCACAATTCATGATCTTTTTAAAAATTTATGCCGGTTTTTTACTATTCTATAGTGCCTTGTCCAACAAGTTTAGCCTTTTCTTCATAGAACTTGCAATGGAAGAACTGTAGAAACAAATACCTGAACACCCGCGTCATAAAATTTAGAAAAAAAGATTTGTTTAGGATTGGATGCAAATTTTTTACAGATTTATATCGTTTTTACGGTGATTTGTCTTCAAGTTTCATACTCAAGATTGCATATTTTTTGCAGCCAAACTCTCCAATGACTCCGATAAAGCTGCTGCAAACAAAAAACAAGTTTCATGCTGATGAAGAAGACAACTCCTCCGCCACTTCCTCGTATCCTTGTTTACTTATACTCCAAGAAATTTCGACATAAAACTGTAACTTTTCATCTTTTTTGTTAAAAACAAAATGGTATTTTGTGTTCCTTAACTGCATATAGTGCTGCTGCATCTGTACACACGGTGAAACCGGTTAAAGCAGTTACTGTTGGCTCAGCTCCTACGTTTATATCTGGTGAACGTGCAGAGAAACGAAGAGAGGTAAATATTGCTTATTTCTTACTTCTTACTATTAACTATTCTTATTGTGTGTTCTTCCCTGTAATGTAATTTATTGTTTAGTATTACATGAAATTGGAGGAAAAGCAACGCGCTCTGGAGGAAGAGAAAATGCAATGCGAAGCAAGGCAAAGGGTAAATAAATATATATGATTGTTCTTCTTGATATGCATTTTATGCTATCTCGAGCAAAAGTGGGTTCAAAATTGATTGAGTTTGATGTTTGATCGGTTTTATAGGAAGAACAAGAGGCAGCTATCAAGCAGATGAGGAAGAACATGGTGGTGAGGGCGAAACCCGTACCGAGTTTTTACTACGAGGCACCTCCACCCAAGGCTGAACTCAAGAAGGTAAGGAAAAAAGAAACTTTTTTTTCTCCATGAATTCATAACAAATAAGCCATTTTTCAATCCAACATTGAACTTTTATGATAACTTGGGTGTCAAGTTTTGAACTTTTTTTCATTTGAACATAATTTTCTCTGCAATTCATAACAAATAGGCCATTTTTCGTTTCAAGTTGAGTTTTTTTGGGGTCAATTTGGTGACAAGTTACGATTTTTTTTTTTTTTTTTTCATTTTAACCTAATTTTCTGCATAATTCTTAACAAAGAAGCTGTTTTTCGTTCCAATATCGCATTTTTAAGATGACTAGGGTGACATGTTGCAAACTTTTATCATTTTTAACTTAATTGATTTTCTACTCAGCAAAAAAAAACTAATTTTTCTTCGTAATCCATATAACAAAGAGGCAATTTTTCATTTCAAGAGTGTATTTTTTGGGTCAATTAGATGACAAGTTGCGAACTTTAGTCATTTTAACTTAGTTTTCTGCATAATTCTTAACAAAGAAGCAGTTTTTAGTTTCAAGATTGCAATTTTAAGATAGCTTGGGTGACAAGTTTTGAACTGTTATCATTTTTAACTTAATTTTCTGGTCATTCATAACAAAGAGGCCATTTTTTTGTTTCAAGATTGAACTTTTTGGGGTCAATTCAGTGACTAGTTGCGAACTTTATCATTTTAACCTAACTTTCTGTGTAAATCTTAACAAAGAAACTGTTTTCTGTTCCAAGATTGCAATTTTAACATATCTTGGGTGACAAGTTACGATCGTTTCTTCATTTTTTGAAATGCAGCTACCATTGACACGACCCAAATCCCCAAAACTCAGCCGGAGAAAGAGCTGCAGCGATGCTGTAGGATCATTACCAACTGACAGTGCTCGTAAAATCTGTACTCGGGGACAGCGCCACAGCATTGCCACGATTAAGGAAGCATCGTCTTTCTCAATCAGTCCTACTAACAAGCCTGCAACTGCAAGGAGGAGCAGCAGCAATGGCAGAACCAGAAAGGTCCCGGAACCGGAGGAAGAAATGAACGCTATTCACTGTGATATCTCCGTCGAGTCGTGAAATGAATGCTGGTGATGATGATGGGGTTTTCGAGTCTAACTATGAATAGGTGGTCGGAGGGAAAAAAAAGTTCTTGTTTTTAAGTGTACTTGTTCTTGATGTGGTGGTGGTTAGATGTTTGTTGCCAAAAAAAAAGGAAATAGCTTGTTTTCTGGTTTGATTTACAGGAGATGTTGTGTCGGAATTGGTCTGTGTTGTGAAATGTTGTATATTATGATGCTTAACTTGTTAAACCCTTATCTATACTATTTATTAAAGCTCCAACAATATTGTGATGTATCTCTATTTATATTAAGAATCTATAAACTGTCTGAAGTTTAACCACTATTGAAATTTAGTGTCTGAAGTTTGACCGGTCATGGATAGATCACCCAGGTTCGGGTCCATAAGCAGTGACAATTGCCCTATGAAGACTTGCTTTCGCTACGGCTCCGGGGGTTCCGTTAATGTTAAAATGGACTGTTTCATGTTTTAATTTTTTTTTATTAAAATTTGGTATCTCCGCACGTGTTTTTCTCTACCTTCGATCATTTCCATTAACCTACTCACCCACTCATGATCCATCACTCTTTACTTTTCACGAAGTCGCCGAATTTTTCCCTAAAACTTGAACATGCAAAAGAAATGATTTCCAACTGGATGGTGTGGAATAATTTTTTTAGCGACAACGGAGCGGAATTTACTTGCACGAATGATGCTAACTTCTTAGGTGACGGTCCCGGTAAGGTGACGAGAAGAGAACGTGCATGGGAGGTCGAATTTGACGGTCGATTTTGTCATGGATTGGCTTCTCTAAAATAATCACACTAAGACACTAAATTTCAACAAAAATGAAACCTGGAACACTCCATTTTAACGTCAGACACCAAATTTCAGTATTGGTGAAAGTTTATAAGTTTTTAACCCTTAAATCTTACATTTTCTTCATAATTTTTCACTTAATTTTTTTTGTTTATGAACAAAATTTCTGACTTCGTTCATGCGTGTGATTGACCTACATATCATTTTTCTTTACTTGTGAATTGAAACACTTTAAATGTATTAATTAATCAACTGTACTAAAAGCTCTATTTACATGTCAATGTATAGTTTAACGTTAATACTACTACTTAATCCAATTTATCATGTACTAAATACAATAGCGGGTGAGCGCTTCATCTATTAACTAAAAATTAGGGGTAAATATAAAAATATTAATGGTCAACACTTTAACTATTAACTGTGATTTTTCTACCATGCTTTGGAAGCACCATGCTTTTACTAAAACTTTAAAAGTATGAAAAAATATGAATTTTTTTAACTACACCTAAGATGTGTATCATACTATTAATAATATCAATTTCTCTATGGGGTTCACCTTTAGGGCAATAGAAAAATAAAAAAATTAGTGGCAAAAGCATGGTGCTCCAAAAACATTGTAGAAAGGTCCTATTAACTGACCTAATACGAGTGAGAATTAGTTCAGACGTGAAACAAACTTGCTACCGCTATAAAAAAATGCAACCAAAGTCTTTTATGATAATAAATTAATAATAGTTAAATGTTCAGCTTGTTAGTTTCTAAAGTTTAGGGTGCAAATCACAGTTTTCAGTAACCTTAAAATTTTTGGAGGCAACAAAACCGTCTGCTGTGAAGAAGATGAGGGTAACTACGAAACTTCAGCTCCCTCTCTCTTCAGCAGCAGCCATGGCCACTGCACTCTCCTTCACTTCCGCTTCGTTTCTCCACCCTCTGAAGCTCAAAACCCCATCCACGCCCCATTTCTCTTCAACACCTTTCTTCACTCCTCTCTGCCGCGCTTCTCAACCCGACAGACCCAACCCGAAGCACAAACCCAAACCCAAACCCATGGAGGGTCAGGGCCAAAGACCCGCCGACAAGAACCGCCGTAGATCTAGGCGGTCGATTCTGAAGAAATCGCTCCGGCAGGAGCAGGTCACCTTCACCGCCGCCGTTCCCGATGACCCGGTGGTTGCGATTATCGGAGGTGGCTTGGCGGGTCTTGTCTGCGCCCAGAATTTGGATAAGAGAGGGATTCGGAGTACGGTTTTCGACACGGTTGGTTAGTTCTTTCGTCACTTTCTGGTTCTTTCGTCCAATTCTTGATTTGGTCGCTGTAAATGTTAGCCTTTTACCAATTGATGATGTAGAAATTAGAATAGTGGTACATATCAAATATTAGATTCAGGGTGCAAGAAAAATGTGGAATTTGAGGTTATTTGGTGTCATTTGTGATTTATGGATGCTCATACCTCATGATGCTCTGGTAAAAGCTTACTAGGGTGTAGAATGTTGTGAGTTTCTATATCCATGAAGTTCTTACTAGATGTAAAACAGTTATGTGGGTTTAGTTGTTTTTTTTCGCCTCATATGCGTTTTATCTGCGAATTAATGATTTTGATCTGTAGATTTTTCTGGCACCCAATTTTTCGATAGATATTTGGAACATTAACATCGATCAAGAGCTTACATTCATATTAAAGGAAAACTCTGAGGGTATTTGGTGTAATTTGTGATTGATGAATGTTCATAATGCTGTCTCAAAAGCTTATTAGGTGGTCGAACATTGTTGTTTCTGTTTCCATTGCATTTGTTCAAAAAGATACAAAATTATAAGGTAGATGCTCTAAAATAGTTGGTGAATTTCGTCACATTCTGATTCATTTCACCTTAAAACTAAAAAAAATGGAGTTTTTGTCTTCGTATGTCGCCCAGGGTATGCATGGTTTGGGAGGAAGAATGGGGACTAGACTGATTGAACCCGATGGATTGATTTTCGACCACGCTGCACAGTTCTTCACTGTGAGTGATCCGCAATTTGCCGAGCTCGTCAATTCTTGGCTAGATAAAGGCCTTGTTCAAGAATGGAAGGGTTTAATTGGAAACCTCGAAAATGGTGGTCGGTTTACTCCTCTTCCTTCTGCTCCTCCAAGATATTACGGAGTCAATGGAATGCGCCCTCTTGCTGATTCGTTGGCTCTGGTGAGTCTTAAGTTTAGAAACGCCACGTTGAAGTATATTGACCTATTTTCAGTTTGTGGAGTAATTTGAATTCAGTGGCTAATTAAGCAAAATTTGTAACCTTAAATGCAGAGCTTTTCAGCGGCTAATGTGGTCCGGCCTTGCTGGATTAGTAAATTGGAACCGTTTAATGGGAAATGGTACGTCAGCGAGAATGGAAAGCCACAAGGAGAGTTTGATGCAATTGTTATTGCACATAATGGTAAGTTGTGGGGATCTACATGATTAGATTTCACTCGCTATTGTTGTGTTAATCTTCTCTTATTTGTCTCTATTGTGAATTATTATACAGGAAAATGTGCGAATCGACTGCTTTCTACTTCAGGGTTACCTTTGATTGCTGGACAAATGAAGGTAGCAAGCTTGAACAATTAAGTTTTACCGAGCAGTGCTACAAAATGAGAAAATTAGAGTGAAACTTAGCCAGAAAGTATGATACAGCTGTTGTAAAAAATAAAAAAATTATCTTTTAAAAAAAAAAAAAACTAAGTCTCACTCTATATTTGACTCGGGGTAAAAATTTCATTTTGTTATAGAAAGATTATCTGCGTTTTAATGAGCAATGCTACAAATTGAGGCATTCATTTCAAAGTAAAAAGTAGGATATAACTCGAAATCATCACTTCTATACTTATTTTTTTTTTCGCTGAAAAAATTGTTTTTTTTTTCTTTTTCTTTTTCATGGTGTTTCACTCCAAATTTTACATCATGAGATTTTCATTTTTTACTAGTATGAAAGAAATGTTTGTATATTGCAGAGGTTGGAGCTAAGTTCTATCTGGGCTTTACTGGCAGCATTTGAGGATCCACTTCCTATTCCAGATACAGCACTTTTTGAAGGGGCGTTTGTAAAAGGAGTTGATTCTCTTTCATGGATGGGTAATAATTCAAGAAAATTACTCAACCGCGATAATAACGGACCCCATTGTTGGACCTTCTTCAGCACGGCTTCTTTTGGAAAGCAGAACAAGGTTCCACAGGTTCGTTTTAATGTATTTACGTTTCAGTATCAACGAAACGGTAAATTTTAACTTCACTCAATCCGAAAAAAATTAGAAAGACATTAACAGTCAAAAGAATTTTTCCTTTTTGAAATTTTTTATAGGAAAATATTCCGAATGCCTCGGCAGAGAGAGTAAAGGCGGGAATGCTTAGCGGTGTGGAATCTGCACTCGGGTTATCCGAAGGATCGCTTCAGACACCCTTCTACACGAAAGTCCAACTATGGTAACGACGAATCTAGTTATTTGTGAAAGAATAATACCTATCTGTGGTGTTCGAGGTTATGAAATTGAGTAAAATTTGAAATTAAAGATCTCTCCTAGGTAGAAATATTTATATGAAGATGGTACCATATAGAAAGATTGTATTTTTGGGAATCTTTGTGTTGTTAAAGATCAGACCTTATCTTTTTGATCTGTTTATATGCTTTGCTACGGTTTTAAGGGTATGAAAATGCTACCATCTAGAAAATCTGTACATTTAGGACCTTCATGATAAAAAAGATATCTTTGGGTTAGATTATATGCTTTTGCACTGAAGAATTAGTATTGTTGCTTGGGTTTGAGGCCTAAATCGACTTATTTTGATTTGCGTAGATGTATTTGTTCAATTTTGGTGCAGGGGTGCAGCTCTACCGATGAACAGCCCTCGGGTGCCATGCATCTTCGATCCTCATGGCAGAGCTGGAATATGCGGGGATTGGCTTCTGGGTTCAAGCATGGAATCTGCAGCACTTAGCGGCATCGCACTAGCAAATCATGTAAGTGTTCTTAAATTCAATGAAGAAAATCTTGATTGAAGAACATATTCTTGACTGTTCATATTTCTGTGGGGTGCAGATGGCAGATTATTTCCAGAATCGTGGAGCTGAACCCGATGAATTTGCGATTGGGTTGCAGAATGAGTTTGAAGCACTTTCTGGGCATGATATCGGACAATTTCCTGGAATGGAATCAGAAAATCTGGAAAAAGTCCGAGATTTTGAGCTCGTCAGCTCGTAAAAACAGAGGAACTTCAATGTTTAGAATAGAGCAGTGCAGGAAAGTTAAGGATCTTCAATTTTTCAGAAGATGGATTTTGATCTTGTCAATCTTTACAATGATTGATTTTGTTGGAATAGAAGCACACTATTGCAATTATATTGCAGGATTACAAATGTGTTGTTCTTGAGTTTAGTTGAATTATTGTCATTTGGAGAGATGCGACTTTAAATTCATAATCGATCATTTCATTGAAAAGCAACTCACTGATTCACACCCAATACAACACATAACCCAAATCACAGAAATAGGAAAATTAAAATCAAATCTGATCTCATAAAAGTAGAAATGGGTGTTAATCAAATCTACCATTAACACTGTTCTAATAGAGAAAACTGTACATATTTCTCCAACTTAACCCTAGACTCGCCGGTTTCTCTCACTTCCTAGTTTTCCTCGCCGGCGACTTAACGCTCTTTGGCTTCTTAGCAACCTTCACTGCCGCCGCCGCCTTCTTTGGTTTAGCTGCCACCGCTGCTTTCTTCGGCTTCACCGCCGCCTTGGCCTTTGCAGGAGACGCCTTGGCTGCAGTCTTGGCTACTTTGCTCGGCTTGGCCGCTGGCTTCACCGGAGCCTTCCTCTTTGCGGCGGCGGCGGGTTTGGCTGCTGCTTTTGGTTTGGCAGCTGCTTTCGGCTTGGCGGCTGCTTTAGGCTTGGCGGCTGCCTTTGGCTTCGGTTTCTCAGCAGCTTTTGGCTTCTCAGCCGCCGGCTTCTTAGCGGCGGCGGGCTTTGCGGCAGGGGAGAGCTTGAACGAGTTCTTCACCTTCACGAGCTTTCCGGCCGCCACAAGGCGCTTCAGCTGAACCAGGAGCAGCTTCCTGAATGTGGTCGGCAACTGCTTGTGCCTCTCCTCGATGAACTTCTGGATAGCGATCTGGCTCGACCCGGTCCTCTCCTTCAGCGACACGATCGCCTCCGTTATCATCTACAGAAACATAAATCAAAGCTCAACACCATAAAAATCGCAGATTTAGCTTCCGCTGCATAATTAGAAGGATTCTAAAATGGGTACCTCGGCGAACGGAGGATGGGATGAAGGAGACGGCTTCTTGGCCGTCGCCTTGACGGACTTGGCTTGCTTCGGAGCTGCGGCCACCATTGTTATGGAGATTTCTTCGGAAAAATATGAACTTGCAGAGCGGTTATGGTGTAGATGACGAAGACAGAGTTATTATATATATAGAAGGAGAAAATGAGGGGAGGGATCTAATTGGTGGAAATGACTGAGGCGCGGATCGAGCTATGTTTGAATGATGTCCGTTAGATGAGAGATTTATCTATGGCTGAGGTTAATTATGTCTCAAATTTGGATAAAGGGGGAATAAGTGTGAGGACTTCAATGGGTTAAAGTGAGGTAGGTGTTTGTGTGTTTTTTTCTTGGGGTTTTAATTTTTTATATTATAAATTATTATAAATGTGAAAATTTGAAATGTATATTTGGGATTAAGAAAAACTTAAAACAAATTCACTATAGATATAAGTTTAAAATTTGAGGATTGTTCTAACATTTTATATATATATATATATATATATATTGAATGTATGTGTAATTTACTCTTCTTTTGACGATAATCAAACAATTGGATTATCAGTACGTATCAATTCCTTATTTGTAAACGGTGTGCTATTCTTTCTCCCACAATAGTCTAACAATCAATTGAATTACGTTTAGATCTCGCTACACAATATTTTTGAGAAGAATTTATATTGAACGCTTCTATACAATTACTATACACATAAAAATATTTTGTACTATTTAAACTTTTTATAAGTTTAGTGAGCATTCTCTATTATTTTTATTACAGCTATCCTTAATTAAATGCACAAATAATATTCATTAGTTAAGTTGTACCTGAACCATGAACTGAAGCCGAGTGTCTTAGAGAGAGCTTGAAAATAATTATGCTTCTCATGCTGGATTATATAGACCGGGAGAGACAATGCTAATAAGGATCATTTCACTTGGAGAGCATAGATTGGAAGAAGAATAATATTTGTATCTGTTAACGAAATATTAACGAAATATGCATTGTATCTGTTAATCATAGTGAATTCTAGAGAGATATAAGAACAATAGAAAATTTAGAGAGATATCATTAGGTAAGAATGAAAAGGAGGAAGTGAAAAGTGGATATATTTATAGGAAATATAATGGAGTCTAGTCGACACCATCAATAATTACATTTTCTCTCATTTATTGCGTCAATGAGAAGACACTTTAGAAAAGACAAAAGCTTCTTCGAGAACATTCGGGGGAGAAGAAATGACAACGGAAATGAAATAAAATAAAACTTGCACAGAAAGTTTCAACAGCCAACGGTAGCACCCTCCGCGTAAATCCAGAGACTCGACATGTGAGACCATATATATATATAAGAAATTCCGAAACGACAAAATAAATAGAGTTGGAAATAGAATCTCGACACGTGCCTCAATCTCTTTAAAAAATAGTAGATGCCAAATCTCTTAGGGCCAAGTGTTGAACCCTCTATAAATATCAAATACTCGACGACAAATTCACTTTTCTAAGAGACAACCAGAGTATCAATGCGACACCATTACTCCAAATCGATAGTTAGCTAGCTCATAACAAATCTAAAATAAATACGACAAAGAGTCGGCATCACTAGCATTAGTAAATAGGTGGCGATCTGCTTGTTACTGCCATCAGAAAATCCTCATAGTAAGAAACACGAGGTGGCAACTTACCGAGTTTTTCACCAAAATAGATCTAAATAAACAACCAAATACCAATATATATAGCCCTCATAAAAAATGTTTTACAAATCTAGGCCTAGTTTAGAGTTTTTGACCAAGATAGACCTAAATAAAAAATCAAATACCAAAATAGGCCACATAAAAATGTTTTACAAATCTAGGCATGACCGGGTTGGGCAATTGATATTTTTTTTTACCTGCCGAAAAAAATTGGTTGGCCGGGTTGGAGCAACCCGGCCAAGTATGTTTTTTTTTTTTCGCTTCTTTTTTTTGTTTTTGTTTTTTTAACAGATTTTGTAAAAACTAATGGTATTGTAATTTTTTTCCTTCTAAAAATCTATTAAACATGATGAACCTAGAGAGAAAATTGACATTTCACAGAATAATTTTTTTTTTTTTCTAAAAACCTATTGGACATGAGAACCCTAGAAGATAAATGTGTAACTGTGCCCTCTAGAGTTTACTATGTCCAATAGCTTTTTAGAAACAAAATTACAAAATCATTAACTTTTACAATTTCTATTAAAAAAAAAAAAGCAAAACATACTTTGTCGGTTGGGGCAACCCGGCCAACCAATATATTTTTTTCCCGGAAAATTGTAAAAAAAAAAAAAATTCAGTTGGCCTATATTGGTATTTGGTTCTTTATTGGGGTCTATTTTGGTCAAAAACTCAAAACTAGGCCTAGATTTGTAAAACATTTTTTATGTGGTCTATATTGGTATTTAGTTGTTTATTTAGATCTATTTTGGTCAAAAACTAGGCCTAGATTTGTAAAATATTTTTTATGTGGTCTATATTGGTATTTGGTTGTTTGTTTAGATCTAATTTAGTAAAAAACTCCAACCTGCCTGTTACTATCATCAGAGAAACTCTTAATAGTAAAAAACATGACGTAGCGGCCTGCTTGTTACCGCTATCAGAGAAACCAAGATACCTGAGGTGACGATCTGGTTGTAATCAAGTGACAGGCCACTACCAACTTTCTCAACCAAAAAGGAATCAACCGCCACCGTCACTTCAGAAACCATCCACAATAAGGAATGAACCACCATAGAAGCGGCTAACATCTCCTATAAATAGTAAAGTCTGCATGTTCATTCATTAAGATTCTCATTATTTACAAAGATCTATTCATTTAAGATGAAGAACACCCCCCAAACTCTCCTTCATGCAGATGTTGTCAGCGGCGATGCCCATGAGTTCAGACTTTAAGATACAACAATTAATGTAAAAAGTCCAGTTTCTTGATTTTAAATTTAGTCTAGAATAGCATAGAAAAATGATTTTACAAAATTGCAATTACACAATATTTTTTATAAAAATTTGTAGAGTTTTAATTAAATTATGAACGTAACTGAGAAAAACGTACACGTGTCACTCATAGAATGTCTGTCAGTGGAATTAATATATTACTAGATGCTAATCCCGCGCACCGCGCGGGTAAAAAAATAGAAAGACCGAAAATAGAATTAAAGGAAATAGATTAGCGTTAAAAAAGTTTTAAAAAGTAAAATTGTAGAAATTGGATTTGAGAAATACAAATAATTTAAACATTTTGAAAGATATAATATGTTTTTTTTCTTTCTATTTTAACCATTAACCATATTTATGTATTGCCCATTGTAATTTTTTTTATATATATATATATATCTTAGATTTTCTTATATATTATGATATTTATAATATATACATATATATAGTTAGTTATAGTAATTTTTTATATTATATGTATATTAATTATATAGATTAGATATTGTTATTGTTTTATTATATTATATATTTGGCCGTGATAAAATTTTATAATATATTCCCGTCGTTGTTTGATGAAATATATGAATTGTCCCTTCTGAAAAAAAAAAAATTAATAGCCACAATCATCATATAATAAAAATAAAACAATTAACAATATATAATGAAAAAATCTACATTTTTTATAAAAGATAGTGAAAAAAAATTAGAATATACAACTATCGTTTTATAATTATTTATGAAACTAAGCTTGTTTAGCGCTTTTTTTTTTTTTGCCAATAAAAAGGAATTGGCTAGTAGTGGTGACCCTAAACTCATCCCGCTACGTAATGTTCGAGCTCTCCTGCTCACGGTCTGGGTTTTTTCCGACCAGACTTAGCAAGCAACCAGCACATACACTGGTCTCGTCAACGTAGCCCCACCAGCAGCCTAGTATAGTCAAATTATTGTGGCGCTTTTTTTAAATATTATATTCTAGATGCATAATATCTTCAAATTTCTATATGCCTTTTAATTTATGGAGAAAAATTATTTATTTATTTAGATACTAAAAGAGAAGAAATAACATCTTTTTAAACATGCAATAACCCAACAATTTATATCTAAATTTCTAGAGCTATTAAAATTATCGAAACAAATATAATAAGAAGTAAAAAAAGATTAATACTTATTCGCATCACACAAATAAGGTATTGACGATAAAAAAAATTAAAATAAACAAATTTAAACATCATCTTTTTATATGATCGTTATTGTATAACTGTTAAAAACCAAATTTTTAATCAAATGGTGTAATTAAAGTAACATTGTATTATTTATGTTTCAACTAATATTATCTTTAAAAAAGTTAATCGAAATAAACCTACTTAAGTAGTTTAAAAAAAAAAATCATAAAACAAATAAATATTGTAGACGTACCGGTGTTACTAAATTATGTAAATCCCTATTATCTACTACAAATTTCGTTGATAGTATTATGATTGTGTATAAAACCAATAGAACATACAAAACCAGTGCAAGTACAATATAAATAAGGGTTAAAGGTCCTTTTGGTACCACATGTTTGCAAAAATTACACTGTTCATACCACTAGTATTTTTTCGTACCGAATTGGTACCATATGTTTCCAAACCTTACTGTTTTGGTACCTCCGTTAGGGTTCCGTCAAAAACAGCCGTTAAATGGCATGTGCCATGCACGTGACCAGCCCAAAACTTTCAGTTTTGTTACAATTTAGTCCATCTAATACATCCCTAACTTTTGTTTTGTTCAATTTAGTCCTAAAACTTCAAAATCAAACCATTTCCCCAAATTGACCTAGCCGGACCTAGCCATGGGCTAGGTCCGACCCTGGGTCATGGTCGCCGGACCCAGGCGACCCCGACCCAGGGTCGGACCTAGCCCTAGGCTAGGTCCGGCTAGGTCAATTGGGACCTAGCCCCAATTTAGGGTTCGGTCCCAATTGACCTAGCCGGACCTAGCCTAGGGCTAGGTCCGACCCTGGGTCGGGGTCGCCTGGGTCCGGCGACCATGACCTAGGGTCGGACCTAGCCCATGGCTAGGTCCGGCTAGGTCAATTTGGGAAAATGGTTTGGTTTTGAAGTTTTAGGACTAAATTGAACAAAATAAAAGTTAGGGATGTATTAGATGGACTAAATTGTAACAAAACTGAAAGTTTTGGGCTGGTCACGTGCATGGCACATGCCATTTAACGGCTGTTTTTGACGGAACCCTAACGGAGGTACCAAAACAGTAAGGTTTGGAAACATATGGTACCAATTCGGTACGAAAAAATACTAGTGGTATGAACAGTGTAATTTTTGCAAACATGTGGTACCAAAAGGACCTTTAACCCTATAAATAATGTATTACAAAATGAAACATAGATTTAAAAAAATAATGTGAATCTTACCTGCATCAGATGAAATAACCATCACCGCATACAACATTAATGAATATTAAGTGTAAATCACCTACTTATTATTCATATAGAGCCACTACACATGCAACAGTCAATTTCATTTCATCAGAAGCTTACATCTCCGGATCAACTCTATTGGGCAAAACACGATTGAACAATGACATTGTCTCCCGCGTCTATAATAATGTCGCACTCAATAATTCCAAATTGGGAACTGCATGTTGGTTTCTCATTTATCTCCCTAGCCCCGCTCGTGTAGTTGAACCATTTGAAGTTGTGATATCTCCGGACATATGAATAGTATGTAATATGCTGATTATATCTGTAAAATAAAGCATGTGGTTATTATGTATTATTTAACATCCAAAACAAATGTACTATTTATATAAAATATTCATACCTAACATAAATTCAATTGGACCAATTATGTTTTTAAGGGTCTATACATATCACTAAAAACTGATGATAGTTGGACTACACTTTCAGATAATAAAATTATTAAAGTGATGCAAACAATATGGAGCTTTAGTTTGCCAGGAACAGGTTTATAAGTAGAAATAACGCGTACCAAACGTAAACGTTGGATTGGTACTGACGGTCGACAAAATAATGTCTTCATTTTTCCGCTAAACGTACATCTATATATCCGTGAAAGTATGTCCCCTAATTATTTTTAAAGATATAAGTAAGAATAATAGCCAAAAAAAATCATCTTATGCATATAAATAAAATATAATCATTACTAATCATCTCATCAAATAATAGCATGCAACATTCACATATTGGAACTGGATATTATCTGAAACACAAATTATACGAACTCGAATTACGGATTGACAAAAATCAAGTTATAAATCATTAAGTAAAGATATAGTTATTTCCATTAAGCAATTTATCTATAAGGTAATCGACCTATAATAATTTTCAAAAAACAAATAAATATATCAGAACCATGTACTATATATAAAAAAAAAAACTTCAAATGTGAACTATAAAAAAAAAAAAATATATAACATTATCAACGAAAGAATCCCAAATTAGATGCATAAATAAAGTTATACTTACGTAATACTAAATACGTACTGAAGATTAGGAGGTGGATGTACACGTACTTGAAAGTTGCGGAAGATCATATCATAACAACGCAGGCTCAAACCCAAAATCAAGAAAACACCATAACAATAATCACGATTAATGTTGCCTTTATATTAGAATGTGTAATAGAATGCTGCCTTATATTATTATTATAGTATATAAATTAGTCAAGAGATAAGAAATTCCTATTCTATAACAATACATATATATTACGATTGATGTTGCCTTTCATGTTATTATTATATTGTGTGTAATAAAAATTGTCAAAATTATTTGTTTATTTACTTTTTTAGTTTGTGTATATATATATATAATAATAAAAATTCAAATAAAAATATTATAACTAAAATATATATACAAAAACGTGATAGCAAAGAATTAGGTGAGTTTTATTGATAATAATAGTAAATAGAAAGATGCATAATGTAATTATTATATTTATAGATCTATATATTGGTTTACATGTTGATGGACATACGCGTGATCCGGGCTCAGTTTTAATTATTCGGACCTCATGCACGTACGGGACTCACCGCAAAAGTCCAAATTCAAGCTAACCGGGGAAAACCGGACAAGTTTTGAGCTTGCCCGGCATCCCCGGGGGGCTTACCCGGAAATTCCGGGTAAGTCTAGCTTACCCGGAATTTCCGGGCAAGCTAGGCTTACCCGGAAAATTCCGGGTAAGCTAAGCTTACCCGGAATTTCCGGGTGAGCTTAGCTTACCCGGAAATTCCGGGTAAGCCTAAGCTTACCCGGAATTCCGGGTAAGCCTAGGCTTACCCGGAATTCCGGGTAAGTTCCACACCCGGGGGGTGTCGCGCACACCCCCCATTTTACCTCGGACGTATACGGAGACCCGATTTTTACACTAACTCCTATGTGTCCGAGACCTTTGTTTCAGAGGCGCGCGCGTCCCGTTCATGACAGCCGCCTGAGACGTACGTCAGAGCCCCTTTTCCCAGAGCTTACCCCTGCATCCCGGTTCACATTTCCCCATCGAACCGGGTCAAAACCGGTTTACGGTCCAAGGTTGCCTATAAATAGCCACCTTGGGGGTGAACAAATTCAATTCATTCCAAAATCACTTTGGGCAAGCTCGGGAAAAAGCTCTGACTTCTCTCTAAAAACCCTCTCTTTCTCTCTCTAGAAAAACTACTGATGTTGAACGTCGGAGTGAGCACGCCAAGCACCCCCCCCCCTCTCCACAGGGACTGCTTGGTAACGCTCCTTTGCAGGTGCCGACGGACGTCCCGCTAGAGACCCAGAGAGACTTGCCCTCATTCAGAAGACAAAGCTAAAGCCCGCGCGCGACACTAGAAGGCGGATTTAGCCCACGTCCAACTAGAAGACCTCGACAAGTTATTCGGCGGAAAGCCCGCAATAACTCGGTCGAAACACTGGCGCCGTCTGCGGGCTTCGAACAAAAAGCCTGCGTTACTCAAACGAACAAACAAGATGGATAACACATACACCATACACGGAGGCTTCAGCGCAGGGGGCGAAACCTCTTACGCAAGGGAGAGGTACGCCGCCGGAGAGAGTGAAAAACCACAGGAGCCAGACAGGGAGGACACAATCATGGAAGACGTCATTGGTTTCTCAGCCAAAGACAAAGAACACATAACGTTCCCCCACAACGACGCCTTAGTCATCCAAATGACTATTGACGACATGGAAATAAAGCGAATTCTCGTAGATGGAGGCTCCGCCCCAAACGTGCTAACAAAAGACATTGTCTTAGCACTCGGAAGAAAGAAGGCCATACAAACAATGAACTCACCTCTAGTGGGATTCATGGGAGATGCCAGCTACCCGCTGGGCACCATTACCCTTCCAGTAACCTTGGGCGAAGGAGAAAGACGTCTGAACATCGACATACTTTTCATAGTTGTCGAAAAATTAAACGCCTACAATGGTATTCTCGGATATGCAACCATGAACGAATGGAGAATGGTACCTTCAACGGCCCACCTAAAGATCAAGTTCCCAACCATTGCAGGTGTGGGAGAAGTTAGAGGAAACCAACAAGTAGCAAGAGAATGCCACAATGTCGCGCTACAACAAAACCAAGTGGGAAACATGCCAGTAATACCCACCATCGACGAAGACCCAAGAGATGACTACGGGAGGCCTACTGCGATGGACGAACTCCGCGAATTCAAAATCGATGAACCAGAAAGAATGGTGCGCATAGGAGCATCATTATCAGAAGACGAAATGATTGAAGTCACAGCGCTCCTAGCAGAATACAAGGACTTATTCGCATGGTCCCCAAAGGACATGCCAGGAATAAGCCCAGATGTCATATGCCATAAACTCAACATCAACAAAGATGCTCGAGTGGTGAAACAAAAGCTAAGGGCGATAGGCGGGGACAAGAAGTTGGCCATTCGCGAGGAAGTTAGCAGACTGCTCGATGCAGGCTTCATTGAAGAATCCAAGTATCAAACTTGGGTGGCCAACCCTGTAGTTGTGCCTAAGCCAAATGGCAAGTCAAGAATGTGCATCGACTACAGAGACCTCAACAATGCATGCCCAAAAGATTCATACCCGCTTCCACGAATTGATCAATTGGTAGATGCAACTGCGGGCCATGAACTGATGACAGTTATGGATGCATACACAGGATACAACCAAATCCCGATGTTTTGGCAAGACGCCCCACATACGGCATTCTACGCTGACAGCGAAATCTATAACTACAAAGTTATGCCTTTCGGGCTAATCAATGCGGGGGCAACATACCAAAGGATGGTCAATCTCATTTTCGGAGATTTGATTGGCGACAAAATGGAGGCGTACGTGGATGACATGGTCGTAAAATCCAAGAAAAGAAAGAATCACGCAGAGGACTTACGCATAATCTTCGAGAGAATGCGAAAGTATCAAATAAGACTAAACCCCGCAAAATGCGCTTTCGGGGTGCGGTCAGGCAAAATCCTTGGATTTATGGTGAGCGAAAGGGGCATTGAAGCAAACCCTGAGAAAGTGAAGGCAATTGAAGAAATGGCCTCTCCAACAAAGCACAAAGAAGTACAACAACTCAACGGGCGCCTCGCAGCCCTGAACAGATTCCTAGCCAAAATTGGAGACAGAGCCCTCCCTTTCTTCGAAGTGTTACGCGCAAACAAGAAGTTTGAATGGACAAATGCTTGTGAAGAAGCATTCCAACAACTCAAACAACACTTGAAGACGCTCCCAAGACTAGCAAAGCCACTTCAAGGGGAACCCCTCTTTCTCTACATATCAACTAGTAACACGGCGGTCAGCTCTGTGCTAATAAAGGAAAAAGGAGGAGCCCAACTCCCAGTTTATTACGTAAGCAAAACACTGGCCAAGTATGAAGTCAATTACGTACCAATCGAGAAACACTTGTACGCACTCGTGATAGCCGCGCGCAAGCTAAGGCCTTACTTCCACGCGCATGAAATAACGGTCCTGACAGACCAGCCTCTGAAGCACATCCTTGCAAAACCAAACATGTCGGGAAGATTGACAAAGTGGTCTGTAGAGCTAAGTGAATTCCGCATTCATTTCGCTCCGCGAACAGCCATCAAAGGGCAGGCCTTGGCAGACTTCATAGCAGAATTCACAGGGATAGAGCCCGAGCCACAAGATGAAGTCCAGACAGATGTCCCACTCGCAGAAGTTTGGGAAATGTACACGGACGGATCATCCAACACCGGAGGCGTGGGGGCAGGATTACTACTAATCCCACCCGACGGCTCGGACCCCTTGAAGTACGCTTTGAACTTAACATTCAGAGCGACAAACAATGAGGCAGAATATGAAGCCCTCATAACAGGCCTCAGGATAGCCAAAGGTGTTGGAGTGGAACACTTGCGAGTAAAGTGTGACTCACAACTGGTCGTCAACCAGGTCAAAGGGGAATACACTGCAAAGTCCGAAAACATGCAGAGATACTTGGCACAAGCAAAAGAATTGGTAGAAAGTTTTAAAACTTTCGACATAACTTCCGTCCCACGAGAAGAAAACCAGGAGGCCGATGCCCTAAGCAAGTATGCCCAAAGCAATGAACAAAACAAAAAGACACACTTTGCGGAAAACAGGATAATATCCGTCATAGACCAATTGGAGGTAATGGCCATTGACGAAGAAGAAACTTGGAAGACACCAATCCAAGCATACCTCGCTGGAGGGATCCTACCACGAGACAAGACTCAAGCAAACAAGATCGAAAGGGTAGCCATAAACTACGCCTTGATCGAAGGGCAGCTCTACAGAAAGGGTTATTCTACACCCTACCTAAAGTGCATCACAAGCACAGAAGGAACAACGGTACTAGAGGAACTCCATGGAGGAATGGCTGCCTCACACGAAGGAGCTCGCGCGTTGATCCGCAAAGCATTGAACTTAGGCTACTATTGGCCAACAATGAGAGCTCAAGCAACAAGCATGGTGGCAGAATGCGAAGCATGCCAGCTATATTCAAGGAACATCATAGCTCCAGCAGCAGAATTAAGCCCAATTGCAAGCGCATGGCCATTCGCACAATGGGGTATCGACTTGATCGGCCCACTCCCAAAGTCAAAGGGCCAAGCAAAATTCATAGTCGTCGCAATCGACTACTTCTCAAAATGGATTGAGGCTAAGCCACTAGCACGCATTACAGACACACAAATCATGGACTTTATCCGAAACTACATAGTGGCTCGCTATGGTGTCCCGAAGATACTCATTAGCGACAATGGTGCCCAATTCAGAAGTGGAAATATGCAAAATTTCTGCAAACGTCTCAAGATAGACCACCGTTTTGCATCAGTGCACCACGCACAGACAAACGGCCAGGTTGAATCAGCAAACAAGATAGTCCTGGATGGACTAAAAAAGAGAGTTCATGCTCTAAAAGGAGGTTGGGTTGACCAGTTAAACAGTGTTTTATGGGCTGTGCGCACAACTCCCAAAGAGTCAACAGGTGAAACACCCTTTAGCCTGGTCTACGGAACCGAGGCAGTAGCACCTGTCGAAATCGCCGTCTCTTCATACAGAACGACGCATTTTAACCCCCAAGCTAATGAGGAACAAAGACGCCTTGACCTTCAATTAGCAGACGAACGGAGATGGAAATCAGAACAAGTTCAAGCAAAGATGCGCTTAGCCACATCCAGATACTACAACAGAAAGGTCAAGGCGCGACAATTCCATGTGGGAGAAATGGTCTGGAGAAGAAACGAATTCTCACATTTGGACCAGATCAACAAGATGTCCCCCAAATGGGAAGGCCCTTACAAAATAGTTGCGGTTCCGTACATTAACGCTTACCGCATCCAAGATATGGACGGGAACGAATTGCCCAACACTTTCAGTGGGGGGCACCTGAAGAAGTTCCACCCATAAAACTAAAAGCTGTCGCATCAAGCTCTTTAGTATTCAGTACTTCAAAAGAAGGAGATATGTAACTCCATACTTACGCATCAAACGAAGTCATGTCTAACAAATTTCATATCTCTTGTAGGCACACTATTAACTCACATACAACGCCTAAGCTTACAACCAAGGCATCAAAACAACAACAGTGACGACATGCCAACTAATACAAGGCTCATCACTTCACACCAAAACAAAGGACGCTCGACGCATTCAAGGAGTTGAAGTATCCTCATCAAGGATGTGAACGTACCAATCTATTCACATCCTTGCAAAAGTCGGGGAATAAACGGATCATTGGGAATCCTCCCTCGCAAACAAATGCAAGTGTCGGACGTACTAATCTATCCACACTTCGCTATATTACAAGGATGTGAACGTACTAATCTATTCACATCCTTGCAAAAATCGGGGGATAAACGGATCATTGGGAATCCTCCCTCGCAAACAAATGCAAGTGTCGGACGTACTAATCTATCCACACTTCGCTATATTACAAGGATGTGAACGTACTAATCTATTCACATCCTTGCAAAAATCGAGGGATAAACGGATCATTGGGAATCCTCCCTCACAAACAAACGCAAAGGTCGGACGTATTAATCTACCCGCACTTTACTATCCTATATTATAACTAAAATAACAAGGAGATATTCAGATATCACATCTATCTAACGCATTCATGACAAGCATATATATATATAAAACCAAACAGGTCTACGATAGCAAAATCAAACACCAAAACGACAGGCAGGCTCTAAACAAGTCCTTCGCCAAAATACTACGCATGCAAAGAAACAAACATACAAAGAGTCCATATCGACCTAGTCGAGGAGATGGCGCACGTCAACCTCGCTGTCATCAGTAGCAAAGGGATCACAGGCAGGAGTATCACCAAAGATATCAGCATCCCGCTCAAAGCTAAACATCGGCTCACCATCCGCACTAATGGTATCCTCCACTTGAAGAGTGGAAGCCCCCCCCAAATCGCTCAAACCAATCACACCATGAGTATCCAACTTCTCAAATGGAAAATGGGGGGCAAGACGATGCATCAGGGGAACGAAGTCATCAAGAAACTCCTTCTTCAAAGATCCGTAACTCGCCTGAACGGCAGAAAGGAAAGGCTCACTCTGAGGGTACCGCTTAAAAGCGCCGGCCTTGCCTTCCGATATGCCATCCTCCCTCGCCTTTTGCAACTCGGCAGCTCGCACACCCTCGCGAAGGGTCATCCGACCTCTCACAGCAGACAGCTGATCTTGGATCTCGGCAACACGAGACTGACTCGAGGCAAGCGCTTCAGTTAGTATGAGAAGCTCACCAGCATGGCCTTTCGCATCCTCAGTCAAAGAGACTTGCTCCTTAACCAGATCCTCATGACTCTCCAAAAGCTGATCCTTCTCATCGGATAACTCGATGACAAAAGATGATAAGTCGGCAATATCAGCATTAACCTACACCAAAAATAGCCCAATCATCAAAACAAGCGCAACAACGAATGAATCAACTTCAAGAGGAATAAACATGCACCGGAGCGAAGACACCGATGTTCTCCTCCACAAAGGCGCGCGCACTAGCAGAATTCGGGGGGCACTCCTTCCGATCAGCAGGAGGAACAGACCTCTGCACCACCCGAACGCCAACTTCAGGAATGCTCAAGGACGCATCCTTAGGAAAGCGAAGGCGCGTACCCGAATAAGGCACCCACACACCATCTGTAACGTCACGTTCAAAACGACGAACAAGATCACTTCGACGAAGCGAAGGAAGTGGAGGGATATCTGCAAAGCACAAACATAAGCAATCATACAAGCAAAGCACGCTAAGTACATAAAAAGAGATCTCACAAACCTGATACAGGGAGAATCTCCCCTTCCATCGCATGCATCGGCTCAGCGACAGGAGGGACGCGCTCACCAACATGTTTCCTCTTGTCACGCGAAGACATACGTGAACCTGGGAGGACCTCGTCCGCCGTCCCATGCCTCGGCCCGGGGGCAGAAGGGACGCGCTCAGCAACTTGCTTCCTCTTATCACGAGAAGGCAAAACAGACGTCCCCTCAACTCTCGAGCGCTTGGGATCGCCCGAGGCACGCGCCGCAGCATCGGTCCTTTTAGTGGAAGGACGCCGGGAAGAGTCAGTAACGGGCTCCGCCCGCTCCCTCTCAGCAGGCATACGACCTACAAACAGGGAAAAGAAAATATTGGAACTACAGGGAGCCCTCGCGCAGCAGAATACAGCCAAGAATGATAAGAAGGAAGAAGTATTTTACCCATAGGTCCTTTTCCTCTCCCATGACGAGACCTGTCAGCAGAGGCCGGAGCAGCAACAGGGAGCCCCCGCGCAGCATCAGTCTGCAAGGTCGGCTGCTTGTTAAGAAACCAACCTACAGGATAACATAAAACAAGGTTATAAAAATTCGAAAGCATACCAAGACACCCGGGGAAGAAGAAACGATGATGCCTGCGGCAAGCAACTCCTCTTCAGAACCCTGAGTCAAAGGGACTATAACCCCCGCCTGATTGTCGCGAAAGATCTCGCGAAAGGCCTTCTCATCCTGAGGGGTATACTCGGACAAGGAAGGAACAGGGTCACGCTCCAGAACATGACACGTCTCCCACTTGGTCCCGACGTCGCTCACAAAGAAATAGTGATTTTGCCATTCCTGCGAGCGAGGATAAGGGGTGGCAAACCGCCCGCTCGGTTTCCATTTGGCGCCCCCAAGATCGAACGAGGAAAGGCAAGGCCACCGACTGCAGAAGGTGGACAACCCAGATTTGTCTCGTCGCTCCAGACGGTAAAAGGTCCGGAAGAGAATCAAGGAATAAGCCCACGAGTGCTTCTGACACTGAATGCGAAAACAGGTCCACGCGTGAAAAGCAGCAGGGGAGAGGTTAAGGGGCGAGATACGGAAATAACGACACAAGCGGACAAGATCCTTGCAGTAAGGAAAACGTAAACCCTCCTCTATCTGTCCAGTGTACACTACATCTAAGTCCGCAGGAGGGACGGTAACTGAGCCAACCTCGACCTCTTTGCATACGTCAAACGGGAAGTATGCTTCAGAAATAGGACAGACCCCTGACTTATCTACGCTCTCCACAAACTCCTCCGTCGTAATGCGGTTGGGAGGATAGGTCTGAGTCATCGCGATGGCTTCGTGGCTAACACCTGTCCCGGGAAAATCGAGTCGAAGTAAAAGGGGGGTGTCCTCGCTTATCGCCAAACCATCACAAGAAAAGTAATATGTGCAAAGGAAGGAATCGGGAGACTCACTCATGTCAGCGGTTCGAGAATGACAGTTTCCGAGAATATCCTAAGTATCAAAATCGGGCGCCTGCAAGCTCGTCAACCAAGCCCTGCAAAATCCATACACCAACTCAATCAAAAACCAAAGCAACACATCAACCACACTCATCAAAATCCTTTGCAAGGACATTCAACCCAACGGACCGACTGTCCGCATGCAAACGGCTAGGGACCCTCCCGCTCGGGAGTCAAAAATCCTTACGCTCATCAAAGGCTTAGGCCACCTACTAATCAAATTTTCATATATTTGTGCAATGTGTCACAGGTATTCAAGCCCTCTAGAAAGCAACAAGTTCAAGAGATAAAGAAATCAAAGGCATACAAAGTTGGTTATAATTACCAAAATGCCATCCGACCACCTTTTGATCAAATTTCATCCTTAGAATGGCTCAAGGCTCCGGGGGCACATACAACCAGTTAAAATGCACTCAAGCGAGCCCGTTACACACCACGAAGGGACTTACCCCTTTCCGAACAACCCGAAAAACACTCGGGTCAACCGAGCCACTAACAAAGGCAAACTACCAAGCATTCACCTAAGCTCCGGGGGCATGGCAATCCACTCACAAACAATCAAGGGGGCTTTATCACAATAGGAAACATCATTTCAAGTTATCCATATCAAGAAACAAGGGGTCAAGCTTTTCGCTCGAAAAACTCCGATTTCGAACCCCCACGATTTCCCTCGGTTGATCGGAACCTAGGGACCACTTCACAAAGGGAGTTCGCTATCCCTAACTCTATCTATTTACACCTAGAGCTTAGCCAAAAGCAAATTTTGAAAATCAAGCAAAAACTTCACTCATGCATTTTATCAAACACCTACAAGGCACCTTATTGAAATTCAAATGTGCAGCCCTATAGGTCCATTCAACCTCAAGAAAAGTGAGTGGAGGACGTTACCAATCGATGCTCGACAAAAGGGACTCGAAATCGGATCGAATCGGGCTCAAAATCGAACCACGAAATGGTGCAGCCGCCCCCGCCACAGCCGCCGGACCCGCCGCCTGCCGCCGCCGCCTCGCCGCCGCTGCGCCGCCCTGATGTCGCCGGTGGTGCTCCTGGTGGTGGCCGGCCGGAATGTGGTCTCCCTTGCACCCTAAAGTGAATTCCCAAAGTCCCTACCTTAGCTCCTCCAAAACTCTCACCACAACCAATTCAAAAGTTGATAGTTTTATAAACTATCAAGGAGGAGAAGGGACTACACAACATGGTAAGTACCATACATCAAGGAGGTACATTCCTACCCACCATTCATTTTTTTAAATTATTGATGGCTTGGATCTTTGACTATCAAATGACTTGGATAAATTTAACTAAGTCATTTCAAATATCCTCAACTTTTTGAAAACGTTGAGATTATAATTTTGTCATATTAGGGCCGTTGCATGTGATTTTCCAAAACCCGGCCCTATTTCACCCGAAACCGTCGTCTCGCCGTCAAGACGGCCGTCTCGGACGATAAGCTCCCAAAAACTAGTGCATTACATGAAAAACATTTTTTCAAGACTTGCATGATTTATTTTGATGCATTTAATCATATCATGAACGTTCCGTATTTACTAGCTCATCGTACGAGCTCGAAAAATTTCATGCGTGCTCGCTCGCGCCTTAATTCTCCAAACAATCATACTTTTCATATTATTCGTAGTTTGTTATGCTACTAACCCTTCATGCAGTTACTAAGCATGACCATCTCTAAAACTAAGGCAAGGAATTCGTCGGAGCCACGCGCGTCCACACGTGGTAGGTTAAAACTCAAGGTGAGCAGACGGCCCGAATCCCGCATACGCCCTATCTTATAATAGAGTTAAACAAAGGTCAAGCCATTGTTTAACTCGGGGGCAAGTGATGGACATACGCGTGATCCGGGCTCAGTTTTAATTATTCGGACCTCATGCACGTACGGGACTCACCGCAAAAGTCCAAATTCAAGCTAACCGGGGAAAACCGGACAAGTTTTGAGCTTGCCCGGCATCCCCGGGGGGCTTACCCGGAAATTCCGGGTAAGTCTAGCTTACCCGGAATTTCCGGGTAAGTTCCACACCCGGGGGGTGTCGCGCACACCCCCCATTTTACCTCGGACGTATACGGAGACCCGATTTTTACACTAACTCCTATGTGTCCGAGACCTTTGTTTCAGAGGCGCGCGCGTCCCGTTCATGACAGCCGCCTGAGACGTACGTCAGAGCCCCTTTTCCCAGAGCTTACCCCTGCATCCCGGTTCACATTTCCCCATCGAACCGGGTCAAAACCGGTTTACGGTCCAAGGTTGCCTATAAATAGCCACCTTGGGGGTGAACAAATTCAATTCATTCCAAAATCACTTTGGGCAAGCTCGGGAAAAAGCTCTGACTTCTCTCTAAAAACCCTCTCTTTCTCTCTCTAGAAAAACTACTGATGTTGAACGTCGGAGTGAGCACGCCAAGCACCCCCCCCCCCCCTCTCCACAGGGACTGCTTGGTAACGCTCCTTTGCAGGTGCCGACGGACGTCCCGCTAGAGACCCAGAGAGACTTGCCCTCATTCAGAAGACAAAGCTAAAGCCCGCGCGCGACACTAGAAGGCGGATTTAGCCCACGTCCAACTAGAAGACCTCGACAAGTTATCCGGCGGAAAGCCCGCAATAACTCGGTCGAAACACATGTGTATATTTTTGGCTAACTTTTACTTTTTTTTATATTGTTATTATAAGAAATTTTTAAGCCTACGGGAATGGTTTACATTTAATTGTTATATATATATTAAGCCTGCGGGAATTGTTTAAACGAAATTAGAATATACACTGCCATTACAGGAATATATTATGTGGCGGTCTACGGTCTTCCGGAACCAAACTATATAGAATTACAATTTAAATGGAAATTTTAAATTAATTTGTTTCTTTAAATTGCGTAGAGACCAAAATAGGAGATAAAAATACTTCTTAATTTTCAATTAATCAATATTTTGTATCTAAATTTAGAGGACCCCTATTAAATACCGATTAAATTAGGAAACGGTGACATGGCGATCTGTCCACGTGTCAGCCAGAGGGCTTCCGATGCCGAATTAATATAATACTAGCCACTAATCGCGCGGGAGAAAACTTTCAAATAAAAATAAATTCGAAAATTAAGTTATTTGAAATATTTAATATATTATTAGATAGAAAAAATAATTAATATATTAAATTAATTAAAATAGTTAATACTAATTATTATCTAAAATATTTAATAGTAGTAAAATAATCAACATTATATATCATTTTGTATAAGATGTAATATAAAACTTGCAATTTTAACATCTACTCATTTTTTCATTTGTTGATATTTATTGAGTAATTTTAAGGCTGTTCTTATTTAAATTGGTTAATATGCATTTATTAATTAATTCACACATTTCACATGAGTGATATAAATAAATTATAATATTAATTTAATTTAAAAATTATAAACTTAAATTCACAGTTATATAGGATATAAATATTAATATATATAATATACATATTAACTAAGTTAGAATTACATAACAAAATTAACTAAACTCATTGTTATTTAAGATATATATAAGTATATTTGAATGATATTCACAGTTGTTTACTATTTATATTCGATCTATATGTAATTTTTTTTAATCTTTATTCACAAATTTTTATTTGTAGAATCTTATAAGTTTTAAAGGAGTTGTTTTTCTACAAACTTTATTTTGTTATCTCGAATCACATGTCTTTCCGCTAAGACTCAAACAAATAAGATAATAATAATAATAATAATAAAATCACACAATCTTTGTAATAGGTAAATAGCTAGTTTTTCTTGAAGTAGTCTACTAAAATTTACTATACTAAATAAATATAAACTCAATTGGAAACACTACAATGTTTATTGGCTAAACTTAAATATACGTGTATATATAATACAAAATTTTGTGCATGTTTTTAAATAATTATATATATATAGCTTACTTTTTTAACTACATAAATTTTTTATTTATGTTTTTATTATAGATAACATGAAGCATTCGCTTAGGCGGGTAGCCTTGGTTGCGAGGTTGCATATGAATAAAAATTACTCTTATAAATTATACAAACTCAAATTTATATAAATAAAAATAAAGTTGCATATAGATCACGAGGATGTTGAGGGTGAGCTAATTAATCCACCTACAAAAAAAATTCAAAACCGAGATAAATAATTTAGAAACTTGTACAAAAAAAAAAAAAAACTAAATAAGAATTTTGTATATATATATTTTTCTTATTACTATATGTTTTTTTTTTGGCCAAATCACTAATAAGTTTCACATCGACCGCGATGGAGTTGAAATTGAGCTCTTTGAGATCAACTATATTTTTTTTTAAAACAATTGAGATAAATAAGTCAGAAACATGTATACAATGAATTTATCAAAACAATATGCTTCAATATAAACATTACATAATATCGTTACTCAAAATTTCTAAGAATTTATATCATCGTATTGGTACTTTTATAATACATTAGACTTAAATCTTAATATTAATATTATATTATATAAATTTAAAATCGGGATAGGACATACAGCTGGCCCATTAACAAAACTTAATCTTAAATCATCATTCAACTAAGAAATTAATGGATGAAACATACGTGTACAATCGGGATACATGCTCGGCAGGAGACCCGTGCAATCAGCTTTTTTAAATTAATAAAAAAAATTGATTATAATCAAGATTATAATAATATAAATAGATTAATTTAAAAAATTGTTATAATCAAGATTATATTAATAGAAAAAGATTAAGTTTTTTTGTTAGAATTAATTCAGGATACTTTTTAAATTATAGAAAAATGAAGAACCAGAATTATCGTGTAAAAGAAGTTTTTGGTACCAACACCATGAATTTTTAAGTCTTCCTCAATACACCATATACTTTTGTTGCCGATCTTGATGTTTCCGATATTACCTACAATGTAGATAAGATTGAAGATTTTCATTAGAAAAAATATATAAGATCTAGTTTAGGAAGAAATACTGTTTTCCAACGGCATGAGTAAGTATATTGATTTGTAATTATTTCAATTGATTGCCTTGTTTGCATTTTATAAATTTCTTTGATGGCTAAATTCTCCTCATGTTGTTAAGATCGAAACAATCATACAACTATTCTTGATCAACTACAAACAAATTATATATATATATTTGAAAAACAAATATGTACAATAATTTCTTCAAGTGTTTTAGGAAGGAGTAAAAAAGTGTGGTGGCAACACATACCGTTCAAGGAGCACATGATCCGGTGATAGAGAAGTGGCAAGTTTGGCAATGTATAAAGCTTTGGTGATGGCTATATATACATGTATTCTTAAACCCTAAAGATTAAATATATATTAAAGAATTATATAATATAATATAATACAATATATATATATATATATATATATTACTATATTAACGCCTAAACATATTGAAAAAATATATAGTATGGTATATATTTTACTATATTGATGACAATGTTTGTTATATATTAAATAATCATGTTTCTTCTATATTTTTTTATATAAATATATATATATATTTTACTAACGTATTAAAAAATGTATGGTGTATATATGTTAGTTAATGTTTTTATAAGTTTATCAATATTAAATTTAATAATATTTTATTTTTATTCTTATAATGTTCATTATATATATGTATTGTATAACATATATTATATATATACTATATAATAATATGTATTATATATGAATGTACCATCCTTATTACCTAATATATATATAAACCCTAAAATCAAAGCACATGATAATATAAGTTTTTTTGTTCTTTACGTTATTTCTTATTGAATATATCTTATATAATCTATTATATATATAACTATTACGTTTTGTATGTTTGTATATTATATTTATTTATTATTATTATTATATATATATTATACGCTTACGTGGCGGCCTATGGTCTTCCGGAACCAAACTGTATAGACAGTGTATTTAAAAGGAAACTTTTAATAAATTTGTTTCTTTAAATTGCGTAGAGACTAAAATATGATATAAAAATACTTCTTAATTTTGAATCAATCAATATTATGTATCTAAATTTAGAGAAACCCCCATTAAATTCCGATTAAATTAGGCAACGCTGACTGGACAAACTTCCACGTGTCAGACAGAGGGCTTCCGATGCCGAATTAATATAATATAGTAGATAGTAGATATATAATAGATAATATAGTTATGTAAAATAGTTGAACATTAAGTATTACGTAAAACGTAAAGTGTATACAAAACGTCATATATGTCAATTTTAAGAATTACAAATTATGTAAAACACTGTAGAGCTCATAAAGCATATAGAAAAATAAGTAGATCACACTTTACTACACTCAAAATTCAAATCTCAACATTTCTGAACACATTACGCCCAAACTCAAAATCAATGTATAATTATAGTGAAATTCTAAAAATAGACGCACCAAATTCTAAAAATTCACTAATTTACTACATAATTTCCAGTAGAATATCGCGTGTGCAAATTCTCGTAGGCTAGTATTGCATATAATTGTCTTTGCAGTGAAAATGTATCTCCTATCATATTTATATGAAAATAGATCCAATCGCATGTCCATTCAAATTACTCATAATTAACAAGCTGCTCCTACTATCGCATAGAGAGTGTATAATGTAAATATTATTACTTAAAAAAAAACATGAGTTGTGAGTTCAATTTTTTCGTTTACATTTATATATTCACATAAACTTTAAGAACCATACTCCTCATCGCCCTTTAGCTTTACCAATCTCCTCCATATCGAGCGCGAGGTCATCGCCAAGGCCGAGGCTATTCATATGAAGCCTAATGTTGTTGTCATTTTCGAGGTTAATCTCGTCGAAATCGCTCGTTCTCTCGGCTCGGTTTTGTTGACCCGACCCGTCCGCTCCGTCTTGTAACTGAAGGGCGAATTCTAGGTTCCATAGGACATCCCCCATACTCGGCCGATCCATCCCCACGTCGGAAAGGCACTTCATGGCGGTATCTGCGAATTTTTTTAAGCATTCGGGGTGGATTGTGTCCTTGATGTTCGGGTCGATGAGGTCGCCGATAACTCCTCTTTTGTGACAGCTTCGAGCCCAGTCGCCTAAACTTACCTGTTCTTTCGGAAGGCTAGGGTTTAGGGCGGGCCTCGAGCAAAGAACCTCGAAGAGAACCACGCCGAATGAGTAAACATCGGATTTTTCAGTTATTTGCTGCCTTCGGAAGTATTCGGGGTCGAGGTAGCCGAAACTGCCTTTTACGACCGTGCTGACGTGGCCCTTATCCATGTTGGGACCGGTTTTCGATAACCCGAAGTCGGAAACTTTCGCGACCCAATTTTCGTCTAAGAGTATGTTTGTGGTCTTAACGTCGCGGTGGATAATCGTGTATCGGGCTCCGGTGTGGAGGTAGTGTAGGCCTCGGGCGGCACCGATGCAAATTTCGAGTCTTTGCTTCCATGAGAGCTCGACGAGAGGCTTGTTGTCCTTGTAGATATGCTCTCGGAGAGTTCCGAGGGCCATGAAGTCGTAAACGAGGCACATTTCGTTCTCTTCTTCGCAAAAACCGATTAAAGAGACCAAGTGTTTGTGTCGGAGCTTGGAAAGCATCTCGACCTCGGTTTGGAACTCGTGGACGCCTTGTTCGGACGAAGGGTTTGAACGTTTGATGGCGACTTTTAGGGTGCTATCGATGACTCCCTTGTAGACCTTTCCGAACCCTCCGACTCCGATCACGTTCGACTCGTCGAAGTTTTTCGTAGCTTGTTTGATCTCGTATATCGAGAATCGACGACTCATGCACTGAGCTTCGTTTGAGAGGTGGCTCGTCGAGTTCGATTTGCTACCGCCTGAAGTATGGGAGTCTCCTGAACCGATCGGGAACCAACTCCTCGACCGACTATCCATCCGGTTCGGTTCTCGCTTCTTCCGATAGTATGCAACCATGCAAATCGCGGCCATGGCACCTACTCCGGCCGCCCCACCGATCACTCCGAATTGCGCGGCTTTCTGTTCGAATGCCTTCTCCTGGTTCGCCCTAGCTTCCGCGGCTTTCTCCGCCTCGAGGAGCATCTTCGAGGGTTCGGGGTTGGGCCCCACCAACGTCCCAGATGCTTCACTTGTCTTAAATATCTCCACCCCATTAAGGAAGGCATCGTAAGTCTCTGGTGGGACGGATGAATCGATCGTCGGATGGATCACGAGAAAAATGCGGTCTTCTCCTTTCAAGCCATCAATGTATACCATGAAGTCCCTGACGTACGCTACCCCGGTCTCGCTTGTGTACCCGTACACATCCATCCCCTTCTGAACCGTCACGTTATTGATCATGATATCGAATACTCTTACGTTCGTCATCGTGTAAAAGAATTCATCCAAGTGGAGCCTCACTAGGTACGTGAAGTTTCCGTCGACTTGGAATTGCCAAGTAATGTTGTACTTCTTGTTCGTTTCCGCAAAAGAACCCATCGATCTTGCGGTTCTATAAACATCGATCGGGGCCGTATAATTCGGTAACGAACCCAAACTAATGGTGACATTCTCTGCCTGGTTTAAGACCCCCCAACCCGATCCAAAGATATATGGTGTATCGTCGTACCATGATCGAAACAGTCCTGTGTCGTTCAATGGTGAGATATACCCTCCACCGACATTTAACCGATACACTGTTTGTAGGGCCAAGGTTGTTAGATCAGCCGTATTTGTCATCCCGGCAATCATACCCGTCTCAAAAAGCTCCGGAGATTCGACCAACTCAATCCCGTTAATGAACGCAAATGACCCACTTCTCGACGGTTTTAGGGTTAGGGTTATCGAGTCCGAATCCTGATGTGTCAACACGTACTCCACCATGACGTACGATAACGTTAAGGCGCGACACGTGATCGAGGCACTGAAGTTCCCTAAAAGCTCCAACTCTCCAATCGAAGCATCGAAGTAGGAATCTTCCGCCGCGAGGGACCCGTACGTTGACGGGTAGAAGTACATTCGGACCCAGTATCGGGAGCCCGAGTTTATCGGGATCGTGTACTTTGCCTCGGACGTAAAAATCCGCGCGTTCATAAACGGTATATCGGAAGGAAGAGTCGGGTCTTGAAAGGAAGCCAGGCTCGTACTAGACGTGGTCTTCGGGTCCAAGTACTTGTCATCCAAGTCCCATTCCCGACCCTCAGGATCCTTGGTTTTTTCCGTCGTTCCGCACGAAAGGAGCAAGTGTGTGGGCGCGCTCGACACGGGACCCGCGCTTCGAAAAATCGTTATAACAACCACGAAAAAGATCGGTACTAGTCTCGCAATCATTTTATTTTTTTCCGACAGTGGTATCAGAACGCTTTGTGCTCGGCGTACAAGGTCAAGAAAAAAAACAAGACCAAAGGTGATTGGTTTTTCCCTGTACGCCGAAAAAGGAAGGATACGTAAGGCGATGTGTTTTGTGTTCCGGTTTTGTCGTACGAGGGGGTTAGGGTTTCATGGTTATTCGGGTTTCATCTTCCATGTCGGAAAATAGAACACAAACAATGTAATCTCACCTGGGGATCAAACCAGGCAAGAAAATGGTTTTGGGAATATTGATCAGAGGAAATATGGATGGTTGTGCTAATTCTATGTCTCCTTTTGGATGTCTAAATTTAGGGAGCCGTTTCCTTAAACTTCTCCTCCTCATCCATAAAAAAGTTGTAGTTGTTGTTAATTAAGGTTGTCTCATTCAGTTGCACTTTATAATATAATAATAATAATATATAGAAAAAAACCTATTTAGTGTTTCATGTTTATTCCGTATGTCAATTTGGCCTCAGGATTAAATTGTTACTTTCGACTGTCCTAAATTTCAACTTTGTTGCTATTTTGTGACTTCGTTAAATTTTGGGGTTAAATTTAACATAAATTGGTCATGTGCTGGTCACATGACTGAATAAATTTGATAACTCCTAAATTACCCCAAAAATGCTAGGAATCGTTGGAATCAGATTAACCCCGGAATCAGATGTGGGTAGCTCGGAATCGAAGGTGGGTGGCCGGAATCGGACGGCTGGCTTTGAAAAAAAAAAGTATAAGGGGCAAAATTGTCTTTTCATCTCAATCTGTCAAAGTTAACCCTAGAATTGGACGGAAAACCAAATCGTCACAAATTGAAACCTAGGACACCAAATATTAACAATTTAATTATGAAACTCCAAACTAATACATGAAATAAACCTAAAACGTTAAATAGATATTTTTCACCATACATAACGTATCACACAAATTAAACTGAATTTTTTCTAGGTTCTTTTCGGATTTTTAGATTAGATGGCTCAAATTGATACCTCACGTATGACTTTTTAATGCTAATTTGGGTTTTTGAACGTTGGTGCCACCTATCAAATGACGGTGAACAAGCTATTTGTATACGATTATAATAAAATATTATCATTGATCTGATCTTTAAATATCAGCATTGTGACAATTGTGAGATAACGATGACAATGATTACTTATTCAAATAAAACTATAATGAAATAAGGTAACACATGTGAACCAATACAATTATCCCTCCCAAGTGATATAGATGAAGAAGCATTTAAAGTTTTCTTATCTCATAAAACAAGTCAATTTCCAAGGAACTGAAGTCACACAATGGAACTTCAAGAATGATTCTAGAAGACTGAGAAACATGGGAATGTTAAAGATTTAAGTTTCATTTATGTTCATATCAGTCTTCTAAGTTTTATAACTTGGATGATACTTCATGGTTTTCTCTACATATATATAAGGAGACCATCCCCTATTTGTATACTTTTAAGCAAACACAATATTTTTTTTATTAGAGACTTGCACACAGCTTAATGATTTCTCTTCTACCATACATCTATAATTATGTCAATATGTATGATTTTAAAATTTTATTCAGAATTTGTATTTTATATAAATTTTAGGTTGTTTTAGAATCATAGCAGAACTTTATATGTTTTTAGTAATTTTGAAAAGTATATTATATTCATGGTTAACAGAAGTTAACAAAACTATCAAATTATACATTAATTAATTAATAAACGTTCGCTAACTATTTGCACATTCATATTAAGTTCAGTTAGCAGTTTGGTATTTAACCCATATAGCCAAACCTAATGTGTATATATATAAATGAAAACACCAACGTTATGTAACTTATAAGGTTTTTGAGAGCATCTACGGTACGGGGCCCCCGTTTTCCACTATATTGCAGAGACCATTGAGAAGTTTACACGTAGTTAAATTCCATTAGTTAAAAATGGGTGTTTTGCAGCCAATAAATCACAAGAGCCCACTACCCACGGTAAAACAATATGTTGTTATCTTCTTTTAATCAACCAACATGGTAATGGCAAAAAAATAAAAAATAAAAATTAACCAAGCATAGTTAAGTTTTATTTCGACTGGTTTTTTTGTGTGGTAAAATTTTGACCAGTAAGAAGGCTTGTTTTTCTTAAAAAAAAAATAGAGACCGATAAGAAGTTGCCGTATAAGCAAATTCTACATAACAAATACTACAGAAATACACTAGAATAATTACATATATGAATCATGGTTGAGTTAAATAATTTTATTGTTATTTGTTTTTTTTTACTTTCGTTGAATATATCTCTTTAGTCTTCATATTATTATTATATATATATATATATATATATATATATATATATATATAATTTATTTATTTATTTTTCTAAAAATCATTTAGGTTGGGTGAACCAAAAAAGTTACTCTTGTCGGATCATGATTAATTTGACATTTTTTTCTTCTAAAACTCTATTGGGTTGAGTGAACCCTAGAGGGCCAATGGAGCAATTGTCAGATCGTAATTAGTTTGGTGTTCTTTTCCTTCTAAAGTCATATTAGGTTTGGTGAACTCTAGAGGGTAAATGAAGCAGTTGTCAGATCGTAATTAATTTGATATTTTTTTCTTCTAAAACCCTATTAGGCTGGGTGAACCCTAGAAGGCAAATGGAGCAGTTGTCAGATCGAAATTAGTTTGATTTTATTTTATTTTTCCTAAAACCCTATTGAGCTGGGTGAACCCTATAGAGCAAACAGAGCAGTTTTCAGATCGTAATTTTTTTTTTTTTTTTTTTTTTACTTTTAAGAACTTTATTGTTTAATTACAATTATTATAAGAGTTTTTTTTTACAAAATTATTATAAGAATTAAGGTTGAGGTTTTTTTTTTTTTTTTTTTTTGATTTAACAGGTTGAGGTTTAGTAAGAGTATAATGAGAATGAAAAAGAAAGATATATATATAAGAAATAAGATTATTCCATTTAACTTATATTGAAAAATAAAAACTCAGCGTGAGTGTTTTTCTTTTTTTTTTTTGGCCAACACTCAGCGTTGGTGGTTTACTCATTTCCTTAACCGGTTATTATAATTTGATTCCCTGTAACTGCACCATTTTAGTTAGATATAATTATCCAACGTGTCAAACTGTAATTTGACTCTGTTTAAGTGAAGAAAACGGTGGCCCCCGTACATAAGTATTATTCAAGGTTTTTATATTATTTGCATGGCAAGAGTGAGATGATAAAATTTATGTTCTAACCATATATACCGTCTGTTAATACAATTCTGTTTTGGCCAAAAAAAAAAAGTTATAAAATTCCGTAAGTTACTGCGAAAAAAGAAAAACAAAACACGTTTATAACATCCTTAACTATAGTTGCACTATTGTAAAGAAGGCTGGAATATAGGGATACCCTACAAACAATAGTAATTAAGAGAAGTTAATGGACATCCGTAAAACTAATCTAATGGCTATGATTTTATTTAGGATTCTTTTCAAACAACTCTAACCCTCAACCTTATTCTTGTTCATTTCTGTATTCTCTCTGCAGCACTAGAAACCTCCCCTTTCATATACATAATCCCTCCACGTCCACCACCACCACACGACGGTTCTCCGGCCAGGCGGCCTCCTTTGCTGCCTCGGCCTTGCTAATCCTAACCCTAATTGTAAAGACATATTAAGATGAACAAGGATAGAGAGTCGTCGAATAACGGGTCGGTATTAAATAATGGGTCGGTATCGAATAATGGGTCAGTGTCCCCACGGTGCGGGCCCGAGGAGCTCGATCGCATGCCCCTGGCCCCACCAGTGATGAAGGGTCGGAAAAGGCTATCGAAGCAATTATCGATGTGCGAGACCCCACGCGACGTCGCGTGGGAAAAGCGGAGGCGTCAGATACTGAATCAGGAGCGCAGAAGGACGAACAGCCTGACGGACACTGATGACATCACCGACGAGGACCTCAGCGAGCTCAAGGGGTGCATCGAGCTAGGGTTCGGATTCAGAGAGGAGGACGGGCAAAAACTTTGTAACACGTTGCCCGCGCTCGATCTTTATTTTGCGGTGAACAGACAGTTGTCACCGAGCCCTAGCTCGACCCCGGTCAGTGGGTCGACGTCTAGCTCGTTTGGAGGTCAATCCTCGTCAATCGGGAGTCCGAAGAGTGATTGCGAGTCGACATGGAAGATATGCAACCCAGGTGAGACATGTTTTAATTGAATAAACTTAAAAATGGTTGAACCAACTAGTAAAGCGAGTTGTGTTTCTAGAAGCAAACTAAGTTCGAAAGAGCTTTAATCTTAACACTCCTAATCCAAAATTACAGAAGCAGTCTTTTATATATATATATATAAAACTTTAATTATATAATATCTTCCTTACATATATATAATTTGCCATTGCCGCCTAAATTTGTACCACCAAGACCAATAGAGGGATACGATAGGAATTTTACAATATGGGGAACTACTTGTTTTCAGTAACAATAACAAGGACAAATTGTTCCCTGTTTTTTTTTTACTGTATGCCCTTATATAAAATATAGGGAATTTATGATGAATTTCTTTACAATATAATTCTAGGTATAATTATTTTTTTATTATACCTAGAATAAACTCTTCTCATTTTATATATATATATTTTCAAATTACTAATAATTCCTGATTTTTTCTTTCATATTCAGGAGATGATCCTCAGCATGTGAAGACCAAATTGAGGCATTGGGCACAAGCTGTGGCTTGCTCTGTTATGCAATCAAAATGAGGGCTTGGCATCATTGTAAAAAAACAACAAAGGGGAGAAATTGCAAAAAAAGATAAATAAAGGGTTTTTTTTTTCTTCTTCAACAATCTTTAGTTTCTTTGCTGCAGCAAAGCAAAGTGGGGTTGATCCATTGAGGAATAATAATTTTTCATTGGCACCTTTTAATTAATGGATGAATGAGAACAAGAGATTTGGTAGAAGAGTTTATAAGAAGGGTCATATGCAGATTCCTGTTGGAACAATTGCTATTTTGTTGATTATTATTATTAATGAACAACAAAACTACTTTGTAATTCTGTTAAAATCCTTGTATTCTCTCTCTCTCTCTCTCTCTCTCTGTGTTTGTTTCATATTCATTTTGGAGTGAGTAGGTGTATCATGTATGATTCATATATTTAAAAAAAAATCAATATGAAAAAATGGGATAATAATTTTAGATTATATGAGAAGTATTTAAGTCATTATATATATATATATATATATGAACTCTGGAAAATAAATCTAGGCGATGTAGAACTATTTATTATTTAGAACACCTCTCATATGACTATGAGAACCAAATTAAAATAAAATCACATATTATTAAGGACAAATTTTTTTTAGTGTGCTTAAAATTTCAAAATGGTTGGTTGTGCCGCCTTGCATAATAATACATGTATAAGGTCACAGACTCACATGCTCTAATATTGATTTTAAACCTCATAATTGTTAATTTTCCGCTACACATCATTATTTAATTTAATTAATAAAATTATAAATTTTTAAATATATATAACAATTACATTTTCCCTATAAATTCTTGAAAATAGTGATGGTTCAACAAAATACTTCACTTTTAAAAAATGATAATTATTAAATTGTTAGCAAAAGTCTAGATATGAATAAATTACTACCTGCATTTTTTTTTTTTACAATTGATAGCTCAGGGTTTCGGGTTTCGATTTATAGAACAAATTGGTAACTATCACGCCCAAGCCCGAGCAATATTCCCACTTGCCCAACTTAACCTAACTAAGCATGTTGTCCGATCACTTGAACCTAGAAAATGAGGAATTTATATTGGACTTGAATAGTACCCCTTTTTAAGGCTCCAAATTTCTTATTTCCAACCGATGTGGTACCCAAGCATATGAGCTATTACAAATCTACCCCTTTAATTAATGCGTGCGACGTCCTCGTCGCGACCCAGATCAGATAATGATCTTTGCCACCGGTAGGTGATCCGAACTCCAGGGGTCGATAGACCTTGCTCCGCAAATCCGATCACGTCCCAGATCGACTCTGATACCATTATGTCACTCTCAACCCCGAGCGACTATCCCCACCAGCCCAATCTAGCCTAACTAAACCCGTTGTCCTCAATTGGTTATAGAAAATGAGGAATTCATGTTGGACTTGAGTAGTACCCCTCTTACTTATTAAAGACTCAAAATTTCTTATTTCCAACCGATTGTGTAAAGCATATGGGATACTAAAATAACTTAGTTAAATATTTTGTTTAGTTTAAACAAATCAGTCACATATAGTTTCATGTGATTAAAGAAAAATCGAAAATCTGACCTAAAGTGATGGTATTGTCATCACGGAAAAGACGATATTATGAATGTTTCTCATATTTGGATGAAACTTTGTAATTTGGTTATGTTAATTATTATGAATGACAATATGGATGACTACAATTCTATTATTTTAAGTTAGTTTCTAGTGGCAAAAAAGAGTTAGTCTGTTATTTTAATTTAGTTTCTAGTGGAAAAAAGAGAGCTAGTTTCTCATTTTTTTTCTTCAATTACGTGCAAATTATGTGACTAATTCCGTTCAAATTAGACTGAAATTTAATAGAGCTAGTTAGCAATTTGTGCAAATGGAAATTAGGGTTACCAAATCGTCTGTATAAACTTTAACTAGCAAATTTTTCGAGTGTCCAAACTCCAGCTAACAATTTAATAATTATATTAACACTTAAAAAAAAAAAAAATCAAGGATTTGCAATTGACTCTTTGTCAAGTCAAATGCAATGGCACAACAAAATCTTTGATTTCCTTTGAACCGGAATGGACCGATCCACTGACCCGGTCAACTGGAGCCGACCACCTCCGGTTGGTTCCCTCGATGCTGTCTTTCCGCCTCCGCCACGCCACAACTTCCTTAAACCCCCAGAAAGTTCTCCAATCCCCTCTGATTCCATACCCTCAAAAACCTCTCTTTGTCCACCAAAATCCCTCCTTTCTCCTCAAATCGAAGAAAAACCCTTCTGGGTGTATCCAATTAAGGGAGGAAACTCGATAACGACCATGGCCGACGATGCTGCCGACGCACTTGCAGGTCTTTTCCAATGCTTCTAGTAGTTCTGAGTGTATTCTCGATGAAATTGAAGCTCAGATAAGCATAGCTATTTGTTTTACTGCCTGTATGTTAGTGTAGAATGCTTAACTGTACTTTATTGATATGCAGTGAGGCAGAAAGTTCAGCTTTTCCTCAATGCGGCGCAGATTGGGAATCTTGATTTGCTTAAAAGTAGGTCCTTTAGCGATTTCTTGCTTGATATTTGATTAATTTGAGCTGTTTTAGCTAATTAATTCACTTTTGATGTATTCATTATATGGTGGAAACAGACTTAGCATCGCAGCTCGATGACGGGAAGGATTTGGCTAGGACAATATCTGATGTAAAGGACGCGAACAAGAGAGGGGCTCTTCATTTTGCTGCTAGAGAAGGCAAAACTGATATCTGCAGGTACTTGTTGGAGGAGCTGAAGCTTGATGTAGATACCAAAGATGAAGATGGTAAAAACCTGATTTTGAATTTCATCAATTGATCTAGTAATTATGCTTTACGTTGTAATCTATGGATATTGCATTAAAGACAGCTTGTGAAATATGTTATTCTTTCGCATAGGTGATACTCCTCTTATTCATGCTGCCCGACTAGGACACACCGAAACAGCAAAGTATCTGATCGAGCAAGGTGCTGATCCATCTATATCTAGTGAGCTGGGTACTACTGCACTTCACCATGCTGCTGGAGTAGGTAAGTTGCAGATATTCATAATTGGCTGATACCTTTGTTTCATTGCTTAATTAATTCTTATTCTCTCAATTGAGTAATTGATTAGTGAGGTAATCCACAATACTTATTTAGTATATCTTATGTAAGTTAAAAACTGCTTGTTTCTTTGCAGGTAATATTGAGTTGCTCAAGTTCTTGGTTTCCAGAGCTGTTGATGTTGAATCACAAAGTGATGCCGGGACACCTTTAATTTGGGCTGCTGGTCATGCTCAACCTGAAGCCGTCAAGATTCTCTTAGAACATCATGCTAATGTAAATTTATCTTTATCGATTTTCCCTTCCATACTCGTAAATTTACTGTCTTTATTTCCTTAAATCTGCGGATACAAATGTTTCTTTCTTTTGCCTGCTTTGCAGCCGAATGCTGAAACCGATGATAACATCACTCCAGTGTTGTCTGCTGTAGCAGCTGCTTCACTTCCTTGTTTAAAACTATTGGTTGAGGTAAAAGTTCAATTTTTTTTCCATGTTTTTTTTTAATTGAAGCTTTTTTGAAGTTCAATGTCTGCTTTGTTTAGGCAGGTGGCAATGTTAATGTTACTGCAGGTGGAGCAACACCCTTGCACATTGCTGCTGATTTCGGAAGCTTAGAAATCATAAATTACTTACTACAAGCTGGAGCCGACCCCAATATTGCTGATGAGGTTAGGACTACCCAAATTGTGATATTATAATTCAGACCGTAAATTTACAACTTTTATTATTACTATGGTATTTTTTTTTACATTACATATTTTTGTTGGTTTTTTTTTTGGGTGAATCAGGATGGGGTGAAGCCGATATTAGTTGCCGCAGGGAGAGAGAACCGTGAAGCCGTGGAGGCTCTTTTTCCTGCGACATCGCCTATTCCATCTGTTAAAAATTGGACTGTTGATGGGATTATCAAACATATGCAGTCCGAAATGGTAGTTAAATCAACCCTTAAAATTCTTCTTATATTAGTTTAAAACATTTTTAATATGGCTTAAGTATAATTTTCAGGAAGGGGCAAGAAAGTTAGAGAAAGGTAAAGTGGAAAAAGAAAGCACATTAGGGAATCAAACCCGACCTGAGGTGATGCTTCTCTTTGTACTTCTAACTTATCGATTTTAAGTTCTATTTTTGAACAAAATAAAAATAACATTATGTTGTGAGGTAAACTAAAGCTGAATAATCCATAAGAAAGATGGTATTAAACTGTAAATTTCCAGTCTCTAGGTAAACATAAGAAAGTTTTATCTTTTTCATATTTTTTCCTGATTTTTTTTTTTGCTTGATCGTGTTAATTCCGAATTTACAGGTAAGTCCTGAAGCCAAAAAGAAAGCTGCAGAAGCAAAATCAAGAGCAGATGAAGCATTCAGAAGAAATGATTTCCCTTCAGCCCTGGACTCATATACTCAGGTAAAAATTCATCTTTTAAACTTTCCCACATTTGTGGCGATCCTTTCTACCACAGTAAATAATAAAAAGTAATTTTTTTTTTCAAGGGTTAATCCAAAATTGTGGTGAAACTTGTAGGCAATAGATTTTGACCCGAATGATGCAACCTTGTTCTCAAATAGAAGTCTGTGTTGGATCCGAATGGGCCAAGCTGAGCAAGCCTTAGCCGATGCAAAGGCATGTAGAGCTCTCAGACCCGATTGGCCAAAAGCTTGCTACCGGGAAGGAGCAGCTTTGCGTCTTCTGCAGAGGTTTGAAGAAGCAGCCAATGCTTTTTACGAAGGAGTGCAGCTTAACCCTGAGAACACGGATCTCGTTACTGCATTTAGGTTCGATAAATTACCATTTTTTTTACGGGAAATTTAAAATTTTACTGTGCATCGATTGGTTTTTACAGAGGCTGTGGTTTTGATCTTTTTTGCAGGGAGGCTGTTGATGCTGGAAGGAAGTTTCATGCTAGTAATCAGAAAAAGGAGTAGTCTTGAGATGTGGTGAACACTAAATGGAGCTGTTTTTTTTTTGCGATTTGATTTTTGTTACCTAGACTTTGCAGATTGATGGGGAGTTTTGTTTTTCAACGACTGTTATAGTGTGTTATTATTATCATTTTTGAAGCAATTTCACTTACAATTGAATGTTTATGTATCTTCTGTTGAAATTTAAAATGATAGGCATTTTGTTAAAGTGCATTATGTATAGGTTGATCTCAACAAGTCAATATGTCCGAGTGGTTAAGGAGACAGACTCGAAATCTGTTGGGCTTTGCCTGCGCAGGTTCGAATCCTGCTGTTGACGAATCTTTTTGTTAGTCTACCTTGCCTTTTCTGCTTCTTCTTCAAGTGGTGTGAAATAAATTGAAGAACCATTTCCACGATCTGTCATTGCTCAAAGATTTGGTTCTATACGGTTGCGACCTTGACCTTTTAGCAGCGATGATTTTTTCAACGAGCCAAAGTGCTTCGATCAAGAGGATTTCTCTGCGTAGAATTCAAATTGATCGCCATCATGTTTTTCGGTCTTTAAAATTATGCAGTGGCCATGCTCTCTTTAGAGAATGATTGCCGTGTTGGATGTGCGCTACCGTCTTTCCATCACGAATTCACGTAGAAAGAAAGTTTCTCGTGTTCGTATCTGGCAGCAATCCCCACTCGAGCAACCATCTTTCCGTCACGAATTCACGTACTTGCTTCTCGTTGATTTTCGTCCTAATTTACACAAACTCACACTTAAGATGTTCTTCACGACAGTACTGCCCATACACTGTTTGTAGAAATAAATCTCTGCTGAAGATTCATCTTCTATTCACTTCGCTAAGTGGTGCTTTTTTTAGAGTTTTATGTGGTGTTGATTTGTACTACACTTTTTCTGCTACATATTCATATTCTTTAACTGTTTTCGATTTCTTTGAATGTTACAATGATATTGCAGACTTATATTCTCTCTTACAAAAGAAGATTCGAAATTCTAAAAACTTTTTCGGTAATTTGAACTCCAAAAAATCGAGCCTCAAAGATCAACATGTCTTAAAATTTATGATTTCTTATTTGTGGTACTTTCAGTAATATTTTAATGAGAAGTGAAATATCTGACCACAATTGTAGAAGTGTTAATTGGATGTGTTCTGTAGGGTACAGCTTGTATGGGAGTATTTTGTTCCGGAAAGCTATTCATGAAGACCAAAAAGAAGATACCTATGATCCCACCATCGTTGGTACATTTGTAATGTATATATTCTTACCTTGGATTTGAACTCTTGATCATCATTAAGTTCATGTTCATTCTTGAAAATTATAAATAAAATATTCATGTTATATGTGAGTATGTTCCGGAAGACACATACTAACAAAGCACAAATGTAGCGAAACTGACACTAAAACCGAATCACTGGAAACATATATAGGTCAATTGAAATTGGCTAAACTAACTCTCTGACACCATTGGTTTACTGAATTTAGCTCATATACCAACATTGGTTTACGCAACTGTTCTACGGCAACATAAATCAACCGAAACTGGTTCTGATACGTAGTTAAGAAACCAGACTCTGTTGCAGTAAACTTCTACATTACATACATTCAATTATTATTGAGTAAATTTACAATGTATATAATGAAATATAAAGGCACATACATATATATTATATATATAAATTAAGGAGTGGGATGGAAATTGTTCTTCACGAAATGACAAAATCGGGAATGCTAGCAATAAGAGGAAAGTAGTCCCCGTTGTTGGAGCACTTATTTTTCATATCTTGTGAGCATCCTACTATACAAAGAACTTCAAGAGAGGGTGGGAATCCTTCATCTGGGAAGAATTGAAGGTTTGGACAATTGTATAACTGTAAGCGTCGAAGAGAGATAAGGTGGTCTCGGAGCCCATTCGATAGTCTTACCATATCACGCTGAGACCATATCTCAATAACCTCAATTTTGGAAGGAAAAAACATCCAATCTGAAGCTAGTGGAGGGAAGCTAGTAGTCCTGATGATGTTTCCTTCTTGTTGGTGCTCACAGAGACTCCCTATTTCACCAGAAATATGCAATTCCTTCAAGGCAGTAAGTCTGTGCAACCCCCACTCTTTCAATGGCTGCTTCAATTCCGGGCACTTTCCAACTTCAAGTTCCTCAATACTGAGAGGCAAACCACCTTCAGGGAAGGACTCTATGCTCAGTCCATATGCCACCAAACATTGCAAGGAAGTTAATGTTGTGTTCATATGATTAGGCAAAGCCTTGATCTTCGTGCAATTCCTAAGTCTGAGTGATCGAAGGCAACTTGGAAGCTTTGGCAACACCTCCAGATATGGACACTCTCCTATCAACATATCCGTCAAATGAATGAAGGTGCATAATAAACGGTGTAAGCTCGCACAGTTACTTACTTCCAAACTTATCAGTGCACTTGGGAGCTTTGCAATTTCTTCTAGCGATATTCCACTTATACACAACTTCTCTAAACTCGGTATCTCTTCCGGAAGGGACTCAAGTTTTGAGCAATCCTTAATTTTCAACTCTTTAAGAGACGACAGCTTTTGCATATTGTTTGGCAACTTGTGCAGATTCTCACACTCTATGATGGACAGATACTTGAGACGAGTAAGACTTCTTGCTACCTCAGATACATTGTCCTCCCATAATCCGATCAAATCCTCGCAATTTCTGATCACCAAACATTCAGCCCTGCTCAAGGTATCTTCGTCAAAGTATGCAAGCTTTTGAATACTATACAGAGAAATCCTCTTGATCAGAGCATTTTGGTTTTCTGAAGAAATTATTGCTAGAAGGTTACGGTTGCAACGGTTAAGCTCCAAATCTTTGAGCGATGACAGATCAACCATACACGGTGAAGCTTTCAGGAGCGGACACTCCTTTATCTTGAGCTCTACAACCGAACAAAGCCGTTGCGGTAGATATGAAACCAATACGGGACAGTTATACAACTCTAGCTTAATGAGTCGTGGAAATGGTTCTTCAATTTCTTTCTCACCACCTGCAGAAGAAGAAGACCAAACTTCCCAAGCTGGCATGTCTTCGAACTTGAGAACTTCCAAGGACGGAAAAGGCGTTTCCACATTTCCATAAAATTCACATCCCACAGAACGCACTGCATCCATCCCTTTTATGTACAGTTCTCTTAGACAAGGAAGAATCCCTAAGGATGGCAATATCGTAACCTTTCACAAGATCCCAACCACACCTTTGTCATGTGGGTCATATAGGGATCACCAATTCACAATGGAAAGTTTACACCTCCATAACCATCAATCTCCACTTCTTTGATTCTTCGATGAGGTTCGAGATGTTGTAACACATGCAGCTCCGTATTAGCATTTCAAGAGCATGAACTTTCCGAATCCCATATCAAGGCTATATTGGTGAGGCCAACCTTACCACTCAGCCTGCATCTCTTGCATCTCCAACATCTTCATCATTCTGCAAATCATAAATGGAAAGCTCTCCTTGCAGATATTGCCAGTGTCTCAACACTTTCAACCTCAAACCATCTTCTTCTCTCCCAACAACAAACTTCGTTAGTATCTCAAACTTATGCATACAACCCAACTCTACCGGCATCTTCTTCAGTTCTCGAGTGCCTCTAATATCAAGACACTTGAGATTAATCAGCTTGTCCATCCCCGGTGGCAACTTAGTTAATCTAGAACACGAATTCAGTATCAAAGTCTCTAAATTGTACAAGGTACAAATGGATTCAGGAAACTCCTTTATAGAATGACATTCAGAAAAATTTAGATATCTCAAATGCATGAGATGGCCAATGCAATATAGCATCTTGTCTATACCCCATAAGCGACTAAGAGATAGCGCCCTGAGATATCTCAAGTTCTGAAGACATTCTTCCAACGCACTGTCAGATAAGTAACCCCCAAAAAAGTCTTGATGTTTAGCGATGAATGTTCTCAAGCCCTTCAAAACGTGACATTTTTCAAATTTTGCACCCATATCAGTTGATATGGAAGAATATAACAAGTGACGGATCTTTTCTGGACACTTGATGTACTGAACATCTTCAATCTCATTCGCATCAACATTCAAGCAAGTATTGCCACCAATCGATGTGGCCAGGTCATGCATGAGATCATGCATCACAAAGAGAGACTCATTTTGAGTGGATTGTTGGAAAAACGACCTATTCAATAATTCATCAAATTGTTTCTTGCCTTGATACACCATGCCTATCCTTGAATCACCACACTTCGTGTCCACCAAACCATCCGCCATCCAAAGTAGGACCAATTCATCTCGATCGAATTCGTAATCCTGAGGGAATATTGCACAGAAAACAAAACACCTCTTCAGATGAGGAGGAAGATGAATGTAGCTCAGCTTCAAAGCTACTTAGATATCATCTTTGCCTCGTTGAAGGTTCCATATTTTGCTATCCCGTATGTCCTCCCACCCCATACTATCATACTTGGAACGCAATAGCCCTCCTAAAGTTTTTGCCGCCAATGGTAAGCCCTTACACTTAGCAGCAATCTCCTCACCTATTAGTTTGAGATGAGGGTTGGCATCAAAATTGTCAATACCAAGGGCATGATATGCTAACAAAGACAAACAATCATCGCGAGACAACTCTCTTAAGCGGAAAGTTGGGCGATTATTTGTCATCATGGATGCAATATCTTGGTTCCTCGTCGTGACAATGACTTTACTCCCCTTCACACCAAGATTATATAGATTATAAAGGCGTTCCCAGTCATTGTAGTTGACATTCCAATGGTCATCCAAAACAATGAGAAATTTCTCATTGGACAAAGTTTGTCTTAGTTTGTTATGGAGAACATTGAGATCGTCAGTGGTACCAACACTACCCCCAAGTGACCCCAGAAGTGCTCATGCAATCTCAATCATGTTGAAGTTGTCGGAAACACAAGCCCATCCTCTTTTCGGAAAGGCTTCAATCACAGCAGGGTTGTTGAAAACAGATTGAGCAAGAGTTGTTTTACCAACACCACCCAAACTGACGATTGGAATCACAGACAGATGTTGATCATCAGTTTCTGTCAGTAACTTTGCAAGGATAGCACTTTCATCTTCTTCCCTACCAATCACATAACTTTTTGGCAAAGAATCAGTCATTCTTTCAAAATCAATCTTCTTCTTTTTCGTCGTCGATCCGCTACTCTCATTCAATCCAAGGTCTCTCTTTTGTTCCAAAATGAAATTCAACCGACCATCAATCGCCTTCATACGAGACCTCAGTTTGTGATCAGACACGATCTTTCCAAGACCCAAACTAGTGAAACTTCCTGAGACTAAAGAACGCACCTTACTAGTACTTGCTGTTGAGTTATGGATCCTGATTATCGCCGTTTGACCTCGGCGCTGAGGTCAACGGGGGGTTTGGGGGGGCGGTAGCCCCCTACCGAAGGTTGAGGTTCGGGGCGAAGCCCCGACCCAAATTTTGGGGACCGACTCGGCCCGGTAGGGTTTATGAGTTCCTTTTCTCTGTAGCTATATATATAGCATTGTATTCTCCGAAATTGTAAGTGCGTGACTATCTAATAACACGTCAGCCGCCAGACTTGTGGACGTAGGTCGATTTTGACCGAACCACGTTAAATCCTGTGTGTTCTTTATTGCTTTCTTCTTAATCGTTTAGTGAGTGTTGAGAGAATCGATCCTAACAACTGGTATCAGAGCTCAGGAGATTCAACACGATCGCTGAAGATGGAGATGTCGAAGGCGGGAATAGAGAAGTTCGATGGAAACGATTTCGGTTTCTGGAAAATGCAGATTGAAGATTATCTGTACCAGAAGGATCTGTACGAGCCTTTGTCTGGGGAGAAGCCGGAATCCATGACGGAGTAGCAGTGGAAGCTCAAGGATCGACAAGCCCTGGGGCTGATCCGATTGTGTCTGTCCAGGAACGTTGCATTTAACATCGTCAAGGAAACATCGACAGCAGGCGTGTTAAAAGCGTTGGCAAACATGTACGAGAAACCATCGGCGATGAACAAGGTATATCTGATGCGTAGATTGTTCAATTTACAGATGGTTGAAGGTGGTTATGTTGCTGAACATATTAATGCCTTTAATATGATTGTGTCGCAATTGAGCTCTGTTGAGATTAATTTTGAGGATGAGGTTAAAGCTTTGATTTTGCTGTCATCTCTGCCCGAGTCGTGGGATACTATTGTTTCCGCAGTTAGTAGTTCCCGTGGTTCTGAGAAGCTGAAGTTTGATGAATTCCGAGATGTTGTTCTTAGAGAAAGTACTCGCAAAAGAGAAATTGGTGAGTCATCATCAGGAAATGCTCTCAGTGTTGACAGAAAGGGGATGAGTAAATCAAAGGGTCCAAATCAGCATGGACGCTCAAAATCAAGAAACAGAGGAAAGTCTCCGGGTAAACCACAAGGATCATGTTGGAACTGTGGTGGAAAAGGTCATTTTCGATCTGATTGTACAAAGCCAAAGAAGCAGAATCACAAATCCGGCATTGATAGTGATTCTGTGAACTCAGCAGAAGACATTGGGGATGCTCTAATCCTTAGTGTGAACAGTTCACTTGAATCCTGGATTTTAGATTCTGGAGCATCATTTCATTCGTCTCCAAGCAAGGAGTTGTTCCAAAATTTCAAGTCTGGAAAGTTTGGAAATGTGTATCTTGCTGACAACAAAGCACTGGAGATTGAAGGAAAGGGGAATGTCTGCATTCACACTCCAGCAGGAAATCAGTGGACATTGGAAGATGTCAGATATATTCCTGGTCTCAAGAAGAATCTGATCTCGGTAGGTCAGTTGGATAGCACAGGATATGCAGCAGAGTTTGGGAAAGGTTCATGGAAGATTAAGAAGGGTGCTATGGTTGTAGCACGGGGCCTCAAATCTGGAACCTTATACACCACTGAAGGGTGTATAAATACAGCTGCTGTTCAGGAAAGTTCATCCAGTTCATGTCTGTGGCATAACAGACTTGGACACATGAGTGTTAAAGGAATGAAGATGCTGGTGAAAAAAGGAGTTTTGGAGGGTCTGAAACATGTTGACATGGGACTCTGTGAAAGTTGTGTCATGGGGAAGCAGAAATGAGTTAGTTTCACGAAGACCCCAAGGGAGCCAAAGAAGGAACGACTGGAATTGGTACATACAGATGTTTGGGGACCAGCTCCAGTTTCATCACTTGGCGGATCCAGGTTCTATGTTACCTTCATTGATGATTTCAGTAGAAAGGTATGGGTCTATTACTTGAAGCGTAAGTCAGATGTGTTTGCTACCTTTAAGAAGTGGAAAGCTGAAGTTGAGAATCAGACTGGGTTGAAGATCAAGTGTCTGAGGTCTGACAACGGAGGAGAGTATGAAAAGTCAGAGTTCATAGCATTATGTGCAGCTGAGGGAATCAGACTGATGAGGACAGTTCCTGGCAAGGCAAGACAGAATGGCGTCGCTGAGAGGATGAACAGGACATTGAATGAGCGTGCACGAAGCATGAGAATCCATTGTGGACTGCCCAAGATGTTTTGGGCAGATGCTGTTAACACAGCTGCTTACTTGATCAAAAGGGGACCTTCAGTTCCTTTGGGGTTCAAGATTCCTGAAGAGGTATGGACGGGAAAAGAACTCAGGTATTCTCACCTGAGAAATTTTGGGTGCATAGCTTATGTTCATGTTGATCCAGAGAAGAGAGACAAGCTTGATGCGAAGGCAGTGAAGTGCTACTTCATAGGTTATGGTTCTGACAAGTTTGGTTACAGGTTTTGGGATGAGAAGAACAGAAAGATCCTGAGACACTGTGATGTGACCTTTGATGAAGACGTCTTGTACAAAGACAAAGATCAGAAGGTCTTAGGGACTCCAGAGCAAGTGGGAGTTGAGGTTGAGTTGGAGAAACTCAATCAACTCCAGACATTGACGATGAAGAACCGGAGGATGAGCAAGAGACAGATCCAGAAGTGGATCCAGTAACACCTGAGCAGGTGTTGAGGAGATCATCCAGGACCATCAGGCCACCAGACAGGTATTCACCCTCGTTGCATTACCTGTTGTTGACTGATGAAGGGGAGCCCGAGTCCTTTGAAGAGGCTCTACAAATGGATGATTTCATCAAGTGGGAGCAAGCTATGGATGACGAGATGAGCTCACTTGAGAAGAACAACACATGGGTGTTGACACAGTTGCCTGCTGGGAAGAGAGCTTTATTGAACAAGTGGGTGTTCAGAGTAAAGACTGAAGCCGATGGCAATAAAAGGTTCAAGGCAAGGTTAGTGGTTAAAGGTTACTTACAAAGGAAAGACATTGATTATGCTGAAATATTTTCTCCTGTTGTAAAGCTAACCTCTATTCGGGTGTTACTGAGTATTGTTGCATCAGAGAACTTGCACCTTGAACAGATGGATGTAAAAACAGCGTTTCTACATGGAGATCTTGATAAGGAGATATATATGCATCAACCAGAAGGATTTGTCGTTCCAGGCAAGGAACACATGGTATGTAAGCTCAGCAGGAGCTTATACGGGTTGAAGCAAGCACCTAGGCAGTGGTACAAGAAGTTTGACTCCTTCATGCGCAAGAGCGGGTTCCATAGGAGTGAAAAGGATAACTGTTGTTACTTTAAGAAGTATACTGATTCCTTTGTTTTCTTACTCTTGTATGTGGATGATATGTTGATTGCAGGAGCAAACATGAGGGATATCGATGATCTGAAGGCAAGTCTGTCTTCAGAATTTGAGATGAAGGATTTAGGTCCAGCAAAGCAGATTCTTGGGATGAGGGTTTCTCGAGACAGGACAGCAGGCACCCTAAATCTATCCCAAGAAAGGTACATTGAGAAGGTGCTGAACAGGTTCAGGGTGAGTGACGCTAAACCCAGGACTACTCCACTGGCTAATCACAAGAAACTGTCAAAGGAGCAGTCACCCAAGACAGAGGAGGAGCGAGAGCAGATGACACTTGTTCCATATGCATCTGCAATTGGGAGCTTGATGTATGCTATGGTCTGCACAAGACCTGACATAGCACATGCAGTGGGGGTTGTCAGTAGATTCATGTCCAATCCGGGGAAAGAGCACTGGGAAGCCGTGAAGTGGCTTCTGAGATACTTGAGAGGTACGTCCAAGACATCACTCTGCTATGGCAATGGTAAGGTGATACTGCAGGGTTTTGTGGATGCTGATCTCAGTGGAGATGTGGACTCTAGTCAGAGCACATCTTGGTACATCTACACCATAGGAGGGACTGCAGTGAGTTGGATGTCCAAGCTTCAGAAATGTGTTGCCCTTTCATCTTGTGAAGCTGAATATGTTGCTATTGCTGAAGCTGGGAAGGAGATGATATGACTGACAGATTATCTAGAAGAGTTGGGCTTGAAGCAGCGAGAGAAGATTCTCTACGCAGATAGTCAGAGTGCCATACAGTTGGTGAAGAAACCCTGTCCATCATTCGAGGACAAAACACATCCGGAGAAGATATCATTTCACTCGGAAGGCAGTGGAAGAAGGGGAGATGTGTTTGGAGAAGATTGAGGGTGCGAAGAATCCAACAGACATGTTGACAAAATGTGTCGATGTTGGGAAACTGAGGTTGTGCAAAACCTCAGTTGGTCTTCTGTAGTTGTTTCAGAAGACGGGCGGCTGGCGAGGCGGAGATGTTGATGGGAGACTCTTTTGGAGAATGAAGTTTTACTTGGAAGATTAAATCAGTATCCAAGTGGGAGAATTGTTGAGTTATGGATCCTGATTATCACCGTTTGACCTCGGCGCTGAGGTCAACTGGGGGTTTGGGGGGGCGGTAGCCCCCTACCGAAGGTTGGCCCCGACCCAATTTTTGAGGGCCGACCCGGCCCGGTAGGGTTTATGAGTTCCTTTTCTCTGTAGCTATATATATAGCATTGTATTCTCCGAAATTGTAAGTGCGTGACTATCTAATAACACGCCAGCCGCCAGACTTGTGGACGTAGGTCGATTTTGACCGAACCACGTTAAATCCTGTGTGTTCTTTATTGCTTTCTTCTTAATCGTTTAGTGAGTGTTGAGAGAATCGATCCTAACACTTGCTCCATCTGCAACCTGTTTTGCCAAGCTGCGGATCCCTTCTTTAGTTACAAACTCATCGAGCATGTTGTCGATATCGTAAACCAAGTCCCTGAGATCCTCGAGCCACGGCTGCACCTTGCCATCTCCATTCATGGCCTTCTCTTCAGCGTCCTCAAGGAGAGCGGAGATATAGCGCAGCTTGATTTCCCATTTCTTGACGAGGTCACGAACCTTCTCCCGGTTGGGAAATTTGATGAGCTCATGAGAAGCCAAGTGTTCAAACAGCACCGGTAGCAGAGCACCCAACAAGAGCTCAGCCATGTTGATCAAGTTCACCAGAAAGCAATAATAGCAATGGAGGATGTGTAGTACTGTGGTTGTGATAGCAAGAATGCAAAGTAATGAAAATAGAATATTTTACAGTTCATTGACAATGGTATAGTCAATAGTGATGGGATCGACATTACCGTGTCTAGCTACAGCAGCACTACTTTACAGCTCATTTTGATTGACAATGGTGGAATCGACATTATCTAGATGCGACAATGTGATGTAGAAAACCCGCTCCTAGAAATATCATAATTGTATCGTATTTTTTAACCACATATCATAACTATGACCACAGTATGGTTATATTTGTTAGTACCATAACTATTATTGAAATATAAAGACTAAACTATGTATTTCCTTATTACATTGAGGTTTTAGGACATTCGGTCAAATGATTAGTCTAAACTTGCAAGTAAAAGTAGACCACGAATATATGGGACATCCACGACAATGGTATTTGCAACTACGGCCCTCCGAAATTTAAAAGTACATCAAATGAATGTGTATTCAGCTTTTTTAAAATAGAAAATGAAAGCTGGCCAAGTCTCTGTATGTCCTAAAACATAAGATGTGTAATGTCGTCTAATTATTACTACGCCATATTGAGGAAAGAGATTTAAAATATATAAGTGTGGCAAATGCATCTACATAATAGAAACATTTGAATATTACACCACTTTGAAAGTAACAATGAGATATATCAAAGTCTATGAGAAATATTGAATATGAGGTTTAACATGAAAGAGACAACATTGTTGATGAGATCCTTGGATAAGGATCATATCATCATAAGGTATCAGTCTAAGTCAATTTATCGATAAATTATTGCGAATTCTACAAAGACGATAATGAAAGGTATGTATTCCAATTGATCCAAGCAAATATTTTTGGGAAAAAAATAAACTTGAAGCGTCTCTCAAGGAGAGTACACTAGGATCATTGGGACTATTATGTATTTTATACATCGTAGACGTGTTGAGTAAATATATGAGTAATCTAAGTACAAAGTCACTAGAACGGGATAATCAGGTTACTCCGGTACCTGAGATATACTCGTAACTATGAGTTGCACTATATCAAATATCCAATTGTTTTTTTAAGATCGTAACAATGTTAACTGGATATCAAATAACATGAGTTGATTTGTGTAGGTGCAGGCGTAGTATCACTACAAGATAATAGGGGTCAATTAACACAAGGCATATTTGTGTCGAAATCGTGTATAAACGTGTTTGACACGAACCTGGCACGTTTTTGCCCCGTGATACGTAATAATGTGTCGATTTTTTTCTGACGCAGGAAGTTCGTGTCAAATAATGTAGCTCGTGTCATAACCATTATTAACCCGTGCTAGCTGATGTCGTGCCAAATTCTTGCCAAAGTTGTGTCGTGTGTGTACACGGCATTTGACACGACCTACGAATTTTGACACGTTCTTGGACACGAGTTTTGACACGAGCAATACCAGAAAAATTGCTTTTAGGGACAGGAAAATTCCTGTTACTAATAGAAAGCTTATTTTTTATTTTATTTTTTCAAAAAAAGCTTCAATCTATTAATTAATTGTTGTTTAGCTAATTATTATGAACAAAAGAAACTGTAAAAACAAAGATTCTTCACTAGTAATATCTTATTTTCAATAAAATACATCTTATTATAGCTAGTCAGTACAACTGTTCCAATTGCATGCCAAGTTTTAAACCTACCATTATATTACAACTACATAATTTACATACTACAGCCACATAGGCAGACCCCTGCAATATTTCTTCACTCCTTCGCTGTGTTTGGGGCAATTGAAAAGGCAAAAAAAAAAAAAAAAAAATCAGCCAACATCAGCCACAAAAAACTACAATCTGTTAAGATTAGAATTCTTACGCGTTGTGCTACCCGATGAAGAATACATTGACTTACCGTTAAAGTTATGGGCCGAAAACTGCACTATATCAACTTAACCATATATTGAATCCATGATGACAAATAATCGTTCAACTTTCCATTTAGGAGTGTTGTCTCGTGATGATTGTTTGTCTTTGTTAGCATATCAAGCCTTTGGTATTGACAATTTTGATGCCAACCCTCATCTCAAACTAATAGGTGAGGAAATTGCTGCTAAGTGTAAGGGCTTGCCGTTAGCGGCAAAAACTTTGGGCGGACTTTTGCGTTCCAAGTATGATAGTACGGAGTGGGAGGACATACGGGATAGCCCACATGACAAAGGTACGGTTGAGATCATGTGGAAATGTTACGATATTGCCACCATTTGGGATTCTTCCTTGTCTAAAAGAACTGTGCATAGTAGGGATGGATGCAGTCCGCATGTGGGTATTGAATTTTATGGAAATGTGGAAACACCTTTCCCGTCCTTGGAATTTCTCATGTTCTGGGGGATGCCAGCTTGGGAAGTTTGGTCTTCTTCTTATTCAGGTGGTGAGAAAGAAACTGAAGAACCATTTGCACGACTCATTAAGCTAGAGTTGTTTAACTGTCCCGTATTGGTTTCATATCTGCCGCACCGACTTTGTACGGTTGTAGAGCTCACAATAAATGAGTCCGCTCCTGAAAGCTTCACCGTGTATGGTTGGTCCATCTGATACGTGCCCGAATATTGACAGCACGAAGAATACGAGAATATATGTAAATAGGAAAACTTACTTTCTAATCAACCCTAATCTCTTTAGGAGACTAAGATTAATTGTTGGAAGTTTTATTCATTCATTGATAATAATAACCTATATATAGGTATTACAAGAATCCTAAAAGATATACTAAGATATAGATATTTAGGGATTACAAGATCCCTAAGGATATACTAAGATACTAAACGATATAAATATAATCTAGAGATATTGTTTTATACTAATAATATTATTCATAATATAAGATATATAAGATATAGATATAGTTGTATTCTAGCCACTATTAACGGCCATAACACCATCATCACTCAAAAGTCAAAGATTTGCAACCATAACCTTCTAGCAATGATTATTTCTTCAACGAGCCAAAATGCCCTGATCAAGAGAATTTCTCTGGATAGTATTCAATCATAAAACTAGAATAGTACACTACAAGAAAATAGGGTCAATTAACATGAACTTTGACACGGGGTGGTACCTCGTGTCAAATTGCGACGACATTTAGCATAAATTTGACACGGACCTTCATTTAAAACGACCTTTGACACGGTCTATTGCCTCGTGTCAAATTGACACGACCTTTAACACGCTTCTGACACAGGTATAATGACACGCCCTAAGTTCGTGTACAAATCGTGTAAGAAAAATTATTGCACATGGCTCTGACTCGAATTAGACACGAGGCAAAAAAGATGTATTATGAAAATAAAAACGGGTTTGACAAGACTCTAAGCTAGGACGCACTACCACTGGGCTAAAGTAACTATTCAGCCACATGTAGCTGAAAATAATAAATGAAGTAAGTTACAACATATTAATTTGGGTTTAATGGAACATCCTGTATCAGCACCTACATCATATTTGCATAAAAAATACACATTTATAATAAAAAAGTTTCATTGATCCTTGGTAAAAAATAAAAAAATAGGTTTCGTTGATCCTTGGCAAAAAAGATAAAAAGTTTTATTGATCCTAAGAGATACATTTATAATCATCATGTTTGCCATCAAACATTTAGAATCAAATTCTCCTTAAAAAAACATTTAGAGTGACTAAGTTGAACATAAAACACACAAATTATGTTAATCGATTTTTTTCAACTTAATTTTAATGGTGATAAACGTGTAATACATGGCATACATCTATTACTTGTATATTAATTTTGTTTAGTAATTTTTCAATACATTAACAAATTGTAAAATAAGTTGAATATATATCTTTTATGTTATATTTTATTACAATGATTTTTTAAATCATAAATGTTTATATTTTAAATGTAACTATATATTTCAGTTTTTCTCCCATATATTTATAAGATAAGATTAAAAAAGAAGAATATTAATTGTATACTCTCCAAATCTATATATAATATAATTCTGATGGGTTAACCGTATGATTGACAAATAATAAAATTCACCGATGACATGTGCAAATTATCAAAACTTATTGGTACAACTCATCTACTCTCTCACCTTGTAGATGTGGCATTGTCCACGTAAGCCTTTTCATAGCTTGGATGAGCTCCAAACTCTCGCACGATAACATCCGTTTCATTCTTTACATAAATATTTTTTTGTTTTGAATCTTTAATATTGTTCAGCACCTTAAAATTGATAAAAGTCATCAACATAAAATGCATTTACCTCAATATAAAAAAAATACTAGAAAAGATAAATCAATCAACAATGTAAGCATAAAAAAAAAAGATTAATTAAGCTATGAACTCCGTCTTCTTGGAACTCAATTTTTTTTTTTTTTTTTTTTTTTTTTTTTTTTTTTTTTTATCAATGCCGAACTCTATTGAAATAATACGATTACATACTATAAATTAGAAAATACCCGCTCTGGAGCTCAAAAGGTAACCATCTTCAATTTCAAGCTTAGAAACCCTTCTTCTTCTATGACCATCATCGCATTCTCCATCCATATTAGGTTTTGTGGAAGAAATAAACATAGATAGTTGTTTCTAAATATTAGATGGGCAGTGGGCACCCTACCTCACAATAACATGCACAAGAATAATGGTAACACTTTTACAACATTGTTATTAACATATTAAAACATCAATATTCGTAAGAGCTAATTAAGTTAAGAATAAAAAAAAATCTACCACAAAGATCCGACTTTTGGGTTTTGCTAGAAAAATCCAATTTGATAAAGCTATAGATAAAAATATTATTTCTTTTGGTTAAGATAAATATAGTATTGGTAGTTTCCTTTTATATTATGTATATGTAATTGATTATGGTTATCATTTTTTAAATTCATTTTAGCTTTTATGGTAGTTTAATTTTATTCATTTACTAATCTGGTTATATAAGTTTCTCTTCTATAGATATTTTATTTCATTGAATGAATAAGAACAATCAATAAGAAACACCATTTTGGTCTAATAATTATATTTGTTTCTTTATTAAAAAATTTCTCATTCAATCTTTAATTTAGGGCAATGAATGGCTATATAGATCTTTTTTTCTTCTATATAGATTTTATTTACTAGCTTACTTATAAGAAAATATAAAATAATTGTACAATATATTATAACTCATATAATTATATATATATATATATATTGAAATGTTACTAAAAATATATTTATTTTATTTAATTAAATTTTTGCTATAAATCATTTAATAACTAAATAAATAGGACATTTAATTTCAACAATTTCTTTTGCAATTAATTAGTTTACCACGAGGACAATACTCCGTTTTTCAAATCTCAATCATATAAATGAGAAAGTCAATATATTGTTATAGTTTGGGTATACTCATTTAAGGTATGCTATTTAAGTGTGTTAGCCATTTATGGTATATTGTTAAAAGGTATACGGTGTTATGATGTAGAGTTTAGTGATTTTTTGTTTAGTGGTTAACGGTAATATTAATTTAGGCTATATTGATTTAGAGAATATAGTGTTATAGTCTAGGGTATACTCATTTAAGGTGTACAAGTTTTTTTCGCAATTATAAACTTAATTATTTAGTTTCAAACTTTATATAATACATTTACCTTAAACTCATAATGTATTACCTTAAACTTTATATATAGCATTAACCTTAATTATTTACTTCCTATTAACCTTAATGAAATAGGAAGTAAACCCAAAAAAGTTTTAAGTTTAAGGTCTTTTATTCTTAGTATCTAACACTGAGGACTTTAATAAAAAGCAATACAAAATATGAGGGTTAGATATAATATTCTCAAATAAATATGAGTATAAACCCTATCCCCCAGCATAATCAAAGACAGAAGGCTGCAAGGGAAGAGACGGCAGGATAGGCAGGAAGGAGAGAGGCGAAGAGAAATTTCACCGGCCACGCAGCAGTTCCCCTGGCAACGCAATGGTTCCCGCCGGCACGCAGCAGTCTCCGCCGGCCACGCAGCAGTCTCCGCCGGCCACGCAGCAGTCGGATAGCATCTTCCTCGACTGGTAGCTTTGAGGTAATCAATTTTCTTCAGTACTTTGTGTCTAGCACTTTGCTATACTGATTTTGTGTTGTTTGATCAATTGAAGGGAAATCTCCACAATTAGAGGCAAGTTGTTGAACTTACCCTTTTAGGTCCTAATCCATGGCCTTTTAATGGTGGGGTTCTTTTCTTCGATAGCTCTGTTGAGAATGGTAAGCATCTAGAGAATAATAATAATAAGGATAATATCAAGTTGTTCAACTGCAATAATGGTAGTGATAATAGTCTTGCAATTGTAAATTATGGGGAAAAGTACCAATTAGTCAGCTACAGAGATACTAACTTTCCCTATGTTGATTTAAATGATGATAAGCGAAACAACAACAGTATGTTGATTCCGGATGTGCTGTGAAGACCACAATGTCTGAATTACATGTGAGATTTGTTAGGGCTATAAAAATATCTGCAAGCTTTTCAGGAAAAATGGCAAGTTAGATACTATTGTCAGAATATGGTGCGAATGGTTGGGACAAGAGATCTTTCTCTTGAATATTTTTTGGTTTACTTGGATCTTTCTCTGTGCAAATCTTAATGTAAATTCAATTTACCTATTGCCAGGTTGTGGGATCACTTAGCTTCAAGTCTTGATCTTTATGTACAAGATGAGGATCCTGAGGTGGCCAAAGAGATCAAAGCAAAGCGGTTATTGGAGAAGCAGTGTGAATGACGTAATACACAACGTGCAGACAATCAAGAATGAGAAAACCCAAGTAACATATTAAGAAACTGCTCCAATAGGGAGTGGAGAGGATTTGTTAAAGATGTTGTTGAACCACCTGCTTTTTTGAGTTCAGAAGTTGCGGTAGCTGATGTGGAGAAGCCTCGTATTGATCATCATCAGGTCGTGCAAAGACGCCAAGTTCTCCACGACCTCAGAAAAAAGGATAAGGTCAGAAGAATGTGACAGTCAAGAGAAGGTTTGCTTTCATATGTGAAAAGCCTATTTTGAATTGAGTCGATGCTGGTAGACTTGCATGTGATTCAGTTATTTTTACATTTGGTATGTAGATTGAGATCATTTAAATTCTGGGAAGATTCCCCAGCATGACTATGCAAATAATCATCTTGGGTTACAATTATGATTTATGGAGGAAATAATTTTTTATGGCTTTGCTCTCTTGCAGTTCTACACAAGTTATAGAGAATGCTAGCGATGTTGGCAAGAAAAGAAAGTCAAGATCTGCACCTGCCTCATCTTTGTGAGTTTGAAATTGCAAAATCCAAGTCTGTTCCAAAGGCATAAAGGAGGCCTAACAGGAAGAATGCAGCTAATATCATTAGCACTAAGTTGAAGAAAAATGCCGACAAGAAACTCCCCCAGTGATACAATTTGGATAAGTCTTCGGCCCCGAGTGTCAAGGCACTGATGTTGATGTTGAATGAGATTCTCTTGAGAAGCCAGTGGTGCCACTTTCTGAGTGACAGTTTTTTTTTGCCTAAATCTTATTTTTGCCCAAATCTACAATACCCGAGTAAATCGCAGATGTATTCCTCCTAATTGCAGCAGTGCTCCCTGATATTCACATAAGGTACATAGTTAAAATCGGAAAGATGCTTGGCTTGGTTGCCATTGTTGAGGTTTGGTACTTCCTTCTGCTAATTAATTCTAAAATCCATCATTTTCTTTTCTTTCTTTCTTTTTTTCTGAATTTCCCTACTACAGAGTACAACCCTTACATAACGTACAATATTTCCAGACAAGAACATGTTATTTATAATTTTGTTTTCCAGGTGTATGACGAGAAGAAAATGGATCGAGTCCTCAGAAAAGGAGTTCAGCTCATTGGAATCAACAACTGGAACCCGAGTGAGATTACTGAATGAAGTGGGAAGGAATGGAATCGCATCCCTGGACCTTTTCCGTCAGTGGACATATTTCTCATCTCCGTTGTAAGTCTTTATTCATCTTTCGTTATAAGTCTCAATTCACCACTCTATAAAAAAATTGCATTTTTTTTTGTTATTATGATTTCAGTTGCATTTTTTTACTTTAGGTTTCTAAAGGTCCAACCTAAAATATGCTAATACATGTGCATTTCAATTGCTAAACTGAACTGATCTGTATTTTAACTGCTGGGAATTGAAGTTCTTCATGCTTCATCATATTGATCTGATGCTATGTTTCATGTTGCTTTAGTGAATTTGGAGATTTATTAATATTTGTTCTTAAACAACTAAGACTTAGATAGTAACCCGCATTCTTGCACATATATACTCCCATGTGTTGTTGCAATGATATTATGTTGTTGTTGACTGATTATGTTATGTTTGCACTGTATTCGTCATTATGCAACATTTTATCAGCTCCATCATTAGCAATATACAGTGTACCATATCTAGATATTGCAAATGAACTATCTGTTGTTAATAGAATTGGAGATGCATAGATATTGACAAAATATAAAACTCAAGTTATATATATATATATATATAGGAAAGTACTCTTCAGTTAGGAGAATTTGTAAGTATTGAGTTGTTACTTTGCACTTCATGCATGAACTTGTGGTAGATGTTCAAAATAAATGCTGCTCATTACATGATCACAATTTGTTAAAACTATGCCTTGAGTAAATTTTATTCTCCTGGAAAAGTGGCAATGTCTTTTTCTTGGCTCAAGATGATTGTTTGATGATTATTGAACTCTCTTAAAGTCTGAAGTTAAAGTATAGTATCTTCTTTTTTTTTTTCTTCTTTTTTAAAATTTATTTGTTTTGGATGCTAACTTTTATTTCAGGTATCTTTCTATCTTGTTCAGCTAGATTTTTCTGCAAATCCACTGAAGATTTGATTTCAATAGTCCTTCTCTTGGTCGATAAGAAGGAACCTGCATTATTGCACATACCCATGTGTTGTTGCAAATTTAGTTTCATTGTTTTTTTTTTTCTTTTAGGCATACAACGACATATGATCACTTACCTTTATTTTAAGTTGTTGGGTATTATAAGTTGGACTAATTGTATTTTATTGAGGTATAAATACAAATGTATTTGGCATTCATAGTTTTGGATTAATTTGAATTCGATTTTAATTACTGTATTATGTTCTTTGATTATAATTTCCATATTTAAAGTTTGATTCTAAAAGTTTTTTATTGAAGAAATTTTGTTGATTCTAAAAGTGTTATTAAGACAAGTTTGTTGATTCTAAAAGTCTTTTATTGAAGCAAGTTTGTTGATTCTAAAAGACTTTTATTAAGGCAAGTTTGTTGTTTCGAAAAGTGTTTTATTGGGGAAAGTTTGTTGATTCTAAAAGTGCTATCGAGACAAGTTTTGTTGTTTTTGAAAGTATTTTATTGAAGCAAGTTTGTTGATTCTAAAAGTGTTATTGATACATGTTTGTTGATTCTAAAATTGTTTGATTGAGGCAAATCTGTTGATTCTAAATGTTTTTATTAAGACAAGTTACTTGATTCTAAAAATGTTTTACCGAGACAGGGTTGTTAATTCTAAAAGAGTTTTATTGAAACTGGAATGTTGATTCTAAAAGTATTTTATTGAGGTAAGTTAGTTGATTTTAAATATATATTTTGAATCAGATTTATTTACTCAAAAACAACAAAAAAAGGAAAATAGTCGTGTCCAAGGTCGTGTGAAAATTCGTATCCAGCGTGTGAAAAGCCGTGTACAAAAGTCGTGTACACTTGACACGGGTCAACATGAATTTGACACGGGGATATTTCTGACACGAGTCAATTATGAATTTGACACGGGCTACAGTATTTGACACGCTCCTCCCCGTGTAAAAAAATATTACTCACGCTATTACTTATCACGGGGCAAAATCATGTCAGGTTCGTGTCAAACACGTTTATACACGATTTTAACACGAAAATGCCTTGTGTTAATTGACCCTAGTTTCTTGTAGTGGTAGCTAACCCTAGAATTGTGAAGCAGGCAAAGAAAAGAGAGGACACCAGACTTGCGGTTCATCGAGCCAAGTTCCTTCAAGTGGTTGGCCCTCACCTTAAATACTAAAGGAAATCCTGGCAGTTGCCTAGGTTTTACCCCACTGTTTTACAATATGAAGGAACGGTCCACAAAGAAAATAAAAGGACACAAAACAGAAGTCCACAAGATATTACAAATATCACAAAACACCCTAAACAAACACAGAGCTAACACAGCAAATAAAGGAGCTGCTCCAACATACTCTCAGACTCTTCAGGATTGCCAATATGGTCCCCATATTTTCACACTCCCCCTCAATCCTGCAGAGTCTCATCATTGAGTAACTCCCCCTCGATTCCAGAAGACCCAAAAACATTCTTCATTCCCAACTTTCCAACTAGATAATGATGTTGTCTTGTAGACAGTGGCTTAGTAAAAACATCCGCAATTTGATCACCTGTCTTTATATGCTCAGCCTGCAAAGTACCATCTAGAATTCTATCCCTGATCATATGACAATCAATCTCAATGTGTTTAGTCCGTTCATGGAAAACAGGATTAGTGGCAATTTGAATAGCAGACCTACTATCACAAAACAACAAAACAGGTTCAGTTTGTTCAAAACCAAGCTCCTGCAGAACATTTCTAAGCCAGATAATCTCAGAAAGAGTAACACGCATACTTCTATACTCAGCTTCAGCTGAAGAGCAAGAAACAGTTTCCTGTTTCTTAACCTTCCAGGAAACTAAGGACTCACCCAGTTTAATACAATACCCAGTTAAAGATCTCCTTGACTCAACACACCTACCCCAATCTGAGTCACAATAGGCAACAAGTTTAGGCTGAGAAGAAGATGACAGAAGAATGCCTTTACCTGGTCCAGCTTTTACATATCTGACTACTCTTAAAGCAGCCTCATAATGAGATTTCTTTGGATCCTGTAAAAACTGACTTAAGTGTTGTACAACATAAGAAATATCAGGTATAGTCATCCCCAAATATAGTAATCTCCCTATCAGCCTTCTATAACTGCTAGCATCATCTAGGAGAACATCATCTCTATTCAAACCAAGATGATCATCATACCTTTTGCTAGTAAGCTTTAGATTTAACTCCATAGGTGAATCAGATGGTTTTGAACTAGATAAACCCACCTCTGAAATTAATTCCAAAGCATAATTCCTTTGACTCAGCACTATACCTTTGTCAGATCTGATTAACTCTATTCCAAGAAAATATTTTAAATCTCCCAAGTCTTTCATTTTAAAACTAGTTTTGAGCACATGTTTCAATTCCTTCACGAGCACAGAACTATTGCCTGTTATGAGTAAATCATCAACGTATACCAATAAAACCACTATTTGATTATCTTTAGACTTGGTAAACATGGAGTAATCCAATTTGGATTGAATATAACCAGATCTAACTAGGGCACTAGTGAGTTTAACATTCCATTGTCTAGATGCTTGTTTCAAACCATATAAGGATTTGCGTAATCTGCAAACAAGGCCCCCCTGATTACCAAATCCCTCTGGAACAGACATATAGACTTCCTCATCTAAATCCCCTTGTAAAAAAGCATTGTACACATCCATTTGAAAAAGGGGCCAGTTTTGAATGGAAGCAAGGGCAAGAACAGTACGAACAGTATTCATCTTAGCTACGGGGGAAAAAGTCTCAGAATAATCAATTCCAAGTTGTTGGTTATAGCCCTTGGCCACTAGCCTAGCCTTATATCTTTCTAAGGTCCCATCAGAGTTATACTTCAATTTGTAAACCCACTTACACCCTATAGGAATCTTACCAGACGGGAGAGGAACCAGATCCCATGTATGATTTGATTCCAGTGCCTGCATCTCATCCTTCATTGCAGACACCCACCTTGGATCCAGTGAAGCCTCAGAATAAGACCTGGGTTCAATGAGCTCAGATATAGAAGTTAGAAAACTATGTAATTGGTCATAAACATCTCTATAACCAACAAACTGTGAAATAGGATATAGAGCGTTATTAGAGGACATATCATAGTCCCCTTGCCAAATAGGTGGTCGAGTTGTCCTCCCTGATCTCCTTGTTACCTGCAAAGGAGGCGAAACAGGATGGGCAGCTTGATCACCATCGGTCCCCAGGGGGTATCATCATTTGGATCATGTGGCATATCTAAATCCTCAACTGGAGAATCATCAACCTCAGAGTTAGGAGACTCAGTTAAATCATCATTGGTTTCTAAGGGAATAAAATCATCAGTAGGATCTGGTTGCTCCAAAAAAATAGGCAAACTGCTAGGCTTCTGAGTTTCAAAAGGGAAAATATGTTCATAGAACTTTACATCTCTGCTAACAAAAAAGGTTCTAGTTTGCAGATTGTAAAGCCTATAACCCTTTTGTGTATCTGAGTATCCCATAAAAACACTAGGAATACCCTTTGATTGAAATTTGTCAGAAGCAGTCAAATTCTTTGCAAAACAATAGCATCCAAAAACCCTAAGATGATTTATCCTAGGTTTCTTACCAGTGAGGATTTCAACAGGAGATTTTTCATTTAAAATAGGAGTAGGGAGCAAATTTATCAAATGGCAAGCTGTTAGGGCACAATGGCCCCAAAATCTGTCAGGAATAGAGCCCTGTAGTTTCAAAGATCTTGCAATTTCCAAAATGTGTCTATGCTTTCTTTCAACCCTACCATTTTGCTGAGGGGTGTAAGAACAAGAACTCTGGTGAATAATACCCCTTTGTTCAAATAAGGACTTCATATGTTCATTAAAAAACTCCCCCCATTGTCAGTTCTGAAAGCCTTAATATTCCTTTTAAACTGGGTGGAGATCAGAACAATGAAATTCCTTATTAGAACAACCACATCAGATTTGAATTGCATTAGAAAAATCCAAGTAGAACGAGAATGATCATCAACAAGGGTCAAAAAAAATCTTTTATTATCATTTGTGGCAACATGGTAGGGACCCCATACATCAACATGGATAAGATCAAAGCAAGATAAAGCTCTTGAACTAGACAAGGGAAAGGGCTGCCTAGTCAATTTTGATAAAGGACAGACAGTACAATTCTGAACAGTAGTGCACTTATTTTTGAAACAGTCTAAACCATCAACCTGCTGTAAAACTTTCAAAGATGCATGCCCAAATCTCCTATGCCAAACAGTGGCACTATCATGTATACTACTAACAAAGGCAACATGATTTATTCCTATACAATCTGACTTTAGAAGATATAATCCCACTTCACTCTTACCACTCAGCAAGACCTTCCCATTTGAGAGGTCCTGTATGATAACAAAATTTGGGTAAAAGAGAGCACTACAGTTCAAATCATGAGTGAGTTTTGATATGGAAATGAGATTAAATTTAAAGTCAGGTATATAGAGTACATTATGCAAAACATGTTTATCAGATAGCCTAATGTCACCAATGCCAACCACAGATTTGAAAGAACCATCAGGCAGCTGAACTCTAGAATTTTTAACAATTTTCAAATCATGCAAGCATGCTTTATCATTAGTCATATGATTTGAAGCACCAGTGTCAAAAATCCAGGAGTTATGATTGTCATTAGTGCTAAGGAAAGAAGTAATACCTGCTGCATTGACATGTCCATCAGCTGAAGTGGTAGCAGTAGAAGCATTGCCTCCACCACTGCCTAACTTCTGCAATAGTCTTTCAAACTGTTCATTTGAAATAGTAATACTACCTTGCACAGATGAAGTCAAACCATTAGCAGAGTTAACAACGACAGAATCACCCAAATCATTAGAGGAGGTTGCAACATTTCCTTTTCCATTGCCTCATTTCCCCTTCATAAAATCTCTGTACTTAAAACAGTTGTCTCTGCAATGTCCCTTTTTCTTGCAATAGTCAAAACCTTTTGAGTAACACCTATCCACAGTGTGTCCTCTTTTGTGGCAGAAGTCACGCTCTGTATTAGGGTTCCTCTTAGGTTTATCAGGACCAGAAACATTAGCAGAGAAAGGTGGCTGGCTTGCAGTAATAGAAGACGAAATATCCCTCTGGCTCTCCTCTTGAATGAGCATGTTATATGCTTGGTTTAAAGAAGGGAGGGGAGACCAAAGAAGCAAGCCACTACGTACAGTCGAAATTTTTCCATTCAAACCCATCAAGAATTGGAATAAACGCTCATTGTCTTTGTGCTGAATATGTTTTTGAAAAAGGTCATCCTCGATGTGAGGCAAGGCACAGGCAGTATCATATTCAGACCAAAGGTTCCTGAGCTTAGTGAAAAAAACTGAGATAGAGTCCAATCCTTGTCTGGCAATAGTGATCTCCCTATGCAATTGATAGATCCTAGATCCACTGATTTTGTCAAAACGTTCTTTCAGTTCATTCCAAGCAATAAAAGCAGAATCAGAATACATGATGCCAACAGCCAAATCCTTAGAGATAGAATTCAAGATCCATCCCAGAACAACAATATTACAGGTATCCCAAATCTCTTGCAACTGAGGCTCAAAGGATTCGCGTTTGCAAGTTCCAGTAACAAAACCTAGCTTAGTCTTTCCTTTCAAGAACATCTGCATCGCCCGACTCCACATCGGATAATCCTCGGTCCCAGTCAAATGATGCGAAATAACGTTTTGGCCGGGATTATCCGAGGAGTGAAGAAACAGAGGGTGATGAGCAACAATAGAAGCCATAAGGTCAGGTTTCTTTACCTCTTGAGTTACGCCGGAAAACTCAGGTTGCTTACCAGAGTCGTTGTTGTCACCAGTGTGAACCTTGGTATCATCCGCCATGATTCACGATCAAGAAGACTGAAAAGAGCGGTATCACACCAAAGAAACAACTCGAGAATGAATCGTAATAGGATCCAGGATTCGACACGCTTCTGGAAATTGAAGCGTCGAACTCCGAATTGCCACCGGGAGGCGATTCTGATATGAATCGCGAAAAGATCCAGAGCGTGAATCGTCTGGAAGGTGAAACGTCGAACTCCGGGAGAAGCTCAACGAATCGTAAGGGAAACGCCACAGGAGGAGCGAAAGGTCAAGCAGCGGAAGTCGAAACCCTAAGATCGTTCAAAGAATCGCTCTGATACCATCATAAAACTAGAATAGTAGCTAACCCTAGAATTGTGAAGCAGGCAAAGAAAAGAGAGGACACCAGACTTGCGGTTCATCGAGCCAAGTTCCTTCAAGTGGTTGGCCCTCACCTTAAATACTAAAGGAAACCCTGGCAGTTACCTAGGTTTTACCCCATTGTTTTACAATATGAAGGAACGGTCCACAAAGAAAATAAAAGGACACAAAACAGAAGTCCACAAGATATTACAAATATCACAAAACACCCTAAACAAACACAGAGCTAACACAGCAAATAAAGGAGCTGCTCCAACATACTCTCAGACTCTTCAGGATTGCCAATATGGTCCCCATATTTTCACATTCAAAAGCTTAGGTACTTGAACCAAGATACCTTAAGCGGGACTGAATTTGTGAAGATCAGAAAGTGCGACGAATTGATCGGCTTATGGGAGGAGAATGTATCTGAGGTAAGAAGTCTTAATCGTCTCAAGTAATTGTGTATTGAAGAGTGTGCGAATCTGGAGAAGTTGCCAAACAATATGCAAAGGCTGACATATCTTAAAGAATTAACAATTGAGCGTTGCTCAAAACTTGAGTCCCTTCCAGAAGAGATAACGAGTTGCAACCTAAAGGAGATGTATATATGTGGAATCTTGCTAGAATAAACTGGAAAGCTCCCAAGTACACTAATAAGTTTGGAAGTACGCGAAGTGAGAACTTCCACCGTTTTCTATCCACCTACATTCATTTGGCAATAGTAGATTGTCCGAATCTGGAGATGTTACCATATCTTCCAAGTTGTCTTCAATCACTCATACTTTCCGGATGCAAGAAGATCAACGCTTTGCCTAATCACATGAACAAAACATTAACTTCCTTGCAATGTTTGTCATTATGGGGACTGAGCATTGAGTCCTTACCAGAAGGCGGTTTGCCGCTCAGTATCGAGGAACTACGAGTTGGAGACTGCCAGAAACTGAAGCAGCCATTGAAACAGTGGGGGTTGCACAGTCTTACTGCCTTGAAGACATAAACTATTTATGGTGAAATATGGAGTCTCTGTCACCATCAACAAGAAGGAATCATCATCAGGACTTGTAGTTTCCCTCCTCTACCCTCAGATTGGATGTTTTTTCCTTCAAACCTTGAGGTTCTTGGTATATGGGATCAGCGTGATATGGTAAGACTATCAAATGGCCTCCGACACTATTGTCGAAACCTCCAGTTCTTGCCTGATGAAGGATTCCCACCCTCTCTTGAAAGTCTTCGTTTAGACGGATGCTCACAAGATATGAAAAATAAGTGCTCCAACAACGGAGACTACTTTCCTCTTATTAGTAGCATTCCCTGTGTTACGTTTAAACCTTTTTCTTGATCAATTTCCATCTCCCTCCTTAATATATATATGTGCTTTTATATTATATATATATTATTGTATATGTATTGCATATTTAGTCAAATAAAAATTGAATGTGTGTATATGTATAGAAGAGAGTCTGGTTTCTTAAATGCATGTATCAGAACCAGTTTCAGTTGATTTATGTTGCTGTAGAATCAGTTCAATATACCAATGTTGTCAGAGAGTTAGTTTGCCCAAATTTGATAGACCTCTGTTGCCAAAGATTCGGTTTCTTAACTTGCTTTTAGAGCCAGTTTCGATAGATTTGTGCAGTTAGTGAGTCATATTTTTAACTGTAAGTTCGGTAAAGCTATGTTGCTAGTGTCACAGACGCGGAGTTTACATGATCTAAGGCTCATCCGTGACACGTCGGGCCTCATTTTCAAGTCGGGAATCCATAACCGGGGAGTCTTGGGATGCGTGCGATTCTAGAAGATTCTAGAAGACTCCACACACTTGTAAAATCTCTTGTAATATGTAGAATTATCTAGAGATAGCATTTAATGGGTAGTTGGGACTCTTGTAATTAATGTTGGTAGATGTCTCCCTTGGAGCCTATAAAAGGGAGACCCCCTTTCATTTGTAAATCATCCTTAGAAATCTAAAGCACTTGAGTTCCAAAGCTCCTCTCCACTTCATACTCTTCTCTTCTTAGTTTTGCTAGGGAAAAGGCTGACTTAGGAGCGGAATCCTAAGGCCGCACGGGTTAGGGAGCGCTAGATAATCCAGGCCCGTGACAAGTGGTATCAGAGCAAGGTTAATCGATGGCATCCAATTCGGAGGTGGTGGTAGCTGAGAAGACCCGGATGAATACCAAGGAGCAGTTGGCGGACCTTTATCATCAACTCGCGGTGCTGCAAGATGTGGTGGCTGAAGTCCAAGCAGACGCGGTTGGTGCGTCCAAGGGTGTGGACGAAATCCGTTATGGAATGGAGGAGATCCAGAAGGATGTGAAGGACTCAACTGAAGAACTTGGGAAGAAGGGTGACGCGCTCGGAGCTACCATCACGGCCATCCAAGAAGAGGTGAATGAGCTCGTGGGATTGCGGGCGGAGGTGGCGGAACTCAAGAAGGAGCTGAATCGGGTGCGGAGAACCCGTGTCGAGGGAGCGGGCGCGGTGCAGCTCGGTCCACGTCCGGACGTCCTTAGGCCGGACAAGTTCAAGGGGTCTCGAGTGGCCAAAGACGTGGACAACTTCCTTTTCAGCATGGAGAACTACTTCCGAGCCACGGGAGTAGACGATGATATGTCTCGGCTAGGTATGATCTTTTCCTACTTGCAAGATAATGCACTAGTTTGGTGGCGTCGTAGGCAGGACAACCGACTAGGGGAAGAGATCCAAACTTGGGAGCAGTTCAGGGCGGAATTCCACAAACAATTCTACCCGGAGTATGCCGAGAACGAAGCACGGGGAAAGCTTCGTCGTTTGGAGCACAAGGGGGAACTTCGTGAGTACGTGAAGCAATTCACGGAGTTGATGCTTCAAATTCCTTCCATGACCCAAAACGAGGCGTTCTTTCAGTTCATGGACGGTCTCAAACCATGGGCTAAGACGGAGTTGGAGCGTCGGGGCGTGGAGAACTTGGAGAGAGCAATGGTGACGGCCGAGTCGCTACACGAATTTCGGTCGGAGAAGTCCAAGCCAAATGGTGCGGAAGATTCACCAAGTCGTTCTCCAAAGACAAAGGTGGATCGCGGTGGAAGGATCGTGGCCCGATAGAGTGCTTCTTGTGCAAGGGGCCTCACTTGGCGCGGGATTGTCCAAAACGGGAGAAACTAGCAGCTCTCGTGACTTCGGAGGACAAGGAAGAAGAAGGAACGCGGTTGGGTTCGCTGCGGATCCTTAGCTCCATCCAAAGCAAAAAGGCTAAGGCGAAGGGCCTAATGTTCGCGGAGATTGAAGTTGCCGGCAAGAAGATGAGTGCACTTGTCGACACGGGGGCTTCCAACCTATTTATGTCCGAGGAGGTCGCAAAGAAGTTGAATCTTCTCTTGGAGAAAACCAATATGACGTTGAAGACGGTGAATTCAAAGGAAGTCCCGACATGCGGAATTGCTCGCGAGGTAAGCATTCAAATGGGTATTTGGAGCAGCAAAGAGACGGTGGAGGTGATCCCTCTCGATGACTATGACTTCGTTATCGGGATGGACTTCCTCGATTGGATCGATGCTATGATAGTTCCTTTCGCGGATTGTATATGCATTTTGGATGCGAGGTGCCAATGCATTGTGCCGGTCAAGCGCTCAAAGGGAGGTGACAACAAGACCTTGTCGGCCATGCAACTCAAGAAGGGAGTCCGCAAAGGTGAGTGCACATTCCTCGCGACCTTGAAGTTGGACGAGGGTGAAAGCCGAGGGGACGAAATCCCGGAGGAAATAGCCCAAGTCCTTGGAGAATTTGGAGATGTTATGCCGGCCGAGCTTCCAAAGGAGTTGCCACCTAAGAGGGGGGTGGACCACAAGATCGAGTTGGTTCCGGATGCACGGCCACCCGCCATGGCGCCATATCGCATGGCACCCCCGGAGTTGGAGGAGTTACGGAAGCAGCTCAAGGAGTTGCTCGATGCGGGATATATCCGGCCTTCTAAGGCCCCAATCGGCGCGCCGGTGCTGTTCCAAAAGAAGCACGACGGATCATTGCGGATGTGCATCGACTACCAGGCGTTGAACAAGTTGACGGTGAAGAACAAGTACCCGATTCCTCTCATCCCGGACTTGTTTGACCAACTTAGCGGGGCGAGATGGTTCACAAAGCTGGACTTGCGCTCGGGATATTGGCAAGTTCGGATCGCGGAGGGAGACGAACCAAAGACGGCTTGTGTGACGCGCTACGGATCATACGAGTTCCTCGTGATGCCCTTCGGATTAACAAATGCGCCGGCTACATTTTTTACTCTCATGAACAAGGTACTCCATCCGTTCCTCGATCGTTTCGTTGTGGTTTACCTTGACGACATTGTGGTGTATAGTCGGACATTGGAGGAGCATATCGAGCACTTGCGCCAAGTGTTCGAGGCATTGCGGGAGAACAGCCTCTACGTGAAGAAGGAGAAGTGCGCGTTTGCACAACGAGAAGTCCCCTTTCTCGGTCACGTTGTTGGAGGAGGGTGAGTTCGCATGGACCCGTCCAAAATCAAGGCAATCATTGAGTGGGAGCCACCAACCAAGGTGACGGAGTTACGATCGTTCCTTGGCTTGGCAAACTATTACCGGCGGTTCATCAAGGGATACTCGAGCATTACCGTGCCACTCACGGACCTGTTGAAGAAGAGCTTGGCGTGGGAGTGGACGGAAAAGTGTCAAAGGGCGTTCGATCGTTTGAAGAAGGCGGTTACGGAGGAGCCCGTGCTCGTGTTGCCCGATTACAAGAAGCCGTTCGAGGTGGAGACGGACGCCTCGGACTTTGCCATTGGAGGAGTCCTCATGCAAGATGGGCATCCGATAGCGTACGAGTCCCGGAAGCTTAGCGATATTGAAAGGCGGTACACGGTCCAGGAGAAGGAGATGACGGAGGTGGTGCATTGCCTTCGGACATGGAGGCACTATCTCCTTGGATCACGGTTCGTGGTGCGGACCGACAACGTGGCGACAAGTTACTTCCAAACCCAAAAGAAGTTGTCACCAAAACAAGCAAGGTGGCAAGACTTCTTGGCGGAGTTCGACTTCACGTTGGAGCACAAACCGGGGAAGACAAACTCGGTTGCGGATGCGCTAAGTAGGCGAGTGGAGCTGGCAGCCATAAGCCGACCTGAATGTACGCTAATCGGGAGGATCAAGGAGGGGCTCAAGCACGACGCGAGGGCCCAATCGTTGATGGGGATGGCGACCCAGGGGAAGACACGACAGTTTTGGTGTGAGGATGGCCTACTTTACACCAAAGGACCGCGACTGTACGTGCCTCAACATAACAACCTTCGGAAGGAGATCTTGCGGGAGTGCCACGACTCGAAGTGGGCGGGTCATCCGGGAATCCATCGCACCATGGCACTTGTGGAGGACAGGTACTTTTGGCCTCAATTGCGGGACGATGTGGAGATGTACGTGAAGACTTGTCTCGTGTGCCAACAAGATAAGTTGGAGCAAAAATCACCCGCGGGACTTCTCGAGCCTCTTCCTACCCCGGAGCGACCATGGGAGAGCGTCTCGATGGACTTCATCGTCAATCTTCCCAAGTCCGAAGGATGCCAAACGCTAATGGTGGTGGTGGACAGGTTCTCCAAGTACGCGACGTTCATTCCGGCCAAGAAGGAGTGCCCAGCGGAGGAGGCGGCCAAGCTTTTCATGAAGCACGTCGTGAAGTATTGGGGAGTGCCATCCACAATTGTGAGCGATCGAGACCCACGATTCACCGGGAGGTTTTGGACGGAGCTCTTCAAAATGCTAGGTACGGACTTAAACTTCTCCACGAGTTTGCATCCTCAAACCGACGGACAAACGGAGCGAGTCAATGCACTCTTGGAGCTGTACCTTCGCCACTATGTGAGCTCGACACAAACCGATTGGGCAAAATTGCTGGATGTGGCCCAATTCTCCTACAATTTACAACGGAGTGAGTCCACGGGGAGGAGTCCATTCGAGATCGTGACGGGACAACAACCATCGACTCCAAGTACGGTGGCAACGGGCTATAAGGGAAGTAGTCCATCGGCATACAAGTTCGCCAAGTCTTGGCAAGAGGAGGCGGACATAGCGCGGTCGTGCCTGAACAAAGCCACTAAACAGATGAAGAAGTGGGCGGACAATAAGCGGAGGCACATCGAGTACAACGTGGGTGACCAAGTGATGGTGAAGATGCACAATATTCTCCGTCACAAGGACATTCACAAGGGGCTTGTTCGTCGATACGAGGATCCATTCCGGGTTCTCAAACGAGTTGGGAAGGTGGCGTACAAGGTGGAGCTTCCAGCCAAAATGAAGGTCCATCCGTTTTTTCACGTGAGTATGCTCAAACCATTTCACGAGGACAAGGAGGATCCAAGCCGGGCGGAATCATCTCGTGCACCAATTGGAGCGAAGACGGCCTACGACCGAGACGTTGAAGAGATTTTGGCGGATCGGGAGGTACGAAAACGTTGGTGCAAGCCGAAGCGAGAATACCTCATCAAGTGGAAGGGATTGCCAGAGTCCGAAGCAAGCTGGGAGCCGGCGGAAGACCTTTGGCAATTCACGAAGGAGATCGAGGCTTTCCATGATGCGGACGCGACGAAGGCGTCGCTCGATTAGGTGGGGGAGAATGTCACGGACGCGGAGTTTACATGATCTAAGGCTCATCCGTGACACGTCGGGCCTCGTTTTCAAGTCGGGAATCCATAACCGGGGAGTCTTGGGATGCGTGCGATTCTAGAAGATTCTAGAAGACTCCACACACTTGTAGAAATCTTTTGTAATATGTAGAATTATCTAGATATAGCATTTAATGGGTAGTTGGGACTCTTGTAATTAATGTGGGTAGTTGGTAGATGTCTCCCTTGGAGCCTATAAAAGGGAGACCCCCTTTCATTTGTAAATCATCCTTAGAAATCTAAAGCACTTGAGTTCCAAAGCTCCTCTCCACTTCATACTCTTCTCTTCTTAGTTTTGCTAGGGAAAAGGCTGACTTAGGAGCGGAATCCTAAGGCCGCACGGGTTAGGGATCGCTAGATAATCCAGGCCCGTGACACTAGAGAATCAGTTCCATAATATCCTTAAGTTCGGGACATAAAATGTATGAATTTTACTGTGATAGAGTCAGAATCTTAACTTGGTATCAGAGTAGTGAGGGTCAGTAGATGTATGTTGCCAGAGAGCCAGATTAGATTAGAAACCGGGTATCAGTTTCGGTTTCTGTAGATCTATGTTGCCAGAGAGTCGATTTCTTAACTTGGTATCAGAGTCGAAATCGGTATTAAGGGTTGTGTTTAATGTGCTCCAAAATTGCATAGTGAATGTAATGCCACAGAACACACAACAGTCCGCTTCTTGATTATAACAGAGTTTCATTTTGCAGAATCAACAGGAAAAATTGCATCTTTGAACATTAATTTGCAGTTAGTAACCAAATTCTGACAAATCAATACAATGATCATTGACAAGAACAAAGGAACATTGAGTGAGTTCATAAAAACAGGACAAGACCAACAACATATGTCTGAAGTTTACGTACAGAATCAAAAGATCCCATTTTGAACGGCAAAAAAACATTCTCTTTACAAGATTCAATAGCGACCCATCAATTCCCCGGTCGGAATTTTCATCATCAAAACCAAACCCAGATCGGAAAATTCCATCTTTAAATACGAGTATACGGCGGAGTTCGTGACGGCTGGCTGCCCACCACGGAGAACATCCCTCCCTGCGTCGCGCTCTCCTCGTCGACATACAAGTCGTCGGAATTTCGGAACGCCGCGTGAACGCCGGAGACGGCGACGGCGATGAGCAGCGACCCGAACACATTCCACGCCACGTCGGTGAATACCAACCCCACAATGGTCACCACCGTCAGGCCAATTAACACCACCCTGTCGTCGATTCTGTGATTCATGACCACTAGGGTTTCCTCGCGGGAGAAGTAGAAGTAGTACCAGCCGACGAACACGACGATGAAGACGATCAGAGAGATCGGGTGCCACAGCAGGCTGAGGAACAGGATCCCGAGCATGATCATCGTGTAATTACCTCGGAAATGGTCGAGGTTCTTTCTGATTCGGACCGTGGCCTCGCCGTAGCTGAACGGGATGGAGACGGAGTGCACGTCGAGGAACTCGCGCCAGGGGCGGCGGACCGCGAGGAGCTCCGTCGCCCGCGCGGCAATCTGCGGCGGCTGGAATGTCGTGGGACGAAGCGGCGTCGCCGCCGTCGCGCTGTCGGTTCCGTACGAGGATGGGGGATTTGCCGACATGGTTGGATCGTGTGGTTAGAGAGAGAAAGGAAGGGGAGAGATGAAAAAGGTTGGAGCTTTAGAGAGAGAAAGACATGGTCATGGAGCCCACGTCAATTTCTGCCATGGCCGACCCATTAGGGTTAAGAATACGATAGGGTCCGAATGTTTGCCAATTTTTCTAAAAGGGGTCTGAACTGAAAATACGTATTATTAATGGCCTGAATTTTGAGTTTTGTTGATAATCGAGTTTTCGTCCAAATTTGCCGTTAAATGTAACAGAAACACGTGAAATGACAGAATTACCCTTTTGCAATTATTATACAATTTATCAGTTTAATTAATGAAATGTGAAATGTCTAAAATACTCATGCACACTAATTATGCCCTAAGGCCACCACGGCCACGGCCACCGACCACCACCCCAGCTCCGGCGACCTAAAAAAGCTCCGATCGGGTGGGCCCACATGGGCTGTCGTTGATGGGCCAGACACACGCGGCGGAGGGCATTTTCATCATGTTCGTGTCGCATGTGGGATCATGGCTAGGGATGTCAACGGGGCGGATCGGGGCGGGTATCCACAAACCCGGACCCGCCCCGCGGGTCGACCTGACAGACCCGGACCCGCACCTATGTACCTCGCGGGGCGGGTCAGTTGGGGTAAAAAATCTCGCGGGTCGACCCGCGGGGCCCCGACCCGACCCGCCGCTGGTAACTGTGCTGCACTCTATTTATGATTTACCCATGCTGCACTCCAAACGTTTCCAACAAAGCTAATAAAACTAGCAATTAATGATGGGAAAGCTAATAACTAGCTAGTAATTAATGATGACCATTACCTAGAAAACTAATAAACTAGCTAGCAATTAATTATGACCATTACCAAAACAGCTAACAAGCAATTAAACTAACGGCTATTTCAAGAAATGTAGCATTTAATTTTTTTTTTTTCCCAAAGAAAGCTAGCAATTCAAAGCTAGCAATTAAACCAACGGCTATTAATAGACAACAACCATTTCCATAAAGCTAGCTAGCTAGCTATTTATTAAATGTTAAATAAAATTAGTATATTATATATATATAGCTACTTCGGGGCGGGTCTACGGGGCCCCGCAACCCTAGTCCCGGACCCGCCCCGCCCCGCGCCCACTATGACCCGAACCCGTCCCCTGCCCCGCGGGTCGACGGGTCGGCGGGTCAAAGTCGGGTCGGGGCCCCGCGGGTCAGCGGGGCCCCGCGACCCGTTGCCATCCCTAATCATGGTCATTAAGTCATGTTGGGATATAATAATTGAATATTTTCGTGGAAGGCATTTTTGGTCCTTACTTTTTATATAATGTCTTACTTGGTCCTCAATCTTTAGCTAGCCTTCTTTTGTGTTCACTAATCTATTTTTCCATTTTGCATCATACTAGTAGGGCTGACAATTCGTGCGGGTTCGTATCGTGCCAGGTTCGTGTCGTATTCTGGGGGTCCGCCCAACCCGACCCAACATGAAAAGCTGGCACAAAAAACATATAGTAAATTGAATATAAAAACTTAACATTTAACCATTTTAGTTTAAAACATCGTGTTATCGTGTCGTGCCGTGTCAGTATCAAACCCAAACCCGTAATTTCCGTGTCGTGTTCGTGTCAACCCATCGTATCGAACCCGAGTTGCAAGCCCGACATACTAGTGACTCCTCTAACAAAATTAATCAAAATTTTGTAATAAGCCATGCAATACAAGAAATCCTAGTCGTTTGTGAGTGGTCGCCGGAGCTTTTTTGGGTCCGATCAGAGCTTTTTTGGGTCGCCGGAGATGGGTGGTGGTCGCCGGAGCCGAGTGGTGGTGGTCGCCGGAGCTGTGGTGGCTTAAAGGGTATTTTCGTCTTTTTAGGTCAAACATGTGAGGGACACACTTTGGTCAAAGGGCATTTTCGGGTTTTCAAATTATTTTCGGTCACATGCCAAGCATGTGACCACTTTCCGTCACTTTTAACAGAAAAAATAGACGGAGACCTCATTTATACACAAAACTCAAAATTCAGGCCCTTAATAATACGTTTTTTCAATTCAGACTCCTTTTGGTAACATGGGCAAACATTCAGGTCCCTATTGTGTTCTTAACCCTAACCAAGGTTTAGTAACTAAATTGATATACAAACTTTGTTTCAATTACAAATTATTACCCGAATTTCGATATTTTAAAATTGATTGCTCTGATTTTCAATTTTCGAATAAATTGCTACTTCCATATCAATTTCCTTCAAACTGGATATAAAATGAGCATGTTCCGACCATGGGTCTTTTCATATGTACCAAAGATGAATTTAAATGAAACAATTACAACGAAACATCTTCAGTTGGATACTCAATTGATAGACAACACTTAAATTGAGCGGTTTTTCAAATAAGTGTCCAATTGAAGATATTTCGCATCAATCTTTTCGATTTATACTTGAATCGAACATAGGTACACATGATAAAACCACATGTGTCTGCAACATGATCATTTTATGTCCAATTTGATGTAAACTGAAACAAAGATAATAATTTGCTAAAAAATTGAAAGTTCGGAAAACCAATTTTAAAAAAATTAAAATTCGGGTAGCGATTTGTAATCGAATAAAAGTTCAGATAGTAAATTTGTTATGAACTATTGACCTTAACAAATGTTTGAGGTATTGCTATAAAGGGCTTCTTCTTTCAATAGAGCTGATCGAAGATCTTCAACTTTGAAAATCCTTACCTCTTATATAATGACCTCCAAATTGTATTCATCATTCACGATGATTTGCTTCATGATATCAATCACGTTTACAATAAGGATTTGAAGTTCCACATATAGTACCAATAATATGATGTAAGGCTTAATCTTAAAACACACTTTGTTAGAACTATAATATATACATCATTAGATTCTTACGTTCCGTCTTTACTTGTTCTTTTAACTGATTTTACCTCGTTTTCGCTAGGTCTTAATAGTATTAAACATATAAGTAAAAATTTAAGTTTTTACGTTATGTCTTTACGATTCATTCTATCTACCATTTTCTGCGACTACGTAGAAACTCATTTTTAAGTGTATAGATACTGATGAAGACCCATATTTTCAGGGTCAATTTTGGGCCTAATAGTGGGGCCTAGTTTGGTCTATTAAGAAGTTACTATGGGCCGAATTATCCCAAATAAAGGCTTAATAGGCTTGTATAGAAAATATTACTATTTTTATTATTGAAAATTGTTAATTATTAAATTACTAGCTTTAATCTGGGTACTCAAACGAATTGCTAGTTAATTTTTTTATACATTTTGCTAAATTATATTATGTTTGTGGACAAATTGCTACATCTATCAATTATTATGTCTAAAACGAATGAGATTGATTATGTTGACTTGCACGTTATTAAAAAAAATGGGTAAATGATCTAAAATGATAGAATTTCCATTATAGACATAAATATCTATATAACTGAAATTACAAAGTTTTATTCTAATATAACAAGCATACTAAGAAATCATTCTTCGCAGCTTAACTTCAGCTAGGAATTTGTCTAAATGTCTAGACTTCACCTAGTAATTTGGTAACTAGAAATTATGAGTTTTAAAGAGAGATGTTGCAATAAAAAAAATGGTATGGCTAAAATAAAGTATGGTTTATTTAACCTTTTATTTTACAGTTGTTAGATCAGACACATTATAATATGTGTAAGATGTTGACTGATAAAGATTAAACTATGCTTTCACATATCATAATTAAATTGTTAGGACAGTCTGTCAACTGGTTAGTCTAAACTTGCATATGCTATTAGAGTTATTCTTCGTGTTTTTGAGTGGGTGATTAAAGCATGATTATGATTTGATGATATTGAATTTCTTACATATGGTACCAGAGTGCTGCATATTAGGGCTGGCAATTTGGGCCCGGCACAATGGGCCGACACGAACACGACACGAAAATTACGGGTTTGGGTTTGATATTGATTACACAGCACGACACGATAGCACGAAATAGCACAATAATTTTAAAATTTTATTTTAAAAATTTTTATATTTGAATTTTTATTCAATTTATTCTAGGCTTTTCATGCTGATTTTTCATGTTGGGTTGGGTTTGGGCTGACCCCCAGAACACGACACGAAGTTAGCACGACACGAACACGCACGACCCGCACGAATTGCCAGCCCTACTACATTTTTAAATTTAAAACATATTTTCTATCTTTTCTGAAATTTGATTTATTCTCTCTTAAGACTGATAAATAAAGTGTAAATAAACTCGATCTTATTTTAACTAATCTTATTTTAACTAATCTTGTAAAAATATTTGTAGTGTCTAGTTTGGTCTCTAGTATATGGTATCTCTTGGCGATGGTCAACATAGGCAACGCTTGCCAGATACATATATGGAAAGGTGGCAGGTCATATGATTAATCCGAAAACAAATACTAAGAGGTGTTATTGCGATCAAACAAAACCCGGTCTTTGTCGCAAAGAATCGTAGCATGTTTTTTTAAATAAAATGGTCAATATATGCCGAATATTTTCACCGAAAATATAATCTCATACATGTCTTGAAATTACAACCTAGCAAAGTAAAAGCCAGCTAGATTATTCATTTTGTTGACATAACACATTTGATTGCAAGCAATTCAGTTTACGTATCTATTTACGTCTTAAAAAAATATAATTTTACAGCAGTTTTCAAATTAATTCAAACAGTTTAGAGATAGCTAAAACTTTTTACAAAAGTCGATTTAAAAATGAAATAAAAAAATTGAATATATATTTTTCTTAAAAAACAAACAGAACTTTCAACCGTATAGTAAAATGTAAATTACATTGCTTTCCCATTAAAATGAGACGTAAAATCTCACAATAACAACATTTACATATGTATTTTAACGAAAACAATGTCAATATACTCATAATATTAAATTAAAATATTAATATAGAAAAAAATTTACGAACTTGCCTTCCTTTTAACATTCAAATTGAAAAATACCTCCTAAAGAGGGCATTTATGCAAATGCCTATCCCGCATATATTATCTGCGGGACAAATGCCTATCCCGCATATATTATCTGCGGGACAAATGGGGTACAAAATACCTCTTTAGGAGGGTATTTTTCAATTTAGGTGATGTTAGAAGGGTAAGTTTACGAAAAAAAAAATTTAATATAGTAATGTATATAATTTCCGTCAACATTTTAATGGGGAAATTAATAACTTATATTTTATTAGTTGAAAGTTTTTTTTTTGGCCAACATATAGTTGAAAGTTATAGTTAGTAAGAAAATAAGTGTATTTTTATAATTTATAAATGCTCAAAATCATAGTTTTTAATAACAAATATTTGGATTCGGATCTCTTCATCATCATTTCTCAACTTGCAAAGAAAAGAAAAGTTGTAAAACGTTAACAAAGCCATCACATGATTACAAGACAGGCACCTAACAAGACAACATTATGATGCACCACAACCGACGATCCATAAAGATTATTAATTATTACATAAAGAAAAAAGATAACCCTCGATTAAATATCACACGACAATATTATAATTGTCACAACCCCTTTATTTTATATAAATATTAATAATCTTAATTATCGTGGTCCCCACCTCTTAATTACACTGTCGGAAAAGGTTTAACATTAAAATAACCATGATAAGTGACAAATAAATTAATGAATGGACCAACACTTCCCACATGCATTTGTTCCCCCTTTATTCATGGATCTTGTACGATTTTGCCAGCCCAAAAATAAATAAATTAATCGAATAAAAAAATATTGATGATTTTGTATGTGTAGAAAGACAACAATATAGACAGAGTCTCATAATTCATTAATATTTAAATAAAAATATAGCATACATACACTACACAAACCCTATAATACATTACATCAGTAGGGAACATTTTAAAAATAAAGAAAAAAACACCCGAACATTATTACAGCTACTGAGCAATAATAAGCATCTATTATTGCTTCTATATATTTTGCAAACGTAAATTACAAGACAAACTATAGAAAATTTAAAAAAGCAAGCCATTTCCCGAGCTCGAACCCGTCTCGATCGAGCCACATTCGAAGGTCCCGAGCCGCGACCTTCTTAGCTTCGGTTCTTACATTTCTCCACTGCTCTTGGGGCTGTAATTAATTTAAATTATTTTAGGTATTATTATTATTATTAATAAATATAATATAATACATAATTAAGGAAAATTTAAAACTAACCAAGACCAATGGCCTCAGATCCTTTCATGATCCTTAAGCGCTTGCATGAGTCGACGAACATCCTAATAACACAAAACAAATTTATTTATTTATTTAATTATTTAATAAGGTAGTTAATTTCATTTAATGAAAATATGGTATATATATTGTAATATATATATAATATTATTTGGACTTACTCCCAAGGTACATCCCCCACAAGCATCCAATCCCCATCCTTATCTTCATAAGTGGGCACGAAGTCAGATCCATTCAACAAGTCAATCAATCTACTCTCATTCTTGAAGTCCTTTACACCTTGCGATCCACATTTACCTTCATATACATATTAAAAACAAATATTTAATTACTCTTATATATATATATATATATATATTAGGGTTTTCTAAATCCCATGTCAATGAAAAATATTACTTTTTTTAAAAAATAAATAAATATTAACTTCTTTTTGTTAAAAAAAAACAAAACGAAATTTCAGATACATAGAAAAGTGTAAACTTTATTGATTTTTATGTTAGAACGTGTTAGAAACCAGATACGTAACCTCTCTCGCATCACTTGAAAACTCTCTCGCATCACTTGAAAACGTATGATATCACCATAATATGTAATTTTGTAATTTTTCAATCATGGTTATATTTTAGTATTTTTTCTAATTTTAAAAAAGTTATTTTTTACAAAACACTCAAAGTTCGGTTTGTTTATTAACGCGGAGATTACATACCGGTGAAGGAGCTAAACATCTTAGCTAGGGCTTCAGAGAGCTCGATGTAGCTCTTGTAGAGCTTAAGATCGACTTTGCGCAAGTAAGGCGCGCCGTCCATGCTAACTTTCACGTACGCCGCGGCCACCACCGTGCTGCTGCTTGTTTTATTGTCGCCTTCTTCATCGGTGTTCTTAGTTTGCACGGCCATGATGTTTTTACGGAAAGATCGAACGGGTGGCCATCCCACAACTTGTGCCCTAAGATTTCCGAATACCCGAAATTAGTTATATATATCATAGAGCAATTTAATTCAAAGATTTATACTTGCGTTTTAACCGAGTGTCTCATAAGTTCGAACTTATGAGTAAAGACATTCAGCACACTCTTATACTATATACCAAAATACCAAAGAAACTATAATTATGTTAGGTATAAGAGTTACTTGCTATGTTAATACTATAATAATTTTAAAAATAAACTATTTGGGTGTTTTTGAATAATAATGTAAAGATCTGAGGTGGGTTTAGTGAACAACGAAGCAATTTTATATTTTAAAGTTGCGAGGCTAATAATTCAGCCGCGTTTTTAGGCTTTAATAACTTGGGGAGGTGTTTGTGTTTGTTTGGTTGGCAAAAATGAATTGCTATTCCGAAATATTTTGTTTTAATTTTTAATATCAAATAACGAAGTTAGTCTTCTAAAAATACAATTTTTTTTTTTAATATTGTAATAAAGGAAAAAATAAAAAAGGGAAAGATTCCAAATGTTTTGTTCTTTTGCCCTGTTTCCCCGACAAGCAACCCTAAGCCACAAACGTCAAAATAAGCCACGTTGTGTTTGTCATGTAGATATGTAAAGATGTACACTTTCTTTCTATAGGCCACCACCCACTAACTAGAATGTTTATCAAGAATAGTGTATTGATATTCCCTAACCCTAAACATAACCTAAAAAGAAAATATTCTATAGCATAAACATCAAGAATAACTATAGCTAAATCACTTAACCCTAATAACATTAAGGAACGACAGTTGATTAAGTAATCTGTTTAATCTGTTATGGTATCAGAGCATACGATAACAACTGATTAAGTGTGGTCATCTATAATGGATTCAAAGCGCATAATGGATTCAAAGCGCATAAGTTGATATCAAAGTATAAGGTAAAATAATGTAATAGTTCAGTGTTTCATCTCTTAATCAGATGTCAAAATTCAATCCCACTAATATAAAAATAGAAAAATATACATAATCAGCACTTTACCCTTACGGGCGATATAGAAAAAAGAAGTTGCTTACTTGGCAGGAGGTTTTGCCAGATCAGCAGCTTTCTTGTCATTCATCATCTTCTCAGACTTATCATCAGTGGATTCCTTTGAAGAAAGGTTGAGCTTCAAGTCCACAGTCTCCATAAACCCTCTTTTGCCATAGATGTTGCAGTTCTTCGCTGCCTCGGGATCGGTTTTTCGCCGCGCCTTTCGCGACCGGAAGCCCGAGCCTAAGCTCGGTTTCTTCGAAATCTATGGTGTATTGCTGAGCTTCTGTTGTGCCCATTTCTTGCAACACAAGCTTCCTTTTTTGAGTATTGTATGTGTTGTTCTGGTTTGTGGGTGTGTTTAGTAGAAGTTTGGAAGTGGGAATGAAAATGGAGAAACCAAGGGACAAGGTCAATATGGCTATGGAGTGTTATAAGAGAGAGTGTGGAGGCATATAGATGGGGAATGGAGGGCTAGGATTTTGCCAGGTGGACGGAGATCAGCTGGGGTAGTCCTGTCCAGAGACATTTAATAAATATAAATAAATTAAAATGACAAAGATGGAAAACCTACTCTTTCGTTCGAGTTGTCAGAACTTCGATCCGGATATTAGAATTTTACGATTCTAATTAAGTAAACGATTAGAATTCTTAGTAAGATTCGAGTCGTGTATAATCTTAATGGATCATGACTTTAGTCAATGTTTAAGGATTGTAATAACCTATTTTATGCTCAAAATTTGAAACAAATATGATTTTTTTTAGGTTTTGTTATTGTTTTACGATCCCAAATATCATGTTCATGTATAGATCATGATCTTACGATTCTACGTCCCTAAATTAAGTAAAATAATTATACGATTCAAGTTAACATAAAGTTATCATAACACAGATGATGTAGATAATTAATTTTAAATTAAAAAAATTAACGTATTTATTATTATTATTATTATTATTATTATATATATATATATATATATATATATATATATAAAATTACGGTATAAAATTGAATTTTCTTAAATTTAAAAATTTATTGTAAGGCTATTATAAAATTTATGAAGTAAGTTGTCCACCATATCTTAACATTTTTTTTTTATGTATTTAATATTCCTTATTTTTTTTACCAAATATTTATATCATTTGTTGAAATAAAAAACACACTAAATCACAATAGTAAGTTATAATTACTCATATTCATATATTCAAGTTAAGTATTATTCGATTTAATGTATTCATATATTTAATCGATAAAATTACTTAATATTTTATATTCAAAATTATTTAGTGATTAGGTACATATATCAAATGATATTTTTGATTAATCTATATAATTTATAATAGAAAAATATTCTTATTATTCCAATATTTTGTATGGGGTTCACACTAATTTTTTGAGTTGGCTGATCATCCTAGTTAACAAATCAGATCTGCCCTCTAACGAACACCCCACGAAAAAATAAAATTATATATTTCACTTAAAAATATAGTAATTACATAATTATTAATGAGTATAGATCCCCTAAAATCATACTAGTAATCTTACACCCTCACATGCAACTACCACTGAAAACAACTAACTCAGTTGTCAATTATTTATTTAATTGATGGAGTACATAAAATACTAAATCAAGAAATGGCTATTTTATTTGATGGTCTATTGTATAGGGAGAATGATGAGGTCATGGGTGATGCAATAAATTCAAATGATTACTATTTGAGTAGAGTAGATGCAAGTGGACAGACTAAATGGCATTTGTTTGCAACTTTGTACCATTTTATTTACCTATATATTATAATGTTTCCAATAATGACTATAAGGTGTCAACTAATATTCCTTTATTTAAAAAAAAGTATATATATATATATATATATATAAAAATACACAAGAAGTGCAAAAATGTTTGGTAGTTTATATACAAACCTATTTAATTTATCTTACTTTTTAGTAGAATAATAATAATTAGCAAATCTATTAGACATAATAATTTATTTTTCTCGTAGTTTAGACGATAAATTTCTTTTTCCTATAAATAAAATGTAAGTATATTAAAATCTCGCTGTATAAGGAAATCGGCAATTTGTGAATGAAATTTTCCAAATAAAATAATATCTTAGAATTTATAAATATTTTTAAGAGATTTATTAAGTTTTAAAGATTTTTTTTTTTTGCACATATCAAAATTTTATAAAAGATTCCATAGCCATACCATAGAGAGATCAAGTTCACAACAATCCAATTGATGGTTTTAGGACAACACTAACTATATATTTGGTTGTAGAAATACATATAATAAATATGAATTGTGAATCATAAAATATGTTTGGTTGCAAATAATATTTAAAATAAGAGTCTCAATTCTATCATTACAAGGAATAACCATTCTTTAACTCCCCTGAATAATAGTTTTTCAATTCATCATTTCTTATTATCTACTCTCTATTTCCTATTCCTTTTTCCACTTTACAAAACCCATCTACCAATTATAAACGATCAATTATTTCTTTTTCAAATGCAGTGATACCACTATTAAACTAATAGTTGACACTAATAAGGTGATGAGCTAAGTAAAACTCAAAACTCTAAGTTCAAACTGAATGAAATTCTTTTTAACTAAAGAGCTTAAAGTGCCTGAAGAAACTACGCAATTTAAGTGGAGAGTGCAAGTCACAATTATAGTTGAAAAAAAGTTATTCTCTAACTATCACATTACGATTATACTGTACATATGGACTGATGGATAAATGTCCAATTCGGGTTCGTATTTACATTTCGGGCCTCGTAAACACGTCGAAAATTACATCTCGGTTTAAAAACGTCTCCTAAGGAATCAAAACGGTCCGGAAACGCATTTACGCGCGTCCGGACCGGACCTCCGGGTTGCGCAAAGCAATCCGGAGGTCCGGATTGCATTGCAACCCGGACGTACGGGTTGCGCGGCAATCCGGACCTCGCCGAATTACCCAAATTCGACGAGGTCCGGATTGCATTACGGGTATCGCGCGACTATCGTATCCGCGATTACCGTTACACGTAGAGAAGTCAAGTTCGCGCATTACCAATATGGATGACGGTTACCGCATGATCTTGAACCGTCATCAAACCGCTTTAAAACCGGGTCCGGTCCCAAGAAAGCCTATAAATAGGAGGCCTTGGCCACCCATTTTCACACATCCTCTCATTTGCCCAACTTTGGTATTTTGAGCTCTGACTTCTCTCTAGAAATATTCTCTCTCTAGAAATTACCTTTTTTGCCCTTATAATGACTTAAGCTTCGGAGAGGGCTCCGCTAGCACCACCCCCCCCCCCCCTCTCCGTGCTAGCATTGGTCCTTCGTGCAGGAATCGCCGCCCAGACGCCTGCATTTGTGCACAGACCACCGCCTCTTGAGACACAGCCGAACCGAGTCACAGACCTTTACGGGAGTAAATCCGAACACTCGTCAGTGGCCCAACCTCCTCCCGACGGAAGGGTTAAAACCTAAAAAGCCCGCACAACCACGCGAACAGACGCGTCCTCACGACCTTGTTCATCCCGGACGCAACATTGGCACCGTCTACGTGATTCGAACAAGAAGCTACCATACCGCAAAGTCATGACGAGTGATCACAACCCTCCCGAAGAGGTGAAAAACCCAAGGAAAAGGCCCGGGCGCCCCAGGAAATCTCCGGCAAACAAAAGAACAGGAGGCCAAGCTCCAGCTGGGAGCCAGTCGGGACCCTCCCACATTCCAAGAGCTACTTCCATAGCTTCATCCATACCGACTGACAATGCGCCCAACGCACAGCACAGAGAGCCAAGGGACAAACATCACGCATATCCACCTGGTTTCGAACCAGAAATGCACGAAGATGAATCCCAAGCAGAAATTCCGCAAGGCGAAAAAAGAACGGGGGCAAACCCGATGCCCACTGTTACTCCAGCAATGATGGCTGCGCTGGAAGAGTTACTCGCATTCCGCGAGTCTCTAAAAAACCAAGGATATGCGGCTCAGCCACCTCCGTCCAACCAACAGTATGTTGCGCCAGCAAGAGAGATGTCGCAAGACACTACTCGATATGGCAATCCTTTCCAGGGCAGGAACCAACACGCAAGATATGAACATGCACGGTCATATACTCCTTTCCAAGGAGCCCATCAATGGAGGAACGAAAGGCAGCCCCCATCCTACCACCCACAGCAGCCAACGAGGGATGATCCTTTTCAGGCCACAAGCAGGGATCAATCTGACATCTACCACAACAATGGTCGGCAAAATCCTTCAACAGGTTATGCTGAATCGGTAAAAGGGTTTACCGCCGAGATGTTAGAAGAAATGGTGGAGAAGAAGATGAAGGAAGCAAAAATGAAGGGTATGCACGCTCTTGAAGAAAGGGCGTCACATCCGTTCGCTGACCACTTGGTGAACAGTCGCGTCCCAGACGCACTGTATCGAATTAGAGGAGACCTCTACCGTGGAAAAGGAGATCCAGTTGAACACGTGCAAAAGCACGAGGCCTCTCTGCTAGGCAGAACGAAGAACCCACACCATTTCGCAATGACGTTTTCACAAACTCTTGCCGGGACTGCAGCACATTGGTTCTTCTCACTGCCATGCGGAAGCATCACTTCATGGGCGGACCTCAAGGCCAAATTCATTCAACGGTACATGGGCGAGCGCACATTGTTAAAAGGGGCAAACGCTCTGGACGACGTCCAACAACAAAATGAAGAATCTCTTGCCGACTACTACGTCCGCTTCAATCAGAACATCTCTGACATTCAGGGGAACCTGACAGAAGGAGAGATTGTTCGAGCGTTCATTCGAAACCTCGGACGAAGAGGCAATGCCCTAGCTGAAAAAATGGCAAAGCGCCCAGCGGAATCCATGGAGGAGTTAGCCGCAAGAGTCAAAGAATACATAGACCTCGAAAGGTTCAGAAGCCAGAACAAGGCAAAAATCGCTGCAGCAAAGGCAAAAGATAATCCAAAACAGAACCAACCAAAACCACACTCAAGTGGTCAACAAGGAAGACATTGGCAACCTCAACCGAAAAGACCTTTTCAAGAAGATTTTCAGAAGCCAAAGGAAGTAAATCTTGCCGACTGCATTCCTTTGAATGCCCCGCTGTCTGTAATTTTGAAAGAAATGAAGGACGCGAATATGTGGAAGGAGCCAAACAACTTCAGGAAAGGCCCACTGGGGAGAGACAAGGACAAGTGGTGTGAAAACCACGAGGTCTTCGGCCACGAGACCGATAGCCGTGTTAGTCTGCGCTTCCGAATTAACAACTTCGTCCTCAAAGGCGAATTGAAACAGTTTGTCGATCAAGGCAACAACCCCCCAAGAAAGGCTCAACCAGAGTAATCAAAAAGAGGAAACAAGGGAAAAGAGAAGGCCAATGACAACCCTCCGCCAGCTAAGCGAGGTGTAATCAACGTCATACACTGAGGGCCTGCCGCCGGAGGACAAGTATCTAATGCTCGGGACATTTATGCATCCCAAGCAGCAACACTGCCGAAGTACGGAAAGCGCAAACAACCTGAGCAAGAAGACACAGTCATCCAATTCTCCAGGGAAGACTTAAAGCATATCGTTTATCCCCATGATGACGCTTTAGTAATAACCATGGACATTGACGGGTACGATGTGAAAAGAATTCTTGTCGATGGCGGAAGCTCCGCTGACATTCTACATGTCAGAGTCCTAGAGCAACTGGGAAGATCTGTCAAGGACTTGTCCCCAGGAACATTCTCACTAGTCAGCTTCGCTGGAGCAGCTACACAACCCCTGGGTACAATCACACTTCCTGTCATCCTTGGTCAGGGGTGGAGAGCATTACATATCAACGTCACTTTCGTAGTTGTAGAATCTCTCGGAGCCTACAACGGAATCTTGGGACGAACAACGATCAATCCCTATGTGATCGTACCCTCCACCGTCCACCAAAAGATGAAGTTCCCAACGGAACATGGGTGGGGAAGTGCTAGGCGATCAGATAACCGCAAGACGTTGTTACGTCAATGCCTTGAGAGCAAAGCACCAATACCATGTGGCCATGATAAATTCCTTCAAGAGGCAGAAAGTTGTTGATGAAAGAAAGAAGCAACTGATGGAACAAACTGTTACAGTTTGGAACCAACAAGGAAGCATCCAGTTCTCACCATGGCACCAGATTTGGCTCGTTAAGCAGGGAGAAGACGAGCCAATCACGGAATACTTCATCAGATTTGCCTCCAACGCCTCAACAGCGAAAGCAACAAGAGAAGAAGTGATAAGTGTGTTCTATGCAAACATGAACGCCAAATCTTTCCTTCTCTTTGGACGAACTCATGGATGGCAAACAACAAAAACCATGGCAGATCTAAAGGATAAGCTTGAGACAGCAGTCTTATGCGAACAAGAACTGAGGTGGGGTACGCCCCTCAGTTGGGACAAAGGAGTTCAAGCAAAAATGAACAAGCAGGAAGACGCAAGCTTTGATATCGACAACATCTTCACACCGCTAAACACGGTAGCTGAAGACATTTACGTCAACCTGCTGGAAAACAAGCTCCCAAGTCCAATTGTCCCGAAGACAGCTTTCTTGGGCAACAACAGCAGAGAATGGTGCAAGTACCACAAAACTTGGGGGCACAACACAAACATGTGTCTACCGTTAAAGTGGGAAATTGAAGAATGCATCACGCTAGGTGCACTAAGGCGATTTGTTGCAACCGACTCCGCGACATCGTCATCAAACCAGCCATAATGAAACGGGAGAAACAACTATCTTTTAGATTACTTTGCGCATTCCTAGTATTTCTAGTATAATCAATGTAAATACGCGCAAGTATCTAATAAAGTCAATCTACATTTGTAGGTACACATCTATCTCTTGCACGATACTTTTGGATTAAAACGCGAAGCAACTAAACTACGCGCTTATTATCTACATCAATAATCCAAGAAATTATGACACGTGCAAGCAAAATCTATCATGCGTTATGACAACGTTTATCATCAACAACAACTTACCCATACGGATGACCACATAAAATGGCATCATCATAGAATCAAACACTTGGAGTTAAGCCCAAGACACTTTCAAAAAACAGCATATTGCAAATACACATAATGGATGATATTTGCATACCTACATCAACAAGGAGTTTATTTCTCCATTCACAAATCGACATCTACATCAAGAAGGTGTCAGCAACACAAAGCATTCGCGCTATGTTCACAACCAACTTATATGACGCAAGGACAACTTGCGGATTATCTACAAAAAGGGAACTTATAGCAATTCTCTACTCAAAGGGACGACTATCTAAAGAGCCGTCACTTACAAGCAACATCTTGGATTAACACCAAGACCTGCTATCAAAGGGGGCATGTTTACTTCTAGAAAATGACATGCTGAGACATCTCATATTAGAGGCAAATCCTCATGTTCATAGCCATTCCCTGGATCCAGAACAGGATGGGCAAATACAATAACGGGGCTGATCACCCCATAAATTACGGATGTCCTCTGTTTAGACGACAATCCAATATAACGAATTCCTTGTAAGGGTTCACTCTTCATTGCGGAAGTCCTCTTGCTAGATGACAATTCCGTACAATAGATTTTCAAAATCGTGTTGCATGGTTCCTGGACGCAGAAAACATGCATCACAATTCATACTCTCAAAAGTGTTACATGGTCCCTGGACGCAGGAATCGTGTATCACAAATATTTTGCAAAATATTTTGTCAAGTATTTTATCAAATATTTTATGTATCAAATACCTTTCCAAACATTTTATCAAACAAGGATTTCAAGGTTCGCAAAACTCTCTTTCAAAAACCCAAAAAGTTTTTACGTATGCTTCCCCAACGCGGGTTGATACACGCTGGCAGGTGCGCACCCTGTTTAAAACTCATAAAATTTACAAGTAGATTCTTGTACAACGTCGCCTTAGAGTGAAACTAAGAGACGGTATAAACTAGTATCTTGCTCAAGCCAAGATAACACATTTCAAACATACTACTTGTTAAGTCGCTATACGCGAATCACCTAACAAGTTTCGACGGATATAGTGTCAAGCTATGCAGGAAGACGTACAACATGCATAACGCATCGTACAAACAATCTTGAATCAAAAAGTGGCCATCGGTTACGATTGCGGGAACTACGTTTACACTACTAGTCATCCGAGTTCAGGAAACACAGCAAGCGATAACGGTATGAAATATTACTAACAAGTTATCATGCAAACTGCTGTGTATAAAACAGGTTCATAAGACGTAGTTCAAAGCGAACAAGTCACATGCAACAATCAAACAACAACTCCAACAAGTTTCTAAACATAGAAGCCGGGGGGAAAACGGGCTCATAAACGAGTTCAGCACATCGAAAAGATGACACAAATCAAAGGAGTCCATCATCCCTGACAGGGCTGGGCGGAACAGGCAAAAGTTGCACATTAGTGCCGCCACCATCTTCTCCAAACAAAAATGCAAACTCAGATGTGGCAGTATCTAAGCGACGAAGCTCGGCAACTTGCCCAACAGCAGACTCCGCATATGGTCCTAACTTGTCAAAAGGAAAGCCAGGAGCAAGAATTCTCACCCTACGAATAAAGTCCTCGGCAAACTCACTGAGCATAGGAGTGGCCGTCGCTGTAGCAGCAGCAGTAACTGCACTATCAAATCCAGGAGTAGAAGGGAACTTGCTAAGTCCCTCTTCAATACCAGCCTTCATTTCTACCTCGCGCACTTTCCGACAGGCAACCTTGTGCTTGCTTGCGTTATCAGAAATTGCCTTCTCAATGGCGGCGTTCTCAGACTCAAGCTGAACAAGGCTGGCATGATCAGAATCATAACGAGCATCAAAATCCGTCTTCTTCAATGAAAGACGGCGCACTTCATCCTTAGCTTCCTCAAGCTCCTTGGACAAAGTAGCAGCCTTGTCATCAATGCCTCGCCTCTCCTGGACAAGCTCCAACATGAAGGAGGCCATGTGCACCATATCAGAAACAACCTGAAAACAAGGAGACAATAAGCATATGTGTTCGGGAAAAACGGACATAGCAAAGTGAAAAAAGATACTCACTGGAGTGAATCCAGACAACGATCTCTCAACAAAAGTTCGTGCCTCCTCGTCACTCGAAGGTCGAACAACTCGATCACCAGGAGGAATGGATCGATGAAGAACACGCACACCAACTTCAGGCATGCTCAGCTGGGAGTTCTTTGGAAAAGTAAGATCTCCTGCCACGTATGGCATCCACTTACCATCTGAAATATCACCATCCAAAGGACGAAGCAAATCCACACGTCCAAGTGGCGGGATCGCTACATGCAAACCAAACAGCGTTATGCAAAAGCTAAAACAAAACGTACAAAGGCACAAAATCAAATGTCCAGCTTATACCAGAAAGAAGAGAACGTTCCACCTCGGACCGCTCCTTCGAGCGGGGGGCAGACAACGCATCCTTGCAACCGTCAACTTCCTTCCCTTTATGACAGGAAGGAATAAGAACGGTCACAGTAATCTTCGGACGCTTCGAACTGCTCGAAGAACGCGCCCCAGTGGTGGACCGTTTGGAAGAGTCAGGAACAGCAACAACGCGGTCAGTAACAAGCGTCGTACGACCTGCAAGTAACATGCAAAGTTACAATCCAACCTAGAAAACACATAAGGAAGATTGTCCTTCTAAAACCATCTACCTTTTCCGCGTCCAGAAGCCGCCGATGCTCCAGGAGCAAGTGGGGGAACGATCCTCCCGCTAAAAGCAATCTTGCGAGCGGCCGCCGTCTGCAAAGACGAGCTTTTTCCGTCAAACCAACCTACAGTGCAACACGGTAAAAAGTTATAAAAATGATCAACATACCGAAGCTGCAGAAGGGAGCACATGGATCCCAGCATCAATCAATTCCTGATCGGATGCACGCAATGAGCAAGTAAAGCCGCGAGATTGTTGACAGTGATATATCTGTTTTATCACTTCCTTATCCGACAAGGAGAGTTCCCGAAAAGCAGGCACGGGATCAAACTTCCGAACATACTCGACATCCCAAGTCGTCCCCGCATCATGAACAAAAAAGTAATGATGCCTCCAATGGTCGGCAGACCGATCCGCGGTAGCAACTAATCGGTAACTAGGATCCCACTTGGCTTCCCCAAGACCAAGTTCCTCAAAACCATCGCTCTGCAAGTTCGGCCAACGAACTTTCACACCGCACAATCCCGCTGAGTCTGAACTCTTAAGCTGGTAGAAGCAGCGAAAGAGGGTACGGGAATAACGCCAGGACTGCTTGTGAAGCAACACTCTGAAACAAGTCCATACTCGAATCTCGTTGGGTGCAAGATCTAAAGGGGAAATCCCATAACCGCTACAGAGCTCAACTAAGTCAGAACAATAGGGAAATCGCAAACCCTCTCTAACGTGTGATGTGTACACGACGGATAAATCTGCAGGTGGAGGGGTAGTATCACCTAAACTGCTATCAGGGAGTACCTCAAAGGGGTAAAAAGCCTCGGTACAGGCGTCGAGTCCGGAAGCACTCGCATACAAGGTGAATAGGGATCTATCCAAGCGGTTAGTATAATACCTAACCAACGCCTCAGTCTCTCCAGCAGGAGACGCCCCAACGAAAGGTCCAGCAACTACACCCTCATCGATGTCTAAAACACTATCTGCCGGCAAAGCCGGGTCTACCTCCAAATCATCCTCTATATCGGAATTAAAGGGAGTCTGCGATAGAGGAGTGGTGGACTTACTCATTGTATCAGCGCGATCAAAGGGAAGGAAGCTCCGCAAGAAGTTACTACGATCCCACAATCTGCAAGAAGCAAATCAAAGTCAACGCGCGTATCAAAGTCAATGCGCGTATCAAAGTCAACACGCGTATCAAAGTCAACGCGCGTATCAAAGTCAATGCGCGCATCAAAGTCAATGCGCGTATCAAAGTCAACGCGCGTATCAAAGTCAACGCGCGTATCAAAGTCAACGCGTGTATCAAAGTCAATGCGCGCATCAAAGTCAACACGCGTATCAAAGTCAACGCACGTATCAAGAGTCAATGCGCGTAGCCAAGATCCACTCGCATAGTAAAGTTGGTACGTACCATAAAAGAGACTAACGTCTTAAGGAGCTATCATGCAAACGGTGGAATTAACGCGACAAACCACACGGATCGAACATGGCAACGCTTAAGGGAAATATTTCTCTAAGGCGTCAAGACGACAAGTGACTATGCCTAAAGTTATTGGGCAATCCCCGTCAACCCAAAAACCCGCCAAGAAGGGAAATTACGCATATCGACCAAAAAAGCTTCTACATAAAGATACGGGGGCACTATACCCAAACGGGGAATTCTACCTCAACTATCCACGGAAATGAAAAATCGCCTAAATTATGGACAAACGACGATAATGACGGCAATCAACCAGCAATTACTCGACATATAAGCATCAACAAGCAGTCCCACATGTCGACAACGAAAAATAGCTCAAACGAACAACAATACGGTGACATTGGCATTCAAGTCGAAGCTGTCCTGAAAATTCGAATTTCCAAAGTACCTCAAAACGTGACGGAAAGTATCCCAATGGACTCCCCTCGTCGAGACGATTCCGGAAAGGTAAGGACCGCAACGAACCGAGGCCGGGAAGGCGGCGCGTGGGCCACACGCTCCGGCGAAGGTAATTCTCACGCGGCGGCGCGTGAGGGCGCGTCCGGTGGCTCCTGGTGGTTCCGAAGGCGGCGCTGGAATCCTTGGGACAAACTGAGTCGAATGGTGGTGCCAACTTCTGAAAACAAGCCAAAGATCAGACTCGAAACTGTCAGGATGTGTCTAAGCTCCACGACGGCGAAGAAATTTTGAACACAAAAGCAATTTCGGGAAAGGGTGAATGAATTACCTGCAAAGGAGATGGAATGATGAACTCCCAAGGTGCTGGAAGGATAATTGGGGATGTGTGCATTTACATATCCCAAAGAGATGCTTTGTTGATAAGGATTAAAGGATTAGTTTACCTACATTCAAGCCTAAACCCCTACGGTATACTCTACCCTCTCCTCTAAAAATATCTACTCCTATGCATATCTTGACATTGCACGTATCAAACCCATCACTTTACATGTACGTTGCAACCGCATGATTCATGATTTGGTAATCACTTAGTTGTTTTAGAAGCATACGGTTTCTATTTCCTGCACTACGTAATTATGATCTTGCCGTGACCATTACCTATGCATGCGTATTGATAGAGGTATGCTCGCATAGTGTATTATCAATTGCCCATGTCTCTGACGATAACCATACTTGCGCATATACATTTCCTATTGCACTAACCGTGATGACAGGAAACAAAGTCATTCGATCGGAAAATCAAACGACGGACGAAATCAAGATGCCTGCGTCCGACCAACGATCAAAACCGAAAGGTTAGCGTCAAACTCAAATTGGACAAAATATCCTAACTTAAAATAGAGTCAAGAAAGGCTCTAAACCGTTACTTGACTCGGGGGCAAGTGATGGATAAATGTCCAATTCGGGTTCGTATTTACATTTCGGGCCTCGTAAGTCGTAAACACGTCGAAAATTACATCTCAGTTTAAAAACGTCTCCTAAGGAATCAAAACGGTCCGGAAACGCATTTACGCGCGTCCGGACCGGACCTCCGGGTTGCGCAAAGCAATCCGGAGGTCCGGGTTGCGCGGCAATCCGGAGGTCCGGGTTGCGCGGCAATCCGGACCTCGCCGAATTACCCAAATTCGACGAGGTCCGGATTGCATTACGGGTATCGCGCGACTATCGTATCCGCGATTACCGTTACGCGTAGAGAAGTCAAGTTCGCGCATTACCAATATGGATGACGGTTACCGCATGATCTTGAACCGTCATCAAACCGCTTTAAAACCGGGTCCGGTCCCAAGAAAGCCTATAAATATGAGGCCTTGGCCACCCATTTTCACACATCCTCTCATTTGCCCAACTTTGGTATTTTGAGCTCTGACTTCTCTCTAGAAATATTCTCTCTCTAGAAATTACATTTTTTGCCCTTATAATGACTTAAGCTTCGGAGAGGGCTCCGCTAGCACCACACCCCCCTCTCCGTGCTAGCATTGGTCCTTCGTGCAGGAATCGCCGCCCAGACGCCTGCATTTGTGCACAGACCACCGCCTCTTGAGACACAGCCGAACCGAGTCACAGACCTTTACGGGAGTAAATCTGAACACTCGTCAGTGGCCCAACCTCCTCCCGACGGAAGGGTTACAACCTAAAAAGCCCGCACAACCACGCGAACAGACGCGTCCTCACGACCTTGTTCATCCCGGACGCAACATGGACAACATGAGAAATCAGTGTATATAATGTAGAAGTTTCTGGATCATCGTTTGGATTCAATCTCATACCTGTAAAAAATAAGTATTAACTGTGATTTGTTATACTGCAAAATATAGAAAAATATCACCTCGCGCAGCGCGCTGGACCAACATCTAGTTTATTTACAAAGCTAAATTCTCTTCAATTTACACTGTCTAATGATACGTTTTATAAAATTATTGCTACATTAATTCAAGTACAACTAATAGAGAAAATTGTGTTAAATTTCTGAAATACCATTTCAACCGACTATATAGAGTTATAGGCAACATACTAAAGTAGGGCACAATTATACATAATTGTGTGGTCCAATTGATTGTCTGAAATATTGTAGACAACGTATACCACAAGTTCATATTTCTTGATCTACCAACACTAGCTATCATATACTACAAACTTTTACTTTAGCCTTGCAATAATATTATTCCCCGTTCATAAATGATGGCTAACTTTTTCCAGGTATATATTATATAGCTTACATACGATTTTGTAACTACTTAATATCAGTAGCTACTTCACTAACTGAGTTATTGAAAAACTTATATTAAAATCTAGAGTTAATTAAGAACTTCATCAAAGTCTGAAGTTTGCACCATGTTACTTTTAGGAGTCCATGTTTAATACGTGTTTCAGGTTTTGGTTTCGTTGCTAACACGTGTCCTATGTTTCGTTTTCGTTTTTTTATCCTGTCCGTTTTTCTAATAAGTTGACGGATTTGGGTATGGATTTTCTTCAATTTATGTATATTTATGTCAATTAAGTTAAATTGAACCTCAGTTTTGCATAAATTCTTCAATTTCAGTGTATGTACACACTAATTGACATAATTAGTTAAAGTGAGGCAGAAATGTCATTTTATTCTTTTCTCTTCTTTAAATGATCTTGTTGTTGAATTTTATGAAGCATTGGATTAAAATCCGTCAAATTTAACAGAAAAAACGGACGGAGAATCAAAAAGCAATGAAAACAAATCCTAACGCACCTAATAGCAACAATCTAAAACTATAAAGCACTTAAAAGTAACATGTTGCAAATTTGAGATTATAATTACGTTATATCGGTATGATGTAGATATTTTAAATCTCGTTGGATACTCTGTCACTTTTGAAGCTTTTTCAATCTCGATCGAACCCGTGAGTTTGATTGATAGTATACTAATAAGATCCGTCAAATCTAACAGAAAAACAGACGAAAAATTAAAAAAAAAAAAAAAAACAACAACAACAACGAAAACGAATCCTAAAACACCTATTAGCAACAATTTAAACCTAAAACACTTAAAAATAATATATTGAAAAATTGAAACTATAATTAGATTATTAGCGTTAAAATCTCTACATCATATCGGTATGACGTAGAGATTTTAAATCTCGTTGGATATTCGATCACTTTTGAAGCTTTTTCAATCTCGATCGAACCCATGAGTTTGATTGATAGTATTCGATTCGAGCTAACCAAGCACGAGCTTAGCCTAGCTGGATTTGCAATATTTACACACTAAGTAATCTACAATGGAATCATTGCTACAAACATAAACCCTGCTGAAAGATGTAAGTGTGATCCTTATCTCTTCTTTTTTCCACTTTGTGTGGTGATTCTCAGAGATAAGCCTTTGCTGGGACACACCTCACTAAATGCTTTGATCTAGCACTAAAAAACCCTAATTCTTAAAAAGAAGCCCTTTCTTATTATAGTAACATTTTGGGAAATAATGTCTCTATGTCTTTGCAAATTGCACTCAACCTTATACATAATGGTTAATAATGGACTTTTATTGTCAGATGTTTAATAATATCCGCGTCTTAACTAACTGTCTCATAAGTTCGAACTTATGGCGTTGGATGCGTTTTTATTCATATTTTAACATCATCTCTTAAACCGATGTTTATGAACAATAGTTTAGCCATTGACGACGATTGTGTTTTGTCGGAGAAAAATTTTTCTCTAATTAAACGGGAAATGTTGACATTTAAATGTAGTCACCATGAGTTGAACCTGAACGCTCTGATACCATGTCAAGATTAAGACGCATACCTTAACCAATTGTCACATAAGCTCGAACTTGTGAATGTAGGCGTTTGACACGTTCTTATTCATATTTTAACATAATCAAAGTTGGTGTAACATTTTTTTTAATATACTTTTAGTGTCATACGGTTACATTTTATAGATTTTTGGGGCATCTGTTAATTTTCCGTTAAGTTGGTCAGTTAAGTGAGCTAGGTCGGAGTTAGGCCCACCGAGTCAAGTAGTTCGATTTGAAAACTTCATGACTAAATCAAACAAAATAGGATCTATTAGAATGACTAAACTAAATAAATCCAAAGTATAATTAAACATCTAGCACAAAAATACCATATATTTATGTGACACACCTTTGTTGCAACATAATGCACATCGCATTCACCCGATTCGAGTAATGAGGTTACATTAGAGTGGCAAACAAAAGTAATCACGCGCTGTTTACGATTCCATATATCGCATAAAGCATTACATTGCAACTGTATCATCGTTTCTTCATCAGTAATTTTTTCTTTTTTATGAAAAACGTATACCGAAAATAAAGTTAGTCATCATTATATTATATTACTGCTGCTTTTTACAGAAAAAAAAATAAATAAATAAAAATTGAGGAAGGATTAGACGTGCACCAGATGAGATCGTGGTAACCTTTTTCTTTATGCAAAGAAGTGACTAGATGAGGAATAATATATAGTTTATATTGGATGAACTTCAATTGTCGAATCAAATATTGTAGTGGTAAGGTAGAAAAAACAAAGAAGCAATAATGTGAATTGATTTAGTGATTTGAAGTCGTTTATAGGCTTGGTGGCTCGAGTCAACTTTATGAGGAACCCTAGATTGTGGTCCATATCGATCTAACCATTGTCCATGTGGCTAGTGGGTTCAAGCTAGGGTTGGACATATTGAAGTGGTCCAGCCTTGTTCTGACCCGATCCGAACTTGTTTTAAAAGTCCCGATAAAAAAAGAACCAATTTATTGGTACGGGTTTATTGTTGAAAATTTTATTTGTTTGGAACCGGTTCTAAATATGTTCAGAACTGTTTTGTCAAATACAGTTTCGGTTCAATCCGAAACCGGTCAGGAGACCGTTGCTTATGGAGATTTACATTAAATTTAAAACAAAACAAAAATCAGTCCAAAATCAGTTTCGATCTAGTCTAAAACCAATTTTTTTCCGTATATAACTTGTTCCATATTGACGTAAGTACATTAGCGGTTCTTGATACTGGTTCACTTCTTATAGACCTGATCTGTTTGGAACTGGTGTCGAACTAGTTCTGGTCAGGTCCGGCCGAACCGATTTTTTTGCCCAAATCTAGTTCAAGCCATGGGATCCGGAATCATTACAAGAAATATAATTGTTTATGAAATAATTTTTTTAAGGAAAATATTCACAATCTCTTACGGGATTTTCAAGATTCCGATATATCTAATAAAAGTTTCGGTAGCTAAAAATATTCAAAATTGTGACAAAAATCGCGTACAAAATATTTAATAGCTTTTCAAAATAGTGGCATTTGCAAACTTAATAAAATATTTATTAATTTTTATAAATTACATGTCACGCCTCAAAGTTGAAGAGACTGGTTGTCATACAACCTTATTATCCCGATTTGATTGGGTCTAGAAAATGAGGAATTTATATTGGAGAAATTTTTTTAAAAAGTCACTAATTTGCTTATAGTGAATGATCATGATGAGATGTGGCTCATCTAGTAGATCGAGTTAGACTATATATGTTGCCTAGCTAGGTTAGTGCCTTAGTGGTGACTTAAAAGTTCAAGCCACAAATGATCAAAGTTTGACATTTGCAACATATTTATAAGTTTGTTTAGTGATTTACAAACAATTCCATAGTTTAAGTAATATATATATATATATATATATATATATATATATATATATATATATATGGGCAATTATTTAACTCTTATTCATCCAAATCAATTACTCATTTTTAGAGTTCAAATTGTTAACAAATAAAAGTTACGTCTTAACCATCTGTCTCGTAAATTTGAATTTGTGAGTGAATACCTTTGATATACTCTTAACAATAATAAAATAACATCATCCCTTAAACTGATGTTTACGAACAATATTTTACACATGATGCATCACTTGGTCTGTAACATGGATTTCCACTCGTCCTTTTTCTATGAGAGGTTTCACCCAATGTTTCGAAAATGGGCCGGATTGGGAACCTAACACACTGACGGTTCGGTTCTAGTAAAATATCAGAATGCACAATAAACCTCATTTAAGTGAAAAAGTGGGTTGGACCGGATAAACAGGTATCAATTCACCGGTTCAGATAAAAACAATATGGACCAAACCGGAATGGAGATTGTGCTAAACTTTTTTTGCTGAACCCAGTAGAACCGAGTTGAACCAATTCGGACCGTACAGACCGAAAACCAGCCACCTTACTAGTTCAATATCCGAACCGATTTTCAAAACATTAATTTCACTATACTTCAACCCAAATAAAGAAAATGACTTATGAAATTAGTTTAATTGAGCTAGATAGACGGTTGCTCTTAATGTAAAAATTACACAAACCATATGAGTGGTTTTGGGTTAGCAAGACTCAAAGACCGCCCCTTAATTTAAATTGTTAATTAATTATTTTTTTAATTATTTATGCATCGTTCTTAAGAATATTTCACAGAGATGAACGTGGTAGCAGGAGTCGGTTAACAGCAGTTTGTCCCATTAAGTTCGAACATCACCATTTAAAAATCATATTATCGAATAATTAATAACCGCTGACTAATTAGAGGCGGCTTAATTAGAGTCTGTTTGACCAATTTGCTTAACATAAACATTGTTTTTTAATCAATGAAATTATGATCTGTGCTCACATTTTTTAATTTGTTTATTGTTGATTCAATCATAATTTGTCTTTGATTCAACTCATAATTGAACCAATCAAATACAGTTCGACAGAAATAAAGAATAGAACCAAACAAATCTAAACCAAAATATTTTAATACAATTTTGTAAAATAAAAATCAAAGTAAAATAGCAAAAACAATTGTGGTGAACCGGTTCGAACGATTAACTTGCCTTGAAATTATAATAGTTTCTATTTTAACCGTTTTTTTTTTTTAATTGTGAAAATAATTTTGTACATAAATAAATAATTATCTATATCTATATACCAATATATTATTTGTGTTGGGTCCTCACCCCCAATAGACATCTTTTGCACATTTTCACTTTATTAACAAAAAATATATTATATTTAATTCCTATATTTTATAAAATTAATAATTTAGTCATTACTATATTTGAGAAACATTTATTTATATTAAATCATTATTTAAATTTTGTTATTTTTTTAAGGTCGCTTAGTCGGCATGTCATAGTAATTATAATTAACTGCAATCCAATATTCATATCAATTTAAGTCAGCCCTATCATACTCATTCCGTTCAAATTTCGGATACATCTAAAAAAAATTATTCAACGAATTATATAGATCGAGTGATATATGTTCCGCATGTTGAGATTTTTCTATCACATAGATCAGCCACTTACCAAATTATATATATAACAAGTCAAAATATGGGGGAAATGTGGTTCTTGAAGTTTGACCACGTACAAATAATATTTTACTCATCATTCAATATTTATGGACTCAAACTATTAATTTAGTTCTTCTATTTGTTAATCCAATCACATTGTGTACAACCTAATTAATTTTAACTAAATATTTTTGTAAATTCAAGTCTAAATTATATTTTTGTGATTTAATATTATATTTATTGTTAAATCAAATTTTGTTGGTATTGTGATATTGTATATAATTACGTTTGTATAGATCAAATTTGTCCATTGATGACTCTAAGTAGTTAAGAACAAGTTTACATTCTTGACACCTCAAGTTGATGAGTTAGATACAATTGAGCCGTTAATGACCATCGTAATGCTTGACTCAACCCATTTATATATCTTACTATAAGGATAACTTAGTACTGTAACTGAAGACATTAGTTAATTTTTTACTTAATTATCCTCTTCTCTTTCTCATGTTTTGAATTACGTTATGTCGCTCTTCTCTATCACATAGATTCGTTTCTCACAACGAATCAACTTGCCCATATTATGCTTTGATTAATTATAAATATTAGTAAACTTAAGATAAATTATATATCTTGAAATTTAAATGATCGATGCGCGTGCAACGCACGCGTTAATAACTAGTATATTATAAATTATGAATAAAAGATAATAACAGAGTGAACGTGGAACTGGGAATTTTGTTTCTTACGTTAATCGATACATTTATGACAATTGAGCTAAGAGTTTTGTAGTCTAACTCCATATCATTGATTGCACTAAGGAGCCGAGTGTTTTTAGTTGCAATTAATCGCAATTAAAATTTTGCTGATTTCCAACCGTTCAAGATTCAACGTATACAATTAGTCGCAGTTAAAATTTCGGACCGTTCAAGATTCAATGTATGAAATTAATCGCAATTAACATTTTGGACCGTTTAAGATTCAATGTGCGTAATTAATCGAAATTAAAATTTCACTGATTTTTAACAGACGCTTGACGCGGAGCTGGCGAACGAAGATACCAGGCGGTACGGGCAGCTGACAGTCTCAGTGGCAGAGTCATATCTATCTCCGGCGAGATATCACCGGTGGTCATCGAAGTCATAACTGTTGAAGAACAGACGCTTGACACGGATCCGAAGACCAAATGTAGCATGCAGTACACGCATATAAAATTTATTTGTGAATTTGCGCAATTGTATTTTATTGTTCAAAATTTCAAGTCTTTCGTTTACTTTTTCAAATTTTAGACTGGTATTTTATTTAAAAATAGTGTTTCAACATATTACAAATAGTCAGTATAAATTTTATCGAATATTAGTTTGTTAATTATACATATTTAGTAAATTACCCGCGCGATACGCGGGATATGCACCTAGTTATTTATACTTACAAGTGTTAGTGTTATTTTTGAAGTTAAAACATGTTAAGAACAAATAATGCAAGTATTATTAGATAGTAACGAGTAAAAATAATTAATGGAAAAAAAATGAATGAAAACGATACAAAGAAGTCACACAATTGTGTTCCCTTCCTACCTTGCAAGCCGAATTAAATGCGAAAGTGATACGTTGCATTATCCATCAATTCCATGCACTGTTATTTTATCCCTTTTCTAATAAATAAATAATTTATAGTAAATTAAAATACATTTACAGTATGGGTCCAATTAAGTCTCATTCATGCATGCACCACACCTACACATTCACCTCGTGCTATAAATTCCGATAATTCCGCAACTATTGTCCTATTGATAATTTTGTACGATTGATGTACACTATTTTTGAACACATTATTCTAAATATATATAAATTTTAAAAGTTCTTTTTGATGAAAAAAGGCGGTTGATTATATAATTATTGTTTTTTATAATATCGGAACATATATGTAATTGTCACACGACAATAATATAATGTCGACTATGAGTAAATGGATTCGACAAACTTTATATGACCCGAAAAAATGTGGGACAATATTGGGTATGATCCGTATGGAGATGGGGGATAATGTTGCATGGTAGTGAACAAACATATCTCATATATATGCTTAGATGCCATGAATTTGGATTCTTTAGCTTTTGTGTGCCCTGAATAATCGAGATATGTATGGATGTCTTGGAGATGATGATAAGATTTTCCTTCCTTTAAAAAAAATATAATTGCTTTCGCAATTTCGTGTTCGAAGAGTTATTACCTTACGAGTCAGTTTCTAGATTGAAATATAATTTTGGAAACAAAAAATCCGACATATGACTTAGTTTTAGATAAGATTGGGTATTGAATCGGTTTGGACGGGTCAGACCCGAACCGGAACTGTGTAAACAGTTCCATTCCAAATAGAACCGATATTTTTTGCTATGGTTTAGTGTAGTAAAAGTTGGTCTATTTGGAACTGATAATTTTTGCTATGGTTTAGATTCGGCCCATAACCGGCCCGGACAGTTTTTTTTTTGAAGATTTACACTAACTTTTTAAAAATAAAAACAAAAAAAATGTCCAAGCTAATTCAATACAAAACCAATTCCGATACAGTTCAAAACCAGTTTTGATTCAGAACTGATTCTACATAAGTATATACTAACAGTTCTTAAACTAGTTAAACACTTGTAGAACTGGTATGTATGGAACTGGTCCGGACTGGACCAGTTATTGACTAGTTTTATTCCGGTTCCGGACTAGTTCCAACCGGACTGGTTTTTCCCAACCGTAGTCCAGGGGAGTTGATGTGGGCGAAGTCTCGGATTTGTACGTGCGAGTACACTTTTCCATGCGTAAACGGAGATCTGAGCAAGACTCATAGTTAACTATAGGGTTTGGCGGTTTTAGGCCAAATTCCTTCGTTTAGAGGGTCAAATTTGCAGTTTTATGTTTCTTTCGGTCTTTTTTATAATTTGTCGGTTTTGTTTGGTACTTTAGTATTAATTTCGGAATTTTAATAGGGTTAGGGTTTTTGTTTTCTTTATTTAAGACTCTCTTAGCCGTCGTTTGTATTCAGATTATTGATTAATGAAAAAATTGAGATTTTCCTCTACTCTGCGTCAATTCTTCGAGTATTCTTAGAATCGACGAATTATTGCGCCCTCCAACCAACAAATTCTCGGCATTCCCTTTGAATCAACGAGTTTTTGTCCCTTCTATCCTCATCACGCTGCATCAGATTGGTATCAGAGCCCAGTTGATCCTGCGCGATGCCACCCCGAAGACGTCCAACAGCCGCAGAGATGAACGAACTGCGGCGTTCGCTCGAAGAACTGCGACAGAGAAGTGAATGGCTACGTCAGTTCATGGAACAGAAAGTAGAAGAACAACAACGTCAATTTGATTTTCAAGAGGATGAGTTCGAATTTGAGGAGGATGACGAGACCACTTCAGACGTGAATCCTTTCGATAATCCTATTTATGACGATGTTGAGGTAGATTCTGTTATTTTTGATAATCTTGTTTATGATGATTAAGATGAAGATGATGAAGTGAGTGAGGATTACATCACTGGGGCTACTAATTTCACAACTGATTCAGAGAGCTGTGAGAATATGATTTCAGATCTGGCTATTGGGAAATCGGGTCTTCCGGTTGTTCCTATGGATACTTGTAATTTACTTCTTGGCCGCCCATGGCAATATGATCTTGATGTGCAGCATGTTGATCACTCCAATACTTATTCAGTATTTCATGACAAGGAGATAGTGCCGGTCGGAATTCAATTTTTGCCGCAGGAATTTGGTGATGTGTTTTCTGAATCCTTACCACCTGACCCTCCCCATTCACGTGAAAAATTTTATGATGATGTGGTTTAGTGTGTTCTTCTCCCTGCTTCATATTACTGGCCATCGTTGCGCAAGATTCCAGGGCGAATCTTCTCTTCCCCGGAGAGAATGATGTGGGAGATCTTGAAGTGTCGGATTTTGGCGTGCGGGTACTGTATTTTATTCAGAAACGGCGATCTGAGGAAGACCCGTAGTGGGGTTTGACGTTTTTTTTACCAAATTCCTTCGTTTAGAGGGTCAAAATTGCAGTTTTATGTTTCTGTCAATCTTTTTTGTAATTTATCGGTTTTGTTAGGTTCTATTAGCAAGTTTCGGTTTTTGACATAGATTAGGGTTTTTATTTTTCAGTATTTAAGGTATGTTAGCCGTCGTTTACATGCAGATTATTGATATATGAAAAAAACTGAGGTTCCTCTAACCTGTGTCAATTATTCTTCGGGTATTCTTAGAATCAACGAATTCTTGCGCCTATCCAACAAATTCTCGGCATTCCCTTTTGAATCAACGAGTTTTTGTCTCATCTATTCCCATCACGCTGCATCAAGAGTTATGCCAAATCGACCTGGTGCCTACTGACCCGACTTGGCATCCACCCGACCCACGGGTCAGCGGGTCGACCCGAATGACAGCCTACAATTTATATCATTGAGTGATGGTAGGGGTGGCAATTGCTGACACGACACGACGACACGATCTGACACGGACCTGCTTTTTTTCGTGTCCTGATCTACACGAAAATCTGACCGTGTCTGATAGATCTGTGACACGACTAGACACGTTTTTAGGCAAGTCCGTGTAGATCTGATCTGTAGGTCTACACGATAGACACGCATCGACACGACTTATTTGAAACTTAATATTTATATAAAGCCCAATAATTTTGCCAAAAAAAATATATAATGATCAATAATAATTTTAAAAATATTGCAACTATTTAGTACATTAATCTATTTAAAAAAAACTTATAATATGATTGTCTGTAATAATAAAAACTTCTATTGGCAAAAAAAACTTATAATATGATTTCATGTGCTAGCTTCAAGATAACTTGAAATTTAGATATCGGCTTATTTTGTTTGTAATGTTCGATTTTTTATATTTAAGTAATTTTTCTTTATGAACTTATTGTTTGTATAATGAGAAGATTCAATTATTTCTCAAAATATGATGGTGTTTGATTTAGGATGATTTTGTAACATTTGTAAAAGTTTTTGGGCTAAAAAGTGTAATATTTTTTGGTGTAAAAACAAAATTCCGTGTCTCGTGTCTGTGTTCCGTGTGACACGATATCTGCCAACTCCCGTGTGACACGAGAACTGTCTGTGTCATATTTAAAGTGATCTGTTTAGACACGAGAGATCTGTTGACACGTATGTCACTAGTGACACGACACGAATCGACACGACACGACCTGTTTGCCACCCCTAAGTGATGGTAATGGAGTTTGTACGCTTCTTTTTGGGAACCACAAAATGTGCATATGGATCCCAATAATTTTGATAGCTGTTCATGTACGTTATAATATATGCAATGTAATATATGTGATGTTATATATATATATATCGTAGGGCCTCGATGTTCATGCATGTCTCTTGGGGTGCTAGCTATAAGTATCGTTGAAAGGATTGGATCCATATCGCAATTATAAATACGGGGGGACACTTGAATTATTACGTGTGTCGATCGGTTCAAAGAACTTGAATCGTGGACCATGCGTTTTACCGGGCCAAAGACATTGCACGTGTTATATATATATATATATATATATATATATATATATATATATATATATATATATATATATATATATATATATATATATATATATATATATATATATATATATATATATATATAGCTATGCGAACGAATCGAATAGAAAATAGAGACGTGCATGTGGATGAGGAGAGATATCGAAAAGAATAGTTCGTAAAAATCATCAGAATATCATAAGAATAGTTTTAGTTGATCTTTATTTTGATTTTAATTTTTAAAAAATATTGTAGTAAATAAAATAATTAATTTTATATATTAGTATTACAGTAAAGTAAAGGAAAGGAAATGAAATATGAAATAACATTACGTTTTTCTTTTACATTTTTTATAATTTGTGATGAACTGCTTCTTTTGAAGAAAAATAATGACGTTACAAATTATCAATTTATTATAATGTTATAGGAATTAAATTGCAACTATCTCTATGTATATCCATCGTTAGATTAAATAAACATAACTTAATTAATAGAATTATATATCTGATCTACTTTTTGACGGATAATAACAATTAAAGCCCGATAAAAGGATATGATTGTCTGTTCGCCATGAGCTTAAAGGATTCTTATAATCATCATCAATATAAATAAACTGATAAAATAAAACATTTATAGCTAGGTTGTAATCATATATAGTCCACCCTTTCATATAATAAGAGGTCGTTTTACTATATGTATGCTTTATTGTGTGAGCGTGTTCGTCTTTTTTTCCAAATTATTTGATTAGAGAGATCAACTTTCCAATAGCTCACAGTAAAAAGTTGTTCAAACGATCAATCGAAGACTTTTTTAATTAAAAATGTCGGGTAATACAAAAGTGTGTAAATTATAAAAATGAGTCAAAAGTGCCGGACTAATCATGTTAGTGTTGGACAAACAAAACGATTCGGAATCGATTCCAAACAGACAAGGTCTACAAGGAATGAAACAGTAGTAAGAATCGTTAATATACTTATCTGAAATCGGTTCTGTTTTGGTTCAAAATTAGTTTTGGAATGAACCGAAACTTCTTTTATTGATTGTTTTTTATTTCAAAATTTAGTGAAAATCTTCATAAAAAAAACGGTCTAAACCGGTTCTAAACAGATTAGTTTTACGACAGTAAATCAGTAAAAAAATAAAATTGAACCTGTTTCGACCGGAACTGTTTAAACTAGTTATGGCTCGGTTTCGGAACCGGTCTGCGCCGAACCAAATTCATGCCCAACCCTAAATTAAGTGTATGTCGTTTATAGATGATCAACCAGTTATGAGTTGACCCGAAGCAATAATAATTAGTTAATGTGTGGAGTAAGTATATAATTAGTGTTTCTTTGAGGGCTCCTTAAAACCACCCTAATGGAAAAATAAGAGATATATAGTTAGCATAATGAATAATGAATAGAAGCTACTAGGATTATGAATAACTCTTTTGTGTAAACCCTAATAAATCTATATATATATACTAGCTAATCAGGATACTTAAGGAAGCATCAAGTTTATATCCTCTATGAGAACTTTCACTGAACGATACTTTAGTCCTTAATGTTTCAAGTGATCGCAAAAAGCACCCCATGTAGGTGCCTCTTGCAATTTGCTACCACAATTGAGTTTGAAAATTATAACATACAGTCAATCCAAAACCGTATGATCACTTTTCCATGGCGTGTTCCAATCATTTTGATTAATTTTGTTAGAGGAGTCACTAGTATGTCAGGCTGGCAACTCGGGTTCGATACGATGGGCAGACACGAACACGATACGAAAATTATGAGTTTGGTTTTGATACTGACACGGCACGACACGATAACACGATGTTTTAAACTAAAATGGTTAAATATTAAGTTTTTTTATTCAATTTACTATATGTTTTTTGTGCCAGTTTTTCATGTTGGGTCGGGCTGGACTGAACCTCAGAACATGACACGAACCTGGCACGACACGAATCGCACGGCCCGCACGAATTGTCAGCCCCAGTGTTATCAGAACCGGACCGGGGCCTGAACCGGCAGGGCCACCGGTTCCCGGTTCGGCCGGTCGGACCCGGTCCGAACCGGGTCCGACCGGTTTTAGTAAAAAAATGCAAATTTGCATATCCTCTTTGTAAGTTAACCCTTATGTAGGTTTTAGTCCGGATCGGGGCCTGCCTCTCTATAAGTTTACCCTAAAAAAATTTTAATTTATTTTTAAAATTTTTTTAATTTTTTTTAATGAAAAGAGTCCGAACCGGCGAACCGGTGAACCGCCCGGTTCGCCCAAAACCGGCCGGTTCGGTGAAAACCGGACTTCAGAACCGGGTTCGCTTACATCCTCCGGAAATAAGCAAACCGGACCGGTGAGGGGTCCGGTTCCGATCCGACCGCGGTCGGACCGCCGGTCCGGTCCGGTTCTGATAACACTGGTCAGCCCTACTAGTATGATGCAAAATGGGAAAATAGATTAGTGAACACAAAAGAAGGCTAGCTAAAGATTGAGGACCAAGTAAGATATTATATAAAAAGTAAGGACCAAAATGCCTTCCACGAAAATATTCAATTATTATATCCCAACATGACATAATGGCCATGATCCCACATGCGACACGAACATGACGAAAATGCCCTCAGCCGCGTGTGTCTGGCCCATCAACGACAGCCCATGTGGGACCACCCGCATGGGGCGCTGCCTTCTTGCATCTGACGGCTGTGATCTCACCCTGGGAATCCGCTGGATGCAATTACAGCCGTCGGATTAGAAGTCTCTTTCGGTTTTTGTCCCTTCCTTGTCTCCTTCTCACAAGGACAGCCTTCTTTATTTTGCTCTTCTTACAACAAACACACCTGTCCATATTAATGTATTTTTCTCTTTTTTATTTTATATATATATAAAAAAAATAATTAATAAATAAAATTAAATAATAATGCAAATTATTTTTCTGGTATTCTATAATTTAAAATAATTAAATGGAATCATTTTAGTTCATAGAATAATTGTGATTCCTTCCTTAGAGTTGTGTACCAATATTGTCCACAAAAAGAAGGGACACAACTAGTACTTAGTAGATTTATAATATGTCTAATATTGTACTTATTTGCATAGTCCCATCAAGGTATAGAACCAGATAAGAAAAGTCCCATTGTTTGTCATTTTCTTAATATGGCCCTTGTTGTTTCTGATAATATGAGATTACATTTTTCTATAGCAAGTACTTCTCAAGCTAGATAACTTTATCACTAGGATAATTGCATCAATAGAAATAAGTCCTCTTTGAAGAGGCTTTTATATGGAACGTCTCAAAATAATATTCGGAGCAGTAGATTTAATTAACCGAGACTCAGAAGAAAAAATTTAACATCGACCATTAATAGGTTTTGCCAGGACATATTCCAAATAAGACTCACTCACTGATATCTGAGCAATTCTTCGTGTTGCTTTTACAGAACTTCCCTGTTGTATCATTAAACAGTCACCCTGTTAATATAACACCAACATTTTGATATTCCAAATTAAGAGTAATGTCGATTGTACCCTCAAATTCTACTAACTTTTCTGCTATTACTTCATCAAAACAATAAATAAGAGCAATGTCGTCACCAACTTGAAGTACAGTACCATTATTTGCAATCCTTGACTAATTTTCCTTCTACAAAATAGTTTGAACCATGCTATATTTAATGATTGACTTGTGAAATTTAAAATGATTACTTGATCAATTGTAATTAAAGCTCGAGTTAGTAGGTGATTTGGGGATTTTTTAACACGTGCTTTATAAACACTATGTTTGTAGTCTTTTTAGTACTGGAAATGAATTAATGGCTTCATATGTAAAACTTTAAAATTATAAATTTATTTAGCTATACTTATAACTAGTAAAATGTCAATTTTCTTAACGAGTTCACCTTTAATGCAATAAAATAAAATAAGTACCACAATTATGGTTACTCATGGTAGACATTTATTACTTCAACAATATAAAGTCTTTGGCATGACTTTAGGCAATTAAAACTAGAGGGATCTTAGTGCAATATTTTACAATTGAGGGATCTCCAAAAAAGACCAATAATTAATGTATCTGAAGGCCGGTGCATTGTCTCCTGCAGCTCCTATCTATAAAACAACTTGGGAATCTTGTTCTCAAACACAACATTGTCTGCAACTTGATAGCAAGAAACACAAACAACATTTCAAGAACTCAATTCAAGAAGAAGATTGTTTTTCAAGAACCATCACAAGCAATGGCCTTCCAATTAGGAGATCTCAACCTCGAAGCCACTGAGCTCCGACTAGGGTTACCCGGCACCACCGTCGATCTCGACACGATATCGCCATGCAAGAACAACAAACGAGGATTGGAAGAATCCGTCGGATCCGATGATGTTCCGAACAAATCCCAGAAATGCAACGACGATCAAGAAACGACCCGACCCGCCAAGTAAGAATCTTTTTTCGCGATAATATCGTCACACATAACCTTATGTAACATGTCTAATATCATGCTAATGGTGCATAAAACCTGTTAATGATAAAACATGCGCCTTAACCAATTGTCACATAAGTCTGAACTTATGAGCGAAGACATTCAACACACTATTATACAATATAGCAACAGAACGTTATAACGTGTCGAATATCATGCTAATGGTGCAAAAAAATTGTTTTTTTAGGACTCAAGTCGTGGGATGGCCACCGGTTCGATCGTACCGTAAGAACTGCGTTCAGGCGAAGAAACCGGAGTCTGAGGTTGTCGGAGTTTACGTAAAAGTGAGCATGGATGGTGTTCCTTACCTAAGGAAGATTGATTTGAAGGTGTACAATGGATATGCTGAGCTTCTAAAGGATCTTGAAAACATGTTCAAGTTTCGGGTTGGCGAATATTCCGAAAGGGAAGGTTACAATGGATCGGAGTTCGTCCCGACTTATGAAGACAAGGACGGCGATTGGATGTTGGTCGGAGATGTTCCTTGGAAGTAAGCACTCGATTTCTATTTACGCGACTAACGTATAGTAACACGTTCGATATGTCATTTGACACGATACTAATGATGTTTTATAATTTTTGTATTACAGCATGTTCAGTGGTTCATGCAAGAGGATGAGGATCATGAAGGGTTCCGAGTTATAGATTTTTTTTTTTTCAAAAAATAAAAAGTTATGGTGATACGAAGACGATGTTTGTTTCGGGTCGGGTTTTTTGATCGAGATCGGGGCTTTCGAGTGAAGAAAATGGGGTTAGATCTTGATTGAAGTTTGAAGTTCTCTATTTACTCTCATGGAGTTGAAGATGAAGAAGAAGTTATTACGTGGAAGGGGACTTTTAAAGATCTTTGATTTCGATATATATGTATAGGTTATACTATATGTAGCTATAGAATGTCTCATTTCCCTATACATGGTACTTTGTGTGTACATAAAGTGGGGAAAAAGGAAACATTTTTTTCATTTTGGTATATTTGATTATTAGAAACAAAGATAATTTCAAAGAAACTTTATGATTAATGTAATTTTTATTGGCATGTAACTTTATGATTAAACATATTATCTTTTACTTCTCTCATTTTCGTTCTAGTAAAACTTTATTTTAAGTGAAATGTAATTTGGTAATTAAGTCTATATACGTTTGCCAAACAATATAGATAGTACTTAGTAGTAGTATGGGGATTTTATTGACATGGTATCAATAATTGTTATGTTCTTTTTTAATATAAAATAGTTCCCAATTTTAAATCGGAAGTATTAATATTAAATTTTTATTGAAAAAACATCTCCAACAAAATTTGAATTTGCTTCGTTACTTAAAACGCAAATATTTTAATCAGGTCGGTCCAACTAAATGACATTATATTGCATATTATATAATATAATATATAGTTCACATGGTATCCAAGAGAAGCTTGCCGACAGGAGACAGCTTGTTCTTTGGTAGACCCTTTTTATAAGGATGGATCGATAGCATTAGTTTAGGTGATATAAAATAGGGTTATATAATACTAAATATATAATATATATATAATAATTTGTATATAGTACCGAAAAAATGTGAACAACTTGCAATTTTTTAAGAACTTTTGTAAATTCAGTTAGAAGCTACTACCCACGAAAATACAAGGTCTTTTGAAAACTTGCAATTTCGATTTATATGTATATTGCAATTTTGAAAATAAGTTAAATACAAGGTTATATATATAAGTATATACAATATACATTAATAATAATAAGCTATAATATCGTTATACATCATTCCTTAAATACTTTATATTTTTTTAATCTGAAAACTGTTACGAAAACTCTACAAAAAGAATCATATAAATAAAATATAACGGGCTTTGAAAAAAGATTATAATGGGCTAGCCTGTTGCTAATATACTCTTGAAGAATTTGGGCTGAATGAAAGGAAATAGAGCCCAATCTACTGAAGAATAGTAATGGACCAAACCCACATTGAGAATTCATGACCAAAAAACCCACATTGAGAATGTCTTTTTGTAAATTTAAAAAATAAAATGAGATTGTTGTTCGGATTCTCATTAAAACTTCAATTTACTTGTAACTTTTGAAAAGTTACTTAAAATATCTATGCTTATATACTATTTTAATATTTCGCTTGCTTTGAATTATTGTTGACTTTATTTACGATCGAGACTCGAGTCATTTTATATCGAACCGGCCTAATTGGACAAGGATACAAGATAAGATTTGAATTCACTTTACTAGAAAGACAGAAAAGAAGGAAAGAAGCTGACCATATAACACTAACAAGTCCAAAGAATTAGTATTGTATAGAGCAATACATCTCCATCTACACTTTATGAGACAACCAAACACCTTTCATCCTATTCAACTTTGCACTAACATTGTTTTTCTCCACACAAATTATTCACAAAGCCATCCTTCCACTTTTCCAATGGACCCACTTAGCACTATGTACCTGATAAAAGACAAAGGTTCTAGCTAGTTCATAGCATATTGTTATATTATATATCAAATGAAATTCTAAAAAATTATTTTGACCAATTTGTAAAATGAGTTGATATCTTAATGGTGAACTAAGTTTGAGTCTATTTAGAGATGATGTTTTGGAAAATGTTTTAATTTTACTAACGCTCCCAACTTAAAATTTCGGAAATCAATTTTGTGTATCAATAATACAAACTAAGATTGTTAATTTAGGTATTTTCTAAGAGTTAACGAAAGGATGTTACGATAAGGTAGCATTTAATCATGTAATGTAATATAATTTAGTGGTTTAACACGTCACTCAATAATAAAGAAACATTGTGTTTAAAATTTCGCGAAAACTCTATGAATAAAAATATATTCATACCAACACTCTACTCATTAGCAATTATGTTAAGGGTGCTGCCTTAACACTTAACCCCTTACGGTCTTACCTGATACGAGTTAAAGATCGATATAGGTGTAAAGTAAGCGTGCTACGGAGTTGCCTTCCTGATGATTGGCCCCCCTAGGACCACCCTGTGTCATAAAAACCGTTGCGTGGTGTCCTCTTGATTGACCCCCTAGGACCACCTCGTTGGGAAAAAAAAAAAAAAACATCGACACAATTGGGATTAATCTAGATATGGAGTAAGCATGCTACGACTACTGCCTTACTGAAAGATCACCCGCTGAAAAAAAAAAAAAAAAAAAAAAAAAAAAAAAAAAAAAGCTTCGATGTGCTTAGAAATTAATCTAAATATGAAGTAAACATGTTACATGTACTGTCTTCCTGAAGGACCACTCCGCATATGAAAAAAAAAAATCCATGTGATTTGAGATTAATTCTAAATATGGAGTAAGCATGCTAAGGATGCCGTCTTTCCGAAGGAGCACCTGTTGGAGAAAAATTCAACGCGATTGGAGATTAATTAGATATGAGGTAAGTATATTACGAGTGTTGTTTTTCTATAAATGACTAGCCGTTAGAAAATAAGTTAGCACACACATCTTCTTCGTGTTCATCTTAATTAAAAACACTTTTTTTATGTGTTGATATGAAACCAGACCACATCTTCATCGTGGTTATCATAATCTTCACCGTGTTCATCTTAAAAACATTTTTTTATGAACCGATATGAACCCAGACAGTATTCTCAATATTGTTCTTCTGACATATCATGCTCCTTGAACCCAGACAGTGTGCTGATGGGTTCAATCGAATCAAAGAACAACTTGTCTGATTCCAATCAAATCAAACAACAAGTTGTCCGCATCTAATTGTTCTCAACAGAGCTTGTTGCTGACTTCTAAAAAAAACTAAACATGAAGATGAAAATAAGATTATTATTTTTTTTTTCACCCAAATAACTGATTTCATAATAGTTAAATACATAAATATTGTATTTGTAAATATCGATAACTCAAATAATTATCTATTTATTTTACCAAAAACTTATTAGGCTGAGTAAACAGCTTGAAAACCCTACTAACTGAATGAACGCATTAGCCAGCAGGGATGATTTCTTTAAAAAAAAATCAAAAGTTAAGTGAACGGTTTGATCAGTTAAACTAAAAGTAATTTAATCTCATAAGATTATATAATTTTTAATGACAATAGAGTTTAATTATCTGCGGCAGCTCCAAATTATCGACAACTCATTATCTTCCATTGGCTCTAGTAAACATAGGAAATGAGTAAATCACCAAGATCCCACCATTGACTTACTTATCCATGAACAAGCCATCATAATGATCCATAGTTGACAAACTTGACAAGATATTATATAATAATAACATAACATCAATAAACAGAAAATTAGAAGCCAACACTTCTACTACTACTAAATAAACCACAAGTACTTGATAAACGTTATTCCCCGACAATATGAACCCGACCCGACCCGACCCGACCCGACCCGACCTAATTAGGGTTACCCGACTCGGGTTTGATAAGTAGTTGCGGGTCGGACGGGTTTGTGTGGAAGATCGTCGATGCTAGTGATATCGGCATGATGCATAGTGCCTTCGACTGAAGGAACTGCATTGCGGATCCGACATCCTCTTCCATAAGTTTCGCCACCTGATGTTCTGTCCCGTCGGTCGACCATTTGTCCCACGCGGGCGGGTATGTCCCGCCTTCAACACTTTCTCCCTACGACACAGAGATTTTACGTGATTCAGTATCAAACAGATATCTACAGACAGGCACGAAGCCAAGATTTTATAATCTACATAATTTCATATTATGAGTTTTTATTAGTAATAATCCCTAGGGCGGCTACACTAACGGAATTTTGCCGAAGGTTTTTTTTTACCGACAAAAACAAAATTTAGGCTTTTTACCGATAAAGAATTTGTCGGCAATTGAGGGAATTCCAGTAGTTATATTTAATGAACTAAGTACCTCAATTGACGATAACGGAACATCCGACACGAGTTGAGCCACGGCGCCAGCTCCGCCCAGTCGGCTCATACTCAGAACCTGTTAATACAACATATCAAAATACACGTTAAATTGCTTTGGACCCGTCTTTAAAAACGGTATATATATATATATACTAGACACCAGCCCGCACTACGAGCGCGCGCCATTTTGTAAGAAAGCTATAAATACATGATCAGACTGATTCCGAGGATGATACAAGAGCATGATCTACCTGACTCCAAGGATGATACAAGAGTATAGACTTATTAAAACAAAATTCACTTAAATTATGCAATTTTTTTTTTTAAATCTTCATCATTTTATAATCTAAGAAGACATTGATTACATTGCAACTTCTAAGTTGAAAATCTGGGGAAATATACAGTCACAGTGCATGATATTCAACATCGTCATGTCCCCACATTGATGACTTGAAAAGAAGTTGCCATCAAAATGGTTGGGATTCAAATTAGGTACCTTGACTTGTAGTCGCAGGAACTTGACATAGTCCACAATTTCATCAAGCATGGCAGCTCGATCCGACTGCATACATATTGAAATGATCATCACCGTAGAGAATCTAGTTTGTGATAATTCATATGTTTTAACCGAAATAAATTACGAAAAATAAGTTCGAAAAATACTCTAATAATTCGGGGTTAATTAACAACTTGCTAGATAAACATCCAAGGTTTTAACAGTATGTTATCTGATTTTTTTAACAAATTGGTATTGGACTTATACAAAACAATTTCAAATACTCTTTATGAACAAATTGTGAGAATTTCTACAAGTTAAGAACCTAAAAACCGTCTAAATATATGTTACTTATTGTTGTCATAGATTTAAAAGGTTGATATTTGGTTGTCACTACTATCTGATTGGTTGATTTCCACTTTTTTTGCTCGAGCACAAAACATATTTTTTAAGCATCAAATAAGCCTAAACCGTGAGCAATAAATCTATTACTTCAAAAAAAAGGAAAAAAAAAACCATGTTTTTGTTCTTAGAAATATAACTTCAACCCCAAAATCAGACGGAAAAAAGTGAAAAGCAATCAATCTGATAATTAAGACACCGAATATCAATATTTTAAATTTGGATCATCGATTAGCAACATGACCTATAGTTGGGACTTTTTTTAATTAGGATCTTAACCCAAATTTCTACCCTAAACATTAGAGAAATCTGCAAAGTACTAGCTGAACTTTGCGTAAATTTGCATTTTGCTGACTGAACTTTAGAAAAAACTGGAATGTGCTAGTTGAAATTTGATAACACTTGATGATCACATGTAAGTAGTGGTTATTTACCAATTATAGACGGAGCTAGCTTATTGCAACTTTACATAAATTCGACTAAACTATTCAGAAAATAAGTTCAACTAAAGTTGTCCATACCCCAAAATACAACTAACAAGCTACTAATTATCAACCTAAAAGTCATTTAAGTAGAGAAAATAGTACCTTGTTGCAACTAGGAACCAACTCTTGTAAAGCTTTCATTCGCTCTGCAATCCTTTCTCTTCTCAACTGCAAAACCAGAAATCAATATTTTCCATCATTAACTCACTACACTATTTAAACAACAAGATTTTTTTTTTTTTTTTGCCATGAAAATTAATTAAGTTTGATGAACACCAAATATACCCTTTCAGCAATGCTGTGAGGGTCCGTGGCTTGTCCTCGCCGAGCCCGTATCCTCGGTCTGATAGACGGCGGGTTAGGCACGGTGTTCATCTGCCCGCTTGATTGCTGGCTCTGAAAAGACTGTTAAAACGCATCAAAAGGAGGTTAATAATTTCGAATATTTAAGTGAGCCTTATTAGAAACCCATCCTATGGAAAATCCAATTAAAACGTGATATTTTACGATGAATTTTCAACATTTCATTTGTAGGTGGGGTTCATTCTTAAACAACTAGAATTTTTTTAATGGAAAATAGCTAGTTTGGAAAAAAAAAAAAATCAATTACTAAATTGATAGTTTCGTTTAGCACTCAGACAAATTACTAACTGAAATTTAAGATTCTTAAGGATAGTTTGTTAGTTCAAATTTTGCTTTGTGGATAAATTGTTACCTAAAGTTTATTTACTAGTTCATGTTTCAGTTGGTAGACGATTTCTAAACTAAATTTTTGTTTGTGAACAAATTTTTAGCTAGCGGTTGTCCACGAAAATAAACATGTACTAGCAAACTGTCCACAAAGTGAAACTCAGACAGCAAATTGTCCACGAAGCAAAACTCAAGCAGCAAATTGTCCTAAGCAAGATTTCAATTAACAATTTGTCTGGATCTCAAATGTGAACTAATAATTAATCCAAAAAATACCTGAACTAGCAATTTGTCCGAATATGTAAATGTGAGCTAACAAATTTTTATTTTTTTTTGCCATAGCCAACAATATAATAATTAGAAAAAAAAAAACTTATCAATACCAGTAGACCCTACTGAATTCATTTAATTTTGGTCCTACTGAATTCATTTAATTTTGGTTTTGACTAAATTTGTATTACTTTTAATATACGTTGCTTTCTAAAATTTAAATTTCCCGCAAAATCATGCAGGATTTGTGCGATATTTGGCGTAACGTTTTTGTACAAACACAAACTGAAAATCTTATTTTGTGGATGACAAGCTTTGACCTATTTATGTTTTGGGCCAAAGTCAACCGACTAATGAAATGCAAGTGCGCGTGCGGCACACGTAGCAGCCTTTAATCGCAACATCGCGTGTGAGATTAGAAAACAGACAAAACTGGAAAACATATAAACCGTTGGATGATTCATTCGCGACAGCGCACGCTTGCGACAATCATCCGTCACTTTCCAACTTTCGAAAGTTTCATTTTCTCACGCTCCACACCCAGCGCGTATACACATGCGCCAAATGTTCAATCCCTATCTCCCCCTTTAATTAAGTATATGATGAAAAAGTATCCTAAACTTCCAAAGGTACCCTCCAATCATCTACATTCGGGACCCCTTTATTTTTATTTTATTTTTCCTTAATTCAAAGGCAAATATAACCTACAATGTCTTAAAAAAATTCTTCAAAAATGCATTCTACTTTAATAATAATATAAACAAAAGATATATTTTCAATTTAGAGAAATATTGAGTAACAAAAGCGAAACAAGAAAAGATAGTATACGATCGAATTAGGTGAACACATTCTTTTGAATTGAATAGCAATTTAGTTTGTACAATTATTTGCATTCTTTTTGTAAACACCCAATCAAATTTTTATTTATTTTTTGTGAAAATACATATTTATGCTTAATTAGTCAACAAAAATGACGTTCAATTTGGAGTATAATTAAGTAATAAACGTGAGACAAAAAAAATGAGGTAAAACAATCTAATTAAATTGGACATTTAATTTTTCTAGATTGGATAGAAACAATCTCTTTTCTAATTTATATATTTTTTTTTTCCAAACAAATAATATAAGATTTAATTCCTTAATTAGATAGAGTACCTAACACAACTCACCTATTAGGCCTTTTCCATGCAATGATTCAAAACTCAATAGACAATCATAATATGGCTAACTTTGGGTATTATAGTGTCATCATACACTAATTAATTAATATGAAATAAACATTACCAACTAACAACTAAAACACTTTATATATGTGTAGTACTAAGCATCCTTTTTCATGTTAATAATTATCTGTCATATTTTTTAAATTGTACATAATATATAGTGTGTCGTGTCAAATACTTTCTGTCCAAAACTAATCAACTACTACTATATTTAGCTAAATTATTTGATAGGGCAAGTAACAAGAGAGCCCCGCTTAATCCGTTTCTATATACAAACAAAGAAAGCAGATACAAAATAAGTAAAAAGCTTTAAAAACATGTCATCAGGGGTATTTTCGTCCAAACACATATTGAATTACCTGGTGTAGCCCAGGGCCACCGAGTTGCGGCAGCGGCGGCGGCGCTTGCCTGAGTGGCGGCGGCTGCAGCTGCCCGAACGCCGGAAATAGACCGCCGGTCATGTTGTGGACTAGGCCGTTCTCCATCTGCCATGACTACAAACAAGAATCATGAACTCTCTCTCTCTCTCTCTCTATATATATATATATATGTATGTATATAAGTATATGTATATATGAAGGACTTACATTAAGTAAAGAGTGATTCGAAGAAGAGTTGCCGCCGCCGACGTCGTCTCTAAAACCAGAGCCGCCGCCACTTTGCTCCAAGTTCAACCCGAGAGGCAGCATGCCGCCCATCCCTCCGGCGGCGCCGCCGGAGCTGAGTTGTAAGCCCATGGGTATTTGGTAGCTCCCCGGAGGTCCGGCCAGAATCTGCTCGAAAAACTCGTCGCCGAGGCCTTCATGGCTGTTCCCCGCCATTAACTGGTTACTTCAGAGGGGTAAAGTTGGAAAAACACAATTTGAGAAGAAGAAGATGAAGAGATTGAAAGAGGAAAGAAGAAGAAGAGGTGTTGGTGGAATGGGTGGCAGATCCAGAGCCCGATAACACGGAAAGTGGAGTGAGAATTCCAAAGAGGAGAGGAAAAGGAAGGAGTTATGGGTTGTTTTTTTGGTTTCTGGGGTTTTAAAAACATTCGAATGGAATTTAGATAGAGAAGAACTCATATAAATTGGACTAGCTATCGTAAAATAGTAACGAGATTGGTTGGACCAACTGGTAAAACGAGTTGTGTTCTAGGAGTAATTTGAGGTCGAATTCTGCTGGAGACGCTACATTAGGGAAGGTTTTAACATTAACGCTAGCTACTGGTCGGAAATTGCGAAAATAATCTTGTATATACTAAAAAAAGTTAGTCAAATGAGTAATGATGGTAACCGAGTTGAGTTCAAATTCTGCTGGATACGTCTAGGGATGAGTATGAAATCGGTCCAAAGAGAACTGAATTCTTTTTGTTATGGTGTAGTATAGAAAAATTAGTTTGTTTGGATCCGGTTCTGGACAGTTTCAGAACATTTTTGCTAAAAATAACTCTGGTTTAATTTAGAATCAGTCTGGGTCAATTTTAATGAAGATTTACAATAAATTTTTAAAAAAACAGTCCAAACCCATTCCCGGTCTAGATCACAAACGGTTTCGTATAAGTAAACTAATGGTTTTTAAACTTGTTCACCCCTTATAAATTTGGTTTGTCAGGGACTGGTCAGGATTAGACCGGTTCCAAACGGCTCGGTCGGGCTGGATTTTTTCCAACCTTAGATACGTCTCTTTATGAAAACTTTAACATTAAAGTTTCAAGTCTGAAACTGCGAAAGCGATCATATCGTAAACGTAAAAGAAAAAGTAACATTAATTGAATTTTTAAGGGTCAAATCAAGTTTTTTTTTTACCAACAGGGGCAAATCAAGTTAAAATCTGATTATTCATTAGAAAGAGTTTTAACATTAATTATTCATGTTCAAAATTGATAAACCAGTCTTATTTTTTTTAAGGAAGAAGCTAACTTCGTGTGTGATTTGTTCTTCTCATAATAATTAAAGTTAGATAATAATTAATAATAGATAATTAGTACATAATCTACGAATAATTGGTGCTTGATTAGATATATTTAATCAAATATTAATATGAAAATATAGTTTTTCCATAAAAATACTTATAAAGACGACGTCGTCTTAATGGTGTACGAACTATTTTTTTTTCTAGAAAAAGGAATGTGCTAGTAGTGGCAACTCTGTTTAAGCTCTTATGCTCACGATCTGGGTTTTTTCCGACCAGACTTAGCGAGCAAACAGCGCATGCACTGGCCTCGTCAATGTATCTCATTCAGCAGCCTAGTATAATCAAGAGGCCGGCACGTGCCCATTTTACTTGTCTCGCTCCTCATTTGTCTGACGCAGTGTGTGGGTCAGACGAGACCTGAGTTTTTTTTTAAACAGGTCACTGTGAGGTGACGCCCTCCGACGAATACGAACTAATGGATGTTCTCCATGTATGCATTTGTTAATACCATGTTAAGCTTGGTTTTAGTAAATATTTGTGACTTTAATAACAGAGATTGAATTAAATGTATATTAACTACTAGTTTTTAACATTTCGTTACTTCACTCATTCGCCACTCATGCAAAAATTGTATACTTTAATATGCACTAATAATACACATCTACTACAAGAAAATCAGAAGGTCATTGGAAAAAGACTATCTTCAGATTTACATAGACAATTTAAGTTTTCATGCTCACGTTATGCTTTAGATATTAAAATCTGTAATATTTTGCTTCCATCCTAAAATAATAAAATTTTAATTAAATTAATGTCTACTATTATTACAATTTTATCCTAAAAAATATATGAAATATATGTTCAATAATAAATACATATAAGTTTCATCTAAAGTTTTTTTTACTACCAAATATATATATAATCTAAAGTTTAAATCAAATAAATATTTTAATCTCATCGTTACGAAACAACTTATGCACAAACTGTTATTAATAATGTTTAAAAAAATATTTAAAACAAGTTCAATCACTTGTAGAATATAACAGAAGTGATATTATATTATTTTTCGGTATATATATATATTATTTTCTCGATCAGGTGAGAATATTTTTTCCACTTTTTCTCAGAAAAATACCCTGCTTTTGGGTCTGACTCTGCGATTCTCATTATTATATATATGCCCATTTGCAGAATGGAAAAGGTTCATCTTTAAATAACGAAAATATCAGTAGAGCTACCACTTTTGTACTTGGCCTTTCGGGAATATTGGCTGCTAATGTAGTAATTAACATTCCCTTTGAAAAAAGTATGATATAATAAATACGGTTTAGTTTAATCATCTAATTATCGGGATTCAGATCAACTGCCTCACTCTTCGTGCCTCAGATCGTGTCTCACCGTTAAGATTTTGACTTGTTGACGTAGCGTGATGGGGAATTACGGTTTAGTTTAATCATTTTATTATCGGAATTCAGATCTCCTGCCCCACTCTTCGTGTCCCAGATCGTGTCTCACCGTTAAGATTTTGACATGTTGATGTAGCGTGATGGGGGATAGATGCGCAGAAATCGTTGATTCAAATCGAATACCGAATTCAGACGTAGGGTTGAGGAAAAACCTCAATTTTCTCATATATTATCGAAATCAATAACTGAAACTTAAAGACAATTAAGTAATGAAAACAAAAACCCTAATTCTAATACAAAATCCGAAATTTGCAATAGACCCTAATAAAATTGATTAATTGCAAAAAACGACCTAAAGAAACATAAATTGCGATTTTAACCCCATAATCGAATGAATTTGGCCAAAATACGTCAAACCCCATACTATACTATAAGTCTTGCTCAGATCTTCGTTTTCGCATGAAATGGTGTACTCACACGCCAAAATCTGACGCTTTGCCAACTTCGCCCACATCACATGTGTTCTTAGATTTAATATTTTCCTTCGAGGGTTCACCAATTACAATAGTGTTCTAGAAAAAAAAAATCACAAAATTAATTACACATGGGGCACATGTCAAAATCTTAATAGTGATATGAAATAATAAAAAAAAAAAGTAAGGCAGGAGATCATCCCATTTATTATCGGGGTACCTATGCCTCCATTTTTATTGCTTCTTATATGTAATTTAATAAAGTTGATAATCAAATCCACATTTAATATGTAATTTTATATACAAACTCTAACTTCATTTCTAAAAAGTCACATACAATATATATTAATTACTTGTTCGGTTATTACGATAACAATTAATCTAAAAAAGAAACGTGTCCTTTGAATTGGGTTACCATCTCCTCTTATTTCAATTATTTTACTTGAGTGTAATTGAAATTAATTCTCGCTTATATTAATAAAGAATTTTTTTGGGAAAACAAATTATGTGTGACCCTACATAATTATATGAACCATGTCATTAAAGAAATAAAAATATATATTAAAATTAGAAAAATAACAAAAGTAAAGAAAAAGAAATAAGGGTGGGTGTTCAAACTTCAAACCCTTCTAATTAGGGTTTCCTGAGTTTAGGGGTTAGTGGAGCCGTTTAGTCTCAAACCCTATTTACTTAAGGGATTTTGGTATACGTAGTCTCAATAATAGTTTTATTTAAATTGTATTATTTAAAATTGTCATGTCGACATTTATGTACACTTTAAATAATACGTAAAATTAATATACACGTGATATGACTAATATTTGATTTCCAATCGTTTTACTTAACTATATTCCTTAGATATATTTTATTATTAAAATTTTCAATAACCACTAATAAGATATTAATATTAATTATAAAATGAATTAATTTATAATAAAAATTGGTTACGTAATACATAGTGTATTCCTTAAATTGAAGGAATATATTATGTAAAAATATACGGGTCCCACTTTTAATGAATGATACGTAAAATTATTATAGCGCGTTTTTTATATAATTTACATAAAATATATGTTTAACTCACATTTAAATAATATTATGTAATACCATTGTGGATACTAAGTCTTTTTGTATGGACTTAACCTATAAACTGGCAATTAATAGTTGTGTTCTAGTGGTTGAGAGACTGACTTATCATAATCATTTATCCTGAAAAAGAAAGAATAGTGCTTAATCGGACTCTTGATTATATTAGGATGTTAGTGGTGCTAAATTGACGAGACAATTACTTGTATTAATTGTTCAAATATAAGATACACTTGAAAATAAACATAAGAACCCGAAAAAAAAAAAAATCTAAACTGAGTATACTAAGAGTTCACACTATTAAAAAAAATATAGTTATAAATATATTTTTGTTCGGATTGAATGTTTAAGCTTACTTTACTATCAAATAAAGAGAAGCTCCCATAAAGCATAAAGCCTTATTGTTATTCCATTCATTGACCTCAAATTGGGCTTCAACGGTTCAATATAACTTAGTCTCCATAGTAGTCTGAAAAGCCTATGTCATCAACATGATAAAAGTCTTTTGAGTACCTATACTTTCACATTTCCATAAATTGGTACATCATTTTTTTAGTGCTTAATATTTAGTTGTTATTACTTATTTATTTTAACATATTTTTTTAATTGTTTCATTGGAATAAGTTTATTTATTTCTAAGGCTAAAAAAGTGTAATAAAAAATTCAGTTACTAGATTGCAACATAAATAAAACCAAAATGTTTAATACAAACATGTAAAAGATGTCGATGGTACAATAAATAAATGTTAGATACTCAAAAATAGAACAATTTCAGGTACCAATTTGTTACATCGTAAAAGCTTAGGTACCAAGAACACTTTTAAAATATCCTAATCAAACATGTTGAACATTAAGACATTGATTCAACACTAAAAATGCATCTTTAATCAACATTACTCTAAATCATGCAATGAGGGCCAGATTATCCGAAAAATCAAGAACACCTAAGTCGTGCTATACGGATAGATTTCTTCGATTTCATACACTTTCCTTCGTGCTCGAAACCGCGTCCTCTTTCTTCTCATCGCTAACTGCTTTGGCCTCGCCTTCTTCTGTCAATGCATCGGGTTCTTTCTTAAGCTCCGACTCAAACTCTTTAGCTGCCTGCAAATGGTGCACACCAAGTAATCAAAACTCATCATCAACAGCACTTTCTTGCAGGGAAATATACGATTCAGGTGCTACTAAGATCTCAAAAATTGCAATTTTTACATGGCCATGAAGCTAAACCTTAATTTTTTTAAAGGATTCACAAAATGGTTTTAAAAAATGGAGTTTAATCCAAATCCGCAAAGCATTTTCACATCCAAAATCCATAATCCATGATCTCAATGGCCTAAAGTACCATATGAGCTTATCTAGAACAACAAAGTTGGGGGTTTTAGTCTTTACCCACCTCTCAAGAGCCAAACAAGTGTTCCTTTTTCGGTATGCTAGGAAAATTTTGCTCTTGTTTCTAATGCAGTAAAATTTCTAACAAAAGATGGGATTTTTACCATTGACCTATGAACCAACCCAAGAAAGTGTTTGTTTTTCCTCAAACTGGCTTGAATCAAATCTATGTCAAAAACCGGCGAAAAATAATCTATGTCAAAAGTGTTACCATATGAGCTATCCAAGACAAAGTTAGCCCTTGAAGAGCCAAAAAAAGTGTTTCTTTTGAGGTTTTCTTGGACAATTTTTTATCTTGTTTTTACAAGCTTAGATGCAGTAAAATTTCTAACAAAAGATGGAATTTTTACCATGGAGCACTTGAACAACCCAAGAAAGTGTTCTCTTTTCAAATTCGCCCCCCCCCCCCCCTAAAACTCAGTTGAATCATATCAATATCAAGATTTATCTTAGTCTAGCTTTCTCCTAGTAACAACATGAACTATAATCAAGCCAAAAGATCATTCTCACTACCAAGGAAAAATGTGTTTCAGATACCCAATAAGCCACAATTGTAGTAAAATGACTGCAAATGTAATGAATCAGTTCTCTTTCTAGGCAATTCTTTCCTTGTCAACACAACTGGGTATGATAATAACTTCATAGCTCAACTTAAATTCCATCTATGATTCTATTGTGCAGTGCTTAACATCAAATAACTATTACCACTGAAGAACATTGCTCATCTTATTCATGGATTAAGCTAAAACCAGCCAAGTAAGAGAATTTTCAATTTTTACAAACTGAATAGATTGCAGAATCCATGAAATTCACCTGTTGGAAGCTCTTCACGGTCTTTCCAATACTCTTTCCAACTTCAGGCAGCTGCTTCGGTCCAAACAGCAGAGCAGCCACGCCGGCGATAACGACAAGCTCCGGCACACCGAGACCGAACAACGCGTTGACGGAAAACCTCTGCCGTCTGCTCCTAGTACTACTAACCACTGACACGGCCCTAGCTCTGTTGGATAGACGCAGAGAGGGAGTGGAAACGAAGAAGGAGGAGTGGAGAGAAACCGGCGAGGGTCTGTGGAGGGAAGAAGGGGATAGATGCAGAGTCAACGACGAAGAGATCTCCATGGATGAAAAGATTGGTAATTTCAGTGGGAAATTGATTTTCGGGTTCTGGGTTGGTGGATTTGGGGAAGAAGATGAGGTAATGGAACTGGGGATTGCGGATTGAGATTGGGTGGGGACAAAGAAGCGTTCTTGTTTTGGCAGGTTTCTGAAATCTTTGAGCTTAGTATAGGCCGCTAGCCGCCATTACTAGATCGGAGTCAGTCAGAATGCGGTGATCTATTGCGAATTAATCAGTACCAAAATCTTTAATGAATATATAATACACATTGTTTTAGTACCGCATTTGATTTGCAACTGTAATAGTGGGAAAGATAATACTCAAGTTCGATATAAGTTCGATATAAATTCTTCATATTTAGACTCAAGTGATTAAACGAGTTTAGTTAGGCTCGGTTGTGTTAGTAGGGATAGTTGCTCATGCTTGGAGGCGTGACATAATGGTATAAGAGTTGGCTCGGGATCGTGATCACACTTGCAAAGAAAGGGCTATCGACCACTGGAGTTCGGATCACCTACCAGGGGCAAACTATTTTGGCATGTACGGTTACTATTACGAAAACGTCGCACGCATGATTTTTGTCTCACAACGTTTAGAAATAAGAGGCCTAAAGCCTCAATAAGCAAGATATGTACTACTCAAGCTCAACATGAATTCTTCTTTTTATGAGCCCAAGTGGGGACAACTTGATTAGTGTGGTTGGATTTGGTTGGTGGGGACAGTCGGTCGGGCTTGAAACGTGACAAAATAGTATTAGAGTCGACCCAGAACTGTGATTGGACTTGCAGAACTATGGCTATCGATCCTGGAGTTTCGATCACCTACCGGGGTAAAAGATTGTACTAAGAGGACATCACATTAGTTTGTAGATTGTAATACCTCATATGTTTGTGTCAATAAGAAAGAAATGTACTACTTAATTCTTCGTTTTCTAAGTTTAAATAAGAAAATAGACTTAGTTAGACTGGATTGGCTAGTGGAGACCACTCCAGTTTGGAGCTTGAAACCGAAGCTTTTTAGTCTTCAAATCGATGAGCTTCATTACCTTCTATGTAGCTTCATCAATGAACATTCCAATGTTATCCCAGGTCAATGAATCTACTGTTGTCTACCATTGGCTAATAGTGCTTTTGATGTCTAATTGACAAAACTTTTGAATTCTGCCTACTTAACAAAATCTTTGAATTCTGCGTATGCAATCTCTTCCAAGACTCAAATGCATCTCTCTTCTCCAACTCAACCCAGACTCTGCAATCTACGCTACCAAAATCCACGCCCAGTTAATCACCAACGGCGTCCACTCACCTCCCCTCTTCGCCAGACTCATCGAGCTCTACTGCTCCAAACCATCTCCAAACAACACCCGCCACGCCCACTTCGTTTTCCGTCACTTCCACCCGCCAAACCTCCGCCTTTTCAACACCTTGCTCCGCTGCATCCTCCCCAAGAAATCCATCGCCGCGTTCGCAGGTCAGGTTTCGAACGAAAGCTTGATTTTTGATGATCATACGTATGTGTTTGTGCTTGGGGCCTGTGCTCGATCACGTTCTGTATCGACATTATGGAAAGGGAAACAAGTACATGCTCGGATCGCGAAGCATGGGTTCGTAACGGACTTGCTGGTACAGACCACGTTGCTCCATTTCTACGGTAGCAGCAAGGACATAGCTTCTGCACGGAAAGTGTTTGATGAAATGCCTGTGAGAAGTTCACCCACATGGAATGCGATGCTGAAAGGGTACTACTCTTCCTCCCAGAAAGAACACTCTGTAGAAGCAGTGATCTTGTTTCGAGACATGTTAATCGACGAAACTAAACCGACAGGAACCACAATGGTATGTGTATTATCCGCAGCTTCTCGAATCGGGCAGCTTGAAACTGGCACCTGCATTCATGGATACATCGAGAAGACGATCCGAAACCCGACTCTAGACGTCTTCATCGGAACCGACCTCATCAATATGTACTCAAAGTGCGGATCTTTAGACAGCGCTTTAGCAGTGTTTCACGAAATGGAGGCGAGAAACGTTCTTACATGGACAGCAATGGCTTCCGGGCTCGCAATCCACGGAAGAGGAAACGAAGCATTGGAGCTTTTAACATTAATGGAGTCCCATGGCTTCCGTCCCAATGAAGTCACCTTCACGAGCTTACTCTCAGCCTGCTGCCATGGCGGCCTGGTCGAAGAAGGGCTCCATCTTTTCCACCAAATGGAGGGCAAATTCGGTATTCCACATAAGATGCAGCATTATGGCTGCATCGTCGATCTGCTAGGAAAGTCGGGGAAGTTGGAGGAGGCGTTAGGGTTTATCGAGGATATGGAAACCGAACCCGATGCTATACTGTGGAGGTGTTTGTTGAGTTGTTGTAATTTGCATGGAGATGCTTTAATGGCAGAGAAGGTCGGGAAATTGCTTCTCGAGATGGAGATGGATAAGAAGGGTTCAGGTGATTCGGATTACGTGGCTTTGTCGAATGTTTATGCTTCAATGGAGAAGTGGAAAGAAGTGGAGATGGTGAGGAAGGTGATGAAGGTTAGAGGAGTTGAAGCTAAACATGGCTCTAGTTTTAGTTCATGTTCAAGCCTATAACTATCAATGGAGATAGTTTTGTTAATTAGAAAGAGGTTTCTTAGTTAAAATGTGTATAGGTGTTTTTTAGTTAGATTGTATGAATCAAATGTGCCTTGAACTTCTTTCGTATTTATCATACGCTTGTTGATGTCGATTTTTTCTAGTCGAGAAGTTAGTTTTGTCGACTATACTCTTTTGTAGACGAATGCGACTTTAATGAGTCAAGGAGTTAGTTATGACTAATCTCCTTGTAGACGTTGGCGACTTTAATGGTTCGAGGAGTTAGTTATGACTAATCTTATTTGTAGATGTTGGTGACTTTAATGAGTAGATGAGTTAGTTACGACTGATCTCTTTAGTAACGGTGGCGACTTTAATGAGTCGAGTAGTTAGTTTTGATGAATATACTTATTTGTAGATGTCGACGACATTTATTAGTTGAGTAGTTAGTTTTGATTATTATACTCTTTTGTAGATTTCGGTGGCTTTTATTAGTCGATGGTTTGATTTTGGCGACTATATTCATTTGTAGATGTCGGCGACTTTTATTAGCCGATGAGTTAGTTTTGATGACTATACTCATTTGTAAATGTCGGTGAATTTTATTAGTTGATGGGTTAGTTTTGACAAGGGAATCCCCTTTGTTCAATGGAAACCTCTTAAGATTGCTCCTTCTGGATATATTGTCTTACCCTCCGGGCGAGGTCTTCCCACCATTCCACGGGTTTCGTCACCCTAGAGATTCTTAGAGGGCGAGACTGGCGTCCCAAGCCTTTGAAGAATGCTCGAATGAACTCACCTTCAGTGTACTCCTCTCTAGTAATGGACCGTCTCAAAACTAACTAAGTAACTTGACAGAGTCTCCCAAGGGCCCAGAAGTGCAGGTTCGAATCCAGCTCGTGACAAGACCTTTGGTCATTGTTTATCTCGGCGCCTCTGTTTTCTCCTGTTATGGATGACTTTCCCGACCTCATCCATCCTTGCCCTGCCTCTTCGTACGATAAGAAGACCTTTAGTGCTGCAAGGGTGGAGTCATCAGTTCACTTGGACAAGATCCCTCCACGTTGTCAATGCTTTCTGGCTATCGTCGGTTGGTTCAGCTAGAACCACCAGTAGGATTGCTAGGTTATCGGAAAAACTTCACATTTAGAGCACTGGGGCTCGGATATACTTATTCAGCTGCTAAAGTCGTCCGACCTCTAATTTTGTTACGAATGATAAAAGGCAGACCACTCGAGCTTTAAGTTACTATTATCCATGACTAGGCATAAAAGACTAAGTAAGATGATGATGACGGTAACTTGAATTTGTTATTTGTGTGTCAGTGACATGGAGTGTTACATGCAAATACTCACAGTTTTTGGCACTGAAGTCTTCCTGTGTCTCTATGTCGGAAACAATGCCTTATCATGCCCGACATGTGCTTGTTGCTGCCAAAATGATGTTCCGGGAAGCTATGTAGAGTAAGTTTGTTTGTTCTTCAATTAAAATATAGGGTTAAGTGTTGTAGCTTCACTTTCGCAGCCACAAGCACATGTTGGTTACGATAAGACAATGTTACTGTAAAATGCCGACATAGAGACACAATAAGAGTTCAGAATAAAAAACTGTGAGTATTTGCATGTAACACTCCATGTCATTGACACACAAAATTCAGTTACTATCATCATCATCTTACTTAGTCATCTATGGCTAATCAAGAATAATAGTAACTTACTTAAAGGTCGAGTGATTTACCTTTTACCAGTTGTAACAAAATTAGTAGGTCGGACAACTTTGGCAGCTGAACAAGTATATCCAGGCCCCGGTGCTCTAAGTACGAAGTTCTTGGACAACTTGACACTCCTACTGACAGTTCCAGCTGAACCAACCGATAGCTGGAAAACAACGACAGCGTTGGAGGGATCTTGTTCAAGTGATGACTCCACCCTGCGGCAATTAAAGGTCTAGTGATCATACGATGTTCCTGGCAGTAAATCGACAACCGTGGGATTCTCTTCACAAGAATGAGAGATGCTTCCTATGAATCAAGTGTTTGTGTGTATATATTTCTCATGCATTGGAGGAAGATAGGAAGCAGAAGGTAAAATGGTTGGAGAGCTTGCAGCTTAATTAGTTGAGCTTTTATTTAACTGTTCAAGTTTTCTGTTTGTGTGATGGCCCATCAAACAAAATTTGTCAGGGGAGTTGTTGGCGCCAGACTAGAGAAGAAGACTTTTTTCACGCTACGAGCAGTGTTGTCAGAATCGGTTTGGACCGGCAATAAGACCAGATTGGCCAGACCAGCGGTACGGTTCTCAGACACGATCGGGATGTGTGACTAATTTTATTTTAATGAGATCATGCTAGGGTGACAGTTCGTATTATCGTGCGTGTCAGTAGTCGTGTTGTGTTAAACCTGCTGAACCCGAACACACACGATAAGCTTATCATGATACGTTTTACGAACACGGCATAGAATTTTCAGTGCGTGTTCGTGTCGTGATATCGTGTTGTATTAAGTTATCAATAATTGTACATATCTATATGAGATTTTTAAGCAAAAATCAAAATAATTAACTTCGTAACAAAAAAAACTATGAATTAATGTGTATGTATTGCTAAGTTTGTAATATATGTGATAAAGTATAAAAGTTAAATCACTTATTGGAGTTTTAAAAGTTATTAAATAACATATATTTTTTTCAAAAAGTTACTCAAAAGTCAAACTTAGTAGCACAACTTTATCGTGCTATCGTGTGTCGTGTTGTGACACATAAACATCAATACGATACATAAATTATATCGTGCTAATCGTGTTCATGCTCATGTATTATCGTTATTTCATATCCTTGCACAAAAATGATTTTTTTCGTGTGTGTTCGTATCACAAATTGTCAGCCATAAATATGCATTTATCCCCTTTCTTACATTTGATTTAGACAATTCTTCTCTAAATATTCATTTTTTAAATTCACGAATAGATGCACCAATTAGGTTACTTTGCACTCCTCAATTAAGTGAGAACCAAACTCCTGATTTTTTTGTTAAGGGTGAAAAGCTGAACCGCACACCATATTACTTGATTAAAAATTTATAGTCGGTAAATAATTAAACAATAACCCTAACGATGTCGACTTTCGCCTTTTGGGATGACCACACACGTCGGTCAAAATTCCGAATATCTAACATTTAATTGACAAACTTTGACGAATTCAGAAATAAAATACATAAAAATTAATTAGAGGAATTATGAACTCACCATTGAAAGTGCTTTTTAAGTCTTAGGTCATCAACAAGATAGCTAAATCATAGCAGGGCCAATTTCTGCAACATATAGTCATATATACCAATGAAACTGCACTAGATCATAATAATATAATGCACCTAGAAAATTGTCTACTTTCCAGTTTCACTTTCAAAGCTTTAGGCAAAACCAATTACTTGTAGTCCAAGAAAGCTACATTACATTTCACCATTTCAATCCTAGTGCTCGCCACTGCTCGGAAAATCCCGGCAAATCCGCTTCTGAAGATGCTCTAAGCTCGCCACTCGCTGCATTGAAGCGGTTCGACACATCTTACCAGGGTTTGCCGAGCCCGACTTATAGAATTGGTTCTGCACATCATCTCGAACCGACACTCCTGCTTCTGTCGAGCCTTCGGGACTGCTATCGAACTTTGGTGCACCGATCGTGGTGGACAATTCAGATATGGTCTGGAAAAAGGGGCTTTGCCCAGTCAGTCGTTTCACGGTCTCCTCGGCCATCTTCACCTAAAAATACGTAAAATTTACCAAGAACACAAAAAATGTTAAAAACGAACTTCTATGAGACGATTTTTTCTATTAAATTTGACGATTTTTTCTATTAATACGAAAATACCCTCGTCGCCTGGATAATTACCTTGGCTCGTAATGTTTCAACATCGGCCTTTAAGATTCGGTTATCGACGGCGGAATTGTTGAACTTCTGGTTGACGTCGGAAAGGCGCTTGACGAGCGTAGAATTCTCGACTCTCAACTGAGCAACCTGTTTGAACAAAATTGGTTACACTGAAAAAATCAGATATGATTCAAACCGCAACAAAGCATAGATTCGAGATCGAGACTATGATTAGTACCTGGGTCTCGAGTTCCGACAAATGAGCCTGTTTTCTTCTTCTTGATCGTCTTGCAGATTCTCGATTAGATAGCATTCTAAAAACACAAATAATCAATCCAATGAGGAAATACTAATTCGTTACGGACAGTCAAAGACGAGTTTCTACGTAAAAATGTAACTTCATATGAACCACAGTTGAAAAAAAAAAGCGAGTTGAATTAGGGGTAAAAATGTAAAATTACCTACGAACGCGCTTCACATCGGCGGGATTCGCATTATCGGTACCCTCGGTTTCTCCATCGAGGTCATCATAATCGGATTGTTCTGAACCGCTCGTGGTCGACTTTACGGGAACCACGGGTTTCTTTTGAACTGTGGTTAGTAGAGGAATTCCGACTGGAGGTGCAGCAAGAACATCTTTGTCCTGCTGTTTTGGTATGTTATTCCCAGCTAATTACAAGAACAAGAACACACTTTAACATAAGTTAATGTTGCAAGAAACCAAAATATAGCATCTTAGATCCTTTTAAATGGATAATAGTCATTTTCTGCGAAATTTTTAAGCATGAATTTATCCATACAATACAAAGTGGTCGAATCCAACAATGAACCTGATTAACAGCCGAAATCATCATTTATATGCAGAGCAAATTCATTAGGATTACAAACCCAGAAAAGATTGTTTTTGATAAAAATTTGTCATAGACAATACAAGAGATTATGGAATCTCATGAAGAACAAGTAAAATTCATGTGCATAAGCATATATATAAGAGTTAGGAACTTAAAAACAGTCTCAAATATAGGTTATGGACTCATGTTGCTAATGTTGTTACAAAGTTAATATGTTGATATTCGGTGACTCAACTGTCAGATTTGTTGCTTTTCACTTTCTACTGATTTTGTTCGTTAAAATTGGCGTTTCAAACAACAAAATATGTTGTTTTCCATGTTTCAAAGTATCATATTTATTGCTCATAGTTTAAGCTTATTTGGTGCTTAAAAAACAAGTTTTTGTTTCGTCAATTTTAAGAGAAAAAATTGGAAATCAATCAATCTGATAATTTGGACACCGAAATCATCATTTTAAATCTGGAACAGCGATTAACAATAGGATCTATAGTTGAAAATGTTTATAGTGTCTTAACCCTTTTAATGCAGCAAATTCATTAGATTATAAACCCAGAAAAAGGCAATCTTTTGACAAAAACATATCACAGAAAAACCAACAGATTATGAAATCTCATGAAGAACAAGTCAAATTCATCATAAACATAAACATAAAAATGGTTTTAAAAAAAATCAAACCTTTAGAAGGAGCTTGAGACCCAAGTTGTGGATTCTTTGAAGCCTGCAAGGACACATCAGTTCCTGCTGTTGATTCTTGAGGGATAACAAACGATGCCTGTCATGTTTTTTTCAAGAAAGTTAAACCTAAGACAGAACAAAATCAAGAAACTACAATAGACTGCTCAAGATTTCAACTTTTTTTTTCTTTACCAGAATTGGAAACGTAGCAAAATTGTTCATCTTATCGTGTCTGTCTACTTTTGGTCAAGCAGATTCATAGGGGAAATAAAGAACAAAAAAAAAACATCCTCGTATCAATTAATTTAATGAAGTTCAAAAATTTAACCTAGCAGAGCAGTCAAATGCTTCAACTGAATCCATGGCGGCTCAAGAGAACAGAAAAAAAAAATCATGCTTTAGAGAGAGAAAGAGAGAGAGTACCCTAGACATGGCAACAGCAGCGCAGGCGAGGTTGAGTTTGCTTTTGAGGAAAGCTTGGTACTCATCGGAATCGACCGGAATGTTCGGCGGCGGAGCAATCGCCTTCCCGCCACCGTACTGCGGCGGCGCAGCCGCCGCAGCAGCATTTACCTTGTTCTTATCATTCGCATTGGACACTTCCAGACCCAGATTCCGGCTCATCGCCGCCGGCGGGTCCTTGATCTCGACGACGTCCTTGTCGTCGTCGTCGTCCCCGCCGCTGACGGAGGACCCATCATCCTTGGCGACAGCCGTCTCCTTAAGAAACTGTTGAAACTCCCACTCCGACTCGCTCCGGTTCATCTTCGCCGACTCCTCCGGCTTCGGCCTCGACAGCGCCGGCGGCTGGTTCCAGAACTGGCCGGAGATTTCGTCCACTGAAAACACTCTCTCCATTCTCTCTCTCTCTCTGTCTCTCTCTCTCCGATGAGGGGCAGAATATAAATCGGGCAAAAAAATCTGCAAGTGGAGAAGAAATTGAATCTGAAGGAAGCAACAACGAGGTAATGTCGTATCTTGTCGGTGAATCTACGTGTATGGTGGAGTGAGATTTTTTATGGGGTTCAATTTGAGCTGTTCTTGTCGTTCGCCATGGATGAATGGGAATATCTAGATCTTTATAAGGAAGAAGGAGTTGAATTAGTCACCTTATTTTTGGGAAGTCAAAGTTTATCCATATTTCATTTCTGGATAAATATATAAATCCTTGGTGGCTTTACGTTTTATTTTTTTAAATTCAAATATAATAATAAAATTCTTTTTTTGGTAAAGTAGTAATAATAATAATAAAATTCTAAAAAGGCACGTTTCATTTTATTGGTGGGCAGTCGTTATCCATAATGTTTGAATAGTTATAAAAACGTAATATGTTTTCATATTATTAGAGCATCCACAGTGGTATTACGTAAAGATTACGTAAACGTGGGTCCTACATGTTTATTTAAGTAAAACAACAAAAACTGTCTACAGTGGTTTTACATAGCATTCCTTAAAGATGGGACCCACACGTAAATTTATGTTTTTACATAAAACATTTCTTAAATTTAAGTAATGCACTATGTATTACGTAACCAATTTTTTATTATAAATTAATTCATTTTATAATTAATGTTAATATCTTATTGGTGGTTGTTGGAAAATTTAATAATAAAATATATTTAAGGAATATGTTTAAGTAATACGATTGCAGAGAAAATATTTTTTACGTGTGTCTTAAATTTATGTATTACTTAAAGTGTACATAAATGTCTACGTGGCAACTTTAAAGAATACAATTTATGTAAAACCATTGTGGATGCTCTTATATACCCAATTTTTTAACACTCTATAGATATACAAAGAAAGAAAGAAAATGAAAACATAATATTTTACTTAGAAAGGTAACATTAATGATATGTATGCCAGACGAGACTTGATTTTAACAGGTCGTCACTGAGAAGATGCTCTTAAGAGGTCTCGAGGATTCAGATCTCCTTCCCGTTTTTTGTGTCCAGATTGTGTCTCACCGTTAAGATTTTAACATGTGTATTTAGATTTAATATTTTTTTATAGGGTTCACCAATCTTAATATAGTTTTAGGAAAAAAAACTACAAAATTAATTACACTTACAATACGTGTCAAAATCTTAGCAATTAGACACAATCTGAGATAGAAATAGTTAAACGAGAGATTTGTATCCAGATTTCGAACCTAAAACTATAACGTTAAACCATATGTGAATAAATGATATTAATGACTATACTGTGGATTAGAATATATATGAAACTCTTGTATTTAGTGGAAAATATTTTTCTAAGTTGCCACTAATTTAGTGCGAAGTGGACTAGGAAGATTCCTTATTTATATTTAAACGAATATAGATAAACAATAGGGGATACTTAGAAAAATCAAAAGATAAAAAGTGAAAAAAAAAAAAAAAAAAAAAACTAATTTTATAGGACAAAGGAGATATTTGATACGATGGATGCATAATTATTTTTTGCACTACTTAACTCAATTTCGGTTTTTTTTTTTCTATTATTTTTCTTTTAAAAAGGGCAGCACAATAATAATGTTTTTTTTTTTTGTCGAAGCACTATAATTGTTAATTACATTAGGGTTGAGCCACTATTGTGGGATAATAATAATTCTTTTAGCTAAAACCATATAGTTTATTTTTGTGGTGAATAGTTTTAGTTTTAAGTTGTTTCGGAAATGTTAATGTTAAATATATATCTTTCAAAGATGAGTTTTAAGATGGATCCGAACTCGGTTTGCAATTTGAAACACAACTCGATTTACTAATTGATCCAACAAACTCGTTTTATAAACACTCAGAGTTCGTATGGGTAAGAAATAACGTGATGAACTACAACATAATATATGGTTTCCTTAAGTAATATACTTATTTTATCAAGATCTATTAACAAAATACATATTTCACTGTTTAGGACGCTCTAGTATATGTATATTTAGATCAACATTCATGTAATATGGTGTATCGGCTCAAAACTTTTTACTTTAACCAGATATAAGATGTTTAAACTTCATTGGTTACCAAAGAAATTGAAAGATATTCATGATAAGCATCTTACCCCTTCCTTACATGCTGACCCTAGTGCGAATGTGAATTAATCTAGATGGGAAGCAAATATACTATAGGCAATACCCTCCTGATGAAGCCCCACCTAAGACCACCCACGAAAAAAAAAAAAAAAAAAAAGACGTTGAATTAAGTTGAAAATATATGAAAGAAAAATGGATTTTATTTTAATAGCAGTTAGTACAATTATTTTGGATTGTTTATATTTGAATGTCATAGGTGGAATTAGATTAGTTAGTTGGACATGACAGATTGACACCCGACAGATTCTGACTTATAGGGAAATCACGTAAAGATTACGTAAACGTAGACCCTACATGTTTATTTAAGTAAAGTAAAAAAAATTATCTACAGTGGTTTTACAAAGCATTCCTTAAAGATGAGACCCACACGTAAATTTATGTTTTTACATAAAACATTCCTTAAATATAAGGAATACACTATGTATTACGTAACCAATTTTTAATTATAAATTAATTCATTTTATAATTAATGCTAATATCTTATTGGTGATTGTTGGAAAATTTAATAATAAAATATATTTA